>MU389734.1:0-742190 GCA_022578765.1 Xylaria sp. FL0933 | reverse complement strand
ATTTTTATATTTTATAAACTTATATTTTTTAAATTTTTTTATTAAATAATTTATTAATAATAATATTTTAAAGTTTTATTAAAATTATAAAAATAATATTAAATATATTTAAACTAAATATAAAACTTTATATTAATAAATTAAAAAAAATAGCGTTTATTTTATATATATTATAAAATTTAATAAAATTATATAGTTTAAAATTTTTATTTAAAATTTAAAAATTAAAAACTATAATTATTATATTAATTAAATTATTAAAACTAATAATATAAACTTTATTAATAATATTAATATTTTATAAATATATTAAACTAATATTTTTAAATAATATTTTATTTATTTAATTTATAATATTATTAAAATTATTTAATATTTATTAATAATTATTTTTAATTAATAATTTTTTAAATTAAAATTTTACGCAAAAATAAAAAAATAATTAAAAATTATTATAATATAATATAAAAAAAAACAATTATATTTATAAATTAAAGTATTTAAAATTTTTTATATATAAAAAAATTAAAATATTTTAAATTTTTAATAGCGCTTAATATAATTTTAAAATATTATTTTATAATATTAAATATTTTTTTATTTAAATAAATTTTATTTATTTTATTATTTTTGCAAATAAAAATATATAAATATTAAATTTTTAATACAAATAATTTTATAATAATATTATATAAAATAAAATATTTAAACGCGCGTAAATAATTTTTTTTAATATATTTAGCCTTTAATATAATTTTTATAAAAATAAAATTAATTTAATATATAATAATTATATATTAATAATTTAATATAAAACTATTTATATTATATAATATAAAATTTATAAAAATAATGTTTTATTTAATATTATATTTAATTTTAAAAAATTTATATTTATTTTATATAATTTTATTAAAAAATATTTTAATTTTAAAAATATAAATATATATATTAAAAATTTTATTAATTTTATAATAGCAATATATTTTAAATATTTTAAATATATTTTATATTAATTATAAAATATTATATTTATATAGCTTTATAATTAAATTAAAAAAATAATATTAAATTAATTTTTATAGTTTTTATTATTTATATTATAATTAAAAAATATTAAAAATAAATTATATTAATAATATTTTATATTATATATTTTAAAAAAAGTTTAATTTATAAAAATATTATTTTAATTATAAAAATTAATATAATTTTAAAAATTAAATTAAATTAATAATTAATAAATAATATTAATAAAAAAAAAGAGAGAGAAAAAAAGATGGTTGATTATTACTTATAGCTGCGCGCTAACGCGCGTATTAATAGCTTTTATTTTAATTATATAATGCTTATATAATATATGCGGCCTTTAGCCGCTTATATTTAGCTAGTTCAGGGTAAACAAGACGCGCGCTCTCGCGCTTTATTTAATTAATTTACTTGATTAATTTTATTTTATTTATTTTATCGCTTATTATATAATATTATTATTATTAACTAGTTTTTTGTTATTTAGCCGTAGTTTTCGAACAAATTATTTTAAAAGTAATAAAGCTTTTTTATTATTTTTTATAGTTAAATAACTTTTTTTAAAAATAAACAGCTTTAATAAATTTTTATAAAAGTTGAGTTTTTTAATAACGTTAAAATTATTTAAGTTAAATAGTTAATAATTTTTTTTGCCGGTAATAATTTTTACTTAAAACAGCTTTTTTTATTTAGCATTAAGTTTAAATTGTTTTTTTTTTAAAGTATAAAAACAAGATCTTTAACTTATAATAACTTTTTACTGTTTTTATACAAAGCTTATTTTTTAGCTTTTTTATTTTTATATAACTATTTTATATTTTCTAAATAATATTATAGTCGCTTTATTTTTTTAATAACTAGCTTAGCTTAAAATATATTATTTAAAAAATAAAACGTTTTATTTATAAAAGCTGTTTTAAGTTTAATTTATTTTAACGTAAGATATTTTTATTTAAAAGTATTTTTAAGCGTATATTTATATAAGATTTCGGCTAAGCTATATTTTATTATTTTTATATATTTAAAGTTTATAGATTTAACCGCTTTAATAATTTTTACGTTTTAGTTTTTACTATTATAATAATATATATTATTAATTTAAAAAATAGTGCACACAATAATTTTATTAAAAACAGTTTATATATTTTAATTAAATATTTTTATTAATTTAACGCTTTAATACAACGCTAACAAAAAATTAATTATTTTAATACTTTTTATAAATATTTAATTTATAAAGTTTTATAAAATAAAAAAGCTTTCGAGATTTATATATAACGCTAAAAATATATTGCTTATTTAGTTTTTTTATTATTTTATTTTAGCTGCAGTAGTTTTAGCAATATAATTAATAATAAAATAATATTAATTATACTAACTAAAATAGTTAATTATATAATATAAATATTTATTTTTGCGATTAAATAAAAAAAATAGTTTAATAAAGTTAATTATTATAATTTAAAAAAGTATATATATTATAATCGGTAAATCCGGTGCTTTCGGCTTTATAAAATTAAATCTAGCACACTATATATATTTTAAAATATATTTAGCAGTATTTTTTACTATAATAAGCTAATATATTAATTTATTTAGCTTTTATAAAATTAAAAATAATTAAAAATGTTTTAATAAATTATATATATATTATAAAACTTTTAATATTTTTTTTTATACTAAATATTTATATTATATTTTTTTATAATAATATTTTAGTATATTTTTATAAATATAAAAATATTTTATTTAATTAATTAATATTTTAATACTTAGTTTTTTTTTTATTTTAATATTTTTTTGATTTATTAAATATTTTTATATATTTAAATATTATATTAATTGTTTATATTTGCCAAGGGTTAATATAATATTTACTTATAATATATTATTATTAAATATTTATAAATATAAGTTTAAAATAAATAAAATATTTATTTGCTTTTTAAAATTTATATTATTAAACTATTTTTATAATTAAGTAAATTAAGTTTTAAAAGTGCTGTTTTTTTTAAAATTTTTATACAGCTTATTAATTAATATTTTTTAATTTTCTAGAATTATATTCTTTAATAACTGCTAATATTTTTTTATACTATTTTTTTATATTTAAAAGCTTGTTTTATTAATAAACCTATATTATAATAAATTATTTTAACAATTATTAGCTAAAAAAATAATACGTAATAATATATTAATTATATTATTTTTTAGTTTAATAATATAAACTATACGTAAATTAAGACTTTTTAATTTGTTAGCTTATTTTATATATATATTTTTAACGTTTAAAAAATCTAAAAAAAAAAAAAAAAATATATATATATAATTAAAAATATTGCTAATTAAAAATATTTGTTATATTTTTAGTAAAACTTAATAATTGCGTATAATTTATGTTTATATATATTATAATTTTTTTATATTTTAATAAATAAAAAGCTATTATATAAAATAAATTTTATAACTTTTTTAATTAATTATATAATATAATATTTAACCTTATATTTTAATATATTTAAATATATTTTAATAAGCTAATTTATTATATAACTATATATTTTAATAGCTTTTATAGCTTTAAACTTTAATAGTTTAAAAAATAATATTTTGTTGTTTTTTTATTGCTATAATATATTTTCTTATAGTTTAATAAAAAGTCGCGCTATTTTCAAGCAATTTTTTATTTATTAATATATAAAACTAATAACTTTAATAAACTAGTATATTTTTATTTAATTTATAAATATTAGCTAATTATACAGCTTTTTAGCTTGATTAAATTTTATAATAATTTTTTTATATGTTTTATGCGTTATTTTTAACGTATTTATTTTATTATATTCGATTGCTATTTTTTTTAAAAATAATTTTAGCTTAAACTATAAAATTTTAAAAAAAAAATAATATTTAATTTATTTTAATTATTTTTTAACGGTTTCGTAAAAATTAAAAATATTATTTATATATTTAATTATTTATAGCAAAAAAATAAATCTAAATAATATAATTATAAAAAGTTTAAAATATAGTTTTAATATTAATTTTAATATAATTTATATAACTTTTAATATAAAATAGCTAGCTGTTTTTATTTTTTATAATATTTAAATAAATTATAACTAAAAAAAACTTAAAATTTTAAAAATAAATATATAATAAAACTTAAAATAAAATATTATTAACTAATAAATATATTTAAAATTAAACTTAGCATAAAAATTAATAGCTAAATTATTTAATTTTTTATATATTTTTAATAATAAAAATAAATTAATTTTTAACAAGTTTTTATTAACCTTGTTATAATTAATTATTAATTAAAGTTTTAATTATAAATTAAGCGTAGCTAAATTTTTATTTTTATTAACTAATATAAGCGTAGCTGCTTAATTAAATAATTTTTTATTAGCAATTATAATTAATTTATATATTTTTATATTAATATATTATTAAGTTAAAATATTTAATTAATATAGTTTTATATTAGTTTATAGTTTTTTTTATAATTTATTTTATAGCTTAATATTTTTTTTAAGTTATATTTTATATATATAAAAGTCGATCGGTTTTTTTATATTTTTAATAGTTAATATATTATAGTTTTTATATATATATTATACTTTTATATAATATTTTATTATTTATTTAAATATTAATAGTTTAAATTTAAGTTTTAACTTTTTTTATTAACTAGTAATTTTTTTATTTAATATTTATTTAAGTGCTATTATTTTATAACGTATAATACGGCGAAGTATAAAAAATATAGTATGCTTTTTTATTTTGTTAAATTAATTAAAAATATATTTTTTTTTAAAACAATAAATTATTTAATATTTAAATATATTAAGTTTAATATTTTTAAATAGCTATATAATAATTTATATTTTTTTTTATAATTATATTACTATTAACTTAAAAGCATATATTTTTGTTTAAATATATTTTATAAAAATCAATAATAAATTATTTTTAATTTTTTTTTTAGTTAATTTTACGACTTAGCTAAGTTAAAGCTAATAATTTAGTTTAATAATTTTAATTTAATTTATTTACTTTTGCTAACGTTATTTTTTAATTTTTAATTTTTAATTTTAGTAAGCTTATTATATAGCAAAGTTAATTTATAAATTTTTTTTAAAAATATAACTAGTTTTTTTAAAATAATTTGCTTTTTTTTTATATTAAGATTTTTAATTATAAAAAATAACCTGCAAATATTAAACAAAGCTATAATATTTTATAATTAAAAAAGTTTAAACAATAATAATATATTTTTATTATTTTTTAATAATTAAATTATAGCTTATATTAATTAAATAATATTTTTAATTATAATATTAAAAATAATAAACTTTTTAATTTTTATAAAACGTTTATTAAAGTTTAAAAATTTAACGTTTTTAATACTAAAGCTAGCTAAAATATATATTAATATATTTAAATTTTTAAATAAATTAAAATAAATTAAATTAATATTATTTTTTTAGTTTATTTAGCTTAAGTTTTTTTTTAATATATTAACTATAATTTTTTTATTAACTATAAATTTAATAGTAAAAATTATTTTAAAAGCACTAAAAAATATAATTAATAAAGTATTATTTATAAATATACTTTTTATTTTAATATATTTTTTTATAGTTTTTTTAGCTTTATCGCTTATTTTTATAAATAAATATTAAAAATTATATTTTATTATTATTAACTAATTTGCTGTGCTACCCTTAAATAGCGCGGTTTTTTTATAAATAGTTATTTATAAGTAAAACTATATAAAAGCCGGGTAAAAACTTTATATATTATATTTTTTTTGCTTTAGTTACTTTTTAACTATATATAAACTAGTTTTTATTAACTAGCTAGCTATAAAAAAATAAAATAAAGTAAAAAAAGTAAAACTAATAAATTTTTTTTTTAAAGGCTGTTATATTTTTTAGTTTTAGAAAAAAGCTAGAAAAGCTTTTTTTTAGTCGCAGGAAATTTTTAGCAGAGTTTTTTTAGTTCTGCTATAAGTTCTCTGCTTTTTTTTTTCTTTTTTTGTTTTTTTTTCTTTAGCGCCTTTTATTTAAGCTGCTTTATTATATATAATAATTCTATTAATATTTATTAGCTATTTTATAATAATTTTTATAAATATAAGTTTTTTAATAGCTATATATAAGTTTTTATTATAAAATAATATTTTATTTTTTAGCTTTTTAAATAAAGTTATTTTTTTTTTTAAAAGTTTATACTTAAATATTATATGCTATAATATTTTTTTGTTTTTTGCGTACTTATAAAAAAAGGTTAAAAAGCTTAATACTCTTTTTTTATATAAAAAAACTTTAAAGCCGATTTTTTTAGTATATATTTAAGTTATTATTACTGTTTTATGTTTTAATAAGCTTTAATATTTTTTAAAAGCGTTATTTTTGCTTAGTTTTTGCTTGGCTAAAATTAAGTAGCTACGCTTTATTTTAATATATTTTTACTAGTTTTTTTATTTTTTTTAAAAAAATTTTTTTAGCTTATGTTTTTTCGACTATTTTTTTTATTAATAGTTTATTTTTTTGCTTTAATTTTTTTTTTTAAAATGTTTTTTATTTTTTAAAAGCTTGCTTTTAGTTTATATTTTTTTTTTTTTTTTTAATAGCGCGCAATAGCGCTGTTATTTTATTAATAGTTTAGCTAATAATTTTTTTGTATACTATATTATATATTTTGTTTTTACTAGCTGTAGCCTTATTATTAAAATATAAGTTAATTAGTAAAACCTTTACTTTAGTTTTTAAATATTTTATTAAAGTAATTTTAAAAGCTTTTATTATTTTTTTAAGTATTAGTTTTAAATCGCTTCAAAAGCGTTAGCTATTTTTTACGCTTTATTTTTTTTAGTTAGTTTATATTAAATTATAGCGCCGTAAACTAAAATATTTTTAATTATTACTACGTAAACTTGCTTTATTTTAATTATACTACTGCTTTAAGTAAAGCTTTGCAGCTTGGTTATTATATATAATTAAATGCTTAATTTTTTTTTAAGCTTTATTAAATATTTTTTTTATTTTATATTTTTATAAAACTAAACTTTTAAAAACTTTGCGCTATTTATTAAGTAAACTATAGCACTTAATAAATAAATTATTTAAATAAAAGTTATTTTACTGCCGAAAAAATATATTAATTTATTTTTTTATAATATAAATTTTATATTATATTTTACAGCCTAGTTTTTATAAATTTTTTATGCCGCTTTTAATATTTTATAATTTTATTTTACTTTTAAATTAATTATTAATAAATTAATATTGTTAATAAAACTAGCTATTACTAGCTTTAAGTGCGTTATTAAATTATTATATAATATTAAAATATATAATAAAAAAAATAAAAATAATAATAATAATTTTTATAGTATATTTATTTTTAGCGCAATAAATAATAACGCTATTTTATTAAAATAAAATTATATTGTTTTATTAAATATAAAAAAATAAATTTAAAAAATAATTTAAAAAAAATAATTTTTTTATTATAAAATATATACTAGTTTTTTTTTATTAATAATATTAAAAGTTTTTATAATATTAAATTATAGCAGCGTAGTTATATTTTTTTTATTAATAATTGTTTTAGCAGCTTTTATTACTAGTTTAATTATTGCGTTAATTAATTTATTTTTTTTATTATTTATTTAACCGCTAAATAAAAAGCCTTTATTTTTGGCTACTTTTATTATATAGCAATAAAGCTTTTTTTTTAAAACTTTTTTAACTATATATATAAGCGTAATTAATTTTTAACCCCTAGCAGTTTTTTTAACTTTTTTAAGCTTGCCCGGCTTAAAAATAATAATAACTCTAGCCTGCTAAAACCTCGCCAGATAATATTTTAATATAAAACTAGTTATATATAATATTATTAACTTTTTAGCTAAAGTTAATTTATATATTTTTAAAAAACTATTAAATAAAAAATTTTTGCTAAATATTTTTTAAAAAGCTAAAAACTAAATTAATAATATTATATTTCCGGTTTTAATTAATATATTTATTTTAAAGCGCTAATAGCTATTATACGTTAAATTTTTAATTAAAATATTAATTAAGTCTGCTAGCAGTACTAAAAAAAAACGTTTTATTAATAAAATTATTTTTTTTTTAAAAATATTAGCAACCGCAGGTTTTTTTTTTAATTTATTTAATAATAAAATTACTGCGATCTTTAAAGCTAGTTTATATGCTAACTTAGCTTATTTAGCTAGATTTTATAATAATTTTAAATTTTTAAACGCTTTTATTAAAGCTTTTTTTTAGCTTTACTTTTAAGCTTTAATTATTTTTTTAATAAAAGCTTGCTTTTTTTTTTTAAGCTTTAGCTAAGCTGCTATAATTTTTTTGCTTTTAAATTTTTTATATAATTTTTTAGCTTACTTTTTTACTGTAACAACCTTTAAAAACTATTAAATAAGCGCTTAATAGTTTTTTTTTAGCGTTTTTTTAAGCGTTATTTTATTTGCTATTTTTATTAACTGCTTAATTAATAAATTAAAAGCTTTATTTAATTTATTAACTATTTATAAAATATTAATTTTAATAATAATTATTATTATTTTTGCAGTTATTTTTTTTTTATTAATTTTTAGCTAGTTCTACTTTTTTATTTTACAGGTATATTTTTCTAAGCTTAATTCTAATTTTATTATTACTTAAATAGCTTTATAATTAAATTTCGGTTATTTTAAGTCGTTTTAATATATTATAGCCAGGTTATTAAATACTTATATTAAATTTATTATTAAGTTTTTTTAGCTTTTATAAGTTTTAATTATTTTTTTAAAAAAAATATTTAATATTAAATTTTATACTGCCGTAAATTTAAAAAACTTTTTTACGCTTTTATTTTAACATTTTTTTAAATTTTATAATAAATAATATAAGTTAAAATTCTTTACTAATATATATTTATCTGCTAATTTACCTTTATTTTTAATAATTTAAAATAAATTATATTATTTTAATCTATTTTAATTAAATAAATAAATTAATTATATAATTACTGCTAAGTTACTCTTGCTTATTATTGCGCACGCTTAATCCTTTTTAAAGTTTTACTTTAACGTTTTTACCGCAATTTTTTTATTTATATATAGTATAACTTTTTTAGCCGATTATACTAAACAATACTTGCAAGTTTTCAAGCAGTAAATATTATTATATTTATTAACTAAAAGTTTTTATATTATTAAATAATTAAAATTATTTTTTTATAGCGCTTTTACCGCGTTATTTTTTAATTTTATAATATTTTAAAATATAATATTATAAATTATTGCGTAAATAAAAAAATATTTTTACTTGCGCTGCTAGTTTACTGCTTTTTTGCCGGAGATCTTATACTATTAAACTTTATAAAAATTAAAACTAAAAATATTAATATTTTGCTATTTAAAGCCATTTTATTAATAGCTGCCAATTTTTTTATATTTTAAAAGTTTTTAAGTTATAATATATATATAGCTTTAGCTTTTTTTCTTTATTTTGCTTTTTTTTTATATAACTTATTTTATGCTATATAATTACTGTTATAATTTATACATTTTTTTTAGCCCTTATTTTTTTTATAAAATATTTTTTTTTACTTTTTTAATATTTAAAAACAACATAGTGCCTACATTTAGCGTTTTTTAAATAAAATTTTACAATATATTTAAATTTATAATAATTATAATATTATATAACCTTTAGCTTTTTTATAAAAAGTTTACAATTAAACAACTATACTTTTTATACTAAGCTGTTATTATAAATAACTTTAGCTGCTATAAAATTATTTAAATATATTATAATAAAAATAAATCTTACTTTTATATTTTTTAACATTATTTTTTTATACTATATAATCCCTGGGTGTTTACCGCGCAGCAGCTATAATAATATTTTATTAAAATATATTTTTTAAATTTACTTTACAAATACTTTTTTAATTATTACCGCAATTTTTTTGCTTTATATTTTCGCGTTTTTTTTAAAAGCTTTAATAATTTATTCTTTATTATTAGCCTTCTTAAATACTATATCTTTAAATATAATTATAATATTGCTGCTTTATAGCTTTTTAGCTGCTACTATATTATTTTCGGCTAAAGCTATATTTATAGCTTTAATAATATTTACCGGCGTTTTTTTTTTTAAGTCGTCCAGTTAATCACTTATTTTAACTAAAAATTTTTTATTACTTTTTATAAGCCTAGCTTTATTAATATAACTTAGCTGCATAGCCGCTATTATTTACGCTTAATTTTTAATTAAGTTTATTATTATTAGTATAAACGCTTATTTAAAAATTTTCTATAAAGCTTTATTTAAATCGCAGCATATAAGTAGTCAATTTTTTTTATTATTTTTTGCTACTTTAGCTATTTATTTTTTGTTAATTAATTCTACAGCAATTACCGTATATTTTTTTTTAATTTATTTCGCGTAAATATTTTAAATTATACGCAGTAGCTACATTTTTTTTACGTCTCTTTAAAAAAAAAGTTTTTTTTTTACTTTATTATTTAGTGCTAACTATAGTATAAGTTCTAGCATTTTATTTATAACATTTTTTAAACCTGCAAACTTTTTAGCAGTATAATTTTTATAAAAACGTTATTAAATCGCGGTTATATTAACAATAAGTTTTAATTATATATTTATCGCGTTTTCAACAAATAAATCATTTACTACTATTAATAAAATTCCTGCGTCGCTTATTATCTACAGCATAAATATAATCTTTTTACTAAATATAGTTTTTTTTTTTAAATTTAATAATCGTAATTATTTAATATTATTTTATAAGCTTGTAAAATTATAAATAGATTTTTTTTTTATGAATAATTAGTTTAGTTCTATTAAAAATTATAAATAAAGTTTAAATTAAATAAAAAAAAATTTAATAAAAAAATAAAAACGTAAATATTTTATAATAATTATTAATAATTAACAATTTTTTTTTTTTTTTTATATTTTTTATTTTTTTTAAAAGCTTAAGTAATTATTTTAAGTTATAAACTTTATAAAGCTTTATAATATATACTTTATTTTTATTTTTATTATTAGCTAAATTAACTATAAAAACTTTAGTTCTAGCTTTATATTTTTTATTTAATAATTAAACATTATTTATTATAAAATTAAATAGTATTTATAATATAATTATAAAATTTTTTAAGTTTTATTTTAAGGTTACGTTTTTACTAGCACTTTTAATATAATAGCTTATATATCGAAATAAAATTTTAATATATTTTTTAAATTATTTATTACGCGTATTAAATAAATAAAATTATAACTTATTTATTTTTTTTATTTTATTTAATATAATATTATAATATAGTTATACCGACTATAACTAAACTTTTTTAGTAAATATTTTTAATTTTTAAAATTTTTGCATAAAGAAAATTTTAGCGCGCAAATAAGCCTGCTTTTATTATTATAGCCACTTATTTTAGCTAGCATTATATTATATTTGCGTATATTTTTTTTTATTGCATTAAAAACAAGCTTTTTTTTTAAAAGCAAGTATTTTTCTGCTGTTAATTAATAAATATATAAAAGTTTTTATAAATAAAAAAAGTTTCGACTATTTATTTTTTTAATAGCTTTTATGTTTTCCGGGCGTATTATTTAATAAGCTTTTTTAATTTTTAAACTTACGTTATTTAATATATAAGCAGTTTTTTATTATATAACTAGTTTAATAATAATTAAAACATTTAAATGTTTACTAATAGTTTTATTAATATTATTTTTATTAATTTTATATATAATTTTATATATTACTGCTATATTATATTAGTTGTTATATTAAATATTATTAAAGTTATTAAATTATATTTATTTATACAAGTATAAAAAATATTAATATTAACATAAAATATAAAATTAAAAATAATATTAATAATTTTAATTTTTTAATATAATTTATAGCTTATTAAATTAATATATTAAATGTTTTAATAAATAGTTTTTAAATTATATTAATTTTTTATTATTTATAATATTTAGTTTTAGCTTTAGTTTTATTAGCTAATATTTATGTAGCGTTTTAAATTATTTTTAAATATTTTTTTAAAAACTTTATTTTAATAGCTTTTTAAATAAATATTTTTTAATAAAGTTTATAGTTTTTTAATCTACTAATAAATTTTATAATAATAATTTTTATAAATATATTTTATATAAAAAATAATAGATTATTTTTTTGTTTAAATAATAAAGCTATTTTAAATATTTTTTATATTTCTGCTTGTTTTACTATACTTTAAATATAGTTATAATATTAAATAAAAAATTTATTATTTTTTTAAAATATTTTAATAAAGTTTTTAGTTTTATATATTTTATTGTTAATTAAATAATTTAAATATTTATTTTAAAAAATTTACTTGAATAATTTAAAATTTTTTAATATTATATTTTTAATTATAATTTTTTTAATAATTAATTATAAATAATAATTAAAATTTATAAAAATAGCCGCTTTTTTAATATATAATATATTAATAGCTTTAATAATTTTAAACGCCGAAAAAAATATTAATATATAGTTTATTTTTTTAAACTATTAATATAATTTTTAAAGCTATCGTAATAAAAACTTAGTTTTATTAAATTTATTATATAAGTTAAGGTTTAAAACTTTAGTAATTATTTAATTAAACATTTTAATATTAGCGTAATAATAAAGCAGTAATTATAAAAATAACAAAAATAAAAATAATAATAATTTAAAGCTTAAAAAAAAAGTATACCGGTTTAAAAAAATAAAAGTATTTATTTATAGCAAATAAAAATAGCAATTTTTAGTATTAACTATAAACAATACTTAATAATATAAGCTTAATATTAAAGTGTCGAAATTTTAAGTGAAGAATTTCTTCACTCAGTGAGTAATTTACTTAGTGAGTAAATTAATCACTTAGCCTAGCCTTTTTAAGTAATTTCTTCACTCTGCTAAGCTTTTTTGAGTAATTTTTTCACTCAACTAAACCTTGTTAAGTAATTTTTTTACTTAATTTAGTGGGGCTAAGTGAAGAAGAGTGAAGAAATTACTCTTTACTCAGAGTAAAATGAGTAAATTTTTTAACTAGAAATAAAAAAAAGCCTAATAAAAATTAATAAAAATACTTTTTATATACTACGAAAAAAACGCTATTTAATGGTATTTTTTCTAGCCTTTTTGGCTTAATAGGTTTTTTTTAAACTTTATTTTAAAAAAGCTTGTTTTTTTTTATTAAAAAAAAACCTATAGTTTAAATAAAATTTGAAAAATAACTACTAGGCCAAAAAAACTAGAAAAAATACTATTAAATAGCGTTTTTTTCGTAGTATATAAAAAATATTTTTACTAATCTTTATTAGCCTTTTTTTTATTTTTAGTTGAAGAATTTACTCATTTTACTCTAAGTAAAAAATAATTTCTTCACTTTTACTCTTACTCTTACTCAGCCAACTAAGTAATTTTTTCACTCAACTAAGCTTTTTTGAGTAATTTTTTCACTTAGCTAGCCCTCTTTGAGTAATTTCTTCACTTAAAAAGTGGGGTTGAGTGAAGAAAAGTAAATTAATCACTTAATTACTTAAATTACTTAGAGTAATTTAACACCTTGCTTAATATAATAAATAAACTTTTGTTGCTATAATAAATAAATTATGAATTTTTATTTATAACGCGTTTAATAATAAATATATCTCTTAAAATAGCATAGTATAATACCTTTCGTATTTTTTTTTTTATACTTTTTTTTTTTTTTAATCTCGCGAGTTTTACTTTTATTATTAAAAAAAAAGAGAGAGAAAAAAAAATAGTTAATTATTACTTATAGCTGCGCGCTAACGCGCGTATTAATAGCCTTTATTTTAATTATATAATACTTATATAATATATGCGGCCTTTAGCCGCTTATATCTAGCTTTAATAAAATAATTAATATTAAAATTTTTATTAATTTAATAATTTAAAATAATTATTTTAATAATTATATTAAAATAATAATTTAAAATATATTTTATAAATAAAAAAACTTTATTAATAATATAATTATTAATATTATTTATAAAAAAATTATAAAAAAATATATATATATTTAAACTTATATTAAAAATATATTTAATAAATAATTAATAATATATTATTTTTTAATAGCTTATAATTATATAATTTAAGATTTTTTTATGTTTAATTTATTTATATTTTTTAATATTTTTTTATATAAAAAATAAAATAATATAAAAATTAATTTTTAAAAAAATAAAAAATAAATTAACTTTTTTTAATATTATTATTATTTATTTTAAAAAATTTTATTTAAAATATTATTTAAATAATAATATTTTATTATATTATTTTTATTTAATTAAACTTTAATTTATATTTTTTAATATATTACGGCTTATATAATATAAAAATTAAAAATATTTAAATAGCGCTAAAATATTTATTTATAAAAATATTTATATTTATAATTATTTTATTTTATTTTTATAAATAATTATTTTAATATTATTATTTTTTTTAATTATTATATTATTTATTTAAAAATTATTATTTATATTTTTATATATAATATTATTTAAAATTTATTTATATTATATATTTTTTTATATTATTTTAAGCTTTTAATTTATTTTTAAACGAAATTATTTTTATTTTTTATTTTATTAAGCTTTAAAAATATTTTCGCATATATTTTTTTATTTATATTTTATATAAACTTTTAATTTTTATATAATTTTTATTTTTTTATATTTATATTAACAATAAAAATATTATTTTTTTTTTTATAAAAAACAGCTTTTTAAAAAAACTTTTTTTAAAAAAACTTTTTAAGCTATAAATAATTTACTAAGCTATAAATAATTTCTTAAAAATAATTTTTTTAAATAATTTTTTTATTAATAAAAATAATTTTTTATTTAAAATATTTTTTTATAGCGCTTAATATTTATATAGCTATTTAAACTTTAATTAAAACTTTAAGCGCAACGATATAATTATTATTAATAATATTATTATATATAATAAAAAAATTATTTAGTTTATTTTTTTATGTTTTTTACGCACGCGTTAAAATTAATAGTTTAATTTAATTAGATAAACATTATTTATTACGGTTATTTAAGTTATATTATTAAAATAAACAAAAAATTAATTAAGTATATATAAAAAAATTAATTTTTTAACGCTATATAAAAATAAAAATATTAGTTTTTTAAATAAATTAATTAAATATAATTAATATTAATATAGTTTATATATAAGCAAAATATTTAAGCAAGCAAAATATTTTTTATAAACCTTTATATTTAATTATTAATAACTCTACGAATATAATTAATATAATTAAAAATTAATTAGATTTTATTTTATTATTTATTTTTATATTTTTTTTATAAGTTTTTAAATTATAACCGGTGTTGCTGTATTGTTTATATTATCGCGGCCGCGATATACTCGGCTTATTACTACTACGATTTTTTAACGTTTACGACTATACTTAATTTTGCGCGTTTTTTTAAATAATTAAATTATATATATTTTTTATAATAAAACTTTTTTTATTTTATAAGCGTTTTTTTTTTTTTCGGCGCTTGCTTAATATTTTATTTACTTTTTAAAATATTTATATTTTTTTATTTAAAAAAATATATTAATATATTAATATTTAATTTATTTTTATTAGCTAATCGATAGCTTTAAAAATAAGTGCTAAAATTTTTTTTTAATATTTAAAAATTTAATTTTTAATAAAAATTAATTAAGCAAACGTTTTTTGCGTAATTATTAACGTTTTAAAAACCTAAAGTTTAAAAAAATTAAAAATATTTAAAATTAGCGTCGGTAATTTTAATTATATATTTAGTTTTAATATTACGGCTTATAAATTATAAAATATTAATTTTAACTTTTAAAAACTTTTTAAAATATTTAATTTTATAAAAGTTATAAAATAAGCTTTTTTAAACGCTATAAAAAACTTAAGCTTAATAATATAATTAATATATAATTTAATAAATTTTAATATTTAATAATTATATACTTACTTTAATAAACTATAAAGTTTAATATTAAATAATTAAATTAAATATAATAAATATAAAAACAAAAAAATTATTATAATATTTTTAACTTTATAATAGTTTTTAAACTTAGTTAATATATAATTTTCGTGCTAATTTAATATTAATATATAATATACGCTAATATATAATAACTTAATATATTTATTAAAATATTTTATTTATTTTAAGCTTATATTATTAATTATTTATTTATTATAATTAATATTAAATATTTAATTGTTTAAAAAGCTAATATTTTAATATTAATGCTTAAAATAATAAACTTTTTAAAAAATAATAAATAATAAACTATATAAACCGCGTAAATTAATAAAATAAATTATTATTAATTATTTTTTATTATTAAGCTATATTAATTTATATTTTTTATATTAATTAATATATATAATAACTATATATAAATAAATCTAGCTTATTATAAATTTAATTTTATTAAAATTTTAAACGTTATTATTATAAATATTATATTATATTTTTACGCGCAAATAACGCTTAAACTACGCGCTAATAATTTTTAAATTTTTATATAAAGCTTTTTAATAATTATAAAAACGTATATATTATATTTCAAGCTTTAAATAATAATTAATAAAATTATAAACTTAATATTTATTAATTAAGCTTGCGCTATATAAATCGTATAAATAATTAGCTATATTTTTAATATTAATATAAACTAGCGATAATTTTCGGTTATTTAAATTAAAAATATATTTAAAAAATACTTCTTTTTAATTATATTAAAACTATATATATTAGCGCAGGTTTCGTTTTTAGTAGTATGTTTTTATATTTTAGCATATAATATTAAATATAAAACGTTAAAAATTTTTAAAACGCGTTAAAGGCTAACTTTTTAAAATAATTAAATAATTTCGATAATTAAAATAATATTAACTTCTTTAGTTTCTGCAAATATAATATTATTATAAAATTATTACGCGATAAAATAAAAAAAGCGCGATTTAATAAAAAGTGTCTCGCTCGCTTAAATATCCCGCTTATATATAAACCACGTTAATTATAATAATTAAATTATTATAGTTATTTTTTATTATTAATTATAGCTTATTTAATTTATTAACTTTAATATTAATATTATATTAAATATTTTAATTTTATAGCCTTTATATTTTTAAAATATTTATATTATTTATATTAATTATAAAGTATTATATTTATATAACTTTATAATTAAATTAAAAAAAAACAACGTTAATTTAATTTTTATAGTTTTTATTATTTACGCTATAACTAAAAAATATTAAAAATAAATTATATTAATAATATTTTATATTATATATTTTAAAAAAAAATTAATTTATAAAAATATTATTTTAATTATAAAAACTAATATAATTTTAAAAACTAAGCTAAATTAATAATTAATAAATAATATTAATAAAATAATTAACGTTAAAAACTTTATTAATTTAATAATTTAAAATATATTTTATAAATAAAAAAATTTAATTAATAATATAATTATTAATATTATTTATAAAAAAATTATAAATAAATTTATATATTTAAGCTTATATTAAAAATATATTTAATAAATAATTAATAATATATTATTTTTTAATAACTTATAATTATATAATTTAAAACTTTTTTATATTTAATTTATTTATGTTTTTTAATATTATTTCGCGCAAAAAATAAAATAATATAAAAATTAATTATTTTTTTTAAAAAATAAATTAATTTTTTTTTTATCGTCGTTTATTTTAAGATTTTTTATTTAAAATATTATTTAAACAATAATATTTTCTTATATTATTTTTATTTAATTAAACTTTAATTTATATTTTTTAATATATTATAATTTATATAATATAAAAATTAAAAACACTTAAATATTATTAAAATATTTATTTATAAAAATATTTATATTCGCGACTATTTTATTTTATTTTTATAAATAATTATTTTTAATGTTTTTTTATTATTATTATATTATTTATTTAAAAATTATTTATGTTTTATAATATTAAAAGTTTTTTATTTAAAAATTATTGTTTATATTTTTATATATAATATTATTTAAAAATTATTGTTTATATTTTTATATATAATATTATTTAAAACTTATTTATATTATATATTTTTTTAGCGTTATTTTAAGCTTTTAATTTATTTTTAAGCGAAGTTATTTTTATTTTTTATTTTATTTAAGTTTAAAAATATTTTTATATATATTTATTTATATTTTATATAAACTTTTAATTTTTATATAATTTTTATTTTTTTATATTTATATTAATAATAAAAATAATTTTTTTTTTATAAAAAAAGTAAATATAAAAAAAAAGCAGCTTTTTAAAAAAACTTTTTTTAAAAAAAACTTTTTAAGCTATAAATAATTTATTAAGCTATAAATAATTTTTTAAAAATATTTTTTTTTAAATAATTTTTTTATTAATAAAATAATTTTTTATTTAAAATATTTTTTATAACGTTTAATATATTTTTAATTTTTATATATAATTATAATAATTATAAAAAAAGTTTTATATTTTTTAAATTTTTTTAATAAAAATATTTAAAAATAATATAAATATTTTTTATATTAAATTAAATTATAAAATATATTAAATTAAGTGCGACATTAATTTATATATTACGTTAAATTTAATTTTAAAATATTAAAAAATTAATATATATATTTTTTAAAATAAATTTATTAAAAAAGTGCTTAAAAAGTAATTATTTTATTAATGTGGCTAATTAAGTGATTAGCACCAACTTTAGTTAGTGTGCGAAAGCAAAACCACCTAAAGGTGGGGCGTGGCACCATTATATTAGTGTTGTTGTTGCGCTTATTTTCGCTGTAACGCGTACATTTTATCCCATATAAATTTGGTGGGTAACCCATGAATCCACTACTTTAGCCCTTTTCGGCTGGTCATTCGCGCTGTTCGCGCTCTTCCTACGTACACCCCAAAGGCTCTGTATACCCCTGAATCACCAAATCCAACAGTAGCACGATACTCCAGTGTCTCAATGACCACTGCGCCCGCGCGCCTGCAAACAAGCCCCACCGGATTACTCCTTGAACTTGGTCGTACTCTTGGCTTCTCTTGGTTTTAGACACGGTTGAATACAAAGGGTTCACAGGTATTATTTCTCACCTTGCATGAACTGTTAAGTAGCCGGCGGAGGCGTTAGGCGCCGATGAACTTGCATTCAAAGGATGCGCGGGGAGGGTTTCCAGTGTGCTAAGACTAAAGTAATATAGATATTAGCATTGACAAATAAGACTGATGAATAGACATGATATGAACTAAAGACCCACTCGATCAACCATAAAAATGTTCTAGCGACAAGGTATGCTATTATAACAGCGCTCCCAGATTTAACAATAATAACGATCGTTGAGTCTTCCATAGTAGATAACACTTATAATAGCTTTGTCGACTTATTGTGTAGCTGATAATTGGTAGCAAAGGCTCGAAGGTTATAGAAGACAATGAGAAGAGAAAACAATAGTCGATATTGAGACATCTATTCACGCAATACTGAACATCGGCCATCACGCAAATCAACAACCTAAGAAAGCCCGCCTTCGCTACTTTCCTCGCCGTCCTTGCGTTTCAAACATTGCGCCTTCTCCTTGGTAGGCCCGTCTGTAGTGTCCCTCCTTGGCCAAGGCCACTGTCCTTCCATTGGCATGTTGTCATAGATGGCGTTAAAACAATGGTGGGGTTCGCCATAGGAAAATAGGTATATGTCATTTCCAAGCTGGCTTACAGCGCTCA
This sequence comes from Xylaria sp. FL0933, assembly GCA_022578765.1. NCBI lineage: Eukaryota > Fungi > Ascomycota > Sordariomycetes > Xylariales > Xylariaceae > Xylaria > Xylaria sp. FL0933. The sequence goes on along the minus strand of MU389734.1, from coordinate 722,278 downwards.
CTATTTGTATTCTTTCTCGTGATAGTTGGCTCAGGTCGAAGCGAAATGCTGTTTCCCTGTGTAGCGCATATACGTCAATTGTTGCAATCCAGCGCTGAGGTTGCTGTAGATCCTTGAGAAAGTAGTGCCTTGAACAATCCCATCCCTGCCCTTGTAGTGGGAAAGGGCAAGTCCTCAAGTTAGGGTTGTTGTTGATGTAGCCATCTTCGCGTATAACGTTGCTGCTGTCCCAATAGAAACCTTCGCGCATGAGGCGAGGCACGTCGGGGCACTTAATCCGCAGTAATGCTGCCCACTCTTGGGTTGTCCACTCTCCGGAAGTGTCAGGGTAGAATACAAACTTTATTGTTTCACCCTGTGCATCTTCTCGATACCATTTGCCGCTCATTGCTGGTCCCGGTTGCTCTCGGCTTTCAGACTGGGCAACAAACAGGTAACCTCTACGGTCGGGACCATATGCTTCATACGGAGGAGGTGAGGCCCCGGTTGTTGCCATAAGCTCATCTGGTTGTGTTATTATGATTGTTACTTTTTGGAGATTGCTGCGGCACAGAGTGTCCAGAGACTGCTCTATATGAATGGAGGGTTCTTATCAGGACTTCATCCGAGTAGCTTGTGGCTTTTCGAGGCAAGCAGTTGGCTGTCATAGGAAGAAGTTGTCTGCTTATCCCGCAGGCATTGAGTGGGCCTTATATATCCAGGCCAGTCTTCTCGGACAGGCACAACAATCTCCAGTGCGACTAAGCATCAAGGTTGACACCAAAGTCTAAACCTAATACTAATGATATTTAAGGTAATATACCTACTAAAGATACCTAGGTAGTACGAATTTAAAAGAACTATAACTTAAAGGGTAACCTTAGCAATAAACTGGCCCTGGATTTAACTTCATAGCGCAAGTTTAAGCAGCAAGGCTTCTAATATAAAAATAATTTGGCCGACGCCTCAATAACAGTTAAACTTTAGCGGACTTAGTTCGGTGGTCCCATATTTGTTTGCATCCGCACTTTTGAGTGCTTATAGCATTACCCTCAAGTGCACTAAGCTGAAACCCGCTTATTTCCGTTAACTCAATACATTTCAGAGCAGCAAAGTCGACAGCCAGATCTTTGAATGACTTGCGCCGTGTAAGTTACCAGGCGATCTAGTGAGAGGGCTCAAGGATCACTTTTAGTAGTTGATCGAAATCATTTATTGAGCTTTTTCACTTGTTATGTTATTTCATAATCCTGAAAATACATACACAATATAATTTATAAGGCTTTCAAGTAATAGACATTTCTATAAATAAATTTCTACACCCCAGGTTATCCGATCGAAACCCAAACAAGCAGTGGCATAGTAAAAAATAGATGCGCAAGCGTCTAGTTCCCCAATAAGTCGATAAGGCCCTGCAGCAAATTTGCTAGATCCTGAAGACTATTCTGTCCATCCGTCTGTCCATTTCCGTCAGCAGCCCCGCTGCCAGCTTTATTGCCCCCTGTGTTGCTGCCGCCACCACTGGTACTATTACCGCCGGTATTACCACCGCCAGTAGCGGGCTGAGTCGTCGCGCCGGGGCTGACCGGGACGGTCGAGGATGGAAAGAAGGATAATGTGGGAATAGTCGCCGTCGCCGTCGCCGATCCCGCATTCGCAGCAGTAGTCGAAGACGCGCTTGATGTCGCCGAGCCGGTAGGTGTTGTTGGTGCGCTCGTGTCGGTTGCTGGTGCCTTCTGCTTGCTGGTGGTGGTGGTGGCATTCGTGGCAGGACCACCGCCGAGGTAGACAGTGGTGGATGGGCTAAAGCTGAAGGTAGGGATTGTGGCCGTGTTCTGTCTCTTCACCAGCCCGTCTTGTTGCGCATTCTGCGGGATGGCGCTCGCCGCCACGGTCGCCGTGAAAGCGGAGAGCGATAGGAAAAGGAGTGATGCGAGCATGATTGATTTGTATGCACCGATGATCCACGTCTGTTTAGAAGGTGCAAGTTATAGAGCTTGGGAAACCAGGTTACACAAGAACGGCAACTCGGCCAGCCGAGGAAGGTAGACAAGAAGCAGATAGACGTCGAAAGGAGCGGCAGAAGGCGAGCTGTGCACCTGGTGAAGATCGAAACGGCCGGGAAAATCTTACAGAGACAAGAAGCGAAGGAGAGGCGTGATCTACACCCAGTATGATCATGCGCGTATGGGCCTCAAGCCATTTTTGAAGATGGAGAGGAACACGGGAGTGGAAGCGGCAGCTAGAAGGAGCTTGAGTGTATTTACAGTACGTACCTTGCTTGGTAGCTTGGCCTCATCATCGGTCCGTGTTTTATCTAGCGCAGGACCACTGGACCACTGGACCAGAGCTATGTCATCTAACATGGCCATAGATGAGGAGCGGATGATCGTGGATGTGAAACCGCTGTGGTATCGCGACCCCTGGCTAGGCGCTTGGCAGACTGCGCTTCTGCGTTTCGACCGGGGGTGCGGCGCTTGGCGCTTCAAGGGGGAAGGGGTCAATTACATAGACGGGTAGGCCTCTGGGCCTTTCGCCTTTGGTATATGTACCTGTACCTCGCTATGCACTGCCTTTGAATCATTGTACATTGTTTGATGATAACCCACCTTGGCGCTGTATCGACTGGCTACGTAGTGTAAGCGCACCGTCGCGCCGATTGAATTCGTGCAACGCGAGGTTCTTGGCGACGTCTATGTTGCGTCCTTCTCACCCTGTTCAGGTTTCCTCCGATCTTCGTAAACAGCGATTGACAGGTATGCGACAAGCCCTAAAAGGCCATAACTTTATTCTAGCATTTCATCTCTACTGCTAGGTGGTTGTGACTAAGGGGGCTGGTCATTCACGATCAACACTCTATTCCTTGGTAGCCGCCGGCATTGCAATACTTTGGAGATAGATTCTTTCTATCAACCGAGCGGGGTATCATCTTTCGAAATAAATAACTATCCCTACACTCAAGTTGCCGTAAATTTACTCCTCTGCCGTAACCGTCGCCCGGATTTGAAGAATACATAGGGTAACGGCATGAGGGCCAGCGTTATGAATGCAAGCACACTCGACGCCCACTGGTACCCCGCCGCCTCATAAAGCTGCTTCCCGAACAAAGGAAACGCAGCTACATTGCTATGTCAGCTACCGGGCTCGGTTGATGAGGAACAAGAGTGTTTCCCCCCGAGGTGAGGGAGATGGATCGACCTACCAGCAAAGGTACAGCGAAGAAAGCTGTTGGCGGCCAGCGCAGAGGCTGCGTACAACGGGTACGTCTCGACTATCGTTAAACGTCAGTCGCCTATCTTGTCATATAAATGGCAGGATGCCGGGTTCTCCACGTACCAAGAAAAGTGAATATGCCGTTGAAAACCAACAGCGTGCCACAACCAAATATACCAGATCCGATAATCGGCAGTATCCAGTGGACCCACGAGAACGAGGTCCAAGCAAACCAGAAGAGCCCGATAGGTACCAGTACAGCACCTAGGATGGAAGACACGAGTCGGAACTCGGGCTCAGGCACGCCATGGTTCTTGTGGATGAGATTACGATGAATCTTGCGCCAGAGGGGATTGATTGCGGCCCCTGACAGCATGCCCACGAATATCCCTAGGAAGCTGAGACCCACCTGCCATAAATTGAAGCCGTAGTTCTTGCCGAAAACCAGGGGGAATGCCCCGAAGAACAGGTAGATGACACCTAGTAGGACAGCCGAGAGAAGAGAGAGTAAGAGACACATGAGCTCAAGCGTCAATAGCTGGAATGGCCGCAATAGTGAGAGGCCGATTGTCCTTGGGATCGATTTAGTGGATTTCTCCACTGCACCACCGCCAACCATTAGTAACAATGTTTGAGAACCGGTTGGGGAATAGGGTAAAAGGCCAAGAGATAACATGGCCGGTAGCACGCAACACCTGGGCCGTGCGAAGGCTGATGTCTACTTACTGGGTGCTTTCCACCTCTCATCTCCGGTCTCCTTCCTCAACTTACGAGCCTTTTCGCGCAGCTTGATGGGGTCTACATAAGCTGTTAGCAAGCCAGCCGCAGACACACTGAAGCCATATTACTGACGATAAGTCTCCGGCGCAAAGAAGAACAGCAGCACAAGGAGAGCGAAGGCCCAGATGATGAGGACCTATCGAACATCTTACGTCAGCTCAAGTCTTTCGCAGATTCATGATAGAGATTCGCTTGGGACCGGCGTGTCTACGTACGTAATATGTCCATCGCCAATTGGTATAATAGTTGACTGTTATTGTCGAGGTCAGCTTTATGAAGACATTGCTCGCTGTTTAGGGGTATAAGCTTCTTACTGAATCCACCTAGCAAGGGGCCAAGGCTGGGACCTTTAACACGGGAAAAGTTAGTTCTACAGCGTCTCCAAATCTGCGCCATAGCCAAATCTCACCGATGAAGGGGCTAATCGATATAATCGTCATTGGCGACTGTATATGATCTCGGGTAAACACATCGCTGACCGTGCCTCCAGCAACGCTGAGGAACGCACTTCCAGCGAATCCATCGATGAAGCGCACCTGTCTCCATTTAGACAATTGCCGGCGAAGTTGAACAGACACAGGAAACTTACCGTCACCATAGTAGCAGTATTGTGCGCTACAGCGGAAGGAATGAGCCAGATAACGAACATAGCCCAGGAGGCCAAATAAATAGGACGTCGACCGTAGAATTCGCTCAAGGGACCTAGGAAGAGAGGACCAAGAGCGACTGACGATGGTCCTAGTTAGCAACCAGACCCAAGAAAGCTGGACAGTTGACAAGAACTTACTGCCTAGGACGAAAGTTGAAAGTCCCAAGGTCGCAACGATCTCAGATTGGTGGAATTCGGGGTTCATCTGATCATATGTCGCCGTGTATATTGAGCTCGTACATGTTCTTGATGCGTGATTCAGCACATATAACATCTTCGATATAAGCTGTTAAGGACTTACACGCAGAGACTGCCCAATCCTACTAGGCACACAAGGAACCATTTATGAGCAAGACTCACTGAAGCGTCAAATTAGCAATCGTACAATCGCAAACGTACGGAATACCATGTTTACTCACTGCTACGTGGGCACATGGGATCGCCGTCGCCGTCGAATGAAACCTCGAAAGGGTCTCCATTCCCTTCTTTGCTTGGGAGGTCGGCACAGCCGTGGCCATTTTGGGAGCGCACCGGGCCGAACTCGATCATTTCATCTGACTGGGATTCGGTGTCGTCCCTGTTGACCACACTTGCCCATTGAGCGTCGTCGCTCTCCGATTTACGATCCGACCCTTCCATATGTGTTGCTGGCGGCTGGTATTTAAATATTCGCCCCTTTTCGAAACTTGTGTGTTTACGTGGAGGTGATAGATGTCGAGAGTTAAACGCGTTGCTTCCTATCGTGAGGATATGCACAATATGACGTCGTGATATTTGGCGTTCAATTTAAGGAACTATAATTTATATACAGAAACTAAGCAGTCATCATGCGACAAGAATGAGAAGAAGTGATAAGATGAATCATGGCTCGCGCTGTTGCTACGAGCTATCGCGAATTATCACCGAGGGATTTTAGCGATTTCGACCACTACTCCTAAACCCGATGACGAATTCTCGGATTCCCAGGCGAAACGATCAGCCTAGTGTAGCCCAAATACTGTTGTCATTGTCATTTATTAAGCGTGGGCCCGCCGAGCCCCTCAATTGACCCGATATCTGCCAGGGTCGTATTATGGCAAGCGGATCCGTAGCAAGGCCTTAGCGGATGGGTCTGACTGTAGCCCCGGGTCATTCTTCCTAACTCCATCAGATTACGATACTAATACAAGGCAACCATGCCAATTAGGTAAGGGCCGTAGGTGTAAATGATTGACAAGAATAGTGGGAAAACCCATGTGGCCCACTCCCGAGTCCTCTTTGGCGGTCAGCTCACAGCGTCTTGACGCAGCGCTTGGAGAAACGGCGGGGAGGGTCGGTTGGTAGTTTACCTATGGAGTGTCGTGGTAAACTCCGAAGTCTCTTTCGCCGAGGACTCGGTCAAATATACTGAAATTGCCCTCGTTCTTCGTGTCTAGAACAGCAAACCACTATTGGCATTAAGTATTAGTGCTTCTGTATCTCACGTGCACTTGGCACGATTCCGTGATATCAGAAATATGTAGGATAAGTGACGAGGGATAACGGGACAAGGGATGGACCATAACATGATAAGTAACGAGGGGAACAGAATAAGGGATCATTGTCGTCCTCGTAAAAGATGGCTCATATCTCCGCAGAGGGCGACTATTCCGCTCATAGCCCCTATCGATACTCCCGAGGCGACTTACAATCTCTCTCCACCAACCCCCTCGAAACTCGAGCTCGTCGAGAACTTCGGCCCAGCATCGAGCTATCTCCTCGGGTGGATTCCTGAAGGCGCCGCATCCCAATGCCCCCAGTACTAACAGTTCGTGCTTCTCCCGTGCGGCGATGCGCAGCGTTAAGCGCATCTTGTTTTTGGTTAGCTGGCGGTCGGCTGGGTACTTGAACTTGGTTTGGAGCTGGCGGGAGTCATGGGGGGTATGGGAATTGGGACCCGGCGGAGCGGGAGCGGTGCGCACTGCGGGCCTGCGGATAGCGGCCACGCTAATGATGCTCACGACGGGGAGCTGTGCAACGGGCGTCTGCGGGACGAGAAGTATATGGCCTGCGCCCATAGAAGATCGTACAATGACGACGTCCGGAGTGTAAACGGCCGTGGTCGGGCTCCAGGGATAGTAAGGCTTATGCAGCGACAGGGCCAGGGAGCTGCGATAGCATAGGGCTTCCTCTTGGGCCATGGCGCCGCTCAACCAACCGCCGCCTGGGTTCTTGTCGGACGCAAGGTTCAGCGCAGCTACCCTTTGGTTCCGGCCGGCCTGCGTGCCAGCTGGATCGGCGAGAGACTCCCCCATCATGATGGCAGCATCCAAGGTGTCATCATTCAAGACCCTGACGCGGGTGCCACGGAGCCTGGGGTCAGACGAGAGCGGGAACCTGGGGCAGTCGGCCGGGTCGAGGACGGGGACCTCGTTGATGTCGAGCTTCTCAGAGCTGTCAGCCCTGGCATTGGGCAACTGGCGCAGGATGCCAGGCAGGGCGGCCTTGGTCTCCCTGGCAACGGCAGACAGCACAGCGCGGCGATCACGAACTGCTTGTGGGAGAGGCATGGCAGACAAATGGGGTGTAAACAAATTCGCTAGTCCGATGACAAAGGAGACGGACGAAGACCGAGGCGAGAACGGAGATGGGAATGGAGATGGGAATGGAGATGGGAATGGAGATGGGAATGGGGGTGGCAATCTGTGATACTAGTCGGATCCGAGCTTGTGTTCCTTAGATGAAGCTCAACTTGTGCTCTTATATATAATACTGCGCTTCTGCGATACCAAATTGGCGAGCTGTAGTCCTAGTGGCTAGTAGTTTGCCGGCTGAGTCAACCGGTACTGAGGGAGCTGCACGCCGCTTCTCTATTCAATACCTTCATGAGAGAAATGGGAGTGTTTCGACCACTAAAATTCCTAGCCTAGGTATGTGATTCATTGCATGTCAGAATAGGTACAGGTATCTACCTAGTTTTCACCGTCGGTGGTAGGTCAATCGAAGTCGGTCATGGCTTCTGATTGAGTGCTGTTGCCTGTCCTGGACTATGTTTAAGGTAGGTAGTTACCTATTTAGTATTAGGTACGTACCGTAGGCAATTACGCCTTGGTGCACTTACCCCGACCTAGTACCGCCTCTGCTGATTGGCCAATGGGCTGGAGCTAGCCCTGAGCTCCGAAATCGCAAACCCAGGCAAAATTCACACAGCGCGAAAGAGTGTTCGAGTGACGCATAATTTTTGAGATTTGGGATGCAGCAACAAACACCAAAGCCACATTGGACAACCAAAGAGTAAGAAGCCGGGCATCGTTCCTGTCACCAGGCCCAGCCCCTATTTTTCCAGCATGTCAAGATAGAAAGACGAAAGAAGCACCAGACTAGACGAGCAGGGCTTCGTCAGTTCACTAGTTTAGTTGACACCCACGTATACCAAGTAATTATTACCCGCAGCCCATCGCGAGTGACATATCACTTACACGACGTGGGCACCACACCGGCACACATACTTGCACCATGGCGCCCCAGACCAACGGCATCGCGGGGCCGACCCGGGTGAGCATCCTCGGCAGCGACTCGATCCTCGTGGATCACGGCCTCTGGCGCACCTTTGTCGCTGACGACCTGCTCGACAATCTCGCTTCTTCGACGTATGTGCTGGTCACCGACACCAATATCCGCCCTCTCTATGTGCCGTCCTTTGAGTCCCAGTTCCGCGATGCTGTCGCCAAGCGCAACCTCGCGGCCCGCCTGCTCGTCTACGCCATCCCGCCCGGCGAGACGTCCAAGGGCCGTGAGACCAAGGCTGAGATCGAGGACTGGATGCTGTCGCACCAGTGCACCCGCGACACCGTCGTCATCGCCCTCGGCGGCGGCGTCATCGGTGACATGATCGGCTACGTCGCCGCCACCTTCATGCGCGGCGTGCGCTTCGTCCAGGCACCCACCACCCTGCTCTCCATGGTCGATTCCTCCATAGGCGGCAAGACCGCCATCGACACGCCCATGGGCAAGAATCTCATCGGTTCCTTCTGGCAGCCCCGCCGCATCTACATTGACCTCGCTTTCCTGGAGTCGCTTCCCGTGCGCGAATTCATCAATGGCATGGCCGAGGTCGTCAAGACGGCCGCCATATGGGATGAGCGCGAGTTCGCTTTTCTCGAAGACAACGCCGCCACCATCCTAGATTCCTTCCGCGCTCCCAGCAACCCCGAAGACCCTGGCGCTCGCCTGCTTCCCATACGCTCTACTCTGAAGCGCATCGTCTTGGCCTCGGCCCGTGTCAAGGCCGAGGTCGTCTCCAAGGATGAGAAGGAGGGCGGTCTGCGGAATTTGCTGAACTTCGGTCACTCTATCGGCCATGCCATCGAAGCCATCCTTACGCCACAGGTCCTTCATGGTGAATGTGTAGCTATCGGCATGATCAAGGAAGCGGAACTGGCCCGTTTCCTCGGTGTCTTGAAGCCCGGTGCCGTTGCCCGCCTGACTAAGTGCATCGCGAGCTTCGATTTGCCCACCTCGCTCCAAGATAAGCGCGTGGTCAAGATGACGGCCGGGAAACGCTGCCCCGTGGATGTCCTCCTGAATAAGATGGCCGTCGACAAGAAAAACGAAGGCAAAAACAAGAAGATCGTACTCCTCTCAGCTGTTGGAAAAACCCATGAGCCTAAAGCCAGCGTCGTTAAGGATGCAGCCATCCGTGTAGTCCTATCCCCGGCTATCCGTGTTACCCCTGGTCTTCCTCAGGACTTAAACGTAGAGGTAACGCCCCCTGGATCCAAGAGTATCTCAAATCGTGCCCTCGTCTTGGCCGCTCTGGGGCAGGGTACTTGCCGCGTCAAGAATCTTCTTCACTCCGACGACACCCAATATATGCTGTCGGCCATCGCTCAGCTAAACGGGGCTACGTATTCATGGGAAGATGCCGGAGAGGTTTTAGTCGTCACCGGGAAGGGCGGCAAGCTTCAGTCGAGCGAGGAGCCTCTCTATCTTGGAAATGCCGGGACAGCGTCCCGTTTCCTTACCAGCGTCGTGGCTCTCTGTGCTCCTACCAAGTGCGAGTCGACCGTGCTGACAGGTAACGCACGTATGAAAGTGAGGCCCATTGGGCCTCTAGTAGATGCCCTCCGATCCAATGGTGTCGATGTCAAGTATTTGGGACAAAACGGCAGCCTGCCTGTCCAGGTGGGTGCTTCAGGTGGCTTGGGCGGTGGCGTGATTGAATTAGCTGCGACGATATCATCGCAGTACGTTTCGTCCCTGCTGATGTGCGCCCCGTATGCGAAAGAGCCCGTAACGCTTCGGCTCGTCGGTGGAAAGCCCATTTCCCAATTGTACATCGATATGACGATCGCAATGATGAAACAATTCGGTGTAGTTGTGAGAAGGTCTTCAGATGAACCACATACTTATCATATCCCTCAGGGTGTCTATCAGAATCCGGCCGAGTACGTGGTGGAAAGTGACGCCAGCTCGGCAACATACCCGCTGGCTATTGCTGCCATAACTGGAACTACGTGTACGGTTCCCAATATTGGTACAAGCTCTCTACAGGGTGATGCTCGTTTCGCCGTTGACGTTCTGCGCCCCATGGGATGCACTGTCGAGCAAACCGTCTTTTCAACTACGGTAACTGGGCCAAGTCCAGGCTCTTTGGCCGGCATCGAAGTTGACATGGAGCCCATGACGGATGCCTTCCTCACAGCATCGGTACTGGCTGCCGTAGCATCGGGCAAGACTACCATTACGGGGATTGCCAACCAGCGTGTGAAGGAATGCAACCGTATTGCCGCCATGCGAGAGCAGCTAGCAAAATTCGGCGTCCAGTGCGAGGAGCTTGAGGATGGCATCGTCGTCTCGGGTAGAAATTATCAAGATTTGACCGAGCCCGAGGGAGGTATTTATTGTTATGACGATCATCGCGTTGCCATGAGCTTTAGTGTCTTATCCGTGCTCTCGCCAAACCCTGTTGTTATACTTGAACGCGAATGCACCGCCAAGACATGGCCTGGTTGGTGGGATGTTCTGGCGCAATCGTTCAAGGTAACGTTAGCCGGCGATGATACTGAAGTCGCCCACGCCAAAGTGTCCAAAGAGGAAGATGCAGGGCCATCTGTTTTTATCATTGGTATGCGTGGCGCAGGGAAGACGACTACTGGTGGCTGGTTGGCAAATATCTTAGGAAGACCCTTCATTGACCTCGATTCCGAGCTCGAGAGAAGAGCTGGGATGACGATCCCACAAATCATCCGGGAAAGTGGAAGGGGTTGGGAAGGTTTCCGACAGGACGAGGCTGCACTGCTTGAAGACGTAATGAAAAAACAAGGCCGAGGGCATGTCTTTTCGTGCGGTGGCGGCATCGTTGAAACCCCGGCAGCGCGGCAGCTGCTCATTTCTCATCACCGCAATGGGGGTATAGTCCTCCTTGTCCATCGCGACATCGAACAGATGGTGGAATATCTGATGCGAGATAAATCTCGGCCGGCGTACACGGAAGAGATTCGAGGCGTGTACGAGAGGCGTAAACCACTCTTCCAAGAATGCAGCAACTACGAGTACCACAGCCCATATCTGGATCCTTCGGGTGGGCTGCTTGAGCCTCCCGCGGATTTTGTGCGTTTTGCGTCCATGATTGGCGGAAAGAGCACACACTTCGACGATGTCAAGCAGAAGAAGCCGTCATTTTTTGTCGCGCTCACGATGCCCAACGTGTCTTCAGGGCTCGAGACCATCCCGAGAGTTTGTGTGGGCTCCGATGCTGTTGAACTCCGCGTGGACCTTCTCGAGGACCTATCTCCGGAATCGGTAGGCAACCAGATTTCACTGCTCAGATCTGCCACCAAATTACCAGTTATCTTCACGGTTCGATCAAAGTCACAAGGAGGCCGGTTTACATATGCCTCTGAAGAGGATATACTACCTTTATATAGGACGGCAATGCGAATCGGAGTTGAGTACGTCGATCTTGAGATGGGTCTCTCCGACGACACGATAAGGTCGATACTAGAAATGCGCACTGGCTCTACACGCGTCATTGCCTCCCACCACGATCCAGAAGGCAAGCTTTCTTGGAAGAACGGTGGCTGGCAGGCATGGTATAACCGAGCCTTGGAGTATGGTGATGTTATAAAACTCGTGGGCGTAGCCAAGAAGATGGACGATAATTTCGCCCTTGCCAGCTTCAGAGACAGGATGTTTGCAGCTCATGGTAAACCAATCATTGCCCTCAATATGGGCACCATGGGCCAACTGTCACGGATACTAAACGGTTTCCTCACGCCGGTCTCACATCCCGACTTACCATTCAAAGCAGCGCCTGGGCAGCTCTCAGCGGCTGAGATTCGCCGTGGACTAACATTGGTTGGAGAGCTAGAAAAGAAAAGATTCTATCTATTCGGGAAGCCAATCTCGGCATCGCGGTCCCCGGCCCTGCATAACGCTCTATTCCACCAAGCGGGCTTGCCGCATGAGTACTCTCTCTTTGAGACTGACACTGCAGACGGTGTGCGAGACCTGATCCGTTCGCCTGACTTCGGTGGCGCGTCGGTCACGATCCCCCTTAAACTCGAAGTTATGCCTCTGTTAGATGATATCTCGGACAGTGCGAAGGTGATCGGCGCCGTCAATACCATAATCCCAGTTAAGTCGGGAGAAGGAAATGTCCGTTTGCTTGGTGATAACACCGACTGGATGGGCATGGTGTACTCCCTACGTATGGCCGGACTCACGGTACCAGGTAACTCAACGAACCAAAGTTTCAGTGGTATGGTAGTGGGATCTGGTGGCACTACGAGAGCGGCCGTTTATGCCCAGCATTCTCTTGGTTTCAGCCCTATTTATCTCGTAGCTCGAAACAAGGCCGCAGCAGAAGATATCATCTCCTCTTTCCCGCAAGACTACAACCTCTTGCACGTGGAAGACGCCAGCAATGTCCGCCAACTGCCGAGCGTAATTATAAGCACGGTACCGGCCGACCGCCCCGTGGACACGTCCATGCGAGAGCTCCTGGTGTCCGTGTTGAGGCAACCGCGACAGACAGGGCGAAGTCGGATATTCCTCGAAATGGCGTACAAACCTCGGCACACTCCTCTCATGGGGCTTGCTGAGGACTCTGGCTGGATTACAATCCCTGGCCTCGAGGTGCTCACATCACAAGGATACTACCAGGTAAGTGCCTTGCAGCAAAAGTTGCTTTAAGACAGAAAAGAAAGAGACAAGGCGCTCTGCTGATCTTGGCACCTGTTTACTAATTATTGCTTGCTATACACTAGTTTCAACTCTGGACAGGCATCACACCTTTGTTCTCAGATGCGCGCGCAGCGGTATTGGGAGAGTAAAGAACCCCAACGTCAATGAAGCATATCGAATAAGTGTGAACAGAAAGCTCCTCCTCTATTACTTTCTAAAATCTCCAGGCAGTTCAAGGCGTCTAAAAAGTTCTTGGAAAGAACATTAGGATAAATAGGCTGTGAGATGAACGACAGAAGAAAGGGAAGATACCCTGCAATTCAAAAACAAAATTCAGATTAAAACTTTCTATTTGAAGTGTCGCGTCTGTCTCGGCTTACGCCGGGAGCAATTCAATTTCCGAACATTCATATCTTTAATGTGATGTCAAGCCCAGCCTTTTAAATTGCCTCTTGAGGCACATGTAGACAAGCGCACCTTGCTTAATTCACCGACATCAACTTGGGCAAGACTTAATGACCAATGTAAATACCACAAGTACATTCCTGCAGGTGATGACTGAATATTGGCACGTTGGATGAACATACGGAAGAAAGAAGCCAACATGCCTCACCTATTGACACTATGTGCTTAGACCACCTATGCACCTCATTCATCAGCTAGGTCACTACACTCGTTAGGGTATCCCACCCTTTCTGGAGCAACGACACTGTTAGTCCTAGGAGTGAGTTGGCGGCATACAAGGCTATTCTGCAATACCCTTTCTACATCGAGCCTCCTTCTCGTCCCATACACCCATCGAGCCTAGCTCGCTCTCTCTAGACTCGATTCCGGACCGGTTGCCCACCTCCGGCTTGGCACGGATGCAATGCTCCAGCGCAGCGATTGACCGATTGACCGATTGATCCCATTCATGACACCTACCTAGCTACTCGCTTGAGCTATCTTTCGGTCTAAGTGGCAGCGCACCGAGGTGATGTAACAAAAAATACGCAGTTCCACTTAGGATCCCTACCACTACAGAACTGCTCGTTTTTTAGTACACTACCTCGCGCACTAGGGCTAGGTACGAACCCAGACAACCTAGTGCTTCTTAGATATTGAAATTCCCCGGAGACCATCGCTCTAGGTAGGGGTTAAATACATCCTTATAGGCATACATCATGTATACATGTATTCTTAAAGACATATCTATCCAATCCCGATCGGAAGCTCATTTACTTCAGACAGACTCCAAGATCTTTAGGCTCCCTCCCAATGCAACAACAGCAGGCCTCCCGTCTAATGGCATGCCCGATTAGCACCGCCCAATGAAAAGAGGGCGTGACAGTGTGTGCGGTTATCGAATGATTTACGTAGGAAAATAGGACCAGACGTGCCCAATTCATCTAATAGACAGATTGATGTAAATTAAATTAGCGAGCTACACACGACCTGCCCACGCGGAGCTTTCCCCCAGCGTCCCCATACCAAAACCTCCGCCTATGACATATTCCGTGCATTGTCCAGCCCCGGATATTCGTTCCCTCAACCTATCCCCTCCCCACAAAGTGTTCATTCCACCCACCACACGATTACCAGAATAATGATGTATGCAGCCTGACGATTCGAGTTCGTCAAAGCGCCGATCACAAGCAACCGTTTGATCAGAGAGCCAAGTAAATTTAGTATATTCTTGGTATGTCATAATGCATTCTTTCATTCCGCGTTGCCAACTTCTCACTACCGCTCTTCAACATACAGGATATTCCAAGTAGAGGAATATAGCCAGATCTCGATTTTCCGAGATCGTCTAACCGAATTAATTATTTCATCCCGATTTATCGTACACCGTAATCCACAGCCCCATTAAGGGGCCAGCCTATTCATCAGCGTTGGGACCCTGCCCGTCTATGGTTGGGTATCATATCGTACAGTTCTTTTTCTCTCTCTGTGTCGTAAAGATAAGAGATCGTCCCATCGTCTAATAAATGTATGAATACCCATGGTGCGGTGCGTGCCTCGTAAAGTAAAAGAAACCACAAATAGCTCCGCCAATGAGAGCTGAGAAATACAACTGGTAAGAAACAGTAAAGTTACAGCAAAAATTAAGAGATACAGTCGCATGCTATGCCAGGAGCGTCTATCCCAAAACTGACCGATAATTTTGGACACCATTGCACCCCCCGTTCATGACATACGGGTAAAGGAAAAATAGAAGATGCAGAAATATATATGCAGCGAATCCTGATTCATGCATACCTAGATGGTATGATGTCTTTAACGACACCCCACATCGCGGTATGGAGGGACGAGAAGCGAGACCTGGTTGAGACCCCAGAGCTATCCCAGTATGAATGGTCGTCGAGGCGTGACGAGGAGCAAGCCCGCCGACAAGTTGGCGCATTCGCTTGCGCCCAAGTGCAGAAGAGAGGGAGCATTGTGACGAGACTATCGGGTATAATGAATGGCATGTCGTCAATTTGGGCCGTCTAGGGAAAGGGATAAAGCGCAACGTGACGTAGGTGGTGACTCGGAATGATGCGTTTGAAGGTAGGGTCGACGTCATAAGCACGATATGACTGGCCAATGGGAAGACTTGGCTCGATGCAAAAACCGGAGCACCAGCATCGGCATTAATCCAAGAGCGGTCTAGCGGCACTATGGTCTAGGGGTATCGAGCCTGAGCAAGTGCCATTGACTGGGCTCTGCAGCGGACGACCCCTCCAAACAGGGAACCCCCCCACAGGACCCTGCATGAGCTATTGACGCTGGACCCTGATTTTGAGAAATTTTAGGGGCAGAATAGACGTTGCGGTCGATCATGTGGCCCACCCACAACTCGCTCGGTCATTGGTCCAGGAGTTAACACATCGCAAGCCCTCGAATATTCTACCACCATCGACGAGAAACTCGACGCAACTACCGTCTAGCACGACGTGGCGTGGCGTGGCGCGGTGCAATGTAGTGTGATGGCCATCGTAGCATCACAAAGGAGGAGGCCGCCCGACGCGGTAGGGCATTGGATCTGACACGTGGTGCCCGAGTGGATTATCGCCTCTCTGCGCTTTACACTCCTCGTCGACGGTTGTGCTTGCCGGGCACGTCGACATCCGGATGGCATACACGGTAATGTCTCGTAAGTGCATCTGCCCGGCTGAATAGCTTCTCTTCCGAACAGAGGTCGCATCGCACCTTTTGTTTTTTCGCATTATGTATCGTATCCTCGTGTCTCGTCAAATCATAGGGCCTAGAGAACACCGTATTGCAAGGCTTTCCTGTGCTCGGGTTGATCCTGTCGCACCTGTGTGGCCCCGCCTGGCTACTGGGCACACTGTTTGCTGCTTGTCCCATGATCGCCGGGCTCCGGAGGTGGTTTAGTGTACTAGCTTGCCGATGCCCTTCTCGTTTGTGCTTTTGAAGTAACGCCGGAGTGTCGAACCGTAGCGTACAGCCATGATAAGTACATGTGTATGTGCCGCCGTCTGCAGCTGTCCTATCTGGTCGCTGCACGGGCCTACCACTGCTGCTGCTACTGCCATCCGTATTGCTTGCCTCTGCAGAGCTCATGCGTGAGAATGTGGATGCCGATGATGCTAATTGTTGCTGGCGTTGCTGCTGCTGCTGCTGAGATTGTTGTTGCTGCCGGGGTTGGCGGGGTATAAACGGATACTGTTGCGGAATCTGAATGTTGGACGGCATAGAGAAATTAAAGCTGCTTTGCACTGGCGTCGTAGACAGCGGTTGAAATGATGAAGCTGATTGTTGCGATGTCGCCCTACTCATATCCGCGCTCGCAGTATTTGGTCCCAAGCCATATGTGCTGGTGTCCTGGGGTGGAAACAGTGGGAAATTCGAGTCCGCGTCGGTTTCATTGAATTCCAGCACAGCATCTTTGGGAGAAATCGTGGTTGGCGTGTTTTGTTGCTGCTGTGTTTGCTGCTGCTGTTGCCCTTGCTGGGCATGTCGTGCCATTTGCCGCTGCAGTTGTTTCGCATCTTCCTCGGCTTTTCTCCTCTCGCGAAGTTGCTGGGCTGATTCTAGGCGCACCCGGTTCGTGCCTACCTTTGGGAAGTCGTTGATTGCTGAAGCATACGGCGAGCCATGGCGGAATGGAGATTGAGCTCCCGAGTCGTTCGACACGGGAGACTGAGTAGCAAGAAAATGTTGGCTATTTGCAGCTTGCACTCTCTGCGTAAATAGATCGCTAGGCGGCGACATAACCATGTGGGTTTGCGGAGGTGGAGATGCCGAAGTTATCGTGAAGTTCGGGCTGTAAAGCTCATCGCCATATACATCCGTCATGGTGCGATCGAGTTTGGGCGTGTGGGCACCGTTTGCGTAGGCTATATCATCGAAAGGGAAAAGTAAGCAATCATTGACGTACTCAAAGTCTGAGTCGAGAGGGAATAGAACCGGAGAATCGGGTCCCTCACCATTCTTAGGCCTCCTATGATCGTCCTCGTGATCGTGAATAGGCGGTGTCGCGGGTGAGTCACCCCCTATCGAACTCGCCACTGATACGGGACGGGATCTCGAGAGCATACCAGACGCCTGCATATCTGAAGCGGGTACTAAACCCCCTTGCCTTTGCTGCTGTGCTCCCGTTAAAGCCGGCAGTCCGTCAGCTGTGGCCATGTCTCCCATGACGTGGTGACCATTCGTTCCACCGCCACCGTGATTGCTGTCGAAGTGGCCTATCGTGCCAGAGTAAAAGCTGTCCGGTACAGCCATGGGCTTTGTCATGCCGAAGGTATAGTGGTTCTCGCCACCAGTAAGGTCGTGCAGGCCATCCGCGACAGCGTCGGTGACGGCAATGTGAGGGTTTGCGGTATTGGCATTATATGGTGACGCAGGAGGGTTGGAGCCTACTGACGACAAAGAAGAGTCTCGTTGGTGGCCAAACTGCTGGGACTGTCTCGGTGTCTGCTGGCCGTGTAGCATCCACGAATTCGAGGACATCGGATTCACGCCCTGGCTACTCGAGGTGGCGGGCCGCCGATGTTGATAGCGTTGTGTGGCGGCGAAGGCGGCAGCGGCGGTGGGTATGTTGTCGAGAGTTGTGGAGAAGGCAGTTGGATCTGAGGCGTTGAAATGGCCTTGTTGGTCCTGAAATTGCTGCTGGTTATTATATTGTTGTTGACTGTGTTGTAGTTGTTGTTGTAGCTGATGCGGTTGTAGTTGGTGGTGTTGTTGTTGTGGTTGTTGATGTTGATGCCCGTGGAAGAAAGGATAATTATTATGCGCGAGCATCATAACAGGTGACTGGATGATTACGAATATCGAGTAATGAGTAGCTGATGACAGAGATTCGTCAGGGTTCTGCGGGGTGGAAGGAGAAGAATGATGATGGAAGGTGGCGAACGAGTCTAGATATAGTCCAAATGAGGGATGGTATTGTATGGTACTAGAACCTCCGCGGATTGACTTATACTAATAGTGTGGTGTGGTGTGGTTGCGGGTGTGGGTGTGGGAAGGTTGGCAGTAGTACCTGACGTAGGAGGATGGTTATAAGTTGACAGATGCTGTGCTACATCTACATACATGCGTAGGCTGCATGTATAGAAGTATAGAAGTAGAGATGTGTAAGTGTGATGTGGACCCACCCTAGAAAGATGTAGTATATGTACTTTATATATTGATAGGTATACGTCGAAGGTGGTGTGAGTGTAGCGTGCGGAAGTAGGGGAAGGAAGAAGTGGACAAGCTGGAGGAAAGTGCCCGCTGGTCCCTCCCTCACTTTTATCTATTGTACCTGGTAACAATATAATAATTATGCAAAGAAGAGGGTTGTCCGCCATTGGTAATCAGGTACTTTCGTTAAAAGAAGCCATTGGCAGACAATGGAAAAGCCAATGGTCAGGTGAGAGTCGGCCAGCGAGTCCCCGGCGAGGGCCTTTCTCTCTTTGATGTCCATGATGAAGGACTGTCACGGCCGCTCGAGCCGCAGCAGTGCGCTTTCATGACTAAACTGGTGGGCAGGCATTTCGATTAGGTACTTGATGCAAAGCAGCAGACTCGGCCACCCGAGAGGTACCGTACCTAACCGTGGAGCCCTGCGCTCGCGCTTGTTGGATGACAAACTGCCGTTCAAGTTGTAAAAAACAGAAGCCGGTCAGATGGTGGTAGGGCTTGGGGGGGTGTGGGAAGAATGCCCGATCTACCTGCAGCGGGTCAGAGGTATAGGCATCGAGAAAAAAAAAAAGAGTGGCTATACACCCTATCCGAGCCTGGGCAGTACCTGGGGTATAACAGAACCTGACGTCGAATGACGTAGCCTGGCAGGGCTGCACCTCTCCTTTGGGATAAGAACCACCAAAAAGAGAGGTACTCTAGTACGTACCTACTGTACGTAGTAGGGATTTTCTGGTGGTGCTTCTCCCTCCAGCATCCCTGCCAGCTGTCTGCACCTTAGACCCTCTGTGTATCCTCGCCAAGCCGGGCTAGACTCGCTACTAACCATAATTACCTACTGCAGCGGGCACACATTTCACCCAGGCGTCAACGGTCTCAGCTAGTGTGCGAAACACGCAAGTCTAGACAGGGCGAGACCCTTTGCCGCAAGTCGATACTCACCTAGCTACCCAATCTACCTACGGGACCCATCAGGTGTTCATACCTAGTAGGATGTGATAAAACCCATCAGACATCGTACACTCCCTTTAATGTTGCAACTAGAGCAGGAACCCAACAAGTCAGGTGTCAAGGTTTGGGCCAGATAGGCAGGAATCAATAGTACCAAGATTGGATGAAAGTGCATATAAGCTTACCTAGCTGGGTAGTATCCAGGGACTGTTGAGGGTAAGGTGTATGTAGGTAAACCCTTGAAGTCTATCTTACCTAAGGCATAGTTGTTTTTAGAATGCGCCAGTGCACGCTAGGCAGGTCCTTTCAAGATTTGCTCTTTTGTAAATGCAACCATAAATTCAAGGTTGCATGTCAATTGTCCTGCTCAATGTATAGGATCTCCTACAACATGCGGCACAGCAGTACTGACTGACTGACAAACGAACATGTTCGGCTAGCTTCGTCACAACGGCGCCACGACTTCGACCAGATCGCCTATATCCGACGGCAGGGCCTCGGGTTGTGGCCCGCGTGGCTCATCAATGACCATACTACCTACCTACTAAGTAAGTACGCAGGTAGTGCTACCTAGCGAGGCGATGATAAAAAAAACGGGCAGACCCAGCACTATTCCAACATGGTGGTTCTGCCCTTTTTTTTTATCACCACCTCGCCTAGTACTCTAAGTAGGCGCATACCTAGGTATGCTAAAATGCCGTAGCCAATCGCTTGCAACCGCACTTATGCGTAAAGGACACCATTTCACATCTGGGCAAGATTCATTTCTCCGATCTTCTTTCTGGATGCACCATGTCATCCATTGATCATAGGTACTTACCTCAACTTACCTTAACTCGTTTTCAACGCACCAGATATCTGAAGCAGACGGACGATAATGTCGGCACCCACCCCCCTCCGCGGTTAGACTTTTTCCCGCGCGCCGTTACTCTGGCGTGACGCATCGCCACGTGCCCAAGCTACCGACCAAAAGGAGCGCACGGAGTAGAATGGTATGTAGGTAGTGAGTCAGCACTTAGTACCCTAACCGTTTGCCGTTTTCTGTCTTCTCTATCAAGCAAGTGCAACCGTCTACATAGACCCTCCGATTACTCGCGCACACGTCCGCAGCCCAAAATATAAAAAATATATAAGTTAGTAGAAAAGAAAATATAAATTATGACGCGGTTTAAGACCGACATGCCAGATGTACCCGAGGTGGTGAGGTAAAATTACGTCCCAAAAATCTTTGTGCATGACCCATTTTTGCAGTAGAACTACACCAAAATTCAAAAATCCTATTTTAAGGATAACTCTACCAGAAAAAATAGAAAAAATATAAAAATAGAAATTTAAGCTTATAATATAAAATATTTCCAAGCTATATATTTAATTTTTTCTAGAGTGCGTTCGAGCTTGTTTTATTTAGGCTTAAAGATTAATGTACTGAAGTGGGGCTTTTGCACTAACATTTTTGCTAGAAATCTCCATATAAAGGTGTTAGTGCAGACGATATTTTAAAGTATACCTAACTTTAAACTAGAATAACTTAACCACTAGTGCATTTAAAAATAGAAAAAAATAATAATATAAAATATTTTATTAAAATCTATTTAAAAAATATTTTTTTATATTTTATAAATTTAATTAAGCTAGGTTTTTTTGCTGTTAAAAACGTTAAGTTTAGGTGTAAAGTGGGCCGTGCACAAAGATTTTTGGACAGTCATTTTTACCTAATAGATATCGCACGGGTGTCGGCTCATCCATTCAATCACGATACAACATGCCACTAAGACACCCAGTGAACCAGGTAATGCCTGTCTGTCGATGCGGGATGCGGAACCCCGCGCTATCTACTAAAGTGGCTTCCAGCTTTCGATTCTCACCCTTGCTCGGTGTCTCGGTTCCAACTTTCAACTCACGAGAGGATAGTCAAGATGCAAGCTAAAAAGAAACGACTGGGTGAATCGCGAGAAGAGGAGGACCAAAAATAAAAATAAAAAAGTTTTTAGTCGCGCTTCATTGGACCGAGAGGATCAACGTCGCATGGCGAGACCAAGATTTGCGGAACCCAGCGGGAAGGGGGTAGGAAACGCACAATCGATGCTGGGTTGCGTGCATCTTGCAGCGGGTTCCCCGATCGCTGTATCTAGATGTTCTAGCCGGGCGGTAGCGGGCTCTCAGCCAAACAACAAGCCAAGCCCAACAGCCACAGCGCCCTCGGTATTGTTAGCGCCCAGAGTCTCGGGACACCGAGTTTCGTGCTTTTTTTAAGACCCCCTTGACCCCTTCGCTCTCGGGTCCTTCTCCTTTCTCCGGCTGCTCTGTTATTCCGTCTGCCTGCCGGCGACACCGGGGTCGCAACTATCGTGCATAGAGAGAGAGAGACAGACAGAAAGAGCTTTCGTTTATTCGATCTGTCTTGGTCCTAGCTATCTACATGACACCTCGTGATCAGAGCTTGTGACCAGGAGGCTCTCGTGAGATGGTATACGACAACGTTCGCTTGGGTGACAGTCGCGGCTTATGTTACACGAGGCGGCAGAATAAAATAAACCAAAATAAAATCAAAGAGGGCTGCCAAATAAGCCCCAACACGAGAAATGCGCATACTCAATCACGATGTGTAACCATTATCGATTGCATCCAAGGGCTGTCGTGGCATCCGAGCAGTCTGATTGTTAGATAGACTAAATCTAATATTCTAATGTAGAGTGTGTCTCGTAATACTCCATACGCACACTAGTAGATGCACGCCATCTGGTCTAGGTTCGGGAGTCTTGAAGTGCAAATTTATTATTAGATCTTAGCGCCAGATGCCGTATAAAGTCCTGAAGGTTTACGAAAGGGGGGCAAAAAATAAACGAAGAGACAAGCTAGCTACCAAAAGCCGATGCTATTGACTCCGAGCTTAACTCCATGCCGTGCTCTCGCCGAGAGACGAGGAAAACTAAATGTCCCGCGGAGATTTTCCCGCCCTGTGTGTGTCAGCAGGGCGCAGGCGTTCGCTCGGCATTAGCACTTCCAAGCAAACGCCGAGCCGTGGTCGAGCATTACTGAGCATTACTCACACCGTCAGGAATGAAAAAATGAAAAAAAAGAGAAAGGGAAAGGATGAGAATAGTGATGACAGCTGTACCGGTCATCATACTATTATAGATATCAATATTGATAAACTGAGGAAGAAATACATGTTCTATTGCTCAGCTTCGTGCTTCGTGGGATGCTGTAGGAAGCAACCAGCTGGAAATATGTGGATACATATGTTTCTATTGAACCACCGTCGTTGCTTTTAGCTGGTGAGTGTATACCTAGGTACGTACTTCCTTGACACTTCTCTACTTTTAGTACACTTTCTGTACCAATATGGTAAATATTCGGCAGTAGGTACAATTATAGAGAAGAGGTAGGTACTACACCTCTTCCGGGATTATGAATGTTAGCTCGATACTTCCACCAGCGATTTTACCAGGGCTGTTACTGAGGCATTGCCAGGGTTATACCAGGGCATTATTTGTACCTCCTAGGGCTCCATAAATCTTGAAGGGGTTTTAAGGCGAGGCGGTAAAAACGAAATCTGTCAGACTTTCTAAGAGTGGTAAGTGGTAGATCAGACAGTTTTCTTTTTTTATCGCTTGCAGGAGACGCACAGGGCATACAGAGTGGCCCTACAAGCATTTTATACTTAACTTGGTAAAGTATAAAGGCTTAGTGCTTAATATTTTACCTGACTTAGAAAAGTATCGAGTGGGTCAAGTATTGAGCTAACATTCATAATCCCGGAAGAGGTGTAGTAGGTAGGATGTAGGTAGGCTATTGTGGGCACGTAGGCAACTGCGAACGTCCAAGTACTTACTTGTTAATACAGGTACTAAGTACGTGCAGGCGAGACCCAACGCCATCAGCGGTGGCTTGCAGAGCCTAGAACTGCCGCACATAGAAACCGGCCAAGCCTGTCAGACGAGCCGCACTCCCGCGCGAAAGCGAGCGACCCAGAGATCTGGATCTTGCATCGAAATTTTTCATAGGGGCTGCCGTGGAACATGAGACTACCGTGTCAAGCCTGTCAGACATGGTCGCTCCCCCGTGTTAGACCCGTACCTACTCGCCTACAGCGCAGGTAGGTATCCAACAGACTCTACTGTCTGTGGCTGTGCCGCGTGTCTTTTGCTCTACACTAACCCCTCTCTGATGCTGCTGGCGTGGATGTCTGTAACGGATGGCCAGACCGTTCTGTGACTGGCGACTTTGGATAATTCTATATAGCGCGTTGCTATGTTTGTAAAAGCTTTGATAGAGGCCGCCCCGGGCATGGGAAAGCCCATGATGAGTCAACATCGAAAAACCGCGGTTAGTCACCACTAAGTCTTGAGACCCGTCCGACCGGAGCCCTCTCTCTCTCTCTCTCTCTCTCTCTCTCTCTCTCTCTCTCTCTCTCTCTCTCTCTTTTACTCTTTTCAACATACTCTCTCTATTGCTCACGCATACTGGCGGCTTAAAAAAAAATTTACGTAAGTCAGGTGATGAGAATCCAGGTAGCATCAATGAACGAGGCAGCGAAGGGATAATGAGGATCGAGTGTTCGCACTCGGCTTTACGTGGTAACCTAGCGAGCCCTAGTATACTACTAGTATTGCTGCGCATACTAGTAAGGTCACCGGACATACACGCCCCTTGTCGTTCTCGCTTACTTTTAAAGTGATATGTCTACCAATAACCCTGCACCCGCTCCGCACCGCATTGTGTCGGAAGGAAAGGGAAATGGGATTCGCATCGATGGAAAAGAACGCAAATGCCATACACGTTAGTTACATGGGGCGTAAACAGGGAACTGACGTCCAGGTTACATGGGCACAACCGCGCGCACAGCCACCATCTATGCGTCCAGGAGGGTCTTACAGAGAGGCCTACAGATCGCCAGAGCCAATCGACGCCGGCGTATCCCAACTGCCGGGCGACGCCACCACGTGGAATAGTCTACCGCTATCTATTGACGTCTATGCAGTAGATACCGTCTCGCTGGTTACGGTTCTCACTCGGAAACAAATGTGGGATCGATCCATAAGACCGTGGCGAGCCGCTCGGTCTCGTTTTCGATGGACATTCCCAGTACAGGCTCGGTACGCTAGGTAACTCGCTCCGCATAATTCTCACTGCCTGCATCGTACACCGGATAGCAGCTGTGGCGTCCGGGCGGCGCCGAGATGACCCTGTCCATCGCACATCACATCTCCGAAGCTCCCATACCAAAAAGCATTGGGCCACAGGCAGACCTCACACATACACACACGAACACGCAATTCTTGCGACGCCACGCGTTGACTCCCTCGCAGAAAGAACGGTGAATTCCTGCATCCGGGATCTGATTCGACGTGTGGACCCTCCGCAACCTTGTTACGCTGGAACATGGTGGCCAAACCGAGAAGAAAAAGGGGGTGCAGAAGTATTAATCATCACGTCGTCTCGACAGGAGAAGCACAGAAGGCTTTTTCGACGAGTAGTTTCTATCTGCTTCGTGCGGACACTCCGAGACCAAGCCGCTGCTGGCATGAAATCTCCTCTGAACGGTTACAAGTCGTGAAGCTAATTTACTTGTTCATGCGCGGCTAAACATTTTTGCAAGCGATAGGTTGCCGATCTATGTGGTTGTGTCAAGCACTCGCTGTATCGCCAATCGTTAAGGTAGGGCTACAGATAACCTCGCGTTGCACGGGGAGGCCCCTGGAACATCTTCGTTGGCTGTTCATATTTCTATACGCGTTACCATGTTTGTCACACAGGTGCAACGTCATGAGAGCTTGGTCACAGTCGCCTGTTCGGCAACACCCGATAAGTAGTGATTGGGTAATGGGAAAGA
Organism: Xylaria sp. FL0933; assembly: GCA_022578765.1. Lineage (NCBI taxonomy): Eukaryota > Fungi > Ascomycota > Sordariomycetes > Xylariales > Xylariaceae > Xylaria > Xylaria sp. FL0933. The sequence continues at coordinate 697,112 of MU389734.1, read as the reverse complement.
AGAGGACTCCAAGTACCGTTTCCAAAGGCGTAAGAACTATGATGAAGGTGCCCAAACTTTCTCCTTCGTTGTGATTCAGTTATGAGGTTCCAGTTCAGTATCAGGAGCCTATAGCCCCTTCGTGTGGCGAGACTAGTGAGAGGCATTGTGGGAGCATGCAAGTCTTTTGAGTGTTATGTGATGTAGGCGAACTGATTTGAGATGGTGACTTCAGTACATCAACAATAAAGGGCGAGAGCAAATTACGTTTTAAACACACCAGCGTATTACATTTTCGCGAGGTTATGAATTCTTCACAGCTACAGTTCCACGGGGAGCCAAGGACGCTCACTGGTTCCAACACTCACCCCAAGCATACCGGGTCTTATTTCATCTATACAGACTCTATACGGATATACCACTACAATCTATAAACAAAAACCTGCGCTTCTGGTTGTTTGTAGCGGCTTAGGCACGAGTGCATATCGTTAAGCCTTAGTGTAGTTTATATTCAATCTCCGATGAAAGCGACGCCACAGTTTACTTTCTCCTCGGGAAATAACGAGCAGTAGAACTCGATGCTGAGCGATGCAATCAACTGCAATTGATCTTCAAGGCTCTTTATCTAGTCCTGGTGGCCATAGGACGTCGTGTCGTGTGCGTGTTGCATGAGGATCCGTGTACATCAGTGTCATGGCATCTGGTATCCAGAGGGAAGCTGGGTGACAGGTAGGTCACTGGTAGTTGTAGTATAGGGTAGGGACATAATATTATTGATTCCTAGGCCTCCTCTAGCTAGATCTAAGGGGAAGCCCAACCATTATATAGACAAAACTGAGGTATGGCCACCCCGCTATGTCCCTTCTCTCTCACTGTGAACCCAACCCTTGACACTCGGCTGATGAGGTGTCAGTATATAAGTTTATCGATGCGAACGTCTAGTCCGCTTACAGCAAACTCAGCTACAAATCGTCCCACATGCCCGTAGTCACCTATTCTGTATCTGTCACTGTGTGTAGTTGGCCTGTGAGCGTGATGTACGGTACCAATGCATGATATACCTAGTTTGTGCGGCACGCTAACCTTAGGCCATACGTAATCTCTCTCTCTCTCTCCCCAAACATTCCTGAATAGACAACAATCTGGTTCACTGCGAGACATATCAGCCGGTGTTTGTTTACCCTTGGCGGTGGAAGATTACGCTTCAATGATAAGATTGGACGGACATGTTTTAACTGGCCAATACTAGGAGCAAAATGTTGTTCCCAGAAACTATATCCCTTCGTCGTGTCACTCCTCGCTCGTGATGATATCTCACGTGGCGCCCGTCCAGGATCACGCTCCTCGCCCGCACTCTTGGTACGCAGTAGTCTACAATACCTCTGGGTCGGGTAAATATCTCTACTTTATGTGTACGTCTGAGAACTACCTAACTATCTGATATCGGCTCTTTCGAAGCTCAGTCTGCCGGCTGGGGTAAGTTCTGGATGAGGCAGGTATTAAATTTGCTCTACAGACACTATGTGTCTAGAACCAGCAAGGACCAAGCCGCCTTACCGGACAAAGACCACATCTATGACTTCTACTCAAGTCTCGATCGACTTCCACTTCTCTAACCACAGTTTACTTTGACAACGAGAAGTCACTGCCACTTAAGTTCTATCTGCCGGGGCATATTGATGCTCCCAGCTCCAGTGTCGGTGTAGCTTGCTCACTCGTAGTAAGCTTCACTCACAGAGTCCGCCGTCGAGGACGTGACTTTACGTACACTGTTACCCATCGCACGCATATCCTTGCTCGTGAAGGCTATCCTTTGTAGGGTGCTGCTGCAGATATCTTACTGGTTCCCAGGTGCGCTAATATACTCTCGTGTAGACAAGAGGCTTTAGAGTTGGTAGAGACGCTACCACGCATCATACTGCTCCTCTATGTTCCTCGCGACTCTGACGCTGGCTCCGGTATGCCCACACTCAGTACGACTTCGATCCCAGTAGCATGAGTCAATGCAGTTGTTTCCCTTCTTGGTGCTATCGGCTACTAGCACAGTAGTATGATGATAAACTCAGTTGATGATTGTATCTGTTGCCTACGACTATACACTATGTAGCCCACATCGGCCGTTTAATATTGAATGTTAGGTGTGGGTATTCGAGGTAATTATGTCCAACTGACAATGCAGTTATTAGTTACTTGTGTGAAATATAGTGCAGAGAATCGTCATTTTTCCTCATTAATAAGTCAACGTGGACTGGCGATGAACCTAACTCGCATTCCCCCATATCAACCGCGTCCAGATATGTTCATACGTCAACCCACGGGATACTACAGAGGGCAAAACCGGCCCGGTTGATAATTTAGGGCTGTACGTATCATCACGCTTGTATGCTCTAGGTCGAACCGCTCTCATTCTGGAATTATCTAGCGCACCATGTTGCAGTACAGATGATAGTTTCATTACATTTCGTAAAACATATGCAGTACACCTTAACAAAACCTGTACAAACTTCCAACAACAACACAATCGGATGCCCAAAACAGAAAAAGACTACGAGACCAAATTACCCCTACATGAAACATAACTCAAGATAGAAACTATTTGTCGCAACATTGATTTACACGTCTTCAATGTCGTAGGGCCTACCCTGGAATTGGAGGACCCACGTCAGCAGCATCACCACCATAAGATTGAGCTTACGGAAGTCCCCACTTAAATGCGCGCTGCACATGCCTATTTCAAACACCTCCAAAAGCATGAGGGGTTTGGAGACCAAAACACATTCTGCGGAAGACATGAAGAACACCCGACATTGTCTGGGGCGTGACTCATACTAACCCAGGCTGCCACATCAGCCAGGAATGATCGACAGCCTGGCACTAGTGGATGTTCTGAGAGGCGGATTAGAGCGAGACGCGACAAGCCTAAAGAGGCTATAGTAGCTCGATCACTACCTATCGTTGGCTGCCTCGTCTCCAACAAACCGCACAAACGTAGGACACAGTAACCGCTCACACGCAGAACTGCCATGTCACGTGTTGTAGATTATCCATAAAGTAGTATTCACGACGGATGATTAACTGCGTCCCGGAGTAGCAGGGTCGAAAACAAACTACGCGTATTAATCACGAGACACCAAGATAGTAACAGTAGAGGTTGTTCACAAATGTTCCCTGACGGATTGATTGATTATTCCCATCAAACAAGTCCGATAGACCTTCCATAACCCTTATTTATGGTACATGTAACACCCCGTGAAAAAAGCAAGAACCCATTCCCATGATCGTCAATGACCAGAACCATCAGGCGACGCATGCTCTGTGGCAAATGTACTATGTAGTGTGTATGCGCGTGCGAAGAAAATGACATTTCGTAACAGACATGAACTCCCCCCGGTCCACTCAACCAAAATAAGACACAAGAGAAGCGCTCTCTAACCACCGAAGCCGTACAGGGTGCGGCCCTGTCGCTTCAGGGCGTAGACGACGTCTAGTGATGTGACGGTCTTGCGCTTGGCGTGTTCGGTGTAGGTGACGGCGTCACGGATGACACCCTCGAGGAAGGACTTGAGGACACCACGGGTCTCTTCGTAGATCACTGCAGAAGGGACAAGATGGTTAGATTGACATTTCAAGTGAGACACAACGGGATGCGGTTCAAAAGGGAAGACATACTGGCTGAGATACGCTTGACACCACCACGACGAGCGAGACGTCGGATAGCAGGCTTTGTGATACCCTGGATGTTGTCACGAAGAATCTTTCGGTGACGCTTGGCACCGCCCTTTCCGAGGCCCTTGCCACCTTTGCCGCCTGTAGAGAAGACGCGTTAGCACACCTCGAATGTTTAATGACGCGACCCGACCGAACAACGATGCAGACGACACCGGAGAGCGGGATGCGATGACGGATGCGGCCACTTACGTCCAGTCATGTTGATAAGGGTATGTAAGGATGTGTATTTAAGTTGTTGGTAGGATTGCACGAGGCAAAGATGAATGGCGGATGAGGCTGAGTGTGGGCGGTGGTTGATGATGGATGTATTGGTGGATGGAAGTGGTATCGAGAAAGTTGGGAGAACGTGGGGAAGAGGAAAGGTTGTTAAATAAGAAAGGAGCGGAGTGGGTAGCCGAAATCAGATCAGCCCGGAGAACCGCTCCAAAGGACCAGCTAGGCAGGTAGACAGGTACTCATTAGCGCGGGCACGCGCGAGAGGGAACACGGGCGCGGGCGCGGGTGCGCGACTTGTTGTTGCTTGCTGTGGATCATACATGCGTGCCTGGGGTGGCTGGGCGGCATTGCTGCAACCCAGCATCCCTCGACAATCAATCAGCATATTTTTGGCGTGTCACAATCGGTAGAGTGGGGGGCGAGGGAAGCCAATCAAAAACCGACAGTCCTGGAAATAGGTGCTACAGTACCCAGGTAGGTAGCTTGAAAGCCCATCTGCGCTACATGAAGTACCTACATGCACAATGCAAAATGCGCCCTGCAGCACCAGCGCCCGGGAACCGGTGTAACTATGCCGTTCTGGGACGAACTGATTCTTGAACCTCTTCTCCGGCCGAGCCAATCATCAATTTGCATGGTTCGATTTGCAGCCCAAATGGGTCAACGGCCAACAGTGCTTGGTTAGATACAATCTCAATAGCTCAGAGCTTACGTGTAGATAATGCACACCGTTAGTGTCTTCCATGAATAAGCTGCATTGGGATCTACCTAGTAGGTACCTAGGTAGGCACGCATTAAGCTTTTCCGCATCGTCTCCTGTAGCCTATGAATCTTGGTGAGATCGGACTTAAAGAAAAAGACATGACGACATGATATAGGTTCTCGAAAGTGGTATGAATCTGTTGCAGGCAACCGTGTTGCTCAGTGACATCAAAACTTGTACAATATATCGACATCGAGGTAGCATGTAATCTTGTTGCCTTAGTCTATGGAGTGTTCCAGCTGGAGAGAAGCCTAGACATAACCAGATTTGACAGTTTCCCATGCCGATGGGCTTGTACAAGTAAAGGTGACTTTCTGCAATCGCTATGGTCTAACATCAATGGGTAGTTTCTGCCACGATTTACGGAATAAGGGTTTTTCTACCTAATGTACTTACGGAGTAGTCTATCCTGATAGCAGCCAGTTACATGAACTGGATCGCGTGTTGCCTGTGTATTACTCCCAACGCTGCGTTCCGTCCGGGGTTAGCTTACTTACTGCACAGAGACAGCAGCACATCTGCAATTTCCCTATCCGTCTTAGGAATAGCATTAAACTAAAAAGAAATATGAGCTTAAATGGCGATCAGAAGTCTCGAGACGCGTATAATTAATTGAAGTGCATACCTACTAGAGCGTGGAGTTGGATATAGGTACCTAAGTACCTGATGTTAGCGATAATCCAACAGCCAGAATAGGAAAAGCTAAGTGCTGCCTCTTTGATGATTCGGGCAGTTTTGGCTGGCCCCACATGGAGCATTCCTCAGGTAGATTCGCGATTTGCAGCAGCCAATCAAAAATTAGCTGTGCTCTTCAAGGATGAGAAACTGCCCCAACTGCCACCTAAAATCAAAGAACTCCAACATAGTCAACCGCACCCCTGTCTCCCCCCGAAAAAAATCAACAGACCGACCGAGTCGCAATTGCCTTGGCCCACCCCGAGATCAAAGTGCACAACACGCGCCACCCTTGGAATTAAAGTGGTCCATGCACTAAAAACCGCACACCTACCTGCCTGTAGCACACAATCAGCCAGGCCTTGTCCCAGCCCATCCAACTAGCCCTCTCTCACTTATTTAAACCTTCCCCCCACCCCTCCCCAACTCTTCCACTTACAACTCTCATCATCCACTCATCTACTCAACCACTCAATCCATCATCAGCCACTCGACCATCGCGTCTTTCATCAATCATCAACACTTCATCTATTCATCACACACAACTCTATCACTTACCATGGCTCGCACCAAGCAGACCGCCCGTAAGTCCACTGGTGGCAAGGCTCCCCGTAAGCAGCTCGCCTCCAAGGCCGCTCGCAAGTCGGCTCCCTCCACCGGAGGTGTCAAGAAGCCTCACCGCTACAAGCCCGGTACCGTCGCTCTCCGTGAGATTCGTCGTTACCAGAAGTCCACTGAGCTCCTGATCCGCAAACTCCCCTTCCAGCGTTTGGTAAGTCACTGACATTCATTACATTCATTGCCGCCCTCGTCTTCCTGTTCAGTGCGGCGGCCGCAGTTATGTGACGGTCGCGATTGCCCTGTTGGCCATCGTGCACCATTACGCGACGCGTGCCTCTCCACTATCTGCCCCATATCACTTGAGTCCACACGCATACTAATAGATACGAATAGGTTCGTGAGATTGCCCAGGACTTCAAGTCCGATCTCCGCTTCCAGTCCTCTGCCATCGGTGCCCTTCAGGAGTCCGTCGAGTCTTACCTCGTCTCTCTCTTTGAAGACACCAACCTGTGCGCCATCCACGCCAAGCGTGTCACCATCCAGTCGGTTAGTACACCCATACCTGTTTACTATATCATCGACCCAGATGCACTAACAACCCTGCAGAAGGACATCCAGCTCGCTCGTCGTCTCCGCGGTGAGCGCAACTAGAGTGCTTGCAACCTAGTGATCCACATGATGGGGACAGTGGAGGACATGATACCTTTGATTGATGATTCGTTTGGGATGGCATGATGATTCGGGTTTTACAGGGAACGGTTAATCGCGGCGTTAGTGTTTGCATTGCTTTAAAAGGCATGGGTTGTACATCAGTGATAAAGGCAGTCGGCCACAGAGCACTGCGATACTGAACACATGAATCTGAATATGAACTGAAACAAACTACATGTCTTTTCTACATCGCGATCACTGTGAACGCCCGTGCCTTGTTTAAACTGCCTAGGTGAACACTGCATGACCACCAACATTTCCAGCCAAAGACTCGCGACTGTCGGCGGTCTATCCACTGAAACAGTCACTGGCCGTCAACGAAGTAGGCAGCAGCGCAGGACCCTCTGCTACATGTACATTCGCATCGCTAGCCCGTGCAACTGATTCCCGACCGCTCTCCAATATGCGTAATGCCGACGGGATGGGGTTATCGAACAGGCAGTGTGCGGTTCGCTACTCGATCCGTACTGTTTCTCACTGCTCTAAGTTAGATGTCAATCTCTTGCACGTTCCATCTTTCTCTCTCGAACTTCAGCGACTTGGCTCCATTCTAAAAAAAAAAACAAATCTGCAGCCATCTAAGCTTGGGCATGGCGGATATCATGTAACATGTCTTTAGGACTGGGTAGGCCAAGGAATTGCGTGACACAGTCGAACTGGCCGGCGCCCTCATCATCTTTTCCATCCCCCCCCCGTGAGGTCGGCGCATTGTAAGTACGATAAACCGAGTGCGCGATATCCATATTCATCCAGGGCGCCGCCTGAAGTGCTGTCGTGGCTGCGGCGGAGACTACGCTGTGTGAGTCATACTGCTTTCCACACACTTTCTGCCAGTAATTCGAGCGAGTAGTGAGTGAAATCTAGCCATAGGAGTTTCTTACTCTCTTGGATCCCAAAAATGTCCATATACATGCCTTTCATGGCCTGCCGTCGGCCTTCGAATATGTCCGAGGATGGACCCAGAAACGCATCCAGCTGCGCGATCGAATGCGACGAACCTACAACCCGGGATACAAGTGTACTGAACAAGGATGGCGGAGAATAGATCTTGGCCGTCGATGCGGAATAGCGCACATGTGACGTGCAGCGTGCCCTGGGGAAACTTCGGCGGGGGTCTCCCTCGTCGCGAGCATGTGGACGCCCCGAGTTCAACACGTACAGCTAGCTTACTGATCCATCAGTCATTACTATAATGGCTTCCAAGAGACACAGTACACTCGCTCTGATTAATTTGGCTTTGACTGCCGAGTGGGTAAGCAATCTCGCCGGACTTAATGTTACCTCCCCGTTATCAACCCTACATCTGATCCAGCAAGCCAGTATTAGAATTCGAAGGAAAAAGAAAAAGAAAGAAAAGAAAGAAAGAAAGAAATCTCTCTCGACATCTTGAAAACCTGAATGATTTTATTTGATCTCGATTTTTCTACATGAGGCTATGGTATTCGTCTCTTTTCAAAAAATTATACAATTACAGCTCCCACCGATATATAACTCCAGAACGCCAGCTTATGTAACTTCTCACGGCCTTCTCTGACCTTCATCGTGGGGTCATGATCAGCCAACGTGACCCTTACCATTCCGTACATGAAGCTTGGTCAAGACGTCGAACGCGCCCGTTCCGATCTTACCAAGTCGGCCCATGACGATGCGGCTACTGGGCGTCGTCAGGTCGTCCCAGTCCGCATCCAGGAGAGCGTCTTTGAGGAAGGACAAGGTCGTCTCGAAGCTCATCTTTGTAAACGGGCTGACATTCCCTTGAAGGCCGTTACGATTGAAGGGGGTGAAGGCTCCGTTTCGTGTCATGTAGTCACCGATGAGGTTCAAATGACGCTTGTCGACACTGATGCCGTGACCACCGAACACGTTCCCGAGCTCGAGTATGATGCTCTGTCGCGCTGCTTCCACACCGTATACCCGTAGGACAGCCGCGATATCGTTGGTCTTGATGGTATTGGGGTTGATGAAATCACCATACTTCTGCATCGCCCCCAGGTTCACGCCATCGGTGTGAATCACGGCCCTCTTCACTTCCTCGCCCGTGTACATATCTTGTACCTTTTCGTCCGGTACGTAGATACACGAGCGTATCCCGGGAATTTGCTGGATGAGGGACTTGCGGACGGCATCTTGCACAATGCTGAGCATGAGCACCTTGGGTATGTTGGAGTCGTATTCGAGCGTGAAGTTGCACCACTCGCCACGGGCCTCGTCCCACTCGAAGCGAGACACAGCGGGAGTTCTTTCCTTGATGCCTTCCTCCCGGCTACGGTTGCCCTTATTCTTGTTCGCCTTCTCGCCCTCATCGCCAGAGGGAGGTGGACTGCCACCGAACCCTTCGTCTTCGTGCTCTTCCTCATCCTCTTCGGGTGATGCTTCACGCTCCAGCCGCTTTTGGATTTCGTCGTCTTCGTCGTCGTTCGCACCGTACGAGACGGCTTGAGCACGGTTGGCGCGTTGCTTATCATTAGTGGCGTCGTCATCCCCTTCGTCGTCGTCATCGTCATCCTCGTCTCGCGGCGCACCCCCTGGGGTTGTTGCGGCCATCTCAACGACACCAGTTGTTACGCCGACTTCAGGTACCGCCGCGCTCTCCTTCTTCAGCTTCGCCTTGATTTCCTTCTCCACAAACCTCTCTAACATGGGTAACATCTTGATCTCGACTGCTCTAAGTACATCTGACGTGGTAATGGCATACGTTTGTGTGTACTCCTTGGAGCTGAAGAACTTCAAGTGTATGTCGAACATTTTGGCCAAGCGATGACCGACGCCCTTGCCGACTCGTTCCTTTACAGTCACTTCATCAAGAACATGGGCAACCGGTAGAACGCTGATCGCTTTGGCGAAGGTCTCACCTTCAGCGTCAGACAGCTCTGGATGCAACAACAACGTCATCGATGGTGTCGAAATGTGATCACTAGCTGTCATTAAGATTTCTCGCAAGCGAGGAATACCCAATGTGACGTTTTTGGCAGAGTGACCAGCTAAATGGAAAGTATTTAACGTCATTTGAGTAGATGGTTCACCAACTGACTGTCCTGCAACAATGCCCACAGCCTCGCCTGGCTCTACAAGAGAGCTTAGGTATTTTGAGTGGAATATCAACTCCGCGTATTTGCGAGGTATGACTGCCTTTGAGGTGGCTTGGTCAGCTTGCTTGCCCTTCTCCTTGATCAAACCCTGTTCATTCTTCTTGATGTAGTCTGAGACTTTCTGGTAAAACTTTTCTGAAGTGGCAAACGCGTGCCTGTTAGGGTTTAGTTCGGCTTGGATTGGATCAAGACCTTTCGGGTCGTTTGCGAGGGCTTGCGTGACGGCCTTCTTCTGGTGTATCTGAACGTAGTCCTTAAATTTAAAAACGACCTGGTCCCACCCTCGCTCGGCAATCCCCAGTCGATGGACTTGCGACGTCTGATTACGAAGGACAAACTCGAAATCGTTGAGGTATTTTTGTTTAGTTATATCTAATCCATCCTCGCCATACAAGAACTGCACCATAGAACCATCTGAGTCTCGGACCGATGTATCATAAGATACCTTGAGACCTTCCATGCCTTTGATGAGACATCTCTGCAGGTAGCCTGATCGTGAAGTTTTGACGGCCGTATCGATGAGACCTTCTCGCCCGGCCATGTGATGGAAATAGTATTCCTGAGGTCTTATACCAGTCAAGAAACGGTTCACGATATACCCACCAGCTCGGATGTGGGTTTCGAATGGGCGGAAACAAGGGAGCGTCTTGCCGCTGACCATGATGGGAACTCTGCGACCTTCCAAAACCTGTTGCCCAAGATTGCAGGAAATGAGATTTGCGTTGACAGGGCTACCCTTGGCTCCTGATATCGTCATCGACTGCATGTGATTCTTGGGGAATTGTTTTTCCAGACCAGCCGGCAGACATGCCTGAGTCACGCTAGTAGACAATTGCCCACATCCGGCATTGACCATATGTTCGAGGTCTTCCTGCTTGCTGCCGTCGCGGAAAACTTCCTCGAGGCGCTCAAGAAGGATCGGAGTCGTACTGTCAATATCAGAACGATCGCCGAGACTTACATGCTTGGCAGAAACCTCGAGGCCAATGCGACCGGCACCTTGCAGTACTTCTTTCCTCTTTCTCTCACCCTCGGGAGTAAGTCGCAAATCGTCCATGCCACACGTGAAAGCACGCATATTAAGAAACCTTGTCAAAAGTCGACCCATGCAACTAAGGAGTCGCGCCGCAGATTCAGGGCCCCAAATTTCATGTATAGAGTGGATGAAGCCACCTGCGCTAGGACCCAGCTGTGATTTATCGAGGATGCCAGTAATGAACTCGCCATCATCGAAGAGCACCTCACCTTCTTCTTTAAATATACCCCATGGATCCTTCTTGATGGACGTTTTCCCAGTCATCCACAAATCGCCGCACCCGGAGGGTTTGATGTTCTTCAAGATAGTTGTGATGACTTGTTTACCGGTCCACCGCTTAGCTGGCTTGAACACAGCTGGGGGAACTAATTCAAGCCTCTCAGTGGTGATGTGGCCACTCTCAGGGCGCAGCGCACTATAAACGAGTTCGTTGTAGGAGCTTTTATCGAAAAAGGTATCCTTATTACACAGAGCCACGGAAACCGAAAGATGATCTTGGATCAAACCACGAAGGGGCTTCCCAGCTGTTGCTGAAAGGTACTGATGGTCTGTATCGGCAATCTGAAGTGCCTCAACTCGTGCGAGCTCGTTCTGGGGGAAATGCATGTTCATTTCATCACCGTCGAAGTCCGCGTTGTAAGTATTGCAGTTTGCGTAGTGCATGCGGATGGTTTTCTCACCGGGCAGCACCCTAGCTCTGTGACCCATAATGGAAGGCTTGTGGAGGGTAGGTTGTCGATTCATAAGCACCACATCTCCATTACCCAGATGCCGGTGGACCTTTTTGCCTCCTATACGACTGTAATGGTGACTGCTGGGGGCAAGTAGTTGATTTGCTAATGCGACGCGATCCTCAACGGACTTGTTCTTCAGATTAATGATTTGTCCGTTCTCGTTCTCTATAGCAGCAGCACCTGGCCACTTGTCGATGCCATTGATGACAGCCTGCTGCATTTCCCTGAAGTTGTGGCTTGTCACGGGTTCGGGATAAGTCAACTTCTTTGCAAAAACTGGAGGAACACCGATTTCACTCGTCTCGATGTTAGGGTCAGGGGAGATAACACTTCGAGCTGCGAAATTGACACGCTTTCCCATCATGTTCTTTCTGAAAAGCCCTTCTTTCTTCTCGAGCTTTTGTTTAATACCATCCTCGTTCCTCATACCTGCCTTACCAGATATAGGGTTCCTGTCCTTATCGATCAAGGAGTTGACGCAGTCTTGCAGTCTGCAACAGGCTTCATACATTTCGGTCATCTCTCGTTTCCTGGCCGGTGTGGAGGCGTTGGGATCGCCTCCCTGAGACATTTCTTTATGGATCAAGGCGATTTGTGCGCACGCATTGAGGATCTGTTTGTAAAGAGAGTTTTGCTGCGCTTCAGCAATGGCCCCATCGCCCTGTCTCGCTTCTGGACGGAACTTGTTGGGCGGTACAAGGATCGTCTGAAGGAAAAAGTTGTCGGCTGGAAGTTTTTTGCCGTTCGGCATCGAGTTGTAGACCAACGCCAACAACTGTTGCTCTTTTTCAAACAAGAGCTGTAGCCGGGCGTGAACCTCTGTTGAACTGACATACCGATGATTAGCCTTGCTGTTGTTCTGTTTCCTTTTTGCCGTTTTCGTGCCGGCGTCAGCCATGACCACATCGCCGTTCTCGTCAAGCTCTTCTCCGGAGCCTTCGTCATCCTCGTCCTCTTCGCTGTCGCGCTCCTCCTCGCCTTCGCTTGAAGGTAGATCTACGTCAGCAATCCCTTCATCTGAATCGTAGTCAGGCTTCTTTTTATTCGCCTCCGCCTTCGACCGTTGTCTTACAAGAATGGCGTCTTTCCGCTTGTGTCTTCCTTGCGCCATCTTGGCCATATCCTTGTTGCTTAAGGGCTTTTCGAAGATTTTGACAAAACGATCCTTCCGGAAGCTGGGCGAAATGGCGTTACAAATGCTGCAGCTTCGTCCCTTCGTCATGTCCTTCATGAAATTCTTCAGCACCTCTCTTCGAGCGTCGTAAGCACCCTCATGTTTGCCTTTCTTGATCTCGACGGCTGCTATTCGACGGTCCTCCAATTGTCGCCTCGTATATGCTTCTCTCTTTCGGATGACCTTTTCAACAAGAGCTTTCTTCTTGTCCTCGTCCTCGTCCTCGGACATGACTTCGTCGTCTACTGTAGGATCGACCGTCTGAGCAGTAATTTCATCGATGTGACTGGCGGCGTCAATGAGGCCAAACTGGAGTAGACGTAGTTTACAGACAACGCGGTGGGTGTCGAGCCTCCGCATGCGAAAGCGGAAGCAGTATTGGCATTGAGCGCGCAGCAGGCGGAGGACCTGGTCCATAAACACAGGATGATATACGGGAATGGGAAGCTCGATATGGCCGGGATGGCCTGGGCAGTTTGGCTGAGGAAGGTTGCATGTTGTGCACCTAATTGGAGGAATGAATTAGTACCAGATCGGGTTCTCCGGTTGTCGTGTTAGACAGGACGAAGCATACGTAGAGTCGCCCCAGGATCCCAAGGCTGGATCGTACAAGCCGCCCGGTATGGGATTCAAGAGGCTGTCGAAGGTGGTCGCGTTTTCAATCTTCTTGACCGAGATGGCCCTGATCTCGGCGGGGCTCAGGAAGTCGAAGTGGACGCTGTCGATAGCCGACGAGATGGGTTGTGAGATGTTCATGGCGCCAACTCTTCGGTGAGCAATCCTCCTTCGAGGATTGCGACAGCAGCACAATTGATCTGGTCAGCGTCGGCGACGGCAGCGACCCGGAAAAGGAGGGAGAGAAGGGGAAAGGAACTACCAAGTCTCCAGGCTGGTCGCCAATGGTTGGAGTGGCTGGTGGTGGGGGTCGCCATGGATGGGCTAGAAAATTGAAGCTCGACTTTTTGGCGGCGTCAGATGGCAGAAACGGCAGGACCCGAGATAAGCATGCTATCTATCCGCTAATAGGTTATATGAATTTAGCTTGCCCTACTGCTTATGATTCTTAAGCGCATATATATGCATGTGTGCATACCTACCTAGGTGTACCTACTCAATGATTCTGTCGGCTCGTTGCTTCATCTATCAAGGTCTATCTGCAGCAATTATACTTTCGCATCATCGACGTGACTACCGCGTTCGACACGACATCGAGCAGGCTACCTACCTACATAGGCCACAAATTGGACGACGTCTGTCGCTCAAGCTCTGAAAATACTTGCTCAGTATTTAGTCGCGAACCATTTCGCATTCTCCGTACGTCCTCGGATGATTTGCCGGCACGCGGTATACTCAGTCATTTGACAACCAACGCCCGGCTTTTCTTCCCGTCTCCCAGCCTGTTTCGCCTGTTTCGCCTGTCGTCCAAATCGACGGGCGTCTCGCCATGGACCGACATGGTTCCCCGGGCCTCGGTCCCCGCAACGACGGCGCATCCAGGATCCAGAAACCCGAAACCGCGGTAGACAAAGCAGCCAAGCTTGCAGCCCTCAAGGCGCGTGTCTCGGCAGCTATAGGCGGCAGCAAGGCCAAGGGCGGCCTAAATGTCGGTCTCCATCCTGCGCTCGAAGACCTCGGCCAGTGGAAACCCGGGTCCAAGTCCAGCGACAGCGCCGCGAAGCCCGCTTTCAAACCGTCTTCCACCCCGCAGCCCAAGTCACGCAAGGCTCTCGACCTCTCGGGTCCCTCTGCCGAAGAGATCAAGAAGAACCCATACTATGACGCCAACCTCGGGGCACCAACCGCGAAGCCGCGGCAATCCCGCCAGCTCATCTTCAACCAGAAGGGCAAGTACATTCAGCAGGCAAATGCTTTGCGCCGCCAGGCCGCACTCGAGGCCCTGAAGAAGAAGATTGCAGAACAGACACGCAAGGCCGGTATAGACGAGGACATCGACGTCGAGAAGAACTTCGTAGTAGAAGCTCCTCCCGACATCGAGTGGTGGGACGAGGGCCTCGTCAACGGGAACAACTACGACAACATCGATGATCCGAGCGCCGTCAAGATCGACACCGAGGACACCATCATTACGAGCTACATCCAACATCCAGTTGCTATTGAGCCACCTCAGGACCGGCATATTCCTGCGCCGAAACCCATGTACTTGACCTCGAACGAGCAGGCCAAGTTGCGTCGCCAGCGCCGTATGGCCGATCTGAAGGAAGAGCAGGCCAAAATACGATGTAAGTGTCTTTGTTCCCTATGTGGCGTACCTGCAGTTTTCTATACCCACCTACCTCAGCCCTTGCGTGTACCTAGCTTTTGGTCCTCCATTTACCGAATTCTGACTATGTTTCGTATAGTGGGTTTGGTTCCAGCACCGCCGCCGAAGATCAAAAAGGGGAATCTCATGCGCGTACTGGGAGAAGAAGCCGTCAAAGACCCTACGGCCGTTGAAGCACGAGTGAACAAGGAGATCGCCGACCGACACGCGAAGCACGTCGAGACCAACGAAGAACGGAAGCTCACCAAGGAGCAAAGACACGAGAAGCTGGCGAAGAACCAAGAGAAGGACGTGGCCAAGGGCGTACACATGTTGGCCTTCAAAGTCAACAGCTTGGCCAACGGACAACATCGGTTCAAGATTAGCAAAAACGCCGAGCAGCATAACCTCAAGGGCATGGTTATCATGCACCCGAAACAGAACCTGATCATCGTCGAGGGTGGTGAACACAGCATCAAGCAATACAAGAAGTTGATGCTTAACCGCATCGACTGGACGGAGAATGCTCCACCAAGAGACAGGGCCGCCCAGAGCGACGGCATGAGAGACTGGTTGAAGGCTGAAGACGAGAAAGGAGAACTGAAGGATCTAACCCTCAACAAGTGCCAGTTATTATTCGAGGGTGAGGAGAAGTCACAGGTTTTCCACACCTTCAAGTCGCGCGTCTGCGAGACGGACGCCGAGGCCCGGCAGGTTTTGTCGAGGGCGAAGCTGGAAAGCTTTTGGAACATGGCGAAATCAATTACATAGATATTATGCAATTATAGCAAATAAACATTGCGTAGCCTGGCTGTTCCTTCGCGGTCTGTGTAATTAACCTATTCATGACAAGCAAGCTTCATTCCATTCTTACAACAAATGTGTTGAAATCCCTCTCATCTATTGGTCACAAGCTCATTTGTATGCCAAGCGTTCACATAGATGACATTCAGTTTTCACCTCTTCAGTGCGTGATGGGAATACTATGGACTGAGATTAAAGTGCAACCCTGCAAACCCATTTAGGCACCGTCGAGCTGCATCATTTCCTCGTCGAGATCCTCATCATCCATATCGTAGTCCTCATCGTAGGCCTGCTGTGCCTGTGCCTTACGCAGGGCCTCAATCAAGGCATCATCGCCATGGTTCTGCAGCTCCTTGATCCTCTCCTCGTCAACCTTTTGCTGATGGGCCTTCAGATCCTCTAAGCTCCACATACTGATGCCTTCCTGGTCCTTAGACTTGAATGGCCGCGCCATGTCCCTCAAGAAGCGCTGCGCCGTGATGATGGCCATGTCGGTGCTGAGGTTGCTATCGACATCCTGCATGGCCTGGTTGATCCACTTGGGCAGCTGCAGGCGCTTCTTCTGGAATCGGCGATCCGCTAGGACCATGATACCGTAGTCGTCTTTGCCTCGGAGTACACGTCCTAGGCATTGCGCGGCGTGGCGCATGGCGTCGAAAGACAGGAAGTCGTTTTCGCGAATGCGATAAGTCTCCCGCAAGAACTCGAGTCTTGCCTTGAGGATGCGAGATTCCGTATATTGGAACGGGACGCCGATACACAACACCGTTCGGCCGTACTGATGATCGAAATCGATACCTTCCGAAACCTTGCCACGGGCGACGCACAGTAAAACCGCGCCCCTTCCGTTGCAACACGCCGTACGGTAAGTTTCAAGGGCCAGCGAAGTTTCTTGCGCATCGGGCGTCTCGACTAGGATCAGCTTGTATTTCCACACCTCGTCCAGAATGCCCATGCCTTGCCACATGCTGATAATAGATTCCATGTAGAGGTAAGAGGGAAAGAAGACGACCATGCCGTCCGGTGTGATCCTGGCAAACTCGGTTAAGAGATTGCCATAGTTGCGGACCACACTCGGCTCATTTCGGACCTGGAAACTTGTAGAAACTGGCGCCTGGTCACTACCCCGGGTAACGATCATGGGCAGGAACGATCGCCTTGCCAGCGTCATAGTGTATGACTCCTGCACGACTGTTGAGAAGCCAAGCATTTTAGGATACATTTCCAATGGGGACATGGTACCCGAAGTAATAATGACGGAGCTAAATCTATCGAATACGGGCTTGATAGCAATGGCAGCGTCAAGACAAGTGAAATGAAGAACTGGATTGGGGACTTCGGCTGTATCTGATTCGAAAGGCTCGAGAATGAGTAAAAATCCCTTCTCGTAAGTGGCTACTAAGGTGGCGAATGTTGCTACTTCCTGAAGTGGCTGATAGTCCTCGATGTTGGTGAGCTCGAGCGTTCTTACTAAAGAAGTTAATCTCTCGGCGCAGAATCGCAAGGGCTTCTTCTCGATGAAAGTGTGTTCCTTCAGGTGGGATAAAAACGACGGGGGTGTCTCCGATATAACCTGCCGGACTTTCATACGCGTTTTGAGGTATTCTATGAATCGCTTCAAGAAGGCCGTGAAATGTTCAGCTCGTCGAATATTACCGGGAACAGCTTCCTTGAGCAAGTCATCGGGCAGAGCTGGATTCGCCATGAAGGAATCCTCTTGACGAGCCTCGTCAGCGTCGCGAAGGCCTTCGACGAGTTTTTGGTATTCATTTTCAAGCTGCTCTCTGTCCGTCTCCTTCATTTCGGTAATTTTCCGCTCGAGATTGACGGCGCCTCGAGTAGCCTTGCGTAGAGAGTCCTCCGTTATATCGGTACTGAGGGATTCGATACACACATTGTCGATATTGTGGGCCTCGTCGAATACAACAATGCAATCCTTGGAGAATTCCTTGGAGACGCGTTCGGCTATCTTAGGGTCCAGAAGGTAGTGGTATGAGTAAATGATGACGTTGCAGTACTGCATCTGCTCACGTTTTAATATGTAGACATCATGTCGCGTAGCCATGCTTTGGGCCAGGCCAAAGAGCAGGGCGTATCACGGGACTTACCATGCGTCTGGCAGTGAAGTAGGGGCACTGCTTGTGCTGCTCCCCATACCTCAACAGACCATCGAGCGTCCAAACTCCGTTAGGGACGAGGTTATGCGGCTCAAGAAGATCCAGGTTGTCATGGTAAATACAGGTCTCGACATTCTCGCCCTTCTCCTTCTTCTCCCGGACGAAGCCAGCAGTCAAACTCCTACAGCGGGCGTCGACGATGGCACCGCTCTTTTCCCTCTTGACGGAAGGGTGGAGGCATAGGTTCTTACGGCTGGTCAGGCCGAGGCCACGGAAATCTTCGACGTGGCCCAGTTCATCGGCCCGGAACTTCATAAGAGCCTTCAGCTCGGCCAGGGCTTTCTCGATCTCGGACATGGTCCGGGAGCAGTAAATGAGCTTCCGGTGCTCGGGGTAATGCTGCTGGTAGGCAACGATGAGGGAAAGCAGCGAGACGGTCTTTCCGGTTCCCGAAGGCATCTCCAGGACGCAGTGGCCGCCGGCGTCCAGGGTCCTCTTGAGATCGCACATGTAGGCATACTGCTCAGGGTATATCCGTGGGTACGGAAAGAGCACCGGAAGGTCGTCTATGAAGAACTTCATCTTGCCAGCGCTTCAGCTCGACGCACTCTGTTGCAGGACTCCCCTCTGTGCGGGTAAGGTAAGGTAAGGCGTAAGGTGCAAGACTTGAGACGTGCAGGGCTAACTGAGTGAGGGTGGTGGTGAGCGTGGTGGTGAGCGAGGGGCTGAAACTTGTGTCGGGTGCATGGGAAAAGGAAACATATGTTTGTTCGAGCGCAGTATGCAATAGTAATATCAGCTCGCCGGCCCGGTCAGTCGTATGGGCATGGTATTAGATAACCCAGAGGTTGCCGTCCCAAAAAACCTTGCAGCTTGGGAAAGCAGGTCACGGTGCCTATCTACATATATGTGGGTAGGTAGGTAGCCAGGGTAGGTATTATGATCTAATGCAAGGCGTTTCCTTTTCTGCTTTTTACGATCATTCAACAAACTCCAATTATGACTACAGGCTCACGGCACGGCGACTTTTCCGCAAGGATAGAAGTGTGCGCGATGCACGTTGCAAACGGTGGCGATGATGGATTCATTTGAAGGTCAAGGAGCTGCAAAGTCCTTTGCTTTATGGAGGTGTCTGTAGGTGCAGGTACTTGCCTTAGTCAGAATACTAATCGCCCCTATACGATTACCTAACCCATAGTGGCGGTGTTGGTGCCATCAGCCACAGTCAGAGTTGCTCGAAAGACAGAAGCCACGTGGTTATCCTTTGGAAGGCCAAAACAAGAGGTAAGCGGCTGAAAGGTTGCATTTTGGAAAATGAAGACTAATTCTATATCGGAAGACTACTAGATTGGATGCAGGTACCGGAGCCATAACCCTTCATGGTGCTTGAAATTCTCAGCAGCCGGGTTGTAGTCACGCTAATATCGTGACGGCTCTATAAGCCAACCATTGTTCTGCCTCTCGGCGAATGATGCTTCGCACCCTAACAGTTGCATAGCTAGCATCCTTGATCCTTCTCATTAGTTACAATGGCAAACTATCATTTGCCCTGCCGATAGTCTGCAGAGATAACATTGTGAAACAAACTCACGAGCGGCTTCATGACGCGAGTTGCCCCCCACACGTATAGAAGGTCGGCTCAAAACTAGGCACGATTCTGAAGATACCGAACGTCACGAGCATAGTCCTCCCTTGGATACACATAATACTCCATATCGATTTTGCCGACGAACGTCTTTGAAACCGTATGATAAATAACACAGTTCTACTTGACATGGACCTCCCACCTCAGCTGTCTCTAGTAAGCGCTTATATTGCAAAATCTGATGGTTCTGAACGTCGCGCAGAATACAGCACGAACGGGGAATGAGGGAGGGAAAACTTCATTACGGTCGACGCAAGGTGGATTGCCCTTCCAACAGTCGGCTCGCGCAACACTTCACTACCCGCCCTTCTCTCTCAAGGGACGAGTGTTAATACAATCAGCAATAACCCATATGAGACACTGAAGAGAATTGAAACACGTCTCGCTTGCTAACGGCTCAAAGACGGCCCAGAATCAAAAGCCGAGTGGTGAAAGCAGTGCTGCAGTTTCTTGTCGAAGATCTCCGGCCCTGAAAACTCCTTCAAAGTTTCGTTTAAGCCAGCGTCCCTAGCCCAGGGAAGGAGAAAAGCTGTAATCATATCTCGACATGCTGCTAGTATGAACAATATGATGTGACTTTTTATCAAAGGAGCTAAATATGCTAACGATCTTGCCCTCAGGTCCATTAATCTCACTACCATCGACATCATTAATGGCTATGTAAAGGCTCTAGGAAGGTCCCTAAGCACTGATCTATCGTCTCTTTAGTCTTAATCGATGCCTTCGAGGCACAGCGGAGGTGATCTGCTCGTTCCGTCAGTGAGAACGTATCGTACAGAAAGACGATAGATCTTTTCAAGCGTCAGCGACTTCAAGTTGGTTCTGTCGTTGGTTCCATCGGTAGTTCCCCAGAGACAACCATGCTCGGAAATCAGTGAAGGGATGGTCTAATGAGTATCTGGGGCGACTGAGTGCTGTTATAAACCTCATCTCCGTCCGAACCAGACGTCCCAGTATCATCCTCAGTTCCACCCAGAACCCAACATCTTCATTAAGACATGTCGTGCTAACAGAATCAGACGAGATGGTTCTGTAGCCCGAAATGAGATTCTAAATGCCTTGGGTGTGTCCTGGATCACCTAAAATGGTCGTACTACAAGCCCACCCACAGCATCGCGGCTGTGAGACGTCTTCTATTGATTTTGGGGACCGCGCAGAATGCTTTCGACTGGGGGCCGGGCCAAACGTCCTTCGGGTTTACTATATGGCGAACAGAATTGCACAAGGTATCTCAAGTGCTTTCGTAAACCCCGGTTCCTTGCGGTTTTACCGTGCTTCTTTAAAAACCGATGCATCAACAAGCCTACAGCTGGTAGAGCTCGTAGTTTATGGCAAGAACTGGTCTTCCTATTTCGAGTTCAGTTGGATACTCCAAATCGCTACCACACATCACTCTTCCCCTAATTGACCTCCGTAGGCGGTACCGAAGTAAGGCGCTGCCTGAAAGCAAGACGCGCCAACCCCGGAGCTTCACTGCGGCGCCAACATGCTTGCGCCGCTGAACATGAGTGGCGTTCACTTCAAATCTGTGCATTAAAGTCGGTTCATGGCGACGCTTGCTTCTACGCCACGCTGTAGGGTGCCGACCGTAGATGTGGCACAGTTGTGGATGATGCTCCGTTGTCTCCCTGCCGCCAATCGGTCGGTCATCGTGGGGTCCAGTTCCCAGACTGTCGGGTCCGATCCCGAATGCATGGACCTTACTCTCAACTTCATGCGTATAGACATTCTTGTGCTGGAGAGCTTGAGAGACATAGTATATGGAACGTTACAATCTAGCACATCTAGGTTACAAGCGTCTCTACACCGTTGTGTCGCCTTGCCCCTCTTTGTTCACGCACCGTCGGTGCGACTGTTGAGATTGAAAACCACCTCTGGCCGGCAATTGCCGAAGGGATTCTCCGTTCAAAGCACGGAGACAGTATTGACCTGCAGGGGATATCGTGCTATCTCTTATGCCGACTCTATGTCGGGGGTTCGACCCGAGACGCTCGGGCTCGGACAATGAGAAATATGTTCTCGTAGCCCGACTAAATAAACAAACCAAGCGGGCGCGCAACTAATAATAACAACCCCGGCTCCGCAATCCCTTCAGTATTTACCTCCTCAAGCAGGGCTTCAGCCCACAACTGTGTTCACTATACTCGTAATGACGCCGACGTGATCATTCGCACTTGCATGACTAATTCTTCAAAGCTCCTACACGGTCCGCTCTTGATGCCATATTTATTTTCACGTAGGGATGTTTTGTAATTTTGGTCTTTCGAAATGAACGGGGTCAGTAGCCTGGATTAAATATAGCAGACTTCGAATGATGCAGTCTAGCGTGATCGAATAGAGCTCTGCTATTCTTGGACGCTTTCACGATCTACCGGGCGCTCTCCCCACTTTACGGGAACTTTGATCTAGGATATTGCACCTTACGTTAGCTTAGTATAAGGGTAAGCTATAACATGACAGGTAATTGGAACGAAATAGGATGAATGCCAAGCAGCTCATTCCCCGCGTAGTGTCGGAGGAAAGTTGACTTATCACAGACGTACTAGTAGGTACTAGGCGTCCGAGAAAAGATCAAGTGAAAAGGGAAAAAAGGTAATACCAGAATAAGACTAATGGTAGTCCACATCGGACCCAATCTTTGAATCTAGATCGGTACGAAGATTGAGGTTCGAGAGCCTGGAGGGACACAGACTGCCAGTCTCTAGCACAAGGAAGCTTGTCTTCATTCGGTGTAACTACCTATCGATGAACTCGATTGACCCAGGGGCATCGATTCCAATGGCACGGGAGCAGAGGCCGCAAGCCAGCCTCGTGATGCTGTAGTCGACATAATCATTCCGTACTGCGTGTGTATCGATATCTATGGGATTGCCTGGAATGATAACCGGCTTCGGCCAGAAATTTCCTACATTCGGCCGAGGTCGAAGATGTTTCCCGTGTCGAGACCAGACCGTTGTAAGTCGGCGCGCCGAAGAACAAGTTGCTATTCCGCTTTGAGCTACACTAATGGCTTGCAGGCCGAAAAAGACGGGGATGCTAGTTAAAACAGTCCACGGTGAAAGGAATCCTAGCCGAACTTGCGAAAGCTTTTAGCGAATCTAGTGTAGGTTAGTTAACCCACGATAGTTACCGCCATTAAATCGTATGTATAACATCGCAGCCGGAGGACCCAAGATTCTACTCAGTGCCCTATTGACTAAATATCCAGGAGATTAGGCATGCCCCATAAGCTCGTCAGCGTTGAGACTGAGAGTGTTACCGACCGGCGGAGATATAGCGTGCACTTACCGTAACACGATCACAGTATGTAGTGTAAGGTAGTGATGTAGCATAGCATAGATAGGCGTCGTGTGTGTATAGACGAATAACAACAGTACTTGGCACGTCCCCACATGACTGAAGACAGGCAGGCAATTCCGTGGGTGGTTGAACGTGAACTACTATGAGAATTTCTGTTTGCAGCCCTTTGCCTCGCTTTCTAGTATGAGGTGACGATGAACTAGTCTGATCGAGGCTGGCCATGTTCCCGGAACCGCTACGCCAAAAAAAAAAAAAAAAAGAGTAAGACAGGGCGGCGGTCGAATGTGGCGGGACTTATGTCAGGTCCCTACTGAGAACTGACGTAACAAGCACAAGCTGTGATGATGATGACAGCACCTGGCTATCTACCAACCGTCCTACCTACTGTGTAGTGTACGGGAAAGTTAGACAGACAACAGGAGGGATCTCTATGCCTGTCCGTCTCCTAACTTTTACACCCTTCCTACGTACAGTATCTCTCTATATAGTACTCGTAAGGCAGCAGCCCAGATCAGCGTATCCCTAGAAGCATAGCAGAGGCATTCAGTTAGTACCTACTCTACCGTGGTAAAGGCACTTACACTGGGGAAGCCTTCGGCGGGTGCCTCTTTTGCCGCACCCTTGGGGCTGGCTGCAGGTTGGTTGCCATACTCTACGGTAGGTACAGTAGCCTAGGAAGCCAGGGCGGAACCAGGGTGCTATGTAGCGTAGCAGCGTAGCATGTTCTTGAATGGGTTGGTAGCATCAGCAAGGGTGCAACTCCACAGCCAGGCCCGAGCTATGCCCAAGACGTGTTGTTGCATCACCCTTCCCAGTCGCTGGCGTCCAATGTGCGCTCTCCAGCACTTCCCGAGTAAGGAACTTCAGCGTGCTTGTACTCGGTGTGTACTGGCACGGGTATGGAGATGGGCTCGAAGTACCTATGATGCAGGGCCGCCTGTTTTTCAGCCGTGCCGAGTCTTTTCCCTCCCACCCCCCCCGGTGGCCCTAGGCGGTGGGCTACCACGATATCTTACCCTATCCTATCATCACCAACGGCTGTGGTCACGGCGTATTGCTATACATGGTGTCCTACCACGGCAGGCCATGCAGCGTAGCTCGTGGACCTCCTATGTATGTAGCTGTGGGTGTATAAGTGGATTAAGTTATATCAATTGTGCCTTGACGGTCTTTCGCTTGTCACCTCTTGTGAGATTTACCGTCTTATTATAGAACTGCACATGGTCCTCCGCGATCCCTCCCCTTCCCCATCATAGCAGTAGAATTGTACCGGCGTAACCTTGGTTGTGGGTATGGGTACTTATTGTACCTCTCGTCTCAGTTTACTTCTTCACTTCGTCCCGCCTGGCTGTTGGGAACTTTTGATATATCTGGCCCTGTTCACCCACCCCCTCCATCCATTAGTATAGTTGGAAAGTTCTTGTTATTACATACCTGGACCCCTTCCCAACGGGCTCTTACCCTGCGTCTGGGTCTGTAAAGCCACGCCGCCTGTGACATAATAGAGTATCCATTAACAACCCAAGCTTCCCTGCCTGCGCCTCACCTTGTCTACATTGACTTCTTGTTTATAATACATCAACGTCGCCTCATCACAAGAGGCTTGCCTCTCGCCATGGATCTCTCACCTCCGTCCCTGATCAGATCGCCGTCATCCTCTCGAAACTCAAACCATTCCAGGAGTCCAAGTCTAGGTGTTGACTACTCGTCGCTGGATTTTGTCGACCCCTTTTATAAAGTCGATACTGTCTATGAACAGTCTTGTTCTGTTCTGTCTACGGCCATGGACCACAGTGGTAACCCGCATCACCGTCTCGAAGCAACGACTTCGGCCGAATGGGCGGAGACGCCCGCCATGCACTCCGTCCCGTCTATGGGTGGGCAGGGTATTGTATCCTCGGACTATGTCCCGTATGTCAGCTATGACTCGGCAATGCATGCCCCATACAGCCACGATTTATACTCGACACATATGGCCCATGCACCAGCACTCTCGTATGCACAATCTCCCCTCGCCTCCATGCCTTCCCGCTCGCCGGACCCCTCTTCCTCTAGACATGCGCTCCCCTATCATAGCACGTCACCGATACCACGGATCAAGTTAGAAAGCGGGCACGAATACCCGAGCGGCGGCGAGATGTCCCAATATCCCTCGCCGCGGTCTGCTCATGCGTTGATGGCGGAACCGAGTAGCTACGGGTCTCAAGCTGGCAGTTCGGGCTACCTGTCAGACGCCCCGTCGGGCTCGTGGGCGAGATCGGATTATCCCCCGATCGACGCGGATCCATATTACGTAGGACCTGGCGGCAGCACCAGTTCTCTCGTTCCAGACCGGCGGAATCAGGGTCCATCGAGGCCATCGCGAGCCCCAAAGCGACAAGCGCGCAAGTTAACGTCCAAAGACGAGGCCAACTTCCAGTGTGAGGTTGAGGGATGTGGGAAGCTCTTCAGTCGTAGTTATAACTACAAGGCTCACATGGAAACACATGATAAAAAGAGAGAGTATCCGTTCTCCTGCACATATGAGGACTGCAATAAAAAGTTTGTACGAAAGACAGATCTGCAGAGGCATCATCAGAGTGTCCATATGAAGGAGAAAAACCACAAGTGCGATTACTGCGGTCGCCACTTTGCTAGAAAAGACACGCTCCGGAGGTAAGTCTGGCCCGGGTTTCGTTGATAGAGAATATTTTGAACCAGCTAACTTTGTATTGTGCAGACATATGGAAGACGGTTGTTCGAAGCGATTCGACATTGGGACGATGGATATACGTGGCGCCGAGAGCTATGATTCTTACAACGTACCAATAAGATCCATACCTAGTTCTTCTGGGCATCTTGTGGCCCCTACGCCACACCTCCCGCCCATGACGCTCCCGCGGGGTGGGAGTAGTAGCGGCATGCCAGACGTGCCTCCGTATACGAGGAGATGACGACTTTCTTAAGGGGATTTAAACCACCCAGAAGTGATGTGATGTTCAAAAATGATGCTCTTTTTTTATTTTCTATCTTTCTTCCTCTCATCTGTATTTGAGGGCATAGCCAGGGACGGAACGGTTTCAGTCACATCGGAATCATGCATAGACGTTTAATTTGGCATGGTCATTGGGAGCATGGGCCTATGGGAAACGTTTTGTACGATAATTTTCTTTTCTTCCTTTCTTGTCACTTTCTATATCCTGTACTTTAAGTCGACGGTATCTAGAGCATCAGCGACACAATGGGCGAAGTATGAATGGAATACAGGAGTTTTTTCCAAAATCTTCCATCCAACCACAGCATGTCCGCTCGGGACTCCGCTCCGCAGCAATCCAAGGAACTTGGGGCCGCTAAGTGGGGAGGATACGGAGTGAATAGAGAAAAATGAATTAATTTGGTAACACTTAAGCATAGGCAGAGGCTAATGATGTCGAACATAAACGCGGGTCTCTCCGTCGGGCGTGAAAGGACCAGTGGAGGATTCCCGATTTCACAATTATTATTTACAACCGTCAGGATACAATGGCCAATAGTGTGACGCGGATCTATATGGACATGGATGTAACTACAACAGTGGATCTTCTTTGGAAGATAGTAATCGTCTTTCTGTAAATGTAGGAAATTGCCAGAAGAAGAACGAAACGCATGGGCAAACAACGAGGTCTTCTGAATGGGTAATGACACCATGTTGAAAGAAATGGTGGATTTGACATTATATTTCCGAACGTCAAAAGCTATATTTAACAACGCTTTCGTATCGACGAATAGATATCTCATTACAGGCCAGGGCTAGATCAACTTAAGCTAGTCAGGTGGGTAAAGCTGGGGAGGAATGGGCCCGAGGGGCCGCGGAGGATGATGGATGAAGTTATCTACTTCGCTAGCTAGCCCCTTTAGGTTACGTTACTATTGCATGTTCAACATACGGTATTATGGGGGATCTAAGGTGCTGTATTTAGATACTTATGGTACCTACTTGGGTATTTGCAAACGAGAGATTGCAGGGGTGGTTTGGATTCGCATAAGTACCGTACCGTAACCTCTCCTGATACATGTATTTATATACAATTTTATATATATAATTACATATATCTATAATACCTTTGCCGTGCTATACCTTAAGTGAGAAAAGCGCCACCAACTCCAATATGGCAGATCAAAGTATCAAGTAGAGATATGCTATAGGCAACGGCAATGGCGTCCTTCGCTAAGTGAGACCGAATCCCGTACGTCTCTTTTTGGGCGCGTTGTAGTGTCAGGGTCGGTTCCGAGACTTACATGTTGGTGTGCATCTCTTACCCATGACAGGGGAGGCTATGTCATTGAATGCGCCGTATTTGAAGTGCCATCACACACAACTCACGAGGCAGCAAAGCCGCCATCTGAATAAGACCAATTCGGGCCGGGGGTGCGTGACGCTCACGATGGATAGCCCAGTGGGTCAGTTCACCTTGGCGCCATGGCAGGTCGCAAGAGAGTCAAGAGTAAAGAAATGGTTCGCGAAGTGAGGAGCGTACTGTGTGGCATGTGAGACCGGCACTAACAACCAACATCAATTCCAACACGGCGAGGTTGACTTGTTGGTAAGCAAGCTCAGAGAACCACACAATCAATAACAAGAAAAGGGGTCTCCACCGTGTCGCTGCCGGTTCAAATTATAGGCAGAGAGGTACGGTACTATGAATTTCAGGAGTCATAGAGGAGGTCCGGCCGATGTCAGACTCCGTTTGCGTTGCTCACGAGTCACCACCAAGTCCACTAACACCTGTTAGGAATCATGTTGCGCCCGCTGAAAAGATTGCGATGCACGTCAGGTTCCAGAAGTGCCAACAGCACCCTCAAGGGTGCTTAGAAGAAGTTTTCTTGTCACTGGGCTCGTATTGGCGAATGCACTTACTGGGTAGCACTTCACTCCCTTCATCACACAGCCAGCACAACTCTCAGTGTCGGCCGTCTACACCAATTAGTTCTAGTTTTGGTCCTAGTTCTATCTCTATACGTACATGTGACGGTGATAAGGACACCGAGTCTCTGTCAGATCATCCCGAGCCGTAGGCATCTGAGCCAACTAGCTGCTGGTATGTTGACAGGCGCAGGCGGAACAGGGCAAATTTTAAGTTAATGCAACGTGCCGATTCGGCATCTCACTTGCAGGCTCTTGCAGTGGAGGTGCCCTTTACTGGAAGCTGACCGGGCCCGACGCCGCGGCATGCTACCGATTGGGTAGCTGTGAAGTTCTCATCTAGGAAACACCAATCTATCTGTTTCTACTACAACTCGATAAACCACGGGCGCGCGAAACACTTGCAGGCGCCGAAAGACGGTAATAGCGATGCATCTATCTCTACGCAGGGCGGACGGCGAGAAGGACGGCGAGAAGGACGGCGAGAAGGACGGCAAGGAAGACTAACAACCAAGCGAGGAACAATGCCGGGAGAGGAGATAAAGATTCGCTCGCAGCTTTAGGCTTGACTGACGTTGACATAAATAGCAGGTGTGTAAACAACAAGTAGCCGTACAGGGACGAATCCGTTTTAGGAGAAGAGCGTTGAAGCCCCCCATGTCCAACAATAGCTCAATTCGACTAATTCCTTGTCGAGGGCTTGCGGCTAGCTCCTCACGACTATAGGATCTGCGGCCGCACGCCCCATCCTGCCTGTACTGAGTAGTATACTAGCAGTACACCACAGCAAGTTTCTGGGCGCAGAACACTATCAGGGAAACTCGTTAAGCGATATGTTGTGAAATGAAATGACGTTGATTAAGCGAATGCGGGCAGACCAGCTCCTTTCTGCAGAAAAGATAGAAAGCTTACCATTGGCCGTGTGCCCTGCCAGGACGGACAGGTTTACTGTTGAAATGACGGTATTATACTATACACTATATACTATATATTATATACTATATACTATATACCATACAATGACTCGTTATACTATATGCCTGGAAATACTAGTAGTACAGTCATCGGGCCAGCAACTTTCTCCGATGTCCTTCAAGGGTCTCAACCAGATGCCGTCGGTTGCTCGGATTGCACTGTACTCAAATCCTCGTGTCTCATGCGTTGGTTCCATGGCTGAAATATTGTCAAGGTACTGTATTGTGTTTCTTAGAAACGGGTTTTGCTGCACGCTCCTCCTACTGTGCGTTCCTTTAGAGCCCATCAGGAGCGACTAAACTGGATCTGCTTTAAGTACCACCTCGCTATTATTAGATCATGAGGCTCCCGAAAGACGCCACTGGCACGTTTCTAAACGATAAAGGGCTGCGGGAACGCCAACAGCGACATTTATTATTAGCAGACAGACACTTGTTGGTCATCCACGATGCAGAAACCTTCTTCATCCTGCTCCATGTGCCAACTGACAACAGCATGTCAGACTCCCCTGGATGCTCCGCCGCCATCGCACATTCGGGCCACATGGCATTTCGGTCTACCATGCAGGAACGCTCGCTCGTGGGCAAGCGGTGGTGCCGGGCACTCGGCGGCCACCGGCCCGCAGCTGAGGGTGACGGAGAGAGGAGGAGTTGGGCATGTTCGCCCGTTGATACCTACACCCGATAGCGGATGCTCTTCTTACATGAGATGCTGGATTCTCTGCGAGATACACGGTGAAGTTTAGTAAGCTGCCCCCCTCCCCCTCCCCAGTTACCATGTACACTCCTTGTAAGGTCGAGGTGGTGATCAGTTTGTGACGGGCATCTGGGGCATCTAGGGCATCTAGGGCCGCTAAAACGCTCCCGAACTCTGCCTGCATGCTTCGGATGGTCACCAGATCTACACTAGGTTAGGTAGCTTCCCGCCTCTGCCCACCCATACTTCGGAGCTAGTATCCGGGGTTTAGAGCGGCCCGCTGGCTAGGATGTGCGTGAACTGGTGCGGAATCGTGCGGGATGGCCAGTTTCTAAGGGTAAGTAACGTTCATGCTACTCCAGCTTTGGAAGGCGGACGAGCAGAGAGGAGTCACTACCAACCACACGTTCGCTATTACACAACTTGTCAACGATAAGTGCCCTTGTCTTGGGAGAAAGAAGGTGCTGACGGTACTGATATTGACAGCAGATCTACGGCGGATATTTTCAGCTTGTCGGTAAGATTTTAGCCCTCGCCCAGCATCTGCTACAAGGTGCCATACCCAAGGCCATCCCAGCATGATGGAATGAGTACGCTGTGGCATAACCTAAACCATGCTGTATACCAGGCACAGCTAACCCTCAACTATAAGACGAGCACGGTGTATACCAGCCATGAGAAACGAGTAGTTTCAGCCTCTCCAAGAAAGATTAGCTCTGGCTACGGTGGATCAGGTTGTTCCATATATTCAGTGTCTAGACTTTCGTCGAGACTCATTGTGAGGCCGGTTTGCATTTGTAGTCACCTCGTACTCTCTCTTTCATTGATACTTCTGTAGACCCTTCGACAAGCCCACACTGCATAGCTGCACGTACCCTGGGCTATCCACCCTAGCTCTTAGACTGACCCCCTCTCCATTCTGTGCCCAGCCCCCCTGGTTACGGACAGGGAGCTCCCAGGGGGGATACGGTAGTGTATGTAGTGAAAGAAACAGGTGCCCAAGGCTTGCTAGCCGGGGTTGAGAGTCTGGGTGTAAAGCCCGCTCTTTTGCTGTGACAGTGCCTTAGGAAAATTGTCCTTTCGCCGACCTTTTCACCCAAGAAGAGCGGTCAGCTTAAGATTTTAGCTACTTGTGTTGATAGACGCTGGGCCGTTGTCGCTGATTCGACACTCAGTTAGACATTCTCCGCATTATAAGGCTTCCCGACCAACCAGGTTATTTTCCATCGACTGTTGACCCCCCTCCCGGTGGTCGATGTGACACCAGAGTCTTCGAAACCATCTTCTCCAGAGACTCTTGCGGTGAACTTAGCAGTTCAAAATGGCCCAGCCCAACGCAGCCAGCAAACGCGCACACACGCGCGAAACCGCAAAATATTGTGTCAACAGCAGAACATCGCCGAGTTGTGAAATAGATACGACGGGGCAAGAAAAAAACATGTAATAGGCTACGAACAGACACCACAATCTCAAAAGTGTGGTCCCACAACCAGATCGAGGAGTAAACAAAGACAACCGTCCGCTCCAATGTCCGCTCATGCACACTGCCTCTTCCATCGACAAGCTCCTCACTTCCATCTCCATCCAGCTGCCCGACTTTTCGTGGCGGCAATTTCGCTACGTCCACCCAAAACTGTCGCAGTGTCTCAGCCTGCTCTGGGAATCTCGGTTCGGATTAGGAAACCCTTTCGACTCTAGGCAGGTCGAGGCTCAATACCGTCGGCCCTTTGCGAATTGTTCCCCTGCCAAATTCCCGGGTTGTCCCGACGAAAGTCCAGTCACTGGCTTTGAGGCCGATGAATTGTCAAACTTACTGCGCATTTTAACATGAATTCCTTCCTTAACCCGACCGCCGTCTTTGAGATGAGTCCCGTCACACAATATAGCATGGACGGCTAAGGCCTAGGTAAGTTGACTCGTGTCATCCTGCTATCCTCTTTATCAACTTTCCAAGCCCGTGACAAAATGTAGCCCGTCACATTATCCCGTAGGTACTCCACCTTGTGAGCTGGCTACTGCAGTTGAATACCCAGCAGGCAGCCATTTAGTCTATCAGGTTCTCTTGACTTGACTCATCCTACGAGATCCCAAAGTCCCCGAATCATTGAATCCCGGGAGCTATAAAAAGCACTGCCACGTTTTTTTGCTTCCTCCTTTGAGGAACGCCGTTCACTCCCAGATCTGGATCGACATTTGTATCTAAGACCGGCTCCTCATACAGTAATTAACCCTCTCGGTCAGGAAAGTGTTCTGGAAGAATTTGGATTGCAGCGTCAAACGTCTATGCTGGAACGTCCTGCAGCTCTTGCGATGATCGCAGCATCCCGTGCGAGTTTAGTGATTTAAAACATCTGGCCTCTATGTATTGAATAGTTAAACCCACGACTTACTCAGCTTCTTGTCCACTCGCCGTTTCACACCTATTTCGACTGGCTTGCCGCACACCACGACTGACGGTTTGTCCTATCCAATTCCGCGTTTGATCTGACTGCGCTTGTCTCCGTGCGGAACCAGGCCGACGCGGATGGTTTTTTTCCATGCCTGGCATAGCCGTGACAAGCCGCGTGAGTAGAGGATAGGCGTATTCTTACCTTAACCTAGGTGTCACCAGGGTCGCAATATTATACACAGGCTGGCCAGTAAAGGCCACCGCCTAACCTGGAGGTTACACGGTAGAGGCCCAGCTGGTGGGGGGAGATGAGTGGCGGAGGCGACCATGCGAGCTGTGTTTGTCCCCAGTGTTCCTAATCACGCCGATGGCGATGTAGTCTATTTGTCGAGGGAGCCTCTCAAACAGGTGGAATGGTAGTCTTATGACAGCCTTAGAGAAAACATAACGTCTACGACAGGGGCCAGTCAGAGGCCCCAGAAAGTTCTACGTATTGGCGATGGCCTATTGTCAGAGATATATATGTCCATGTCTATATTCGTCGAATCACTGTTAGAACAGTGGTGGAGGTGCTCGGTCTCCTGGCGCCGCCACAATTGCTTTTAGTTACACAACTGTCGTACAATATCATACAGATGTCTCTCTTATTCCTTCCCTCGGGTAGCGTAACTAACAACACAACCAATAACCAAACCCGTGGATCAAGCAGCTTATGTACATTACACCGCAGTGGAATCCGACGCCGTCCTCCACACTACGGTAGCGAAGTCGTTTCAGCCAAAGCGCCATCTGAGCCAGCAAGACTGTTTCGGGGCCGAGGAAGACTACCCGAGCAAGCTGTATGTTAGGAGACGTAGATAGACATTGTGTGTTATTATTGCAGGCGGGTAGCTTTGTTTTGGTATATATCCCCGCCGGTAAGGTACATGATGAAACAAAAGGACGACGCAGCGAAATAAGCTTGGTTGGCGGCAGACTGTTTCTGCATGATATTACCAACTGATGCGCCTCAGCGGCACAGGGCAGGAAAACGCATTGTACCGTACAGCATGACGTACATGAGTAGTGCATATCGTACATGCATGATCTACGAGTCTTATGCATCAATGTACGCTCGATGTAACTGTTACCCTTCTCCTGTCTCTCGAAAATTTTTGAAGAGAATATACTGCATCTGAGGAAAAGGGGGCACATATAGGGATGCTGCAGCCAACTTGATCTAAACACAAGTATATGGAGAAATTATCTGGCTCGGCCGTCATATCGCTTTGTGAATGGGCAGCTATAGCATTGACTAGTAAACACCATGTTCATATTGTTCTAGCAACTGCAAAAAGTATAACTTACAAGTACACACTCAAGCTGGCTCCGTTATACGTGCCACAATACCATCAGCAGCAACCCCATAACACTGGTGTCACTAGGTGGCACATGAAGATCACAAGAACAGCACAGAATAATGAAAGTCCATGTTTTCTCATAAAGTAATAGAGCCGAAAACATATGATTGCCCGGGAAAGGGAAAAACAACGAGTCCGCTTCCACACGGCGAACTCCCGGGGAAGGAGTGGAGCCCCTGCTTTAGATTCCTATTCTCCCATGGCCCGGTCAGCCGCGGATTAGTATTCAAAACCACTTCCGGCAGTCGATGGATTTGCCCAAGCGTCCTGCTGTAGGTAACCACCACTCGTCTCCTCCCGGGAGGATCATCAACCCCGGGTGTGCGGTGAACACGAGAGCAAGGTCCGTGACCATTCATATCGCCCTGTACTTGAAACAAGGTGGTATACCGCATCACCTGTCAAGTCTCGTGGGATTCAGGGATGGGACTGAGGGTGGGCGGATGGGCAAGTTGCTTGGCTGGATTCTGTAACCGCCCCTAGAGAAGTATCGTCGCTCTCGAGCAGGGTAGTCCGAAATCCGGTCGAATAGAATACCGAAATGGGTATCTAGCGAGGGCCATATGTGTTCTTGGCCAGTCTAGAAGCGGAGAGTGGGTGGAAAGAGCCTTGCCAATGCTGGGATCGCACAGTACACACCACCATAAATAGCTTCTGGCGGTCTGTACTTGAGAGGTACAAAGACGAAACATATTGGGTACTTTCTCCAACTAAGATACACAGTCATGTTGTTTAGCTTACAAACTTAACAAGTTTGGTTCAGTCTGTATTCAGTTGACTCTCGCGCCCATTGGTGTCTCCCATATCGAAACAACTACCAACATCGAACTCCTCTCCCCATTAGCACCACGAACTCGTGAAAAGCACAGCACGATGGATGTAATGTGAGGAACTTTACCCCAGGGCCCGGCATTTATAAGCCAAGACGTAGAAAGGGTAGGGCGAACGCACGCGCATGCGTTGGCTGTGCCTCACCCACCCGAGGGGCCCATGAACCGCCCTAAAGAGCGCCCAAGAGCGGCACAGCCAAATGAAAAACCCAACTAAATCCAGCGGCGGGGGTGGTGAATAATGAATTTGGATCCATTTTCAAGTACATAATAAGCGCTATAATAGGATTATTCTCTATTCTGTTCGCTAGGGACGGTCGAAGCCTAACTAAAGCATGTTTTCTGAACAGAAGAACCTAACAATCTCTCCCTCAGGGGCTCTTACCATGCGCCTCTACAATGAGAAACCAACATAAAATATTCACACCGAAGAGACGCTATCCTAAACTACCTGTCTAGATCCAAAAAAAGCCTCGAGTTCGTGGCTATGCCGAACTGTTTGTGTTACGGACACACCCCCTATCCTCCCAGCCTCGCCAAATGCCGACGTTTCAAAGCCAACCAGCCGGCAATTCACACGCTTGAGAATGCGCTCTAATCGCAGTTACCCGACTGTCCAAGGAGAAATTACGAGGAGAAGGGCTACGGAACCCTGACTTGGATGTCTCCTTTGAAACTCAGGTCTAAACCACCACGTGGCCGCTTGATGTACCACTCCTTCATACCCGGTGTACATAGCATATTGCGAATTTGGCGATAACCTGTTGAGCACTCACCAAACTCAGACTACCCGTATGTACCATATACACCTACGGCTCTGGGCGAGTGGACATGTAGAATATGTCTACCTATTAGGTATCACTAGGTCATAGTCCTATTCGTGACCCGTTGACGGAGGCGTGCCCCATGTAGAAGTTATTAGCTCACCTCACATCGCTTCAAAATACACCGAACGAATAAGAGCCCACAGGTCTATTGAACGCCAAATGTAGTCGCAGTATGGGGTATACGCTATCTATATACCTGAGGAAAGTGATCAAAACAGCGTTCATAACGCCCGGAACTTGGAATAAATCTATCGAAAAAAGGGCCGTCAGGTATCACCTATTAACACAGTTACGTTGAAGGCGCAAGATTTCGTTTTGTTGCTTTCACGGCTCTGAGCGCGGGCAGAGTATTTTCCCGGCCAGGTTTGCGACCAATTTCCTGACACAACATCCGGATGAGATCCCGATTCACCCAATAACTCGTGTGAGCACTAAGCATATTAAGGTACTGAAGCTCCAGTGGCCCACCACCTGATCTCAGAAAATAATCTATTTGCCCGTTGTCGTTGAGAAGAAGTGCCTTCTTCTCAGCTATGTCCTCTCGTGTAAAGTCGTGAACTTCAAGCTCGAGTTGTGACGGGAGACGCATTGTTAAAGGTTTAACCGCGGCTGAATTTGGATCGCTTGCAGAGGTAGGTGAGGCTCCCGGCACGAATCCTCGTACTGCGCTTCCCACGGACTGCAAAAAAGACGGCGATGCGCTCGGCACATATGCTGTTTTCAGGCTGGATGCAAATAGGGGGTCGATTGTACCGTTGAGTAAATACCCAACCGGATCTTCGCGAGCGAGAATGTTATAGATGTTATCCACTGCTAAGCAGCCAAACCTTCCTGCGTCGCCAACCACGTCACTCGACTTTGCGTCGGTCACATTGGCGCCGGGCTTAAGCCGTCCTCGTCTCGGTAACAACGCGCCCCTTTCTAGCAATAGGAAAAATGCAACCGGGCTGCCTAGGAGGAATAGATTTTTTGTATCGAATTCGAAGAATTGTGTCTGAAGCGGTTTGGTGGGCTGTGAACTTGGGATAGAAGTCGGCTGTTTTGATAGAACCTCTACTGACATTACGGTACCCAGTGAGTGGGCGATCAGGTGAACTCGCCCTCTTTCCGAGAACCCTGGATTGTTCCGGCACCAGAGTCTATAAACACGATTGGCTTCTTTCACCATCGCAGCGACCATCTTGGGTTTGTGTTGCGACATGTAAAAGGGAATATCAAACATGACATCCGAAATCATACTGCGCACAGCCGGAATTGTCTTAGGCTCTATATCTTTCAAGCTGAAGGGTTCCGCAACGTAATTTGCCTTGTCTTCTTCTCTCATAGGGCCGCCGTCCTCGAAGGACAAATCCTGCCGCCAGTTTATAGGCAGAACCATAATGCCGTTTTGCCCGTCGCGAAGAACGGCTTTAACCGCATCGTTGTTCAACTCGACATTCATGGCTCGTCGGAACGCATTGATAGCGTGGGTGAAATGATAATTCTCGACGCGCTCTGCGAGCTTCTGACCGATTCCGTGTACGACTAGGACGAGACTATTCGTAAGCGGGTTAGTTGCCGCTATACACGATTGAGGGCCAATAACTGAGAACTAGGCGGACATTGGAATGGATAGCTGGCAAGCCGTAGTTCTCGCGATCTTCATTTTCGTAGCCTGCAAAAAGGAGAAAAAAAAAAAGGAAAACTTACTCAGTTACTTGACTGCGGTCCTTTTCAGCTTTACAAGCCAAGCACGATTCATCACGATTGCCGCCATTAGGAAGTCCGGGAAGTGGTTGATCCTGCGACGCAATCTGCTGCTGGGTACGTGTCTTTTGATGCTTAGACTTCCACACCTCATAATCAAACCCCCGGACTACGGGAATGCCTATGGTTATGCCTCGTACTATTTTGGCTACTGGTCGACGGCCATAGTATCCTGAGGGTTTTAGACTCGGTTTCAAGAGAAAAGCATTCTTCTCGTCTTTATAAATAACGTGGTACTGTTCGAACTTTTTGTGAGTCTGAAGCGGGGAAGAGTTGTCCTCATTTGCACTTGGAATGAGGGTTCCCTCGGCTGCTGCCTCCCCATGGAAGCAGCGAGCAGCACAGAACGGGTCGCTGGACAGGACCGGGTCCTCCAAGTCATCAATCTTTTTACCGGGTGAGTTTGGCGCTTTTGGCCAGAGGGGATGCGAGACTTTTTCTTCTCCCAGTGGACCAACCTCAATGGCGCATCTGAGTTCATCGTTCCATGTTTCGGTATGCGGCTTCAGTTCTCGATAGCCCGCTTCAAGCTGATTGGCGACACTAGGATCGATAGGTCTCATGTCATCGCTAAGGAGGGTCAGCCATGCGTCCATAGAAAGAGAGATCTGGACCGCTTACCGGTAGAACCAGGTAGCCCGAAGCACAGTTGCAATATCGTTGACCGGGGACCAGTAGATGGGTTTCATCTGCAAGGCTGGGAGAGTAACCTCGTCTAGCTTGCTAGGTCAGTCCCAGTGATATAGCAAATCGAACAGAAGGTGCATAGAAGCTAGCAAGGAAGGAGAATGGCCAGCGAGCCCAGGGACTGCGAATTTCACATACGTAGTCTAGATACACCGACCACCACATTAGCAGAATTTTTGCCCAGCTGTTTATCTTCTGAACATGAGGGCTGTGCCCTCTCGGACAGTGGCACCCTCATCGCTTCTTGCTCGGAATGCGTTGGTTTCACTGGCAGCGGGACCGTTCTGGAAAGAGATGATGGCTGGGAGAACGTGGGAGTTTCTGGTGTACCGACTCGAATAAAGGGCTTTCCCAGGATTCCATCGTCTGCGAGCGACGACTTGTTGGGAATAGTCACGATAGGTCTTCGCTCAGTAGAGTGAGAGCCTATACTTCGCGGTCGAACTCTTGCACCACTGCCTTCCTCCAGGCTCGAGGGAGTGGATGAACGGTGAACTGGCCCAGCTGACTCGCGCTTCGACCCGATGTGCTCGCTGACCATGGAGCCCAAAGAGGTGGATGCTGCCGTATTCGATCTCCCACGCTGTTCCGTGATGGTGCTAGACGATCCGGCTCGCATTGACTGCATTTCTGATACGGCGGCCCGGGCGATAGCGTCTGGATCTAGCATGCGTTGTCTCCTCCTCGCCAGGACACAGAAGGAGTTGCGCAGAGCCAGACGGACGTCAACCAGGAGCTCCGGGCAACAAAGGGGAAGTGCGTCGTCCAGTATTTGGGCAGTTCCATCGAAAACCGTCATAGAGTCTCGTTTGGAGCCCTCGCGCGCGTGCTTCTCGGCATGCTTCACGGCGAGATCGTGTGTAATGGCGGATAGTCTCGCTGCATTAGCCCTGGCTAAAGAGGGGCTCGGGCTCCGCTGACGCCGGGCGTGATCATGATTGCGGGAATACTGATCGGCGGCGAGACTGAGCCACGCGGACTCCAAGGCATTGTTGTCGCCGGGCGAGAAGGGCTGCAGAGCAGCTCGATGAGACCGGGGGTCGTTCGGGGCAGCAATGGCGGAGAGTGGATCGTCGATGGGGATGGGTGACGAGTAGAAGAACTGTGCCGCCACGGGAGGGATGTCGTCGGAGAAGGGATTCTTAACGGGGGCGAGACGGCACCGCGGGCCCAGATTGTGAGGCCGCGGAGGCTCGAGACAAGGAAAGCCGGCGACGGTGGACGGAGGCATGGCGGCGAAGGACGGACTCGGGCAGCTGTCGGTCGAGGCGGGAACTGGACATGATCCAAGTCTATATTCTCTCTACCTAGAGCAGTCTCCTCATTGCGCTTTATCCTTCGTATGTATGGACGGAGACAGGGCTGGCTATGCTAGGCCAGTACGTGCCTATCATGTTGTGTTCGTTGAAGACTTTTTGGCAGATCTCGAAGTGATGCACTTCAATACGACTTTAGTTGATGACGTGGTTGCCTATCGATCTAGCTACCTATGTGTAGGTACCTGGGTACTAGCCCAAGGTTAGTGGCCAAGCCTATTTAGGTATAATATAACTCCGATTAGGTAATCTAGATACCAATTACCTATCTCTACTTGTATATGGCAAATCGCACTGTAAATCAGAGAAGCACGGTACTTTTGGTGTAAAACGTCTACCACGTATACATTTTTAATCCATGTAAGCGATCTAACTGTTTTAACTGCCTATGTAATTGTGCTCCGTTATAGGAGCCAGAAGTTGGAGTAACGTAGGAATACTGTGCGTATGTAAAATTACCTAATGTTTACTTTGAATACAGGTCTACTTGTGTATTATACCTGTATTACTGTATATACATACTACTTGATGTCGTACCCATAC
The DNA here is from genome assembly GCA_022578765.1 of Xylaria sp. FL0933. Taxonomy (NCBI): domain Eukaryota; kingdom Fungi; phylum Ascomycota; class Sordariomycetes; order Xylariales; family Xylariaceae; genus Xylaria; species Xylaria sp. FL0933. The sequence continues at coordinate 658,028 of MU389734.1, read as the reverse complement.
TGATATTTTTCTTATATAATACCTCGGTACCTTGCTCTTTTGAACTGGTGCCTACCTAATGTACTATGTAGGCAGCGTACACGCCACTCATCCACACCCTACTAGTAAATCCACTTCCCAATATCAATTCTGGGCAAGTGTAACACCTCAATTGAGAACCGAATGCCCGGAAGAGTGAGTCTATAGTCCTCGGTCATGCCAGAAAAGGAGTTTCCCGGCACGATTGCTTAGTGTACATAGTATTGTACCAAGGGATAACTCGAAGAAACAAGCGAGCAACCAATCCAGCAAACGAAAGAGCGAACATACAAACGACCTACGAACACTCCCTTCACCAACGCTCCTTCCCGATGTTCCACGTAGCACCTGGCACGGCTGCACTGCTACCTACACTGCTGCAGTGCTGTACTCGGACCAGATACTACGCACGCAGATGCCCACAGATGCTGCCGCCACACTGCCACCACACTGCCACCACACTGCCAATGGGACTGCAGCTACATGCACCCATCGCATAGCGCAGTAGGGACACCACATGCACAATGATCTCATTGGCTCCCTTGAGGTTGTTCAGGTCTCAGACCCGTCTTGACTGGCCCGACGAAACACCTCAAGGACGGGACGCATGCAGAGGGGCTGGCATAGTGTGCAGCCCGCCGTCCAATCCCACCCCAGCTCTCGTCCTTATCTGCCGCCATCATGGTGCATCATAGCGCTCTCGCAGGGGGGCGGAGGGGGGTTCGCTGTGATAAGGCTACGATTCCACGTTGCTAGCCTATCAACAGACTTCCTAGGGACTGACTATTAGGTAGGCGAGTGTAGGGACCATACTTGTATACTTAGGTATAACGGTATATGTAGTATAGCCGTTATACCATCCCACTCGTCAATCCATCACTGCAGCGTTTGTTGTTATTGCTCTTACCTGCTTACATATCAGTAGTAGAGTAGGTCAACACTGGACTTTTATCTTACAGTGCGTCTTGTGTATGTATCAGATACTAGGTAGGTCAAATAATACCTGCAGGTTGTGAACAATACTTGCGACCTATTCTTCGAAGGCCTTGTTCTTCGTCTCTTCTTCTTCTTCTCCTCCTTGCTTGTCTTTATCAACATATTTTCTGTTTCCCTCCTTTTCTTCCCTTTAGTTTTCCTCCCTTTGCACTAAGTATTCCAAGAGGTAGTCGGTATTCACTCGTACTTGCATACCTAGGTACTTATCGGCACCTCTTAGCCTATATTCTTTGTGTGTCTGCCGTCGACCTTCCCTTGCTTACTCGAGACGATCTTTCTGCTTTGTGCCAAAAAAGAGACCTTACCTACCTACTTAGGTACCTAGCTTTATTTATACAAAACTCGCCTCCTCACTATATCAGTCCCAATATTTGGTTACACACCTGCCTACTATCCACCAGTGACTTACAGTAGCCGATATTAGATGGTGCAAAGGTCGTTGGGGGTCGTTGGCTTTCCTCAAGAGTTCTTTCCCTGTGATCGTCTGCTCGTCTGCTCGTCTGCCCAGGGCAGAGCTTCAGGCTGCACAACAGCCAGCTACATCAGCTAGTGCCGCCACTAGAGTCTCGCCATCCCTGCCAGCTTCCCATACCTAACTCCCATATTTCCCATATCGCCCATATTATCGCCCATATCGCCCACAGCTTCCCACATTCCCACATTCCCACCTCGTCACGAGCTTGACGCTAGCATTGCTACTAGTCTACTGCTGTGCATACTGTAGGCGGGCTAGTGTACCTAGTCTCCGTGATCATCGACAACACATCGACAGCGACCGGCATCATTGGCGACGTCGAGACAGCGCCGAGCCCTGTCGCCGTCTCCACCCACGCTCACCCATGCTTCCGCTGTGATCCATCTTCCCCGCAGTTTGGCAGTTAGGGGGGGCTCAAGGGGCATCCACGGCATCCACCTAAGCTATCTCCCTCGTCCTTAGTCTCGAACTTAGTCTTTCGACAACGGGTCTGCATAGTCGATATACTACTCCCACCCAGACAGATAGACAGACAGACAAACAGACAGACAGACGAACCAGACGTATCTGCGCAAGCACACACGCTTCCCGAGACTCGGCTGGTGTCGTAGTTCTGCCTGTCTAGACACCACATATACCACCAGGCTGCTGCTATTACTGTTGCTACTACCACCACTACTACTGTTATCGCTGTAGTGCTAGTAGTAGTGTTGAGTAGATGAGTCCTACGGCGTTGAGAAGGTCGGATAGGCTGAAAGCTTTGGCCTGTCTGCTCTATTCCTCTGCACGTGTCCCATGAGACCGCATCTGTCTCTGCCGCCTGTATTACTACCACCACCGCTCGCTTAATACTCCTTCGGCCGTGCCAAGTGAGGCAACAAATAGTTGCTTCGCTATCCGAGCCTATTGTCACGAGCCTCGTTTTCTTCCGTTAGATGTGTGGACAATGGCGACAATTGCTCTGCCTAGACCAATCCCCACGCATCGCTCGTCCGCCGACATAGGCAACCTCACGCCTCCCATCTCTCTCTCAACCACCATTGATGCTCAGCAGGCAACGGCATGTCCCGCGCCCATCCCCAACAAGCACATTCCCGCTTGCCCAACGGGGCCGGCGCTCGTGCGGACGCCTAACACGCCGCCACCCTCGCCTGGTCGTGACGATGGCGACGACCATAGCAACGCTGTCACTACTGGCAGCAGCAATAGCAATGGGCATCACCGCCTCGAAAGTCGTCGCGTGTCCTCGCTCTTGCATCCGCCGGACAGATTTCCTCGGTTGAAATTAGGCCCACTCTCCGTCTTCGAGATCAGCGCTGACGACGTCGCCGCCGCCATCCATCATACGGCCAGGCAGCCTTTACCGGACCCCTCCCAGGTCTTTCCGTGGTTCCATGGATTGCATCCTGGCAACCACATGCAACAGGCCTTTTTCATAGCGAGGAAGAAGAAAGCATTGCGGAAGACACCCTGTTGCTTACGCGGTCTCACCCTCGTTAAGGCTGATGGCAACCTCTGTGAGTCCCGTCTCAAGGGGGCCATTGCGCCTCAAGAGTTTCTGCGGCCCGGTGTAGAGGGCGATTTCATCGAGATGGATCCAAAGGAAGGCTTTTCCGTCAGGAACTTCCATATACAGACAGCTAAGACCGCTGCTACCTCGGACATAATTGTATATGGTCACGATACCCAGGCGGTTCGTATGATGGGCTGGAAGATTGCATCGGCGCAAGCCAAGTGGCGCGAGAAGCATCGAGGTCATGCCCCCAAGCTCCCCGAGTACAACACCTTTATCTGTGGGGCTCCCTTCGTAGAATTCGAGAAGAAGCACGGCGACGTGGTCGCGGTCAGTTCATCCGGAGTACTGACCGGCGCTGTGCTGGACTTCTTCTACCAAGAGAGAAGAGAGATGTATGCCATGACAAAGGCAACTGAAATTTCCAAGAATGTGTGGCTAGGCCCCACACCCGAGCCTGGGAACGAGGAGGAGAAGCAATACGACATTCTGATCGAGTGTAGTGATCTTGGCCGGTTAAATCCAGCGGCGCTGCAAGCAATTGCTGAAAGACCCTACGAGGCCAAGTGTCATGACCTGGACTTTCCGTCCTCTGGTAGCATTCCCGCTCCCACATGGTCACATGCGCAGGCCGACGGTATTCTAGATACTTGTCACTGGATATGGCACCTTGCTCATGGCACGCTGCCAGCGGACGCCGACACCGACCTTGATGGCGACGTCAATATGTCGGATACATTCGGCATCCCAGGAAGAGACGACTTACGGCCTCGCAAGATTCTTATCCATTGTGCTGATGGCTATACAGAGTCAACCATGTTAGCCATCGCTTATTTCAGCTATAGTACTGGACGATCGGTAGCCGACGCCTGGCTCCATCTGCATACCGTCATGAAACGCAACTTCTTTGCTTATCCGACCGACGTGTCTCTGCTTACATCGCTCGCACCCCGTTTACTTAGGGAGTCGCCCGTCTGTATAAATAAAGATTTGTCTGAAATCACGGCCATGGTTCAGAACGAGCCAAAATGGTTTGCGTCATTGGATGGGTCTTTGCCGAGTCGGGTCTTGGATTACATGTACTTGGGAAACCTCGGTCATGCCAATAATCCTGATTTGCTGAAAGCTCTAGGTATCACCCAGATCCTCAGCGTTGGCGAGACAGCAATGTGGAGGGACGGCGAGTTAGAAGAATGGGGACCGGACAATGTATTAGTGATCCAGGGCGTTCAGGATAATGGTATCGATCCCCTGACCGACGAGTTTGAAAAGTGCTTAGAATTTATCGGTAAGTTGAAAATTCCGATTCTTGGGGCCTGCGGGTGGAGCTTGGAAAGCTGACGCGAGACCAACTAAAATAGACCGTGGGCGCCGGAACGGCACGGCAACTCTGGTCCACTGCAGGGTGGGTGTCTCCCGTAGCGCGACCATCTGCATCGCTGAGGTAATGCGATCACTAAATATGTCTTTCCCGCGAGCGTATTGCTTTGTGCGGGCCCGACGATTGAACGTCATTATTCAGCCCCACCTGCGTTTTGCTTACGAACTGCTCAAATGGGAGGAACATCTTCAGGCGACGCGTCACTGGGACGATCGTGCGTGCGGACACAAAAGAGCCGGCCGCGAGCTCGAATGGGGTGAGATAACCAGAGAAATCGCTCTTATGAACCGACCCTACGCCAGATAAGACCTGTCGAGTTGTTTAGCATGCCGAGGTTACCTAACCACGAACCGGCTACCGACGAGCCGGGAGACGAGTGTCGTGAGACATGTTCGCACCGACGGGGCACACGTAGCGCCCACCCCAGTCAGCACCCGCGCCTCCAGGGTCGCCTAGTAGTGTACGATGGTTCTTACCCTTGCCAAGAGATGGCAGCTCTCCATACATTTGTGCTGCTTCTCTCCCTATCCGTGATAGAAGGGGAAACAAGGCGACTTGGGCTGCCGACACACACGCTTATAGGGACGCCTCTCTTCACACTAAGGGGGAGAGTATGTGAGTGATAATACCACGTATTATCGCTATTCACATCACGGGTGATCAACAAACCGATCCATAACAGAAATGATACGAGACGGCAAAATAAGAGAACACGGCCAGGAACATATGTGATATAAGGGATACGGGAATGATGATGATGATGATTTTGGATGACTTTTGCTGTGCTGCGACATTCATTTTGACTAAATGGTCTGAGATACCCTGCCAAACAGTTCGCAGAAGCGTTGGGTGCAAGGACCCGGAATGGAACTCAATTATTCTTTATTCGCTCTAGCCTTGGCTTATTAATCTGTGAAGGACAAGGTAGGCAGAGGGCAAGATTTTGGTGGTATTTAGGCGTATCATTTTACTTTTTTATTTTATTTTCATTTTTAGTCTATTTTTTGGACACATGGGGCATCTACACAGGTCAAGTCGTTTTGAATTCGGGGGCCTTTGGCGGATAAACAGATTTGCTTGATTTAGGATAAAACATATCGAAATAGATAAGTTTTGTCTCGGATGTCGGGCTTCTTGCCCTGCTCATGTCATGCCTGCCTCCAATTTGGGCTTTACGTTTGCTATACTACGAGACTCCTAACGTCGTCAGCTTGTCGGCCTGCAGTTAGAGTCTCCCAGTCGACCGGAAAGTCCGGGCATCAAACTACCTACCTGGGTAGGTAAGTATGTAGGTAGGCATTACAAAGTATATTTGTACCAGTGACCTAACTTTACAATGGTCAATAGGTAAACTGTAAATTTTCGACTAAGACGAGAATCGCCGATTCGAAGAGGACGCAAAAACCAAAAACGAAAAAAAAAAAACTCCCCGAAAGACAAATATATATACCACAAGACGCCCGACGCTGATGCTTAAGACCCGCCTTGAATTGCCCAAAGTCTCAACCCGCTTCTTGGGAATGCTAAGGATGTTGTGAACACCAGGATGCAAAAAAGAAATAAAGAAAGCGAAAGTGACGGAAAAGTGCCAGAACCTTCCCCTAGATTATTACGCGGAACGCCTTTTAACTATGCACTGCTGGCCGTCATCCTCGCTAATATCCCTCGACCCCTCCTTCGTCCTGGTGGTTACCGCGTCAAAAAGCTTAACCGACTCTGTTCTGGCAGGTTGGGTGGTGCCCTGGCCGGGGCTTCCGGACAACATAGTCTAACCAGCAATTGAAACATCGAGATTATCGTCGCTGTCAAGTACTCTAATATGAAATCAGCTCGCTATGATTGTAGAAAGTTGCTAGTTTCCGCGACTTACGAGAATCTCTTAATCAAATACCCTTCGCCACCGTGCTCCATATCTATGTTGAAAACGTAGAAGCTCCCATCGCTCGTCACTACCATAACCGAAGGGCTGCTACTGCTCATAGCTACAACACTGCGCAATTGTTGGTTGGTAAGTATTGTGCCTTGACGTCCCGTTGTCGTGCTCTTGGGAACCTTGATGTAAGCGAAGTCACGCAGGGGCTCCCACATCTCAGCAACCGTCTGTGGCAGGTAATTTCCCACTACCCCGGCAACACTGCGACCCATAATCTGTGAGGACCGACGTAGTATGCTGCCGAAGGACGCGCTCTGTCTTCTCGTGCCGGACGAGCTGCTCGCGGCGGCGCCAGGGGCAATCAGGTCGGTCCCATCCTTAGAAGACGAATCTTGGGCACTACCGGGTGATTCGTTTCCACTGTCGAAACTATGGCTCCGGGACCATCGATCACTACGGGGAGACCCAGGTGCGTCGGCCTCGGACGTGGAATTGTTGGTGCCTGCGCCCGGTCGCTGAAGGCGAAATATGTGGATCGTGTCCGATGCCGAAGAGACGCAGAGAAGGGAGCTAGTCATGTTGAAGGACATGCTGTAGATGGTGCTAGGATAAGTGCCGCGGCGGAACTGATACAGCTTCTGGCCCTTAGGAACCGAGAAGACTCGAATGATGGTGCCCGTCTCGCTTGCCGTGGCCAAGAGAGTGCCGTCACTGTTGAGTGCAATACACGACAGAGGTGACCGGTGAGCCTCGACGACGTTCACGACCTTGAGCGTGAGGGTGTTGTAGATGAGCACATCCCCGGACGTCACTGGTGCATAACTAACAGAGGCGGGAGGGGCATGGCGCGGGCGCTTGTCTGCGGAGTCTTCACGCGGCTTCGGGAGCGGGTATGCGAGATAGCAGTTCTCGGAGGATGGTGAGAGGGCGCAGATGGCTCCCGGATTGGGCGAAGTATCGATGCGCTGCAAGAGGGACATATTGGCGATGTCGTACAGGTATATGCTATCCTCAAGAACGACACAGAGACGCTTGCGATTCAAGCGGACGGCGAGGACGGCCGAGGGGAAGCTTAGCTCGCAAATGACGGAGCCACGCTTCGTATTCTGAATGATCAAGTGGCGAGGCGAAAGAATCAGGGCGACGAGGGAGGTGGAGAAGAGCATCTCGATGATGGAGATATTGCCATCGTTACTGCTGAATATCTTGGAAAATGGGTCGGTGTGATAGATACGGAAGCCCTTGGAGGTGCCTTTTGGGAGATTGCATTTAGCGAGGGAGCGAGGGAGCGAGGGCTGTGTGTACTCGGAGTGCGATGTGACGAGGAAAAGGGAGCGGAGAGAGAGTTGGACATACCGACAGCTAAACAGCTGTGGTCCTGGTTGAAGGTAATGAAATTGAGGGCTGAGTTGGCCATAGTAGGCACTGTCTGTCTGCTCTGCCTATCTTTCGGTCGCTATCGGGAACCAAATATACGAGCGCCGGCTTCATATAACAGGGCAGTCAAGCTCGGATACGGGCCGAGCGAGAACCATAGACGAAGACACGTATGTGTGGTGACTCGCGGGTTGTGGGATCTGCCTGAGAGGGTGTATATAAGAGGATTATAGAAGCAGTGTCGTTGGTTTCTTGCCGCTGTCGCAAGCCAGAGGATGAGGTCTTCAACAGCGGCGCATTTGTCGGGGCAATCGTTTCCGCGGGCCAAGCAACGAGGTCATGGAAAGGTGGACTGGCTACCTAGGTACTGGAAAGAGATATGGCGGGAACAGAAAGGGTTGCCGAGAGAAATGCGAGGTGGTTGGATGAAGACCAAAGAAAGGCAGTGCTCAGTGAGGTAGGCACAAGATGGAAGAGGAGAGGCGGCTTTCGTCACACTGTACCTAAAGTACCTCGAGTACCTACATCAGTACATGTAGGCACCACCCTGCCTGTGGGTTGATAGGTGGTGGGGTAGCTCGGTATAATAATGTGGCTAGTTAGGTACCTAGGCCTCTAACTCGGGGACGTAGGGTAGGCAGGCAAGGCAGGTAGCTCCAAATGACGATGGCTGGATAGCTTGAGCAATGACCACCTTCCTCTATCACTTAACCTATTATGGTAGGTACCTGTTAAAGTAAGTAATTAGGTAGGGATTAGGTAAGGCTCGCCAACCCACCAGTTCATGAGGATGGAAACTAACAGGTAACCTACAATATTTCGGATACTTTACCGACACGACACAACTGTAAATCAACATAACAATCAGCCTAAGAGAGGAAACAACGATATGTGCTCCATGAACAACACCTGACGGCAGTTTATTACTTAACTTATTTCCTTTCTGGCTGGGTATACAAGACCGACCGTCGATCAAGGCAAGCTGACTGCTTCCAAGGTTGATTTAAATATTTTCTGACAAGATGTTATACTGTATGGCCTACATTCACAAATCAGCGAGGAAGCTACTTAGGATTTATGCCTGTGACTAAGTTTTTTTTTCTTTTTTCTTTTGCCAACCGGATGTCTTTCCCCAGATGCCTACTAGTAGACAATAACCTCTCATCCAAGGCTCCATTCCCCATCCCATGATTCCCCACAGAGCTGGTATTTTATCATCCAACACAAGATCTTCAAGTGGCTTGCTCAAGTCTTAGACAAGACTAATTTAAAACTACAGATGCTATAGGTGTACCTAGGTAGGTAGTGATGCCGACCTACCTACATAATGTATTCATCGCGGCCGGGGAACTACATATGTACCTACCGACTACAGCGCCCCACCATGCACACTATATTGTATGGTAGGTAGTCAGCCCTCTACAGTACATATATCCTCAAGTCTTATTAGTTCAAGTTGTTTCCTTCATACTTATATTTTTTTTTCCCCCTTTAATTCACCACGTAGCACAAGGTAATGGATACGACAGCACCGTCTGGTGAGTCTCGACGGGCAGCGGCCCGCTCCGCGAGGGAGAGGGCTCAAGATGAGCTGGTAATGCAAACCAACAGCAGCAGCATCGTGTCGAAGCGCAGTGTGGAACGCCTCTACTACCCGGACGAACCCCACTACTTCCGATACTTCGTCAAGAAGTTCCAGCGTCGCGCGCCGCTCATCAACAGGGGCTATCATCTGCGCCTGCATGTCGTCGACGTTGCCGTGCGGCGCTTTCTCGACCGCCCCGCGAGCAAGACAAAGGTCGTTGTCAATCTGGGCTGCGGGAGGTGAGTGCCTCTCCCGGTCCAATCCGCGACCCATCACGACCCATCACGACCCATCACGACACATCTGACTTGGGTTGCATCCCCCCAGCGATGTGCTGCCGTGGCAATGCATGACGCGGTATCCCGACGCAAGTCGGCGAGCCAGATTCGTCGACATAGATTTCCCTGACCTCGTGTCCAAGAAGCGTACCATTGTCTTGAACACCCCCGAGCTCAGCTCCGTCTTCGAGCCTCTAGACACAGACGTTGATCAACATGTCCTGCTCAAGAGCGCTATGTATTCTCAGATCGGCTGCGACCTACGCAACACGGCTGATATAGAGAAGGCCTTGTCCACATGTCTAGGTCTAAACCTCTCTGACTGCATTTTCATGTTTGTCGCCGAAGTCTCTATCACCTACATGGAGGTAAGACGTTTTACAAGTCATTTTTCTCCCCCAGCCTTACAATATTCATTTAGAGCTCTCTACGTTCTCCGCCCTGCCTATCTGTATATACTCGCAAGCTGGCAAGAACCCCGTAGGCGGCAATCACTGATCTGACCCTCCAACTTCGGAGTAGACCCCGGGTGCTGACGGAGTCATCAAATGGGCTAGTTCGCTCAGTCAAGGTATGCGTCCGGCCTGTTAACACTTACCTGGACCCGAATGTACTAACCTATGTTCGAATGTTTGCTCTCAGCTGAATTCTGCCTACTCGAGCAAATACTCCCCGACGGCCCAGACCATCCCTTTGCAAAGACAATGTTGAGTCACTTTGAGAAACTGAAGACACCATTAAAATCAGTCTTCGAATATCCCCACCTCAAAGCCCAGTATACCCGTTTCTCCCGCTTGGGGTGGTCTCACGTGGAAACAGACAGCTTGTGGCAAGTATGGACCAACGACGAGTGGATCTCGGCCTCCGAAAGACGGGCACTGGACCTTGTCGAACCGTTCGATGAATGGGAAGAATTTGCCCTCTTTACGAGCCACTATTGCGTAGTCATGGCTAGAAATTTTGATCCGAGAGCTCATTCTAGTGACAAAAGCACCCCTGCGGACTGCTCTCATCAACAACTATCACCCGAGCTTCTCTTCCGTGCTTATTCGGGAACACACGGAAAGAGACGATTCGGGGCTGCAATACAGATGTATGGTGAACTGGGCGAGCCATTATTTGCCAACGCCTTTGGATTGGGGACAAATAACCGCCTCAAGTCGTGCGACATATACTCTTTCGATTCGGCAGCCGTGGACATGAGAGTGCATTCTGCTGGGCCGAGCAGTCGAGTATGTCACGCTATTGTTGACCTAGGCCATTTCGGGAGTCTTCTTGCAGGTGGAAGGGCATCTCCATCATCTGCTATGCGAGATTGCTGGCATTTTAGCTTGGAACACAATAAGTGGTCACCTGCAGATGAACTCCCGGTGCCATTGTATCGACACAGTATGTCGCGATTGGGCAGATCCAGCATGACTTTATTAATAGGAGGCAGGAGCGATTCCTCTACAATCTTCACTGGCTGCCTCCTACATAAACCAGGCTCTGGCTGGATAGAGTGCAGTATATCTGGATCAGGGTACCAGCCAGCGTTTGGGGCCAGTCTTGTCGGCTTCGAGAAACATCACATTACCCAGGACGACTCCGGGTTCCCTACTATATGTTTCGATGGTATTCTAGCAGGCGGCCTGTTGGGAGATGGAACTATCGCGCGTCAATTTCTCCGATGGAGCCTGAAATTGACAGTGAACAGTCGACCGACGATGTCGTTTGAGCCTATAGTAAGCTCCACCAATTCAGAGCTTCTAGCCTGTCGATTTGGCGCTTCTGCCTTCCTCCTCAATGACAATCGTTTTGTTATTGCAGGTGGTATTCAACATAACGGTACCGTGCCTCGCGCCGATGAAGTTCTCATTGCAGAAATTGGAAGCTCAGGGCTAGAGATTTTTGCGCGCTGTTCTTTTACCAGTTTTAATATATCGTCAAGTACACCTTGTCCTCTGTTAGTCGGCGCATCGATATACCTAACCGAGCATAATCAATTGTTGATTATGGGTGGTGGGGCTACGGTAAGTAATATCAAGAGTTTTATATCTTGTCAGCAGACAGAGCTTTTACTCTATCTCGACTCATATGCTGAGAGTGTTACTTGGGAGACGGTTCACTGACTCTCTGTTCTAGTGTTTCTCAATGGGTACATACTGGAACGAGGGCTGTTATACTTTAAATCTAGGATTTTCCCTCGGCGTCCCAAATACGACCACATCCCGCAGCCCGTTGCAATTTGGAGGATTAGTTGAGGTCTTCGACCTGCCACAGCCTGCTAAAAATGTTCATTCATATGACATTAAGTCACAAAGAGCCACTACCCGGAAAATCCCTAAGATACGTGTGGGCACAGAGGTTGACTTCCAAATAATTATCAAAGCCGGAAAACCTGTCGTTATCGAAGGCAGTGATCTTGGTGCATGTATCGACAGGTGGACTGCGGCGTATCTGACCGAAAAGGTCAGCCCGCAAAGGAAAGTGAGTATTTCATGAAGCCCAAATAGCGCGAGACCATTTGCCAATCTCAAGTGCCAGGTGGTTGTCCACGAAGCTTCCAGTTCGACAATGGATTTCAACTCCAAGAATTTCAGCTACATAACTAAGAACTTCGCGTCCTTCATGAAGGAAGTCGAGCTAGGTGGAAAGCAGTACTTGCGAGCACTATCCGAAGATCATCCATCCGATCTGCCTGCGAATATCGAAAGGGACTTCCCTGGTCTATCAGGCGATTTCCAACTACCATCAGAGCTATCATTCGTCAGACGGAATCAATTTAGTTCGGTGCTGCGTATCTCAGGCCGTGTAAATATGTGGTTGCACTATGACGGTAAGCTTTTTATACTTCAGTGATGACCCCAGCTTTTCAGCTAACTATCTACGACCAGTTATGGCAAACGTGTATTGCCAGATAACAGGATCAAAGAAACTTCTCTTATTCCCTCCGGAAGACGTCAGTTACCTATCATTCGCACCCGGCGCATCAAGCTCCAGCATCGATGTATTCTCTGGACTCGGCACGCCCGCCCTCGCCTTAACGCATCCCCATGAAGCAACACTAGGACCAGGGGATATCCTCTTCCTACCACCTCTATGGCTGCATGCCACAGCACCATTGACAAATTTCGGCGTGGCCGTCAATGTCTTCTTCAAGAATCTCGAGACAGGGTATTCCAGCGGAAGAGACGTTTATGGCAACCGTGATATCGCTGCCTATGAGAAGGGCCGTCAAGATGTGGCGCGAATCACCAACTCATTTAGCAAGTTACCCAGGGATATACAAGTATTCTACGTCAAGCGATTAGCAGACGAACTTGTTCAGAACCTCGTTATGTAAAAGTATGGAGAGGCCAACCTCGCATCAAAAACTGATGCTGAGGGCGCAGAAGTAAAGGTTGGAAATAACAGAGCTTGACACCTCGGTTCCACTTACCTATCTGAAAGGAGTCATAGGACAGTGGTTCCGGCCCCTTCAGACGTCGGATAACACGAGGGAGCTCACTGAAATAGAGGATTTAGGCATCGTGTCTATATAAAACTAGGGAATTGAAAATCTACCTAATTGGAAAATGAGCGTAAACCACTATCAACCAACTCCTGAGTCATACGATGTGACTTGTAGCAATGTGAACCCCTAAATATTTCAAAGGTCTCGTGGGGTCCATCAAGAAATACGAAACCATAGAGAAGACGTGCCGAATTCTCAGTCAAGAATATATACGCCACGATCTAACCGCGTCTCGTGCATAAGACAAACGTGTGTTCCGAAATGGTCTTATAATTCATGTTCAACTACTTCGCCAATCACCAGAGACTACATATATGTCTATTCTGTTCAGGTGCTTACGCGCGAGCAGCACGGTCACGAAGCAACGCCATACCAATAATCAGAAACAGTTGAACAGATTAAAGGAATGCATTTTCGTAAGACGCCAATCCGCCTCTTACGATTCTATCTTGCCTCACACATTATAATAATAGGAGGCCGCGTTATACACATAGGATAAAATACAAGGAACATTCATGCATGCACCGCCGCTGTGATAATACCTATTCCCCGTTGCTAATTTACTCGCCCTTCAGCTTATCCTGTGTGACATTGAACGCCTTTTCCAACAGTTCTTGCTCCTCCTTCTGGTGGGTAGCTTTGAGACCAGTCGCAGTCGAAGCTGATGGGTTACGACCGGCGTACATCACGTGCTTGTGATCGTGATACTTGGTCTGGTTAAGAAGCGTCTCGATGCGAGGCTGTGTGAAGCTCCAGGCACCAGCATTCAGGGGCTCCTCCTGGCACCAGACAATCGTCTTGGCATTCTTGTACTCATCTAGGTTATCCCTAAGCTGCTCCCATGGGAAGGGGTGGAGCTGTTCGATGCGAGTAAGAGCAACATTATCGATGTTGTTGTCAGCACGGTACTTATGTAACGCTGCGTAGACCTGGCCCGAGCAGATAATGACGCGATCAATCTCATCATGAGACTTGATAGCTCCAGTCTCGTGTCCAGGGTCGGGAATTATCCATTGGAAATGGGCGTCGGGTCCGCAGAAATCTTCGATATCAGAGCGAGCCAGAGGATGACGGAGCAGCGACTTCGAGAAGAATAAAATGAGAGCTATAATACATTAGCGATTAATATCAGAGGGAAAGTTTTGCAACTTACGCTTGCGGAACTGCCTGTGCATTTGCCGTCGGAGAGCGTGGAACAAATTAGCTGGGGTGGTCATATACACGATCTGCATATTGCAGTCTTGATGCTGGCGTTCAAGCCTCTCCGGGGGCGGGAAGACCCTTGGATCTTCGTTACAGAGCTGAAGATAACGTTCCATACGAGCCGAAGAGTGTTCTGGGCCTTGGCCATCGTATCCATGCGGAAGGGACATGACGAGACCAGTCCGCTGCATCCATTTCGCTTCACCAGAAGAGATGAACTGATCAATAATACATTGCGCGTTGTTGGCAAAATCACCGAACTGGGCCTCCCACATGACTAGAGCATTGGGGGAAGACAGCGAATAACCGTACTCGAATCCGAGAGCGCCGTATTCACTGAGAGAAGAGTTTGAAATGACGAATTTGCCTTGGTCCTTGCTGACATGCTGGAGAGGTGTGTATGTCTCTTCATTCTCCTGGTCGTGGAATACCGCGTGACGTTGAGAAAAGGTACCGCGCTGAACGTCTTGGCCGGAGATCCGGACGTGGTGGCCCTCGGTGACCAGAGAACCGAAGGCAAGAGCCTCAGCAGTAGACCAATCGATGCCCTTACCATCAACTACGGATTTAGTTCTGTTCCCAAGGATACGCTTCAAGTTGCGGTGGAGATGGAAGCCCTCAGGGGCAGAGCCAATGACCTCTCCGATGTGTGTCAAAGTCTTCCTGTCAACGTTGGTGGGCATGTGGGGTAGGACCTCCGTCGCAAGCTCCTTTGGTGACTTGAATCCGTGCCAGGCAGAGGTAGTCCATTCTTTCGAGCTAGGTTGGTAATCCTTGCTTTGCGCGAAACTCTCTTCTAACATTCCCCAAACCCATTGTTTGTGCTCCTCTACATCTTCCTTGCTAAACGTGCCGTCTTTCAGCAGCTGATCAATATAGATCTTAATTTGAGGCTCCTTGGCTGCGATGCGCTTGTACATCAGGGGCTGTGTGAATGATGGCTGGTCGGTTTCGTTGTGCCCATGCTTTCGGTAGCAAACCAAGTCGATGACAACATCGGATTGGAATTCGGCGCGCCAATCTGCAGCAAGTTGGCAAACGAAGTTTACAGCCTCAGCATCATCAGCATTGACGTGAAACACAGGAGCATCGATAGCTTTGGCGATGTCTGTGCAATATGCGGTAGAGCGAGCGAACCGGGGGTCAGTTGTGAAACCAATTTGGTTGTTTACCACCAAGTGGACGGTTCCACCTGTCGAGAAGGCAGGCAACGAGTGGAATCCCATGCATTCGTAGACCACACCCTGTGCAGCGAAAGCAGCGTCGCCATGTATTGTTATACACATAGCGGACCTATGCGTCTCCTCATCGTTGTTGTAATGCTGGATAGCACGAGTCTTTCCCAGCACGACAGGGTCTTCGGCCTCGAGATGCGAGGGGTTGGCGACCAGAGAGAGCTGAACCCGCTTTCCAGATGGCGTAGGGCGCTCGAAGTTCATACCTAGATGGTACTTGACATCTCCCGATCCCTCATCCTCGGCAGCGGCAGTGCCAGCAAATTCACTGAATATGGATGCATTCGGCTTACGCACGACGTTGCTCAAAACGTTAAGCCGGCCACGATGAGGCATACCAATTACAATGTCCTTGACACCGTAATCGACACTGCGGTCAATGAGGGCTTTCATTCCTGGCACCAGTGTTTCACAGCCTTCGAGACCAAACCGCTTGTCGTTGGGGTATTTGGTGGCCAGGAACGACTCGAAGCTTGAGCTCCAGATAAGACGGTCAAGGATTCGGCGCTTCTCATCGAAAGTATACTTGAATGGTTGAGGGACCTCGACGCGCTCTCTTAGCCAGTCGCACTTGGCTCGGTCGGGAATGTGGATGAATTCAACACCGTAGGAACCGCAGTAGATCCGCTCGCAAGTGTCAATGATCTCGCGCAGCGTCATCTTTTCTCGCCCCTCCCGCTTGAAGCGCGGGAGAATTCCAGGGCCAAGGCTGAACTCCTGGTCGAGGTCTTTCTCGGTAAATTGATAATGCTCCAGGGTAAGCTCCTTAGGCTTCGCGCTGGCAAAGCCCTCCTGCCCGCTACGGATGCGGAGGGGGTCTATGTCCGCTTTGTGGTGGCCTCTGGCCTGGTAGGCACGCACCAGCAACTGGACCTTGAGATGGTTTGTAACATCAGCGCCATGACCCGACGTGCCGAGCGCCGGGCCGACGCCGCCAGCCGCATGTGTTACTAGGGTAGGAGGGGGAGTGAAGGCCTGCTCGATAGGCATGTCGCCAGACTCCATGTTCTTGAAGTATACCTGCCACGACACATGTACGCTCTCGGGGTCGTGCTTCCACTGCAAGTACATCTCGTCGATGTAATTAGCCGTGTTCCCGGACAGGAAGTTGTCGTTGGGCGAGGGCGTCGACGACTGGGTTGAGGCATATCTGCTCTGCAGCGTGAGGGCCAGGGGACGGCGAGCAGCGGCGACGGCGGAGGACCGAGGGTATTGAGCGGCGCATCTCGTCGTCGTGGATCGGGCTCCAGCTCTTAGGAGCTGGGCGCCCGAGGTTCGCAACGAAGATCGCAGCATGGCTCCAGGCTGATGCTTCGATCTCGTAAAGAGGTACTTAGGTAGGTAGTATTATGACGGATAATCAACCCGAGAAAAAGGAACCAGACAACGATAAGATGCAAAGAATACACCGGCCACTTAGAGCTTCATCTGAGCCCCTGCTCATGCGAGACAAAGGAGTGGCGGAGTAAGTCTTTGGATGGTGAGGGTTATTAGGTGTAGGTAGGGAGAGGTAAAGATGGAAGGGGAGTAGGTAACCAGTTGAAAATTGTCAACTACACACTACACCTGTGCACTTAGCCAAGGTTAGTTGCAGGGCCGATTAGTACCAGATGACGGAAGCTAAAGCCCGGCTACCTCCTGCGAGATGTCACAACCCCAATGGCATGGGGCAGTAGCGATTGGCGATTGGGCCGGGGGTACCGAATATGCTTGAAATATGCTCTAAACCAGAACCATTCCGTCCTTATATCCGTCACGGGCGTGGGTGGGACCTACGGGGTATCACGGCTAATGCAACGAATCCCACCGACTTGCAATTACAGGCTAAAGTTTCGGCTGCCTCAGCGGGAAGCTGCCACACGGCCCTGACGGTTTAGAGCGCACAGAAAGCGGCCCTGCTTCGGTCTATGTTTCCCATGTTCCCGATTCTTGCCGCGCATTTGCATGGAAATTGGTCACACCTAGGTACTCTCGACTTTTGCATATGTAATAACCTTTCCGCGGCTCATATTGCCTTTTATATGTGGCCCTGTGACAGACGGACTACGTAGATAGTTATGTATCTGTCTTGATTGGATTAGGGGCCCGTACTACATGTATGTACGTATGAAGTAGGTAGAGGTCACAAGTTGAGTCGAACAACCTCTCGACTTTTCATAGTGTAGATTAGGCGCTGGTTGATTGGTCGGTTGAACACCCGAGGTCTGCACACATGCATGGCAGGCAGGAATGTTTTTCTATGACGTTATATTTAGATGGGTGCAGGACACCCATGCAAGGTAACACAGGCATGACACACATTCGGTACCTAAGTATCTAAGGTACAGGGGGCAATGTGGCTTGTGCATATCCCCGTGGCTTGGCTATTTCAAAGTGTGGCTGGTACTCAGCTGCGTTGCTGATTAAAGCTCACGCTGCATGAGCTCTTCTATGACTGACCTTTGTTCTTTTTACTCGGTTACATTTGCTATCAGTATATTCTAACACGACTGCACCGCATGCTACAAGGCTCATTCGGAACGGTAATGGCGGCTTTTCCGGAGCTCATCAACGACTTGTGACCACTTGATGAAGTTTACAATTGTGCGTTTTGCGCCATACAATTATCATACCGAGCCTGCAATACCTACTAGGTAGGTAGGTAGGTAGGCAGTTGAATGTCTGGCGACTGACTTTATTTATCATTAACACCTGCATACTTGTAGTCTGAGAGTGGCTTGTCCACTCACATAAAAACATTGCGAAGATATAGTCGGATCATCACGTTTCAAGCTCAATCAGAGCTTTCTCTGTCCCTCTGCCTCCGCCTTGTATTCGTAGACCTTGCCCGAACGTCCATATCTGCCGTTCCGCGCCAATGGCCATTCCATCGGGCGCCACGGCTTACAAGAAGAAGGATGGCACTCTGACGCTCACTCCCGACCAGAAGACGGTTATATGGACGCCCAGCTCTGCCCCTGCTGGGCCACCTGCCCTGTCTCTGTCCATCGCCAACATAACTAGTGAGTGTCTCGCTGCGTTGCCATCAGAGGCTGCGAGCTAACCGAGATTTCGAGATCTCCAACAAACCCCAGACACAGCCGCAAAGGTTATGTTAAAAATCTTTGAGAAAAGTGCCGAAAGCGCGGAACCTGTGCCCTACCTCTTCCACTTTAATTCCACCGTGGACCCGAGAGCCGAGGCCAATGCCATCAAGAATTTGTTGTCGAGGCTCCTTGCAGATGCCAAAAGCAATGATCCTAGTCTCCCAAAGCCGGCGTCGGGTGCTGCAACGCCGGTGGGCGCCGGTGGCGGTGGGTCGGCGGCCATGATCTTCACGGGTACTGCCGACTCCAGATCTACGGCGGCCCGTCTATTCGACGATGACGCCTTAAAGGGCGACATTGTGCTACAGCAATCTCTTCTCAAAGCTGACAGACACCTGTCCCAGATGTATATGGAAGGTCGAAAGACAAAGCCTGACTCCATGTCGGACACTTCGTTCAACTCGCACTTCTGGTCTGCCAGAATAAATCTGCTTCGCGCTCACGCCATCGAGTCAAGCCAGAAGAGAGGCCCGTATAATGTACTCGCTCAAGTCAAGCCGATTTTAGTGCCGAACGAAGATCCGTCAAAGCAGAGCGAGCTGAAGATAAAAGTTACTCAGGAGCAGATATCAGCAATAATGAGTCAGCACCCGCTTCTGAAACGTATATTCAATGAAAACGTGCCCCCTCTTAATCAAAATGAATTCTGGGAAAGGTTCTTTCTCAGCAAGCTATCCAAAAAACTGAGGGGCGAGCGTCCCACGGGACTGGAGATGCCCGACAAGATATTCGATAAGTATGACGAATACGAGGACATCACAGCCTTCTCCAGTAAACTACTAGCGCAGCACGTACCACACATCATCAATGTCGAGGGCAACGAAGAGAATCAGGGCGGCTTCAAGAGCGGTAATCGAAAAGATATCGAGATGCGGCCGAGGGGAAGGGCCGACGTTCCTATTATACAGACACTAAATAGCTTAAGTGGAAAGTTGCTAGCCAACGTTCTGCCAGCCGATAATGATCCCGAAAGCTCAACCCGCGTGGACGATGATACGTACCAGGAACTAACTCTGCGAGACTTGCAAGGGGATGACGAGGAGCATCGCATTATGCTCAACATACGGGAGCAGAGTAGATTTTTCTCTAGCGAATCAAACAGTACCTCCGAGACTGCCACCACATTTTCTCGGCAAAACCCCACCAAGGTTCTTGGAGGAGTGCGGGATGATCTAAAGAATCTCACCCATGACGGCCTCGGAGGCGTTAATATCCACTCCTCGCTAGGCATCGATGATGGCAGTGAAAGTGACGACGAAGAAAAACGGCCACCTCATGTCGGATCTCGTGAATCCCGAAAGGATGCGCAGAAGCAGATCCTGGACAGTATGTTGCAAAGACGGGCGCAACTCTACGGTCACGGCCCGGAAGAGACGACGCCGATGGGTCTACCCGCGGAGATTGCGTCTAATTGTAATCTCACGCATGCCACAACTATGGAGTTCCTGCACCAATTCTGGTCTGCATTTCTTTCTGGTGATCCTGAGCGGGCAGCCGAGCTCGGGTATCTGGCAGAAGCCTTGAAAAGGTCGGAAGACCGGATTGAGGCAGTAGCTGTGGAAGCAGAGAAGGCACGAGAAGAACAGATCAAAAGGCGGAAAGCGGAAATCATGCAGATCTACGAGAGGACGAAGAAAAAGGTCAAATTCAATGCCAAGTCCATCGGCGGTGGAAGAGAAGCCGTGACAAAACTCATGGAACCTGTGGTCCATAGTCTGGACAGGGCCATAGCGAGTTACCAGAAAGCGCTGGCGGCGGAAGGTCTCCAAGCTAGCACCGAGCTCTGAGGAGCACAAGTTGTATACATACAGGAGCATCCAAACGGGATGAGTGCAGGGGCACCGCCCTCGTTCGGGAACAGCGTAGCTTTTGCCTAGGCCTGAAGCATAGAAAATGCAGATCGTGAGGCCCAGGCGAACATTGATATAGTGTCTGTCCAACTTTACAAAATATAATACCCAAGCTCAAGGCCGGTAATACTGATACGAAAGGCTTCATATTCTTGATTGCATGTCTGCTGGGGCCAACTTAAAAACTTGTGACTGGTGGTTAAAACCCCATTCGGGTTCAGCTTCGAAATACACCGGGCCTTGGACTGTACAATAAGACCACTTACGACCGTGGTATCCCGCGCTTCGTACTTCGGACTATATATGCCAGGCTACCTGGAAGCTGCGTGGTTACCGGCGGCATCTTGTTGTCATGGAGTTTAAACATATGATGGAAGGAGTAGGGCATATACAGACCGCTATGGGAAACAACAACTCACGGCCATCCTGTGATCACGCGCAGGTATGGTCGTTCTAAACAGACCTCGAGGCTAGCTACCTAGAATTATCGTCTGCTTCGATGCCCTTTCAACCCACCTCGATCGATTATCGTATCCTACAGCTTGGACTATACATACAACAGGTTAACCCAACCATATTAAGCTCGAAACAACGGAATATGGATCATTCACAACCAGCCCCAAATGCTACGACAGACACCAGTCCCGCCACCTCTCCGGCCCTGGCCAGGTCGCCGCTCTTAAACCGGGCCAATATCCACGTCCACACGGCCAACACGAGCTGGGAGCACAAGGACTCTTCCGAGGGCCAACCGAGCACGCACGACTCCGTCTGTGACGCCGCGTGGATTTCCACCAGCGATGTCGCCAAGTCGCCTTACCAGACCCCCGGACGCCCCGTGACGCCCATCCGATCCCTCGAGATCGACCTGGACACCGAATCGCCGCTCTCGCGCCTCGAGACCCCCTTCCTATACGGCTACGGCACCGAGCTCGCGCCCATCCTCGAGCAGCGGAGCATAGCCACGCTGCGGACAAAAGGCAGTCAGTCGACCTCCGACCTCTCATCGCTCTTACACGACGCACCAGGCACAGGCCACGGTAGGGGCGGAACCACGACGCCTTCTTCCCATCAGCTCCGTCGCCAGCTATCCTTCAGCCTCGACGACATGACCCCTGCCACACACGCGGCCCAACAAGAAGAATCCCCCTTGCCCAGCCCCCAGCTAAAATGGCTCTCCTACTCGCGGCCCACGGTCCACGTAGTCGACGTCCACGCGTACCCGCGCAAGCCCATCTACCCACCGCCGCAACGGCCCCCAACACCGCCTAGTCTCCGCCGGATCAGACGCCCGCACAGTGAGGGCGACGCGTACATAGCGAGGAACACATCATCGAGTAGGAGCGGCATAGCGTACGAAGCCCCCGGGTTCCGGCCGCCGCGGAGCGGACACGGGAACTTAGCTACGCACCCCTTCATGTCTCAGTCCCAACCTCAAACTCATTCTCAAACAACTCCGACGAGAGCCTCGACGTCGTCCATTTGTGCCCAGCGGGCGGGTGGGGTGCGGAGAACCGAGCACGCCAGACGGAGCCAGCGCGAGAGCAACGGGAGTCTGGGAGACGTCGGATACCTCGCGCCGCCGCCCGAGACGACGCAAGGAGGCGGCACGTGCAAGAAATGCCGCCATCCGCGCGGCGAGCGGTGGAGTCTGGGGTCGACGCTGCTGGGGCACGGGCCGGGCGTGAGACGAGGCGTTGACTGGTGCAGCCGGTGTGCGTGTAGGAAGATTATTAGGGCGTGGTGTTGTGGGGAGATAGGGCATTAATTAGCAGCTCATATCACACCATGACAGATTTAATGGTATGAAGCAGTACTGGGGCTGTTATTCCCTCCTACAGCGTGGAGTAAAGGGGCAGGCAAAAGGGGGTCAAAAGTGCTCGTTTGGACAGGAAGAACTAGCAGAATCGCCCTTGAGGAAGTGTTGGCATGGAATGGTATTCACCCCTAACATCGTTTTCGCTTTTTTGCACCTTAGAATAGAAGAGTATGATAATAGCTCAACATACGCACGTCCCTTTGGTACTATCTGAATGATTACTTACATATCCAGTCATTCTCACTATTCGACGTTTAATGCAATGATGATGATGATGATGATGACGATGATGATGATGCGTTTCCAACCAACCCTATGTATGCCCTATACTCCTTTATTTTGTGACATGCTAGAACCCCCGCCAACCGCCAACCGCCAACCTCCTGGATAGTCCTACACATAGAACAGAACTCCACCCCCAAGATATGAGAATATTTATGTCGGGATTATCTTGTATAGAGCATGGGGTATCAAGAGATTTGCCAGGGCCGCACAACTCCATCATCACCAGTCGTGACAAGCATCTCTTCGATGCCCCTCTTCTCGGGAGGGCAGCCGGCATCATAACGTTTGCACCATGTGATGTGGTTGATTTCGTATGGGCCGTGCGCGTTCGGCGTTGTCGAAAGAAGCTTCCACTGCTCCGATGCTTCGGGCTTGTCTCCCTCCTGATATCCGTTTCTCATAGGCACGTCACCGTCTAATTCAACGGCGGCCTCGTCGTCCGTGACTGCCGTCCCGTTGGCAGCTAGGGCCTCTTCTCCATATACGGCAATAATGCCGTCGCTACCAGTGCTCGCTACTCGACCTGTTTCGGGACTCCATGTCGCCGAGTAAATGTCTCTGGTGTGCGCTGCGGGTAATATGGCTGTACATTGCCATTCTTCTTTCAGAGATCTCCGCATGGTATTGGGAATACCTGCTAATCCGCCCAATGCGTGTCGTGGTGCCCCTTCGGCATCATCTTGCTCTTCTTTTAGAGTCCATACGCGAATGGTCCGGTCAGCGCTCCAAGTCAACAGCCTCGGGAAGCGGCCGGTCTTCGGATTAGGTTCCCATTGCACGCCCCAAACGGTACCCTTGTGTCCCTCGAGCACGGCGACGCAGACCCATTCCCCATCCTCGTCCTCGCGCCATATCCGTACCGTATCGTCGTAGCTTGCGCTCGCAAGAACATCGCTACTATACCGTCCTCGGCCGCTCCGGTTCGTATCGGGACACCAGGCAACCGCCTTGACATCACCTTCGTGTTCATTCAACACGGCGACTGTCTCCCATTCGTCGTCGTTTTCGGACGCCCCGACGTCCTCCCATATCCACACCGTCTTATCGCGGCTGCAGGTGGCCACGTACTGGCCCGAGGGCGAGAAGGCAACGGATTTGACCTCCGACTCGTGGCCCTCGAGAACGACAATCAACTCCCAGTCCTTGTCTTCAGCATCTTCCTTGGCGCCGCCCGTCAGCTCCACCTCGAGGCCACCCTGCCCTTCGTCTTCCCACCGCCATAGCCCAGCTGACGAGTCGAAGCTGCCCGTGATAAGACAGAGCTTGTGGGGTGGCAGATTCGGCTTCCAGGTGGCAGAGCGGACGGAGCGCTCATGGCCGTTGGTGAGGGCGCTGTGGGCAGAGAGGGTAGTTAGGGAGAAGACAGTGACGGATTTTTCGTGGGCTGTCGCGAGAAGTGGGAGTGTCGGGTGCGGTATGGACTGCCAAGCGCGCTGGTATAAGTCCGGCTTGAAAGGGGGGAGAGCCACGAGCTTCATCGGCTCGTGGGATGACATCTTGCAAGTCTACAGCACAGACCAGAGGAAATAGGATGAAAAAGGGAGCAAGGCCCTGACCATTGTCCGTACCGGCTACGAGATAATGACCGCATACACCGAGGGGCCAATAGTATGTCGAAAGAAGAGAGACTGACTGCTCGCTTCTCTATATTACCTAATCCGAGACGGCAAACATGCCTCACCAGCGCAGGTGAGCAAGTGAGTAGAACAGCTGCCGGCGATGCGATAAGAGCGCGGGGATCCGCTTATCGGTCGCTGAAAGACGACATCGGGACGTCGTTGCGGCGGGGCAGCTTTAAGGCTTACACCAATAAGTACCTAGCTACGAGCATAATGTGTGAGCATATATGCGATTAACCCAACTATGTACTTCCAGGAGGTTGAGACAGGCGCGCCTTTATGGTCTTTCCTCTCTAAGCTGTTGTCTTTCCGCCTAGAGAAATTTCTACCACATCACTCGATTCCTCGATGTCCTAGGGATCAGTATCCCAAGAGGGTTTAGGGCTCTGCACATTGATGTTTTTACCGGCGATGAAGCAGGAAAGCGCAATGTCTATACGCCGCCAACAATGTTTCTCATGGCCAAAGTATATGAGCGTGTTCCAGCGTTTGTCTGGGTCTCTCTCCTCCCCCAATAGCTCATCACAGCTTTGCGAACGCCACTAGGTTTGGTGGCGTTTATCCTCCGCTGATAGTTAGAGACATACGGTAGTATAAGTCTTAAGGTAGTATTTTCACTCCGAACTTCGGTGACCTCACTTATCTATCACAATTGCATAAGCAGGCAACAAACTGAAGACACTACTAGCATCTTCTCCTGTTCAAGCGCTTCGAAGGACCACGAAGAATTGGTTAAGCCGGGTAGAGCCAAGGCGCCGCTTCTTCCTCGCGCTGTCGGTGATCTAGAGTCCGGTGGACTTAAGCTAGAGAAATGCTATGATTATCTTCGCATAGGCACGGAATCCCCGGCTCGACTTGCGTAACGGCTCGTTCAAGTGCGATGGTCCCAAAGCCCTAATTCTAGTGTTTATTAGCTTGCCCCCAACAGCACCGGTCGCTCCATCAACGCGAGACCGACCGCTGTGCCGAGGCCAGTAGGAGTGGTTTTTATGTGGAAGAAGCACCGACTATATCCATGCCCCGTCTCGGCGACTTCTTGACAGAACTGCACGATCGGTATTGCAAAACACTAAACTACACTTTTGGGACCTTAAGGCTGAACAGAAGCTGGGGCCGGCAGAGAATTCCGGTAGTTGCCCCCATATACATGATCAGGACAGCATTTGTCCTTTCTTCCACGAGATTTCCAGTCGTGAATCTCGCTCTTTTCCAGTCGAATACGTTGCGGATCCGCTTAACCCTGCCCGCGAGACAGCTGACCCAGATGGATCAGTGTTGCTTTCCACGTTTCCACGTGTCTGCAGGCCGGATATTTCTATCATTGTAAGACCTTTTGGCTGTGTGCTGGGACACGTCGGCATGGACTAGCCTAAGTCCGAATGATTGGCCTCGTGATAGGTTCCGGCGAGAATTCCGCTAATGGCATTTGCACACTAAACAAATCCAGCTCCTATCGTAGGATTCGCCATCTGACTAGTGCACCGAGTTGGACTGAAACCGACTCAGTGGCACGCCACGGAGTGCTACACAAGGGAAAATTCCCGATCGCACTACAGGCCAGGTACGTGTAAGCGGGTAATTCGAGTTTGAGTGACAAGTAAGACAAGCGAGCGTGTTACAAGGTGGGATGATGGTGAGAAAGAGGAAGACGAAGAAGATTGAAGATACCTGCCTCACAACACTATATGATGAGACATGGCGAGATTGGTTGAGGGTGTTTTCGAGTCGCAACATGCAGTCGATCTGCATTCGGCGTGCGGCAACAGATAGCGTACCGCTACTGTAGATCTACGCTAGGATCTCAGCTCATCGATTGGCGGATCTGCGCAGGATGTGACCCTAATCCTAGTCGACTTCGGGCGTTGGACCGACGGACTGTTTACTGGCGCGATGGATTCCTGCCTCTTGTTTTCATCTCCACCATCATGACTGGCTCGGTTCCTGGGCCATGGCACCTCACACTATGGCACGCCTATCTCATGCATTAGTACGTGCCGCACGCCATACTACCTATCTACTCTTGCGTATAGACATGCACATGGCAACACGATCCTGGTCACTGCTACCGCTTGAGTGTTGACTATTATGGGGAGCCTCTACTCATGTTAGAAGGAAGCGGAAACGAGGACGTAACAGGAGTGAGAGAGAATCACTGTCCTCTTCTTAAGTACTGCCATAGAATCCAGGGGAACTCGCCGAGGCTATGACGAGTAGATATGTTCCTGTGGCACTATCCTAATATAGTCTCTAGCTCCGGAGTATATCTGGCTCTAGGTAGATCGTATGGAAGTTCAGCTCGTCTCAACCATCCGCGCGGCGTCGTCTAAGCTGGGACAGGCTTAGTCCAATCTCAGATACGCACGCAATAGAGAATGTCTTGACATTTCTGTCCGTCACAAGAGGATCCGCTGCGGTCTTCGAGCGGGCGACTAATGGATAGTTGATACAAAGCCCCTTATTAGTATAGGGCCTGGGCGCTGGGAGGGGATACCGGTTACATGATTCGTGCAGTTTCCTCCTCGGTATATACCGAGTATAATAGACAACCGACCGAGGAGAATTTGATGTCGTTATCAAGGCACGGGAATTCTCAATCTGCATCTCTCTCGTCGTGGTCGTGAGACATCACGTTGCAAAGATGTCGGCCGCCGAGGACTTGTTCCAGCGGTACCAAGGTCACTTCGTTCCTCGGTCGTTCGACCCAGGCTTCGTGGTCCTAAGCTTTCTAGGTGTGTAGTGAACCCTCCTTAGTGTGTTTTGTACGAATTATGAGTTAGAAAGATTTTCACTAACACCCTTTCCTGCACACGCAGTATCCCTCATCGGGTCTATCTCAACGCTGGAGCTTATCAACCGACGAACATCTCGCAATGGGTTGTTCAACCACATATACCTAGTGACTGCGGCCGTCACGATGGGTGGTATCTCGATCTGGTCTATGGTATGAGAAAAAAATTTGCGTCAGCCGACAAAAAGCTGCTGGATTCGCCCAAAGTTGAGGACTACTTCTAATAATTGTTATAGCATTTTGTCGGTAACCGAGCCATCATCTTGGCTCAGGATCAGCCTGAGCTTCAGATCGTCTACTCGAGCCAATACACGGCTATCTCGTTCTTTCTTCCCATCATAGTCCTACTGACGGCTTTCGTCGCTACGGGCACGAATAATCATGTCTCCTACTGGCGTATCTGCGGAGGTGGCACGTTGGCCGGCGGAGCCATCTGCGGTAGTAAGTCTTTCGTCACAAATTTCGCTTTCGTTCCATTGTCCCTCGGGATTGTTCCTGGGGCTAGAAAGATGGTTTCGCAAATGAGATGCCCTATTATAAGTTTCAACATTGATATTCCCCCCTTAGCACTATGTGACTAATTCTTCCATTCGAAGTGCACTACCTCGGCAACGCCTCGATCGCAAACTATAACTGCCAGTATGACCTAGGCAATGTTATTGGGTCTGCTGTCATTTCCGTGGTGGCCAGTAATGTGGCCCTAGCCATCTTCTTTCTCTGGCGGGCATCATGGACCAATTCATGGTGGAAGCGAGGACTCTCTGGTGTCCTGTTAGCAAGCGCAGTATCAGGGATGCATTGGGATGCATCAACTGGTACGCACTACCGTCTGGTGAAGCTGAATACCAATGGTCAGTTCTCACGCAATACTGTGGTTATCGTCGTCACCGTGCTGTCCTTCGTTGCAGCGTTGATCGTCGCTGGAGTGGTTGTCCACGGAACATGGGTTGCGCGGAGCAATGCGAAAAAAGCACGTCATGTCGTTCTGGCAGCTGCTATATACGATCGCGCGGGACGGATTCTCGTCAGCCCTGACGGATTGCTACCCAGCGAGAAGATTACGGATACGTATATCGAGAAGGCACCGAGCGACACATTCAGTGTTGAAAATCCGCTCTTTCAGTGGATGTTCCAAGCATCTCGCAACTGGAGTGCCATGAGCGAGATGATCACCAGTATGGCAAATCATGTAACGTACCTGCCTGGTAACAGTCGCGGTAGAAGTGTTCGCTTAATCAGCGAAAACGGACAGCTTATTGACCACTACGACGTTGTATTCCGGGAGCTTTTTTGCCTAGCCGCAGCTAGTATCGCGAACAGATTAAAAGAGCCATTCTCGAATGTCGGAGTTCTATGGGATGAGATCCTCCCCACTGGCGAGTTCAGACAGCACGGTCCAAGAGAGAACCCCGTCGACCTTTCCGAAAGAGGCGAGAGCTTGAGTATCAATGAGTCGCAAGGCGGACGAGGTTCATTGATGATCCTGGTCCGTCGCCTCGAGCACTCATCCGACGTCGACAGGCTCGAGGCAGCAGGCTTCCGATTCGCCGACGTCCCTCAGGTCAGCAGCATCATTCGCTCTGGTATGAAGATCAAGACACCAGATCTGACTCGCATACTCAGTGACTTGGCAACGTATGCTGAGCACACTATGATGGATCCCGCAGTTCACTTGGGTTTCTTCGGCATTAGAGCCCGGGTGAGTGAGTATGGCTTCGACGTATTAGTCGAAAGGGGGGCGCGTAACCTTCTTCCATCGCTAAAGCTCCCATTTGAACGCCTTGAACCATGGCACACCGAGTTCCTTCGTCAATTTGACGGGTTGAATGTGCCATCCTTACATAAAGCCTTGAGGGACGCATCCAAGAGCCGTACCAAGAACGAGGCAGAATTCGCCCGCACTTTGACTGATGCTATCAGCGTCTTGTGCACGCGTATAGACAACCGCCGGATCTTGGACGAAGCTACTCTCAGCTGCCGGACAGTTCAAGTTCCTTGCGAACCTCGTGACGGTTCGACTGCGGCGCAGGAGTGTACGATGATAATATTGCATTCCGTGATACCAATCCACTACTCCCTTAGCGGCCAAAGCTGCGAGTTCATACCCTTGAGTTTCTTCAAGATTCACCAGATGGTGCATAAAAACTCGCCGTACCAGGCTGCATTTACGCAGCATCTACACCGAGAACTCGTGCCGACCATTAAAGGGCTACCAGCCACCATCAACACGCCGAGCCGCCAGCAAGGTCCACGGGGGCCACAGCGAGATTGGCGCTACGGCGTACGGAGACTTGCCCGCAACGTATTTAGTCGGAAGAATTCAGCTTTCCGCGCCGTCGACGCGGAGGGAAACCCCATTCCTACCAAGCTAGGAAGCAAGCTCTCGAGTGGTAGCTCGAATCAGAGTTCGACACTGGAGCTGTGGAACCGGGAAGAGAGCGGGATCAAGATGAATGACACACTACCCGAAAGGTCGATGGGTATGAAGAAAGCTGTGCGAAACGTCTCTAGCCTAGGCGGTATCCTCGTATCGCAGGAGATCAAAGTAGCTATAAGCCGAGTCGACGAGACTGATGGTCGATCGCTAGGAAACAGCCGATCCTCACGGGACCAGTGCCCACCACCAACTCCTTCTTCTCAACCAGTCGCTGCGTCCCCAAAACGCAGTGGCCATGCCAGAACCAAGACCGAGGCAAGCAGCCGCGGGGTCGAACTCGAGTCTCTTCCCCCCAGTGCCAACGATAGTAATGGATACGCGAGACCGACGCTAGGGTTGACGGCCGAGGCCAGCGGAAGCGTCGTCGAAGTCAAGACCTTCGTCGATGAGCTGTTCTCCGCCTGTTTCGAAAGACACTGAGTATAACCTACCCTAAGAGCTGTATATTAAACCGAGCTGGGATGTATGTGTATTAAATTGTATTAGATTATTAGATGTGATATAATAATGTAATGACGCTGATGTTGACGACGACAACGATAGTGGCCGCTGTAAGGCTAGGTGATACCCAGGACCAATACCGGAAAATGGTGGTCCCCCAAAATGGTAACTAAACGCTGCTCAGAGGCCTATTGGCTGGCTGAAATATTACGTGTTTGTCACCATAGGAAACTGTAGCCTACGAAGGTATTTGTACTTACTCTCTTAAATTCTTACCCAAAAAGGCTAGCCAAAAGAGTTGTTCTAATTGAAAATGCTGCTAGCAAAAGGAATATCTTGAAAACTTTTCAGCTGAAACATAAAATTTAACATAATATCTTACCTGGAAATTCTTTTCGCGAAATAGAAAAGCTGACATTATTTGTAGCAGGTTATCGGAATACATGTAACTGTAACGTCGCGCAACCAGCTTTCTGGCCATTATTTCGTACACCGAGCATTCTATTTGCCTGCATGATAAGTCATTGATTATTTAAGTACTCTCCTACCGAGATACCAACAGCCTGCGTTTTATTTTTATTTTTAATACTTCCGTCAGCCTCAACGTCTTTCAAGCTGTATTGGTTTCGGCGGCTATAATCGCTGTGATATTTTCATTCTAGCGGCTAGTTACAGCCACTCTGTGCATAAAATACGACTGATTTACCGAGGTTTCATCTGAAAATGAATGAGCATGGTGTCGGGTCGTCCCGTGTCTTGCACGTGGAGATGTTGAATGGACAGCATTTCTCTGGGTGTTTTAAAGATGCGGTGGTAGGCAAACATATCTGCAAACAACGGCTTGCATGGCTCCGTGTTGGTTGGGGCTTTTCACCAATTCCGTCATATGATTGATGGAGGATTCTATTTCCACCAACTTAGCTTTAACGGTTAACCATGTGCGAATGACGGCGTTGTTAACACTGTATTCAGGGCCAGTTCAGTGGCTGTCAGAGGCTGGAGAGTTTGGGCAACTACCTATTCTAGTCTCCAGGTACCGTCTATCGTTGATTGGCCTGGGGTTTTAATTGATTGATTATTGGCGGCAACGACAGCCCTTTAAGTTACCTCTTTCTCTTTCTTCTTTTGCTTGAGGCCCATGTATTTGGCGATCGGTGATTACTTAAGTACATGTAGGTACAAGCCGTATCTCCCCGCAACCTACCTGTCTGCGGGTCAAATAGCCTTAAGGCTAGGCTCAGTTCCCCAGTTAATGAGGCATTATTCTTTGATTGTTACCTAGATACAGCGCACCTACTCTGGTGTACCTGGGCATGCTTGGCTGATCGTCCTTATCGCACCCTACATTACAGGTCCTCGCGTGACGTGAAATTGTCAAATTCTCAAACACTTACACGAACTTACACTAGTGTTGTCCACTGCCTGTACCCACTGTTGTCAGGTCTCCGGTCAGTGTCCAGTCAGTGTCGAGAGTGTGTGTACTTTAAGTAGTCAGTGTGTGTTACAGCTCCAGTATTTCCTACTCAGGAATGGCGGATCCAGCCCCATCAATGACATCGACGACGACGTGCGCACGCCGCTGAGCCTCACTCGACAAAGTCTTCCCGGCACCACTCCACAGGCGGGGATCTGCGTGGGAACTGCACCGCAATCGCACAGTCTCTGCGCTACTGTATGTGACTCTGCACTCTGTGTGTACTATGTATGCTGTATGCGCGCGTGCGCGCTCTCTTCCACACTACCTTGACTCCTACACTAGAGTTATCCAGACGGCGTGGGGGCTGCTAAGAGCTGTGCCATCGTCATCGGCATACCCCTTTGATACACTTTGCCTTATTGCCCAATGCCCGCAACCAGATTTGTGGTCTGCGACCTCGCTGACCTGACAGGCTTTTCTTTTCTTTTCTTTCCTTTCCTTCGCCTTGGCTTTCGGAGCGTTCTCCCTACTCCCTCAGCTTCGAAACCCCTTTAAAGCGAAGCAAGCCCTCTAGCCGTCCACCGAGGAGCGCAAAGATTTGTTTTAAAGTTGGAATACTAAATTAGATCCGCCCGTCCTCTTCCTCAGTTGTTTATATTCTATATACCCGCCGCTATACATATAAAGCCCGGCTGTTCCTGCGCCAAGCCCAATTCGACCACTAACTCGGCCTCGTTTAGTCCGAGACCAGCTAGCCCTCCAGTGAGCCAGCGAGCGTTGGAGACGAGACGAGACCGAGACGAGACGGAACGCCAATTGCGTGAATTCTCTTGCAGATCTGACCTGAGCTGGATCATTCCCTACTTGCTGGGAACCGCGACGCGCTTCCAAGTGCTCCTGTCGAGCACCCGCCGACTTCATGACGAGGTTTTCCAGAGGAACGCGCCTGTTAAGGCGTCTCGCGCTGCCCACCTCGGTCGCCGCCGTCGGTGGTGGCCTGCTCCTCTACTCATACCGGCCCCTCAACATCCCGGGCTTTGAAGGTCCTGCCGTGCCTCCTCCCCTCTACGGCGCCGATGGCACCTTCAAGCTCCCCCGCTTCCCCAAGGTGAAGTCGCGCGATGAGCAGCTTGCTGAATTGAAAAGGAACCAGTCGCAAGACGACGAGTATGACGTATTGGTCATCGGTGGTGGAGCTACCGGCGCCGGTGTCGCTCTCGATGCCGTCACGAGAGGCCTCAAGGTCGCCATGGTTGAGCGCGACGACTTCAGCAGCGGCACGAGTAGTAAGAGTACCAAGCTCGTCCATGGTGGCGTGCGGTACCTCGAGAAAGCCGTGTGGAATCTTGACTACGCGCAATACCAATTGGTCAGAGAGGCCCTGAAAGAGCGCAAGTACTTCTTGCAGACCGCGCCCCATCTAAGCATGTGGCTGCCTATCATGCTCCCTCTGGACAAGTGGTGGAAGGCTCCGTACTACTGGGCCGGTACCAAGTTCTACGATTTCCTTGCCGGTAGCGAGGGCATTGAGAGCTCATACTTCCTGACCAGGAGTAAGGCCCTCGACGCTTTCCCCATGCTTAAACCTACCGATCTCGTAGGCGCTCTGGTCTACTATGATGGAGCACACAATGACTCACGCATGAACGTATCACTTGCCATGACCGCTGCTCTGTACGGAGCAACGGTTGTCAACCACGCCGAGGTAACCAGCCTTTTGAAGAACGACCAGGGCAAACTGTGTGGTGCCACAGTCAAAGATCGTATACCTGAGCGCAGTGGCCGCAAGACTGAAGACATCACCGTCCGAGCCAAGTGCATCATTAACTGTACCGGGCCGTTTACGGACTCCATCCGGAAACTCGACGACCAGAAGTGCAAGGAGATTGTAGCACCTGCGTCCGGCGTCCATGTGATTCTGCCAGGTTACTACAGCCCGGCTAAGATGGGACTCATTGACCCTTCGACTTCGGACGGTCGTGTCATCTTTTTCTTGCCCTGGCAGGGCAACACAATCGCTGGCACCACCGATGAGCCTGCCACAATCACTCAAAACCCTCTACCTGACGAAAAATCAATACAGTGGATTCTGAACGAGATCCGCCACTACCTCGCCCCCGAGATCCAAGTGCGCCGAGGCGATGTCTTGGCCGCATGGTCCGGTCTGCGACCTCTAGTCAAGGACCCCAAGGCTAGCAACACGGAGTCCCTCGTACGCAATCATCTCGTCGACATCTCCGAATCCGGCCTGATAACTTGTGCTGGCGGGAAATGGACGACCTACCGGCAGATGGCGGAAGATTGCGTCGATGCCGCCGTCAAGGAATTCAATCTCCCAACGAAACCCGTTCTCAACGCACCGCGCGTCAGTGGCACTGAGGCGGTGGACGACGGAGCTATCCTCGACGGTACCTGCCAGACACACAACGTGCGTCTGATTGGTGCCCACGGCTTCAGTAAGACGCTCTTCATCAACCTTATTCAGCATTTCGGCGTCGAGACCGAGGTTGCCAAGCACCTGACAGAGAGCTATGGCGACCGCGCCTGGACGGTGGCGGCCCTGTGCAAGCCCACCGACCTTCGCTTCCCCGCGCGAGGCGAGCGCATCTCACGGCTATACCCCTTCGTCGACGGCGAGATCCGGTATGCCATTAACCACGAGTACGCCCAGACGGCTGTAGACGTTCTAGCACGCCGCACCCGTCTTGCCTTCCTTAACGCCCAGGCGGCTCTTGAGTGTCTGCCCCGTATCATCGACATCATGAGCCAGGAGCTCAAGTGGGATCGAACGCGACAGGATCGCGAGTGGAAAGAGAGTAAGTAACACAAGCCAATTCACCTTCACCATCTTCAACATAACCTTAATGCTAATTGTCCGTGTCAGCCGTTACCTTCCTTGAATCCATGGGCCTCCCACAGCCAATGCTATCAGCAACGAGAGCAGACGTAGAAAAGGGCAAGCTAGACTTCAGCTCGTCGCTAGAGTACACGATGTACTCTCGCCATGACAAGCCCCTCCTTGAAGAATAAGCGAAGGCTCACAATGCAATCTTCATGAACCCCAAAGACTCACGCACTGCTTCATCAATTCCTTAACTGAGTCGCCACCCCTCAGTTGCGCCACCGGCTCATTTATCAGGCTTTGTCAGTGATTGCAATCGAGGCCGGAGGCATGAGCAAACAACTCATCAAATACCTAACTGATATCCCACTCGCCTGCAAAGCAGCTATGGCACCGAGGAAAAGCCAACCTGTAGGATATACTCCTGAAAGAGGATTTTTTCAAGCTCATGCGATTGCTTGACCGTTTGTATACATGTGTGGGCAATAGATAGGCAACATCTGTAATAAGCTGTAATTAAATCCTATTGCTATTGACATGAAATCAGTCAATGCCATGAGATGTTGAGATGCGATCCTCTGAGACATCTTGCTTCGAAGTACTCAAAACGTCGTGACAAAGAGGTAATTGATAGGCATCTAATATGAGGAGTGTATAGCCACTCTACCCGTAGCTTCCCAACAGGGCGGCGTATAATTGTAAACGATATCACGTGGTGAAATGGAATACGTGATTCATGGTAAAGCAGAGAGTAGTTATTACCTATTTCGCTCATATGAAAGCGCGTGTGTATGTAACAAGGTAGGTAGGTATCTATATACAACTCATAATTCCGAGTCCAAGGTCCGTTTATCCACAACAGTAATGCTGGGTCGGAACGCGCTCCTCCGAAACTATGAACACTAAGAAGTTCTTAACAAAGCAAAACAAAACCATGAAATGAATCTATTCGAGGTCAGGCCCATTTCATGTCCCGATATCCTACAACGCCGCGCTCGACAAAAATTCAGCATTAAATCCAATCGTGATAGAGATGCTCACTCCCAGTCTATGTTGTTGTGTATATGCTTTTTGAAAATGCTTGCCCATCCAGCCATCCGTACCGACCTACTCCCTAGGTAGGTGTTATTCCACCCACCCAGTGGATCCTTGAGAAATCTCTGAGGAAAAAGATATAGAACGCCGTGGTATGAGTGACAATACTTTCGCCTGGTATATGCATATGCTCCCGTCGAAAGAAGAAAATGTCTTGGTTGGCAGATCGTAACAAGATAAGTGAAGCAATGGATGCCGCAATTCCCGCAAACGAGGAACTAGCATTCGTGAGGAATTCAAAAATGGTTCGGTTCGGTTGCACTCTGGAGAGGTATTGGATGAGGTGAATTTCATGCAACAATCATGACCTGTGACACCTGAGCTTTTGCGCCAATTTTGCGCTCCCGCAATCTGCTCGGCGTTCATATTCACTTTCCCAACCGTAAGAATCCGCGTCACACGAGCTCTCGCGGCTTAGCGAAGGGGAATCAACTTGCTTAGTCGTAACACGAGCCTCATTAGAATGCGATATACCCAAATAATTAGATAGATCAGCGAAACTGCATGGCAGCCTCGATGGCACCTTTGGTATACTATACCATGTCCCGTCGAGATCAGCGCCTGCTGTTGTGCTGGCAGTACTCTCAACGTCCGTGTCAACCTCGAGGGGCTCAAGTGTATCAGGGCCAGGCAAGAACTGAATAGGGGCCATCGCCGCCGATATATCGGTGTGTGGAGAAAACGTCTCCTCCCTT
The DNA here is from genome assembly GCA_022578765.1 of Xylaria sp. FL0933. Lineage (NCBI taxonomy): Eukaryota > Fungi > Ascomycota > Sordariomycetes > Xylariales > Xylariaceae > Xylaria > Xylaria sp. FL0933. The sequence goes on along the minus strand of MU389734.1, from coordinate 622,224 downwards.
TTTAGACCAGAGCTAATGTAATTCTGCGCTGGAACGCGCAGTGATTTTAATGCAGCGCGTTGCCGCAAGCGTATGTTCCTCTTAACCATACAATGGGCGTGAGACATATCTCGAGATTTTGCGGCCACACCACTCAAAGTACCATCACCCACACCACGGGCCTGCGGGCCGACTCGGAGGCCCAGGAGCGAATCCGTAGAGACAAGCATTCGCTCACCGGGGTGGGGATCATCCCACATATCAAGTTCGTCAGCAGCTTGGTATGTTATACGCTCCGAGTTACTGTCATTTGTTAGGTGGGCAGATAGTGTATGAGTTGGTATGACCTGTAATCCCTATAAAGGAGTCTGGTTATTCTGGTTGGGAGGTTGGCTGGGTTGTGTTGGATGTGACGATGGGGCGCTCACGGTGGGTGAATTGGAGCGAGAAGATTTGCTCTTCTTACCTAACCCAAGTTTCGCGCCAACCTTCTTCCAGCTGGTTCCAGAAAGGGCACGCTGAAAGGCTTTGGGTGAGGCGTTGAAGGAGAAGTCTGAAGTGGGAGGTGTAGTTGGCGGAGTCATAGGCTCAGCGGCAGGAGTAGAACTTGGGCTTGAGCTGTCATCAGTCATTTCGGTATCTGGTGAATCGCTGGAGCCGGAATTAGACCTGCTGGTGGTACGCCCCTTGCCAAAGAGCGGTAGTAGCGTGGCTATTGGGGATTGGCTAGAATCATCCGAAGAGCCAATGTCTTTAGGGATTCGTAAGCGTGTGCGTTCTTGGTGAGCCCTTACTTCCTCCTCAATGTGAGCATCGACCGTCACGGGAACAACCGACTCTAGAAATGGTACCAACACCGAATCATTCATCAACTCCCGAACTATCCTAGTAGCTTCATCTAATTCCGTCGGCTCAGGAGGTGTTGAGACCGTGTAAACCAAATTAAGCAGTCGATCACGGACAGGAGCTGGAATGTTCACTTCGCGCGGAGCTCCAGGTAGAATATACGCTTCGATGATCTTTTCCCATAACGCACAAATATAGTCCACTCCTACATAAAGCTGCCCCTGTAGCATCTGCGCGTGTGTAGCCCTGTAGCGAGAGGCATCCATGATGAATTCAAGTGTTTCCAGGCAATGATTCTGCGACAAGTAGGCCATAAATGCGCCAAGTGTCCATGGTTGAGGTGCTGTATTGGCGAGAATGTCATCGAGGGTTGGAGTGTTCAAAAAAGGCGAGCCTGTTCGTGGGATAGCCCAACTAGTCGGTCTGGATGATGGGTCCATGACAGTTTCAGCGTCCCAGTCTTCTAGATCTGATGAGGACGGGGTTAATTCCCTAGAGAACGGGGTGCGGTGAGCCAGGGAGGTTCGTGGAGATCTGACTTTGCCCATTATTCTCTTAAGATCTCGAAGTATGCGACAGAACGAGGTGCCTCAATTCGCAATAAGAAGCAAACAGGGCCTCCACAGCAACCTGACAGTCCTATTCAAATGAGCACCAAGACCACGGGCAGCGCAGCAAATGGACACTCTCCTGCCCGAACAATGTTTGTTCGGCACAGGAGTTAGGATAAATACAACCTAAGAGTCCGCGTAGGAAACCTTCACGCGCTGCAGTCGGCCAACCCAGAGTACACTTTGGGCTAGGCACGGGACCCTGACCAATCACGAAGACCCAGTTGCGGGTAGCAGCAGGGTACGGCGAATCCGGGGCCAGTAGCTTGTTCGGGAGGGCGGTACGACCGATACCTGCTGGGAATCAACGCAATCGAGATTTACGCCAGTCTGGAAGGAGACGTGCACTTGTTCCGGGAACAGTATCTGTTGGTCAACAAAGCTCCCAGCTGCGCGTGAAGAGTGCAGGCAACCTGGCAGTGGCTGATACACCTTCCTTCTCACGGTATCGGGCTGGAAGCCCGGAATCGAGAGCTGAGAGCTGAGAGCTGAAGCGAACGCCAATATGAACCACGGGGTGAGGCTTGCTGGCAATGGTCGGACCACGGCGGTTCCGTCGGGAAAGCCTAGTAGCAGTGATCACAGTCTGACGTACGTGAGACAAGATAGAGTTTGGGGAACCCGGGTAGCGGGTGGATTATGGTTTGAGTTCTCTGGGGTAAACGTACTCTGCGTCACGGTCTATGTGAGCACGAGTAAAGCCGCGGGTCCTAGTCTCGGGGTTTCAATTGCCGCGATACGCTCCGAAGGTTCAGCTGAAGCACGATAGGCAAATGCGCAAGAACAGGATAGGAACGCAGGATGGTCGTCCTAGAAAATGTGCTGTAGCGAATGATTGAGGAGGCTGAAATCTCTCCTAGCGTCAGTAGCGAGAGGCGTGATCGAACCAAAATAAAGAGCGTTATTGCAGAAGCGTGTACGTCTTGTCTGTCGTCGTCGTCTTGTTTGGTGTCGTGTGATAGTTTGTAAGTCTGAACGAGAGTGATGGCTATGATTGTGGTATAAGAGCCAAGCAGGCAGTCGTCCTAGTCCCAGATGCTAGAGAATGAAGCAGCAGTGGCGGCGGCTTTCCAAGACTCTGCCACGAATTATGTTATGGATTGTTGAATTCGTCTCGGCATTCCTCTTCTCGTTCTGTTTCCTCTTCTTCCTGTTCTTGTTTCCTGTTTTCCCCTCCTTCCTCGTTGTTATTTCCGCTTTCGTTGGTACAGTCCTGACAGTCGAGCCAAGACAAATGAAGGGAGAGTGGTGACAATATAATTAATAAGACAGCTTGCGTTGGCAGTACAGTGAGTAACAGGATGTATTATGTAACAGTAAGGCCAAGCTCACATACACATAATTCCAAGAAAACTAACAAGATGGTGAAGAGAATCGGTCGTTTAAGTCGGGAACGACCTTGCGAGGAATCCTAGTACATATAATACAACATGGCGGTACGGAGTAGTGTAGGTACCCAGGTTAGCGTGCTGGATTAGTGCACTAGACGGGGGATCGATGGTATGACCGAAAGGGGCCCAGGTACCGTATACTTATTCCCGACAGCGGGCGGCCCATGCGCACATGCCTCTCTCTCAGGCACGCTCGTGCATATGCGTACTTGGGTATCTACTGTAAGTGACTGGGTACGCTACTTTGTAAGTAGGTGCGCGCACAGGAACTAGCTACAGTGCGCTGCAAGAGTATTCGCCAGCGTGCCCAGTAGCGTACCTAGCGTACCTACTGTAATGTACCCAAAGGCAGGCGCACGTACAGGCGCATGGTCCGGACGAACGAGATTGGGAAGGGGAGATCCCCAGCCAAGACCCAATAATGGCCCCAGTAGCGACCCCGCTAGAGCCAGCCAGGATGCAGGCATGTCCAGGGGCGAAAGGAGATCGGCCCCTGTCGATACCCTTTCCAGGCTCCATTCGTTCCATTTGTTCCATGCCACCCAACAGCCGACCCAGCCAACCACAAGCCTTCCCCACTTCCTTCTTCTTCAGTCAGGTTCGGGTCAGGCTACAGTCAGGCATGATGAGGCCGGTGACGGTGTACGCTGCCGATAAAATGTGTAAGCAAATACAACAGCCCACTAACATGCCGTGCTCATCCGCAGCCTGGAATATGGCACTTTACAGTATGATATAGATTATCAGGAGATAACTCGTGTCTTGATATGTCAAGCAGAAGAACAAGGGATTGCATGAAGTAGACTGCAGATACTCTACTCACCTCAGATATACTACGTATATGTATGAATCTAGAACCACGCAACATTAAGCCAGTTACAACTCGGTACTGTCAATACTGTACCGGTAAATCTGGATGCTAAAATATGTGTATCAGTCGTTCAATGGGATCATTAAAACCTAGTAACCCTCTAGGTATTGTCTAGGCATGCTGAATTCAAAGCCCGGTGAGGGACATGCGAGAGCCCAGAGATCGTGACCAATTCATGCAGTTCATATAGCATACTTACTATTGATAGCCATACCATCGCCCATCATCTGTCATCTGCACAATTGCCTTCATTGCCTGCGCAATTTATCTACCTCTGTAGTAAGGAAGAAGAAGCTACCATAGGATACCGGCCGGTCCTTAGAATGTAGGCAAGGTATCGGCCTCATAAGTAAACGAGTTCATCCATTGAAGAGCCTCCAGCGATAAGTAAACAAGTGGTGTCTGGGTCTTGATTTTTGACCGACAGATCGCTGTCTTATTAATTATATTAATTACATAGTATTATCAACGCTATACCGGTATATAATTGGTCGATAGCGATTACACAGCATTCGAGAACGGTGCTCAATCAAGGGCGTGCAGGCAAATTAGGCAGTGTCCCTATTTGCTGCAGCACGACACTTTCTCATCAACCGGCAGTAGAGACATATACAGTGCGGAAAGAGATCTAGTGGACAGTATTGGCGAGCACTCCGCTACGGCTGCACTGTACTCGTCACGCCCTGCGCCAGCGAAGAAACTACTGGGCAGAACCTGGGCAACGTCGTGCAACCAGCCAATTCATCAAAGTGGCGCAACTCTAGAATGACGCTAGAACCATTCTAGCGGCCAATCAAACGAGGAAGCACCACGCCAGCCGACGATCGCTTGCTACATAGGGCACCGCTCTAAGTGTAGTTTACGCTAGATGGAGACAAAGATGGAGCCCCCCTGGTCCGGCAGAGCCGTAAAGCGGCGACAGATTATGGAATAATTCTAGTGTGATCTGTACGTATCGAAGACCTACAGGAGGGTCATGTACACGGGTTTACTGGTCAGTTACAGTTAAGAAAGAAGACGAACCAGCACTCGTTTATCATCACAGTTCCGCGCGGTATTTTGTAGATATGAGAGTGCTGAATTTGACTTGATGGTCATAATGGTTTAGAACCATGGTACTTAAAAAAAAAAAAAAAAAACAGCCCCCAAGGTTCCTACCTACCTACACTTTAGTAGTATACTACATAGATACCTAGTACTGCATGTAGGTAGTACTGGGAGACGGGAAAAAACAGCAAATATGATACCGTAGGGTAGGTAGCACTACATAAGATACCAGAGAGATGAGACACGCGACACAACTGAAGTGAAGAGAACGAATCAAAAGGCATCAACTTTCCATCATGCGGCCGAGGATTGGTAGACACCTAACCAAATGCACTGTCTTCTTGGTCCATTTGTTCCAGTCCCTTACATTACTATGTACTCTTCTTCGGAAGGAAACATTAAGGTAAAAGTTGTGGCATGCTTGAATTGCCGGCGGCGTCTCTTATCACCATGCTATAATCTACCGCAGATTCGCTATCAAGGAGTATACACTACTGCTACGCATGCGCCATACTGGTTTCATAGGGACAAAATTCACGTCGATCACATTCATGATGTATTGCCACATCGCCATATACTAAGTACTCGGCCGATACACTGCCCATAACTACTGTAAGTAGGTGAATTCGCCTTGTCCAATAGCAATAGAAACGAAAGGTGTCGGTAACACTACACTACTAGTACCTATGCGACAACCACTGAACAGGGTGCCGTTTGCAGATCTTCCGGCGCCAATGAGGTCCAAGGGCGGCAGTTGGCGCTGCTCATTGCTGCATATGCGCATCTACATACCTACATACTGCTAGTACACTACAGTACAGTACCATATGACCAGCCAGCCATAAAAGCATACACAAGGTGGGCAGCGTCGTCATCATGCGCGGCTGCTCTGAACGCAGATAGTGGGTAGATGCACATCTTTTCCCATCACTATTGCCTATGCAGTTTGCTACCACGACGTTCGATACGAGGCACGGGGAATGGATCAACCCTCAGACACCTATGTTTCTGTTTGCGTCGTTGCGCACGAGGATGGGGGCTAAGGTCGGCGAACGTGGGAATACTACTCACCCACATGTCCGTGGTGTAGTATAGCGCTACCCCAACATACAGTAGCTTACAGTATGTGCTTGTGTACCGCAGTATGAGCAAACACACCCGTACCGACACGGCTTAAGCCAGTTAAGATCAGCGGCGCAGCAACTCCGATACACATAGCGCACTACACTAGCCATGATGATACCATACCGGTAGGCTGTAGCCCAGAAACTTGTTTCAGCCGGAAATATGCTAGTGTGGTGTAGCAGCAAAACTGAGGCATACTACGTAATCATCGTACCGGGACGGCGAGGTTGATTAGATTGATGAGCCCAGCATCTTTCGCATTCCCTGCCGCTTTAGCTCGCTCGAGACAGGCAGACAGGACTCCAAAACGTCTTCTCTTCACACTGCTGGCAGGGCATAGCACGACATTAAAGAATACTACCCAAGGCAGCTATATTTGGTATGGGAGTGGCAAAGCTCTGCTGATGTACATAGTTCGTGTACGGCTGCCCGTGCCCTCAGTCTTACGCCATTCCAACGGGCAAGAACTACAGGTACATATTATGGGAATCATCTTCTACCGGAGGTGATGTGAGAGAGGAAGGAGTGGAAGTGATTTCTTGGCAAATCCCAGCTCTCTACTAGCGTTGGGTACTGTGGTAAGTAAGTATGTTACCATTATGCGTATACGGCTCTACTACACGATGGTAGCGTAGTGCCGAAAAGCGGCGTGTTGCAAAGACTGAACTACTTACTTACCTAATGACTGTCGCCTCACGCCCTGCCCAAAACATATTTGTTCAGCTCCGTGCTGAGGCCAGTCACTGCGAGGGTCACAAATCCACACTGCCCTAGCTCACGCAAAAGGCAGTAGTACGTTGTAGTACACTGGCAAGACTGGTACTCTGCCCATAATCGTAAAGAGAGCATTGTTCATAAGAACTTTTACTCCTTCTCATTCTACCCACTGGCCAGTGAGATAGCATATCGTGGCAAAAGACACAAAGAGTCTCGCATCTGCCGATTCGAGCGAGAGGTCCGTCATCAACGCGAAGGAACAGTGCTGACGCAAAATGCCCACTAACAACAACACTCGCGTCCTCAAAGCAGAAGCTCGAAGCACATCTGGAAGAGATTTGCCCTTCAGTCCTTGAGCTCATCCGCGAGCCGACCAATAGCACAGAGTAGATCGGTTGGCCAAGCACCACGACAAGCAGCAAATGCGAGCGAGGTGGTGTCGCTTACCCTACAAAAACAAAGACGACGAGGTCTTCGTTCGTCAATCTACCGTGTCGGGTCGTCAGGCTTGCCAGGCCCCCTTGACCCCTGACGGACGTACCCAGTACCTACACAGGGTCAGACGCTCGAGAGGTACTCTACATGCGCTAGTTGTGTGCCATGACGGACTAAAGAGGCTCTCGGCTCTACTACCCCCCTGTTTTAACCTGGTTCCGCATCGCCACGGAAATTTTCTAGAAGTTTTCTAGAAGTCTTCTAGAATTTTACCGTCTGCAGCTTAGTGGACTCATGTCTCACCGGCCGGACATGCCGGCACACCAATAGCATCCGCGTTATTGCAGTTGATTGGTCTTGCAGGGAAATTTGTCCACCACCATCCGGGAGTTCGTACCTCTCTCAAATAAAGCCTAACCTGAACACTTAACCACGCAGCCGAGAGATTGCGTGACCAGTCTTGGTCAACAATCTGCGAGACCATGTTATGTCTTTACCGTGGTGGAAAAGTCGAAAAACATTCATGTCATGCCCCATTACTAATAGGTGTTACTAATCGGCCTGGCCGATAGGGAAACAGACTCTTATTGTTACCCCGTGACACCACCCTTTCAACGGCTTAACTACGCACACGCCGATTTCGCCTCGACTGACATTGGTGGTAGTGTTATGAATCATCCTCGCATCTCCTATACATCGGCGCCGTCGCCTTGCATAATAGTATATCTTAAGCATCCCAGTAGTCAACAAGACATGTGACTTTGCGACCTTCAGATCTTCCGCAACTCGTGGCATTGGTGTAGCCACATCCACTTAGAATCCGAGAGATCCCCCCTTCTATGCATGGACAAAGATATTGACCGATCGTGGCTCTTCCCGAGCCGTGGCAAGTCAGATCCGCTCGCACGTAGTGTGATGATCTGAGCTAGGTACGGGGGCCTAACTAACTTACGACAAATACGATTTTACTGTTCCTGCCCGATGTTTGCCGTTGCTTTTAAGGACTGAATAACGCATAAGAAACGAGGTTTTATGCGAGCCCTAGGATCCACGTGATGGTCTGTTCATCTTGATTAGCTGATGTATTTCTCATTAGAACACAGCTCACATGGTCTGGACCGTAGAAATTTTTTTCATTTCAAATTGTTCCATGCCAGTTGAATATGAGAACAGGGCCAAGCTGTGCAATAATATTGAGTAATCCACGCGGCCGCTCTTCTACGTCCTAGGTAGGTCTGTAAGGTACCCCGAACGGCGCGTGATAGTGTACCTAGTGCAGAGCCTCTAGAACATAGCAGCGACCTTCTCGATTTGCCATACGAAATCGAATGCCGCCGCCAGAAGCCGCTTCGGTGGCGGGCGGCTCAGACCGTAGTGGTGCGACTCAAAGAAGAAAATTTGTCGAGACGAAACGGGGTCGCTAATACAACCAACAGTCGTTAGATATACTATATAGCCATTCAGAGGCTGAACCGAGAGAGCCTCCTTGCTCGACATTACGTACTAGCCCGAAAACTCTGCTCGGGCGGGGCCCGGTGAACGATGAAGATCGGTGGTCGTGGAAGCGAGACAAAGCCGAAGCAAGCCACTCTGGCCGACCCAGATGGGACCATAGTGGAAGACCGTCTGCGAGGAGCCGCTCTGCAGTTTTTGTTGTGAGACCAGACCCCATCCCTCCAGAAGACGCTCCGTGTCAGTCCATCGTCGCACTGGAATGGGTCGGCTGCCCATGTACCATACCCTGATGGCAAGACGACCTGATTCACCAACTCTGATCATGACTGTGGGTCTGTCGGCAGTCAAGCCTTTCCTCTCTTCTGCCGGTCCAGCATGAGAGGAAATCGGTGGGCTAGCCAGGCTAGCCAGTCTCGCCAGTCAGCCTGTACTACGTAAGATAACTTCACATAGTATTTGATCTCTGCCAAGATTTCCCGGCAATGGCTGCTGCTCGCCGCTCATCGTACAAGTGTGTATTGATATGCGCACCTAGGTAGCGGTGGAGCTCTTGCTAATAAAGCCTCTTTGTCACGACTTACATACGTAGCGCGTATGTGCTGTGTCTGTATTTGTAGCATCTACTACTAACTTATGTGCTCTTCTTTTCGCCTTTATCCCAAATACTATTAGATAAAGATATGTCATCAAGATCACGACGGAATTGGTCCGAAATAGACGAATAAACCCTCAAATGCAGCGCCAACACTAACTACTAGTACAGTAGCGCTCCTATCTACATTAGCATAGATCGAATAGGGACGTAGATCTTACATAGATCTGAACAAGCATCCTACACTAGTTTCTTTCGGTGCAAGAAAAATCCAACTTACTTTTTACAGTCCAGCCCGTATGCGTAGCGAAGGGCAGACAGACTTACACCATACCCTCTCGGATCAAAGCGCATAGCCTCAAAGGTATTACACATGACCATTTGCTAGGACGAAGGCCCCCACCGGGCGAATCTTTGGCCCAACCTGCCTGAAGCGGAAATACAAACATTAAACTTTCTCATTCCCGGCTAATAGTGTATCTCTTGACGCCCACGTCTCATCGATGCTACCCTACGCCAGAATGCCCAGGTTTCTTCCCGTTTAGGCTTCCCATTGGCTATTATTGCCCGCAGGCGCGCTCACAGGATCTTTCGAGTTTCTTGAAATTGGACCATGCTGTATGTACGCTACACGGGATATACTGTATGCTACATAATATACAGGACGTGTATTACTACTACCTACCAACGTCGTGGAGTACAGTAGTGCCTTGACATGGCAGCCTTATTCCAGAGCCTCAACGAAATTCACCGAGAATAGAGTTTTCTTGGTTTTCTTGAGCGAAAGTCTAACTGACTATATTCCTGAAGAGGCAACTCGACACCAGCTCCCTTGGCGTGCCTTATTCACCATCCCGTCCAAGTAGAAAGTCTGTTTAGAGTAATTAGCCATCTGCAATCCAACGCTTTCCAAATCAATACATTCTTGGCGCCGTAGAGGGGAAAAGATAGCGGGCGGTCTGCGCAAATTGATTCGCACGATCCCACCTCTTGACCATTCAAGCCTTCATCATGGGTCGAGGGCCCCTCGGTAGCGTTGCCGAACGGCGGTTGATGAAATAAAGCATAATGCAGCTCAAAATATGCCGGTGCTCATCATACTGGGTTCCGGTGCAGTAGATTGTAATGCTTGGCTAAGCTTTACTATGCCTTCGACACTGAAGGATCGCCCTGATCGTTCCTCTAATGCAAAGCGAATTGGTTCTAAGAACTTACTGTTCGGGACAAGAAAGATCTCGTATTCTCTACCTAGCGAGGCGCGTATTTGCATCATGTGCATCCATTGACGAAAAGCACATCGACGCCTGGTATTCTAGTTGCGGCAATCCAGGCGTAGGTACTGCGATAATCTACGCAAAGACCTCCAAACACTCCAAGGTGAGTGTTCAACCAAACTTCTGCACGATCGATACGACGTAACTCGGCACAGGATAGCCGAGGCTCATACGATAGCTTGTTCACAATCTCAGTTGTTGATATGCAGATAATGACAGGATTCAAGAAGAGACGGTTCAGAGACTGCATAAGCTTAGTTCGGTCAGCTCGGCCGGACATCTAGAACATATCCGGCGCCAAGGTCATGGTATACAGTGACCATCAAAGATCATACCAAACTATATACCGCAGTGCCAGAACGTGTCCAGAAAGCCATGGAGTACACTATGACACAAGAAGAAGATCGTTGAGTAAAGATATACCAAGACTGCTAGGCAGGGATCCAATAGTCTTTCGCACCATATAAGAGAAGAAAGATTGCCTTGTGCTCCATATAATATCAATGCTCACTTACCATCATGAGTTACCCATATGATAGATATTGGCATGCGGAAAACGATGAGAATTGGACGACAAGTCCCCCAAAACTGGTAGACATGCACCAAGCCTCTCCTTGTCTCCACGAACATGTCCGCATGCAATGAAGCGTGAGGGATATGGTAATGGTGATGGACTCGTGTAACCCCAAGGCTTGCCCCGAGATCTCGCCTCGGACCTGGGACGCAATGTTCTCAGGAGAGAAAGCCGTTGCTAGACTGCAGATAGGTCCGCAGTATGGCATATCATGCACCTATCACGTATACGCCTAAACACGCCTGTGGCATAGCTTCATGTACAGCGTCCGACTTATGGGCGTGAGGTAGATTATGAATGTAGCTATACATGAATCCAGTTGACGGGTCTTGTCGAGAGCAGCTAGACTATGTCAGATTAGCAGCCCATCCTATCCATATGAATGGTTACTGCTCCATATCTTAATGTGCATCTGGGGCCGAATGGATAGACTATCAAGTGCACCTACCCGTGGGACTTATCTTCTTGGAGCTATATTCAAGGTCACATGCCTGCTTGAAGAGTAGCATTGGCTTCAGGTCCTATCCAGACGCCGGCATTTCGGCTGAGGATGCCAGGTAGAGCACAGACTGTAGTGCGTACTAACAGAAGGTGCCCAGGGCAGCTTTACTCTTATTATAGACACGGTATCAAGTAAACCTTTACAAGCATCAAAACCTCTATCGGACGTGTTATGAATTGCGCTGTGCGCGGATTTCAGTATAAGTAACATATCAACGTCAACGTTGACACAGAACTATACGAATCGTCAAATAATCAACATACCAGTATAAACTATAGAGAACTTCTGCTTTGGACCCATCAAAAGGCGAGAGGTACAACCCCGAAGCGTAAATCGTGGCCTCTATGACAGAATACATGTGTTTGCCTTCAACTCCTTCTCGTGACGGCTGCCTTCTCAAGTATTCTACGATCGACCACGATACAAAGCCGGATAAAATCGACTTACGTGAAGACGGCCATGGTAATCTTCGGCATTCCAGAGCTAAGCGCTAGATGTCGTGATAAACAAATATCTTACCAACCGGGAAGCTTAGCGTCTGCGAGACTTCATGCGCCTTGCCAATATTAGTCCTGTCTTGCAGCATGTGCAGTCCCGTAGATGCATCAAACAGTAAGCCACCAAGGGAAAAGGCGAATACAGCATCTTGATTCGAGAGCAATCTCATTGTGTCTGTGGTAGGGCGGGCATAGATACGCGATAGATCCCAATGGAATGCCGTCTGCCTCCTCGGAGACGAACCGAAGGCGCTAGCACCCGCGCAGTCGCCTCGAAAGGCCAGAATCGGGCATCAACTCGCTACCGTCGACGATGTAACTGCACCGCAAAGGATGGGTTTCTATACCAATGGCGAGCCGCTCGGTAGTTTGGGGTTGCCCTCTCGCCAGCAATGCCCAGACCAACCTTCCCCTTTTGTGACGTCGAAGGCTATTCCTCATGCCCCGTTGGCGCATATCACGTCAGGAAGCCCGCAGAATATGTCGAAGGTCTCTTCATTCGTTGCCTTAATGTGGGAAATCAACGAGCAGGGGATAACGACTGTAGGTAGGGCGCGGAGGTGGCTAAGACGCCCAGATGTGACCCCGAGACGTAACCCCCTTAAGCTTCAGATAGCACCAAAGTCGGAAAAAGGTACCTTCTCAACATAACAACTAACAGTAAGATTGCGGTAATATACAGCTTGAGGATTGGTTGGTGAATTGAACGCCGGGGGAAGACCCAGCGTCTTCATGCCTCCCTAGGGTCTTGCGGCGCGCGAGGTTATCTACACTATCTACCCTTCTAGGTACCTTCTGAGAGACTCTCACTCCTACCTTCCGGGAGGACACTATCATTTACAGATATCCTACAAATCTAACCCGAAGGCGCACTTGGTAGTCAACCCATTTCCGTTGGCCCAGCCCTCTGGGCCTGTGCTCGACGCTGTGTAATCATAGTTGGCCCCCTTATGGGCCAGGGTCCAGATGCAAATATATATAGAAAGGAGATGCTTTGGAAAGCAGCAGTTCTTGCGATGGTGTAAACAGTGGTCTCTTAGGCCTTTCTTCCCAGGTTAGTATAGAGCTTGAGGACTGCCGTTTGCGGGACGAATACGACGACTCAGGTAAACAAGCGGCTACCGCACTGGATGGATCATATTTAGCAAATAGCCCAGCGTGACTGACAGTCGGGGTCTTCTTGAGTTATAGATGCTTACACAATTTCCCCGGAAATTTCAACATCTACCCTTCCAAATCAAACTATTCTACAGAGGCGACGTCAATATTCATTCAGATGCTCCTGGTTATCCAAGAATAGCTTGAACGCGTCGTGGTTGCCAACGACTTATCATTAGATACCTCAGATGGTGCGCACTTATCATATGCTGAGACGATAAAGGTAGTCCGTCCTCACCTTAACAACGTAATCAGTACTTGATATGCCATATTCAGTTTGATGCGAAGTACTCTGGCCTTCGCTATCGACGAAACTTCACGATATAGGATAACTAACTTGTCTCTCCCGGTCTGGGCAGAGGAGAGTACGAAAGAAGGTCATCTGGTCTCCAACCACCTTTTCACCACCCAAGAGTAAGCATATTAAAAAGGCTCTTGCGAAGCCATTGATTCTCTACATTCTACAAGCCACTACCATCTGTCGTATCTTTCTTCATCTCGGCCGAGGGAGGACGTTCTTCAACCTGCGGCTCTCTACTTTATATAGCACTCCTTGACTGCCGGGTCGAAATATGGCGCAGAGCTGAATGCTGTACTGATAATCTATCGCCTCTCGTCATTACACGTTTACTTCTTCGCCTCAACCCTCGTTTACCCCCGCACCCCTTCCGTCGTTGGCGGGGAGATTGGCATCACTGCGCTGTCTTCTGGATTACAAGACCTTGAGGATAACACAGATACACGCTTCGCACTGCCTCCTGAAACCGACAACGCAGAAACAAAACTTATGTCAACTAATATAATCTTTATGAATTCATACTATCAGCATGGGCGACTGGTCTACAGTTAGTATAGACTAAGATTAGTCTGTCTCTCTACACTAGACACACCCAGGCATGCGAAGATTACAACTACTTGGAGGAGCACCCTTGTGCGCAGAGAGAATCAGATCCCCGGTAAACCATAGCTGAATAGGTATTGACATATTACAGAGTATCGAATTATCGTTTTCGTGAATCGCACACCTTCATAACACCCATCAGTCCCGGGACCGCAATTGAAAAACGAAGGCGTATACTTTGGTGTTGCGGTCATTATTAATACTACTCTCTCTGGTTACTATCTTATCGGCGACAATTCAACCTGGGGACCAGTAGAGTGCACAAGTTGCTGCCTGAAAAATCCCCAGCTACTCCGTACTCCTGCAGCTAATGCGGAGAAGTTGGTCAGCCCTAGTCCTCCGTACTCACCCACGTTGCTGGGCTCCGCGCGCTTTTCGTCTAATCTACCTGTACTGTAGGACAGCATTTATCATCATACATAGTAGATGACAAGAGGAAATCGGTCGATCGTCGCCCAGAGTGTTGTGACTCACAGACCACGTACGCTGTTATCTGTGTAGGACGATACTACATATAAGTAATGCCAACGGACAGCAGCTAAGAAATCCTTCTGACGACATTGGAGAGCGGGGGAAGTGTGCGTCGAGTTGGGGGCTGACAGCGGGGTTCGAGTCCTACTAGTAAGGGAAGACTTGAGGTTGGATTGCGTCGCCGCTTGACCGCCACGAGTTGACGTGACGAGTTCTTCTCTTGGTTGTAGAGCGTTCTTGCAGAAGCTTACGCAGCCCTTATATATTGTTCCAGCAGAGCTAGCTCCTGGACTCCTCTATCTCGAGTCCGTTGTCGTAATCCAGGCGTCACGTTCCGCTGTAGAGAGCCCAAACAAGAATCGCCAGACAGACGACGTCTTGGCATCGATAGCAACACTGATAACAGCATCAGCGGGCATCTGAACATCTGAACGCGAACTTAGCGTAGGGAATGTTAGTGTCAGCGTCTTTTGTCAAAACCCCTCTACAAATTATTTCCTCTTGATCTCCTCTCGTAGCTTGAGAGTGTACAACGACTGGAAATCAAGGATCCATCTTGCCAATTGACTAGGAAGGTAGCGCCAGTGAGATCGTTTGGCTCGTGTTGCTTTGTGCTACGCTGCGGTGCCACAAGAGGGTTTCACATCAGAGTAAACCGCCTTGGCGATAGTTTCATACACGGCACCGGGGGTCGTTTCAACCAAAGTCAATCATGCCCTACTCCGACAACATGTATTCAACGGGCGACGACTCAGATGGTGCAGACTACGCAGATCAACTCTCACCCTCTGATGGTCAATTTCCCTCCTCCTCGTCCAACGAGACACCGCACGTACCAAACATCCTCATCCCGGATCCAGCAGTAGAAGAGAGAGCAAAAAGGAGAGTCGCATCTAAAGCCCAGGAAGCGGACGAAGAGAGACTTTTAAACGCCCAGGCGAATCCTAGCCCTCGTGCCCCGGATTCATCCTTTCGATTATCTAGCCGACTAGAGCAGGCAGCCACAGCCACATCCGAGTCGCCACCCCATCGCCATCGAGAGATTACGTCGTCGCAGACGTCAGCGTCGCAAAGCTCTTCACGAGTATTCGCTGGCCGGGCCTGGTCCCCTTCAGTATATTCAGAAGCGCCGCCCGCCTACAGCCCCTCTCCAATCCCGTCCGGAAGCTCCAGC
Organism: Xylaria sp. FL0933; assembly: GCA_022578765.1. NCBI lineage: Eukaryota > Fungi > Ascomycota > Sordariomycetes > Xylariales > Xylariaceae > Xylaria > Xylaria sp. FL0933. The sequence continues at coordinate 606,604 of MU389734.1, read as the reverse complement.
GAGCGCGACAGGCCCAGAACCTACAATACGTTTGGTATTGGTCGCATTATGGGCACACCCGGAGTGGAAAGCGAAAGGCTTCTCGGGTCCCAACCCGAGAGTATGAGCGCGCCAGTGGATGAGGGGAGTAGCACACCAACTTGGACCAGGAATGTCCGCAGACGCTTGCCGGCCTGGTTCAGCTGGAAGTATGCGTTGCTAGCATTAGCTGTGCTGATAGGATCGATTGTGGTCTTGAGCGGCATAACTTCCACCTCATCCCCTCCTAAGAAAGGGAATGATGTAAGCCTTCTTGCCTACTACGTAGACCAACAGATTAAGACTAATACGGTTGTGGATAGTCAACTGAGCGGCCGGCTTTACCTATTGACAAGGAGCCAGAGACTCAAATGCCTGATGGTTCAGATTCGCCAGGATTGCCGATCCAGGAAGGCTTCTGCCAAGGTATACAACACCACTACGATGATCAGATCTTATCCGTGGACTTCGACAAGAGCCGGAATCTCTCATTCAAGGAGACACTGTATAAACATTCCGGATCCACGAGTGTCCGTGTTGGCGGCCAGCTTGTAGTCCGAAGACTCACCGAGGGCGCTGGTGACCCGCGCAGTAAGCAAAATATTTTCATTGAATTCTCCTTAATAGCTATCCCCAATATCCTCTTGGCGGGAGTCTCGTGTTCGAGGAAACCTACACAGCTCAGGCTCGTATGATATCTCAATGGATATGTGTGCTGATTCTAGATACTATAGTCGTGGTAAAAATCGTGACAAACGAGCCAGATCTACGTCTATACACTTCGCTTGATGGAGACATACAAGAAGTCAAGGTCAGCCTCCCTGAAACATACGAGAGCTCTGTATCCGGACAGCGACCATGTGTCGAAGTTAAGGGAACCATATGGGTCCCTGAGAACGCCGAGATTGGCATTCTCTCGATTGAAGCTACTCACTTGGATATCATGCTCTTCGATGACCTATCTCTCCGTGTCGCAGACTACACGGACATCTACTCTGTCATTGGAGGCGTTACAGCAGGGGCAAGCGAAACCACTTTGCAGAATAGTCCAGACGCCTCAGCCTCTAACCCTGATTACACCTTTATACCAGCAAAAGACTCCTGGGCATTTGACTCCCGGGTTATCGAGATTCACACTACCTCAGGCAGTATCAATGGAAACTGGCCACTATTTGATCTGTTGGGACTCCATACCACATCCGGCAGTATCACAGCGAGCATCACACCAAAAGAAGAGCTCAAACACCACCCTAAGCCCGCTGTCTTATCGCTGAGCACTATTTCGGGCTCTATCACCGCCACGGAGCCCGTCCACGAGCTCTATCTCATCACACAGCGCGATTATCTCGTGGATGTGAAGAGCACCTCGGGCAGCATCCACTCCGCACTAGCTTTCAGCTCAGGGATCACGGTGCACAGCACGTCAGGCGCCCTAGGTCTCGACCTGCTCCCAGTGATCAACATCCGCAAAATAACCGCGACGCATCCCGCGCAGCTCGAGACGATAGCGACGAGTGGCTCGATCGAGGTCGACGTTCTCGAGCCTATGTTCTACGATAACAATGGTAGGGCCAAGGCAGCAGTGACGGCATCGAGGGTTCTAGACTGTCTGGACGCCACGCACAAGTCCACCAGTGGCAGAATAGGTCTTCGCTATCCGCAATCATGGGAGGGCACCCTTGTAGCAGAGACCACCAGCGGACGGCTCGATGCCAGGGGTAAAGACCTCAAGATCATTAGATCCTCGAGTGGGTGGCCGGGCAGCAAGATGGAAGCGCGGAAAGGAAGCGCGGGCAAGAAGTCGAATATCTACGCCCACGCTATTCTGGGGAGTCTAGAGGCCATTATCGGGGATGAGTTCTAGCGATAATGACATGAATGAGATACGCAACTAATGGGCGTTGATCCTCGGAACATTAGGACTCGGATGAGCTAGGGGATTATAATGTGGTGAATGCATGCTATGGATGATGAAATACCCTCGTTTTCTGCTTTTCAGTCGGAGTATATATAGTTGGCGTCTAGGTTTTCAGGGGCGAAAGTCTAGCTTGAGACAGTATAATAATGAATGCTCCCATTAGTGCTTTTAGCGAGGTGGACTATGCAAGGCTGGAAGGATAAAGCCTTCTGTGCCACTTGCTGTCCATTGACCATAGTTTATAAACGGTCGTGATCAATCGACCGGAATAGCTTATTTTGAATTCTCAGACTACAGTCTCAACACATGCGATCTCTAGATCTAACCTCCTGTTCAATGTCGCGCAATCGCTGTGGTTGAGAATACGTTCCCTGCTACCTCCCAACTCCAAGGTACCGGCTTAAGCAGCCACTATACTGGGGGAATGATAAAGAAAAAAAAGGTTGAACTAGTTCCTACACAATTTAGAAAGATTCTGAGCTCCTTACGTTGTAGTTTAGCGGTGTGGCATCCAGGTTCAGCCTGCCGCTGCTCTCACCACATACCACCCAAACTCCCGTACGTGAATGCCTAAATTTCCTGGGAGCTATTTTATCGAGAAGTCATCTCGCGCCAACCTTAAAGGGGGCCCTAATACTAGGGTTAGCAAGGCGATACAGTGAATGGAAAGGATGGGGGGTGAGACAGTAACCCGTTGGCGTCTGATAAGCAGGGAGTTTCGACATAACGGCTGTAGAATCTTGCCCGATGCTGGGAGAAGCACGAGACGGACAATGTGCCTGATTACGATAACCGTTTTTCCTGGTTGATTCGCACCGCAAGCTCCCTCGAGGTTGGAAGTTCAAAGGTATCGCAGGGCCCACGCTCGACTGGGCTAATTACTGAGATGCGAAATGGGTCGGATATTCCATACTTTATGGGACCGAGGCGTTGTCTTGTCCACTCTCAGGAATTTGGGCGATAGTCGAAACAGATACCACCTTACGTACACATTACTCCACGAAGTATGGCACTGACGGCTTTAGAGGAGTCGGAGTGCGTATATGTTCATTCGTGTGGCTTGAATGAACAGCTACCGTTCAGCCTCTCCAGCAGATCAGCGTCCCTATGTAATTCTTCTGACCGGAAATTCTCTGGCGCTCCAGCTTACAGAGCTATCTCTAAACTTTAAAGCACATACTGTCTCTGACCAGTCACCGAGAGACTTACGATTCCGAGGCCTGTCTATACTAGAAGAGCCGACTTGGTCTGCCCATTTAGAACTCCGCGAGGCGACGGAAACACTCCTTCTAGGGGCCTAATGTGGTGTGTCCGTACGGGGTCAGCTCGGCCCACCCACCCGTACCTTAGGTTTCGCACGTAGTCCTCTGGAAGCTGAAACGCACAAGGTACGCAAATCCTAAGACACGTAGAGAAGAAGTATTGACCTACGCGCCATTGAGACGAGAGTATAGACTCTGTAGCCACTTTTCGTCTCTAGAGCTATATAGCGGACAGCTCGCCGTGTCTCGATGCTTGGTGTCCGGTAACGCAGTTCACCCTCATGTCATTAAAAGAAATGAATCGATGCATCGATCATCAAGCGAAAGAGGACCTAGGTAGTCTCGTGTATCTTCCATTGCAGGGAGGCAATGACCGGCTATATTCGTGTTCTCTGTTTCAGTCCATGAAAGTCGCTGAGCTGTATCACGCTCCAGTATGCTACGCTCTTCGCTTGTAGGGTTTATCCTTGGGTCATCCAAGAGCAAATTGACAACTTCAACCTTTCCGTACCTGGAAGCAAGAAGCAAAGGTTTATCACCAAAAATGTCCTTGGCATCTGGCTGTACCCTTCCGTCGGATAGCAGCAATCGCACGATGGATTCATGGCCCAATCGCGCAGCTAGGGAGAGCGGAGTGTCACTAAGGTAATGACAAATAGCAAAGAGATCGTCATTGGGATCTGCTCTGTATGCTGGCCATGGCTCCCCAACATCTTCATCACCTCTAATGGTGTGTAACAGGACCGCGCTTGGATAGCCAGCATTGGGATCTGCCCCACGAGCTAGCAATAACTCGACAATATCTGCATGCCCTCCGATGATAGCTTTCAGGATCGGGTTTGGATCGCCAGCATTAGGATCTGCCCCATGTGCTAGTAATAACTCAGCAATTGTTTCAAACCCTTTCTCCGCAGCAGATGACAACGCTGTCTGACCGTTGAAGAGAGCTTCTTTGGCATGAGTCTCGGCTCCGTGATTAAGCAAAAGTTTAACGATGGCCTCATTCCCGTTTCTAACAGCGTTGATCAATGGTGTTTCGCCAATCCGCCACTTTTGGGTATTGGGCTCTGCTCCGTGAGCTAGCAATTGCTTCACGATATCAACATGTCCATTCCTAGCAGCAGACGATAAAGGTCTTATGAGGTAGTCATGTTTGTGGACTTGAGTCATTGTTCCACGAGCCTGCAATACTTCAACGGTATCATTGTGGCATCTTTCAGTAGCGTATAACAATGGCGTCATGCCGTAACTATCATGAACGTCGGGATCTGCCCCATGAGCCAGCAATTTCTCAGCAACGGCGGCATGTCCGAACATCGCAGCATACGATATGGGCGTCCTGTCATCTGCGTCCCTAGCATTTGAGCTGTGTCCTGGTAGCATGGCTCGAACCACTTCATCAAGGCCGTTATAGGCGGCTAGGTGTAGCGCAGTCATACCAAAGGCAGTCTTGTATAATTTAGAAGACCACGAAAATAGATTCGGTGTGTTTCTCGCGAGGGCCTCAATCGATGCCTCGAGCTGCGGTTGCTTCTTCAGAAAAGGGATAGCATCTTCACAAATCCGAGCTTCTCGCCCATGATGTCCCCAATTGCAGGCAGCATAAGCATGGAAAGGGTAGAACCGACACCGGTCAGTGTAATCTTCTTCGTGAACACAGCAGCCTGTATCAAAATCGGAGTATGAGAGATACGTAATACAATCCTTGCTTAAATCCAACTGTGCTTCTGGAAACCACCTGCTGCTGGATGTCTCGAAATACTCTTTGGTTGTGTAATGTATCAATCTGACAACATCACTTTCTTTGTCGATGGCGACGAGGCCCGCACAACAAGACTGTAAGACCTCGGATCTCGGTATGAAGTCCTTGTCAAAAAAGCTTAGCTCAGGTCTGATTGCAAGGGCATGTTGCAAGGCTGCAACGGAGAGCGGTGATCGCGCATGAACAATCCATTTTAGGACCTTCTTGGCAAGTTCCCGAGTTGACGGCCCTTGGCTCTCGATCCTCTCCATGGCTTGTTCATACATAGCGACGAGTCCTCTTGGGCCCTGAGAAAGACTTTTCAGTCCCATCTTGACTTCGCCTATAGTTGGCAAACCTAGTAGCGCGTCAATATGCAGCTTTGCCAGCAGAAACCTGCGGTATCATCAGTTGCGAACGCGAGAAGAGAAGAGCGCTACAGATCTTACATTCCCTTGGCTGCCTTAACAATTTCTGCGATCACGCTTTGACGCAGGATATCGTCAAAAAGGTCTTGATCGTACCTCTTCATTCGACTCTCTAGATAACTGCCTAGATCCTCGGCATGTGCGAGTATCTGTATGTGCGATGCGGAGCGGAACAGCGAAGCAATACCACTATTTATTCGCGAAGTTGCGAAAATCCGGACCATCGACGAATGTTGGAGTTGGAAAAGTTCCGTTAAGAGGTCAATTCGGCATTCGTTACTGGTATTACATTCATCGAGAGCGTCTATTATCACAAATACTTCGGAATATTCAGCTATCGCGGACCGCAATATTGTAGAGAGTTCGGCACGACTGGGCTGCGTTTTTTCGATCTTATGCCTACAGTATAGTTCGTCTAAGCTTTTCGAAACTTTCCGTGGAGTTTTCAAAACGGAGAGGTGTTTTTGGATCAGCTGCCTTGCAAGACTCGCAATGAAATGCTCGATGGTCTGCTCAGTCCGTCGAGCGTAGTTGCAGTAGAGATAAGCAATTCCAACGCGTTCATTCGACGAAAACCGCGACTCAAGATATCGGATGACCTTGGAAGTCATAACTGTCTTGCCCGCCCCCGGTATACCTGAACAGTACAAAACTCGTTTGTTTGGCTTTAGCCGTTGTTGAGAAATCATCTGAGTTTGGAGCTGCTCTTCGGAGTTATTAGGATTTGGCAAAGAAGAAATTGGATCGGTCCCTGAGCTTAGCATACTACTATGCTTGCGGTGTTGATGTGCTTCCGCATCAAGCCACTCCTGAAACACTTGAGATCTTAATAGCCATTCTCCGGTTTCTGGATGCAACGCCTTTAGATTATCACTATGTTGGCTGCCGTAGTTCTGTGGAGTTAACCAATCGAGTCTTTTGACACATTCTTCCTCCTGCTGGTGGGATGCGAGTTGCACCATTCGCCGTTGCAAATTTTCCAGTGAGTTAGACACTACGAGACATTAGTCCATAGCTGCTTGGCCTGATATGTAAGAACTAATAACTAACGCTGTCCGATGAGGTCTTGCACAGGCTGTTGACGTTTAACTTCTGCCGGCTGAACGCAGCTTAAGAGTTCCTTTGTAAATGCGGCCGCAATAGCAGCAGCATACTCCTGCCATGTCTTCTCCTTGTGTGAGTCCGCATAGTCGCATATTCCGCGGATAACAATGCAAGGGAAATTGTTCATCAAGCCTGCCGCTTCCATCTCAAAACAGAGCACCTCACCCCCAAGACTCGTATTAACTTGGTCTCGAAAACCGGCATCTTTGATGACTCGGTTTCCGGAAGCGATCAAACCATGATGCACCAGCATCTCACGCGGCTGCCTCTTCTCAAGGTCGTTGCTAATACAATGCATGGAATTATCTTGGTCTGACAGTCGCTTAGCCTCCAGTCCCTGAGCGGACTCATCGCTTCGTCGTGGCTCCTTCAACGGGGTTGCACTTTCAACCTGGTCTAATCGGGATGGCCCGGCTACCTGGACGGTGCCTTGCACGTCCACCTTTTGAGTAGTCTTTAATACTTTCCGCTGCGTTCGTTCAGAATCGGTCGCGGGTGACACTTCTCGGTACTTTCTTTTCCCAGACTTGGTTCTAACTTCCGATCTGTCGTCATTCTGTACTGGTGTACAATTGATCTGAGGTTCTCGAGTGGGAGGATGTATGACCCGCAACTGATCCACTGTTCCATTGCTCGATGCTTGGTCATAGCATGTCATACAAACCACGTCAGTTTCCGGGCTGGGTTTTTGGTATTTCGATGATAATTTCGGCCACCGCTTCTCCATGTCGTCCACGAATGTCTCAGCCTCAGATCCTCTCATCTCATGTCTAGTAGCTAGTTTTCCGAGGGCAGTCAGAAGAATGGACGGTGGATTGTTGAGAGCGCCAGTCCGTTTGAAGTTGTTGCCATGCTGCGCTTTACCCAGGTCCCATTGTATGACTCCTGGATGCTCGCCGCCCGGAACGCTGACCACGACGTCGCCGAGTTGAACTTTACTTGGTATACCACCGCCAATCCCAACCATGAGACCAAATCGAATAGCCGGAAAACTTCTTATCATTTGAGTCGCGACAGTTGCTGCAGAGTTGGTACCTATTTTGCCGCTAGGGAGACAAGCGATGACAATGTTATGTGACCCGATTGACCCTAAAGTGTATGCGTTGGTATCGTTACTCTCAGCTTGGAGGTCTGGATGAATTTCGTCTAACATGGCCGTTGCGGCAGTTTGCTCCTTTGACAGGGCGCAAACCCAGCCGACAGTATAGTCACCATGATTGCGAGGTCCGTTAGGCGTCCTGTCAAAGTGAGCATAGAATTCCAGTGATACATCAGTAATGAGAAGAGAGAATCGCTTACATGTCTCCTAAGCTGGACGATTCCCCAACAGTCTATGCTCAACTACCTCAGCGCAGAAATTGCCTTGGTTAAGTCAGCAGCTCAAGTCCATTCTGTGAATGGAAACTGTAGATTACCATTGATCTTGGGCAGACTTTTTCAATCCTAGCCTGCAGGAGGCCTGCCTAAGGCCAAGGAAATACTCAGCCACATATTTTGCAGGTCAGCCTGCATGATTTTGGAACCTAGGCTAGCCACTCAGGTTAAAGAACCTCTTAGGCAGTTCGGTATAAATGGGACGTTGAGGTGATCTCATTAGATGGCATGTGTTGAGGGAAAAGCGGTTGGAATCTTGTTTTGCTGAAAGTCGATCGATGAGGTGTAGTTTTTGATTTCATCAACGGCGGCGAAGTGGTTTAAGTGAGAAGGGGTGAGGCTGGGTACCTAAGCACCTACTGAGGTTCAGCCACTAAGTGGCTGAAACAGGCTCAGGGATATGAGGAATAAACAGTATCACGGATGGAAAAGGACACAGATAGCGACTTGCGAAGATCTTCCCTTAATCGAATTGAATTGTGTTCCGTTTTGTCATCGAATCCCTCATATTATTAAGTGGATTAATTAACTATACGAAGGCCACGGGAAGGGTAGTTAAATGTCACAAAGGCTGTTCACAGGGGCTGGGAGGAATGACACGATACGTGAATAATATTCTACGATCGCATGGATCCTTGACTATCCGAAAGACTCTCATAAGCTTCGGAAAATCAGCCAGTCTATATGTACATCACTCTCATGAGCCTTGAGGCCTTCCTTCGGGCAATTCGGCCAAAACCTCATAAGTCGGAAAAGCTTTATTTATTTCTCGCCCGAAGTCTATGCAAGATGGCTTCATACCTATGATGTAATGAATACAAATACGGAGGGCTGTTGAACTTCACGGGGCCTGGCACAGGGCGACCTTGCGTATGCGCGCAAGGTCCCTCACAATAGTAGAGCCATCTCACGGGCCATTAGTCTCGTCGGGCGCAAAGCTCGTGGAGCTCGCTTCAGCACAGGTCAAAACCCCGTTGAGAACTAAGGCATCGTGATAGTGAAGTGATGATATCAAGTTATTAGACTGGTGGAATCTTATGTTTGGCACGGCGGCCAGCGGGCATGATAGGCCTGGTATTGGGTGGGATACATCACACGATTGCTCACAGGGCATTCTATTTCTGCTTAGCAACGTGGGCAACAAGCATAATTGAGCGTCATGGTCAGAACCATAGACGTCTTTTCGAAGATGTGGCAAAGGATATAAAATCTAGAGTAGGCTTCCCAAGAACAAACTTAACACCTCTGTATGTTGTGTAGAAAGAGCACGTCAAGTGCTCATCTTATTCAAACAGCGGCCTGATTATGCAAGTCATTGTCAGTCGATGCTATTGTTGTCCATGATCTATTTTTGGGACAATTCAGATGTTTTGATTCATACCCTAAATGGAACAATGAAACTGTAAGTACCAAAACTTGTTCGAACTTCTCTACAGTCCGGACATATATCAGTCAGAACCCGACTGGGCCAAGAGATCTGATTGAAGTAGTGATCCCGATTTATTCTCCCTCGTTTCCCCTCCTGTTTTGTTTGTTTCACCATACCACCTTTAATTAGTCAGACTTATCTCGCGCACTGGTTGTCGAGTACACCTTTTGCACACACACACACACACACACACAGCCTTCATTTGGAGTACATCAACTGACCCTGGGCTTCAACCTCCCTACATATTTCCTCAGGGATTCTCTTCATATCAAGAGCAGCTTATACTCATCGTACCACCTAATTCATCATGTGTACCGAAGTGTATAATCTATTTGGCGATCCTAAGTGTCAGCACAAGGAATTCCAGAACACATTTCCCTGCCACATCGCCAGGCGCTGCCGCGCAGATGATGACCAACTACTTAACGAGCCTGTATTCGTCCCCACCAAACCACCAAGTGTCCCGCCGGGCCTGTTTGGCTGCAAAGTCAGCAAAGCAACGAGACCGATAACAGGAAAGTGTCGAGACTGTAGCCGGCAGCAAAGAAAGTCGACGCCGACCAAGACTGTCAACGGTAGCAACTATCCTACGACACCGCCGTCAACCACTTCCTCAGTAAAGTCGATTGGATCTGCTGGTAAGAGGACTAACATCTTGGGTTGTATTGTAGAGTGAAATGCATGGCTGAATTGTCGATAAAGCTAGCAGATTCCTCTCTCCACCGCTGGATAGCCGTGCCTTAGCGCACGTGCACGACTCATTCCTGGAGATATCCAAGAAATAGCAATCGACGCCTCAGAGTATTGGGATGTCTCAAGGAAGAGTAGCTGTCTTAGCGAGGCTGCATCGGCGCGCTTCGGGTAAAGTCCCGCTGACGGAAACGCGATGTTTCGGGTACTAGCAGAATAGAAGGCTACCACAAATACCTTGAGCATTTACCTACCTCGTACAAAGTCAGGCTGCACAGAACTATGCTAGAATAGAGCACAACCCCAAATTTGAAGTAAGTTCCCTATCGTGTAGCACAACTGTTCTGTTCTTGTGATGACATGAAATAACCCCCAACGAGAGTCGCTGATGTGGTTCTTAGAGCATTCGATGCGGCTTCTCGAATACGACGCAAGCTCAATTCGAAAGGGGTTTGTGTGTAGAATCCCATGTGATTGTGACCACTTGCACTTATCGCCATGTACAAAAAATTCGAGAGACGTCTCAGCCCTACGTGATTGCTATACTGTTCCTGCTATGCTAGATGATTGGGGCCATCGATACCTACCTAAGTACATCGTAAAATAAGTACCTAGAAAACAGCTTGATGACTTGGTTATATAAACATTATGAGCGGCCTGTTGGCGAAGGTCATGTAAGCATGACAAGCACAGAGGGTCAATGGTGTTGATGGCGTTGGGACGAGACTATAGGCACTGCATGGTACGAATAAAAGGTAGCGACACAAAAGTTGGAGATTTCCACGTGGCTCGGCGTGTTGTAAAACCGTTGGAAAGTGAAATGATTGGTGGACCCCGCAGACCGAAGGACGTACCTACTACGTAATAAGGTATTACTGTACATACTAGCAATTGCGGCTGTAGCGGGCGGCAGCGGGGAAATAGCATTCAAGTTGTCTGGTCAGGTGTGAGTAGGTACGATACCGTAGCGCTGTTGAAATGGGGTAGGTTAGTGTACCTACCAGGCGAGGCGATGAGGGAAAAACTAGGCACTGCGAAACACTGAATAAGTGGCTATATTGGTGGTATAAAATGTTTTGCAGTGCCTAGTTTTTCCCTCACCGCCTCGCCAGGGCAGCAGCACCCTTGGAGGAAAGAGCTGGAATAACGACGACTTCTGGTGGGGCTACTTTGACGCTATCCCCACCACAGGAACAGCAACTAGGGCATCCTTCGTGGACCCCTGTCACTATTCCCTGTCGCTTCTCTGCTCTCTAGCATCGGTGCAGTAGCTAGGTAGCAGTACTACATATGCGCGCCTCGTGCGACATGCGATATGCAGTATCGACCGAAGTTGCCATAATGTGATCCTGCTCAGCCCAGAATCTCGACCGCCGCTCCCTGCCTGCCTACACTGCACTACGCTACAGCATGCAGCAGCGGTAGCAACAAAGGACCCGACTACTGGGGTCCAATGAGAATCTGCTAGGTGGGTTAGGCCTAGCTAGGTAGGTATGTATAGCAACATCCCTAGATTCGAGCTGCTCTCCTCCAACAAGACCGTACCTTACTCTAGCAGACTGCTCTAGTACTGCTACCACTAATACATTCGTGTAGTGTAGTAGTATCTTACGGAGAGCGGTCTTTGTACCCACAACAACGTTGATACAGCTTAACGTAGTGTCTTTAGTCCTGGCCTCTCTCCATCTTCTCTCTTCAGCTCAGCGTTCTCTCTCTCTTATTAGACACTTGCTATTATCAGGGACTTAGGCTATTTGCTCGCCTTGCTTTACTTGGTATATCCTGGCTCCTCTTGCTATCTTTATCGTCGCATGCGCACACATCTATAAGTGAATTCCATCCAACCTGGAAGTGTCTCGCATGAGTGTCTTCACATCTTCAGCATCGTCATGGCCAAGAAGGCTCGTCAGAGGATAAGTTATGGTTCGCGATCCCCCGGGCCCGCGCCCGTCTTAAGAACCCCTCAATTAAAACATCAGCTTCTTTCTACCTAGTCATAACCCTCTCCTATTTGACAACTGTGCTGGTCTCCATCCACCCCGCCTGTATTTCCCCCCAATTCATCACATCACTTCACATTACTCCTGACCCCTTCAGACTTGGCCCCCGTAATAAGATAGCCTCAGCGCCGCGGTCAATTCTAATCCAGTTGTGCCTCTGCAGTTCTCGAACTCGATCACTCTTCCTCCGGCGGTCATAGGCTCGGCGTAAACGGCCTTGCCGTTGATCGCGACAACGCCATACTGTACGCACAGTTTCTAGCTAGCCATTGCTCCCCTCGAGCTACTTGTACTTGCCGAGTCCTCAGACTAACGCCGTTGCATAGCTATTCCGGCGGCCGAGATGGTGTTGTTTGCGCTTGGAATCTCGATCTCGACTTGAGCGATAGCTCGACGCCCCCCGCGAAACAATCCCCGAGTACTACCTTTCGCACCTCGACGCAAGCTCACACCCACTGGATCAATGACATCGCTCTTGTTTCTCACAACACCGCCATAGCCTCAGCATCTTCCGATTTGACCGTGAAGCTGTGGCGACCCTCATCCCAAGACAGCGAAGCCCACACCATTGGCCAACATGCCGATTACGTCAAGTGCCTTGCCGCGCCGACCGCAGGCGACTGGGTCGCGTCTGCTGGCTTTGATCGCAAGGTATACCTCTGGGATCTCAATGGTAAAGGCAAGTCGTTAGAGATCGACGTCAAGGGCGAAGAGACGGCCCAGAGAGGCTCCGTCTATGCTCTTGGTGTGGCTCGGAGCATACTTGCCAGTGGTGGGCCCGAGTCGATTGTGAGATTATGGGATCCCAAGACTGGCAAGGGAGTTACCAAATTCGTTGGTCATACCGACATCATTCGCGCGATACTGGTGAACGAAGCCGGCGACACGGTTATGACAGCTAGCGCTGATCAAACAATCAAGGTGTGGAGCGTCACCGCCGGTCGATGCATGTATACCTTTACCATGCACAACGATAGTGTCTGGTCACTGTTTTCGGATCACCCTGAGCTTAGTGTGTTTTACAGCAGCGATCGCTCGGGCCTCATCGTCAAGACAGATACTCGCGGTACGGCTGAGATGGACGAAGGCTTGTCTGTAGCTGTTGCCCAAGAGCACAATGGAGTCAGTAAAGTTGTGGCATGCGGAAACTATATCTGGACTGCAACAGCTAGCTCGTCTATCAATAGGTGGACAAATGTGTGTACAGGGCCCGATGCCCTTCTCCCAGAACCTTTCAGGCGCATGCGCAGCAGTAGCACCACGTCAGGGCCGAGGCAGGGATCGGTAATCTCGACGGGTCCCTCCCATAAAAACGAGATCCCTGCAAACTCAATATTGAAGATATCTAATACAGCGTCTTTTCCGCCTGACCTCAGTCTTGATACATCTGAGTCAAATACAGCTGCTCCTGTTATGAGCAGGAAAGGTTCAGAGATCTTGCCTGATTCCGGGCTACCCGTAACAGAGCCAATACATCACTTACCGGAAGAGACCATCGAGGGCCAGAATGGGCTAGTCAAGCATAAACTACTCAATGATAGAAGAAGAGTCTTGACTCTTGACACGGCCGGGGACGTTCTACTTTGGGATCTCATTCGGGTAAGTCTGCCTTATGCTTTAAGCATATATCATATCTTTTCACTTCCTCGGGAATACTAAAAGTCCGACTAGTGTCAAGTAATTCAGAGATTTGGAAAGCGGCACCTAGAGGATGTCGAGCCAGTGGTTAATACCCGCGAGGCCGTAGCGCCATGGTGTTCCATCGACACAAGTTCAGGTAACTTGACTGTCGTCCTGGAGCCCTTCAACTGCTTCGACGCTGAGATGTACGCTGATGAGCTGGAGTTGGAGGAGCCTATTGATTTTCGGGAGGACCAAAGGAGTATGATTATCCAACCCTTTCGATTATAATCGCTAACATCGGTCCAGTAAATCTTGGGAGATGGATCCTACGATACTTATTTTCAGAGCTCATTGACGAGGAAATAAAACGTGACGAAGCGTACAGACAGAAGCTCAATGAGAACGCAGAGAAGCGCTTGGCTACCACTCGTAGCGATGTGCTCGGAATCATACCAACGCCTGCTGCCAATATTCACGATTGGAACTCTACGGGGTCACCAGTTACGACACCCAGAGGAAACGGCTCTAATCCTTTACCCACACCTGGTTTAGGTATAGGAGTCGCAACACCAGCTGCACAATTTCCTGGTGTGCCGGAGAAGGTGGGTACACCACTTAGCTCAGTCGATAAACGATCTTCTCAAACGAGTCGCCCATCTGGTGAGGACTACTTCTCCAATGGAATCAGTTCAGCCGATGTACCTTACAGAGTGGTGACAACACCAGCGGCGGCCGAACCACCAACTGTTGAGACCCCAAAATCACCGATAGAAACAAAGGACAAGGAGAAAGACGGCCCCAAGTCTCCGAGCACCCCTTTTGGCAAGAAATTCAGGATGGGCATGTCATTTGGTAGCAAGAAGACGGGCCGATCAGCTTCTAGCAACACCGAAAAGCCGGTAGTGGTCGAAGAGAAGCCGGAAGAAAATAAGTCGGAATCGTCATCGAACCACGAGAAAGAAGTCGACGACAATTTCCGTGGTACCATTCAGAAGATCCGCAACGACTATGAAAAGCAGCTTCTTGAAAATCCCGATCAGCCTATCGAAACCAAAATAACACCTAGTTTGGCGAATGAGACGCCTGTTCTAAAGTTACCACCCGGAACTAAAGTCATCATCCAGGAAGAGACATCTGGCGGCAGTGCGGACGTTTATCGTGGCACGGTGAGGACGGTTGGTGCAGATGCCGACATCATTGAAGAAAAAGCTCCCATGTGGCTAGGAGAAGTTCTCTTGACCGTAAGCCTCTGGTCCTGACTTGGTAGCTTGAGGTGCTGGGCTGACGCTCCTCCCACAGAACACGATCCCTCCCAAAGACCCCGTCAAGGTGTCGTTTATACTCCACCCTTGGCAAGACTCATTACCTAGCATCGTAGCCGCCGATGGCAACAATCGGCTCAATGCCAATAGGATGCTCAGAGTGAAGAAGATCCTAGCCTACGTCGCGGAGCGAATTGAAACGTCTCCGGAAGAGCCGGACCCTAACGCTTTAAAACCAGAAGAGTACTTGGAACTATATTGCAACGACCAGGTATGTCTCATTTACTACGAAGATAGAGTCTCTGCTTACTGAAGCTGTAGTTGTTACCTAACACCATGAGTCTTGCTACTCTGAGAACGCATGTTTGGAAAGGGGGTAATGACGTTGTACTGTATTACAAGGCGAACGGACGGAAAGAGATACCCAAAGCGCTGCCGAAGCAGGAGGCATCGTTAGAGGCAGAAACGCCACCGACGACTATGCAGCCAGTTACGGCAGCTACTTCGAATTGAAATACTTGATTGTTTGGCGAATGGGCCCGTAAGGAGGGTATCATTACATCTATATCCAACGTAGGACGTAAAGGGGATAAAAGGGACTTTCTAAGTATTGTACATATGGCCTCTCCAACGCCCCAAAATGCATCATGTAGTGATGAATGAGCCTGTACCGTTGATACACACCGAGGCACTCCACGTTTGCCTTCGGTTATCATGCAATCATCTTACATTTTGACCCATGCTGCACACGGGAGAGGTCTGTGACACGATGCCGTCGTCACCGATTGCTCTGCAAAGCGTTGAGGGCCCATTGATAACTACCGAGGAAGATGGCTCCTCCAGCACTGATCCACGCAACTCTGGGCCCGATACCAGCAAAGAACGGGCGTACTCCATGGTTTGCGAATAGATCCCGCAGCACGGTGAAGACGCTCTCTCTCTCCTTGGACAGCATGACCCGCGTCTTCAGCACGTCTAGGGGCGTCGTGATACCGGCAGCAACGGCACCCGATATGCTCCCGTACAGCGCACTCTCGCCGGCACCGACATCGACTACCGTCATCGATGATGAGGATGATGATAACCCGGCCCCTTGTTTCCGCCGCCGGCCCCAGCCCTTCAGCGCTTCCCAAAGCGGGAACTGTATGACGGTGAAGGGCACCTCGCGCATGACGGTTATGCCCCAGCCGCGGTACAGCTCGCGCCAGACGCCCGCGAAACCGATCGTGCCGTACTGCCCCAGTATAGCGCGCAGCGCGCCGGCGCTCGACCCGCCGTGGTGGCCGGCCTGCGCACGCTGCTTGACGACCTCGGTGGGCACGCGCACGGCGCACGCGGCAACCTCGCCCAGACTCGCGGCGATCATGTGCTCTAAAGGTTCGGCCCAGACACCATTACTACCTCCGACTCCAACCCCTACCCCACCTCCTGTTAACCCCAATCGAGCGAGAGCGGCATCGTCGTCCTGGCGCCTCCGCCGCGCGCGCGATAACACGTCCTTGACGCCCTCGTACGTGCAGAAGAAGAAGGCGGCGCCGGGCGCGGAGCCGACGACGGCGGAGCCCACGCCGCGGTAGACGCCGCGGAAGCCGCCCGAGGGGAAGAAGCCGGCGCGCGACTGCAGGCGGGTCTTGAGCGTGTCGAGGGGGAAGAGGGAGAGGTCGACGGTCGTGCCGGCTATGCCGCCGGCTAGGAGGGCCGTGGCGAAGGGCGGGTTGGTTGGTGGTGGTGGTGATGATGTCGCCATGAGAGGGGCTTGTATCTACGGGTATGTACGAGGTTTTCTTTATCGACTACGATGGGGGAGATGGTGATGTACAAGAGAGGGGCTAAGAAGAGAGAGAGTGAGAGAGAGAGAGACACCAAACCAATTGCTCTTTGCCCAAAGGAAGGGTGAAAAGAAGGAAGAATGCTCGAGGGATTATCGCAATCACCCGTCGCGAGGTCCTCGGAGCAATGGTGTCTTCCATAGGGCCATCCAGCGAGGTCGGCGTTGGTTGAGGACTTGATATGGTGGATTAGAGATACAATTGACAATAGACAATAAATTCTAAGCCGATGTAGGGTCCCACTTTGAGCCGAATCTGCTGATAAGCTTGTATCCATATGCTTTGAATACGGCTTGGAGCATAGATTTTTCTAGACCCATGTTTCTGGAGCTCTTTTTATCGGTATCTGCTGCTCCATGACGTAGTGATATGCAAAGAACGGGGGAGCCAATTGAAGCACCCCTGTTCGCATGTGAAGCTCCGGGATAGAGCTTGATGAGGTACCTAAACCATGTAGCTTAGTCGAACTATCTAGGTAACTTACACTACTCTCATCATCCACCACTCCTTTTGACGACAGCACGCCATCATAGAATGGAATGGGCACGCTTTCGCACGTCCTCCATACCGGGGTGCGCCCCATCGGCGTCCATGAGTTCGCCGAGGCATTGCGGGCCATCGCGCCGCCACGCTTCCCTACCGTGGGGAACAACTACCCCAGAGACGTCGGTATAACAGCAACCACATGCACACACTTCTTGTCCCTCTGCGACGCTAATCGGCATGCGTAGGAGTGGCTGTGAGCGGCGGCGTCGATTCCATGGCACTGGTCTACCTCTGCACGCGCCTCAAGAAGACCTACAGTCAGGACTTCCCTGTCGCAGACAACCCCGTCTCCAATTTCCGCGCCATGGTCGTCGACCACGGACTCCGTGAGGGGTCGGCGCAAGAAGCCCGTGCCGTGTCTCACGCTGTGAGGCAGATGGGCATGCCCTGCAATGCCTACAGCATATCTTGGGCCCGGGCGGGGGTTCTAGGCCAGTACAAGCATCCGAAGGAACTGCCCAATTTTGAGAGCGTCGCGCGCAGGCTTCGGTATCGGACGCTGGGAAACACGTGCTGCCGCCGTAGGATGGACAGTCTTCTACTCGCGCACCATGAAGATGACCAGTACGAGACGGTTTTGATGCGACTGCTGCAAGGTCACGGTGCTCGAGGCCTGCGCGGCATGAAGGCCGCCGGGCACATCCCTGAGTGCGAGGGCTTACACGGCGTGCGCCAGAGTGGCTACGTGGATGACCAGAGGGCATCCAGACCCTTTTACAACAGGAACCTGACTAGGAAGCAGCAGAAGAGCCTCAGGAGAGAGTTGAGATCCCGTATTGACCGCGAGATGCACGACCAGGAGCTCAGGGAGTCCAACTTGGACGGGGCTGACGGCTATGACTTCGAAGAACTCTACCAGGCCAACGGGGCTGTGCCTGTCGATCTCGCCGGGATCGACGTCGAGGATGGTGGCGTCAGGATATATAGGCCTTTACTTGAGTTTCCAAAGGATCGACTGATCGCTACGTGCGAGGCCAACAACATCCCCTGGTTTGAAGACAGTACCAACCAGGACCAGACTCTCACTATGCGGAACGCTGTGAGACACATGTATAAGAACTTTACTCTGCCCGTCGCGCTTCAAAAGCCGTCCATACTAGCTTTGTCTCGGCGATGCGAGAAACAAGTCCGCGCACTGGAGGCCGAGGCCAGCAGGCTGTTGGCCCAGACTATTATACACGACGTTGAACCAACTGCTGGCACAGCATCTGTTCAATTTCCAGAATATGGTTTGCCTAGCTTCCCAAGGGACATGTCTTCTCCCTCGCGCCGCAGCGCTCGCATCCTACGCCAGCGCGAGGTAGCTGGGTATTTGATTAGGAGAATCATATCTCTCGTTACTCCCGACGACGAGCAGACAGTACCGCTAGCGAATCTGCAGAACGTCATATCCCGTCTTTTTCCAGGGTTATCTGACTCGTCAGATGAAAAAGGCATATTGAAGTCACCCAAAGCCTTCGTGATTGCAGGTGTACATTTTGTGCCCATTAACCCATCGTCAACCCCTGATAAAGGTGCTTCATCTCAAAGCACGGGCGAATCTCTCGCCTGGTATCTCAGCCGAACGCCCTACCCCTCACATCAACCTATCCCACGTTACCGTACGCCGTACTGGTCGCCGCAGAGTAGATTTCGCAGCTTCAACAAAGCCGACAGCAAGTGGTCAAGCTGGATGCGCTGGACCCTGTGGGACGGGCGGTTCTGGGTGCGCATCCGGCACCGGTTGCCCTACCGCGTCATCCTACAGCCCTTCGAACGCTCCCACGCGAAAGCCTTCCGGGAATCCCTAGCCCCCGAAGACCGGAGCCGTCTCGGTGCCCTTCTCAAGCGGTGTGCCCCCGGCAAGACCCGGTACACACTTCCCGCCCTATATCTCGAGGAAGAGCTCGATCTCAACGACGTCAGACCTCGACGGCACTACCCGATCTCGCCTGCCATGATACAGACATACTACAAGAATGGTGAGACAACGACGGATCCGACCTCGGATCATCCCCGAACCTTCGACGCATCGAAGTTGAAACTCATCGCCCTGCCTTCCCTTAATGTCCACATCCCGCACCTTGACGAGTGGCTTGAGTTCGAGATTCGCTATCGATATATCGATCGCGCGACGCTTG
The DNA here is from genome assembly GCA_022578765.1 of Xylaria sp. FL0933. Taxonomy (NCBI): domain Eukaryota; kingdom Fungi; phylum Ascomycota; class Sordariomycetes; order Xylariales; family Xylariaceae; genus Xylaria; species Xylaria sp. FL0933. The sequence goes on along the minus strand of MU389734.1, from coordinate 587,260 downwards.
GGACTGCTGATTCGTTTCATCGTGGATCCTTCGTTTCTTCTCTTCGTGCGGCTGCGGCTCTGAAGCGTCGAGGGGTAGAGAGATCGAAGGGGGGATTGATGCGTCGACGTCGGAAACTGGATCGAAGGAAGCAAGAGAGATAGATAATGACTTTTGGAGGAATAAATAAATCTACATGTCTGTGTGTGTGTGTGTGCATGTACGTGTGAGAAAGCCAACGCCGCTGTTGAGAAAACAGTTGTTTAGTCTCATGTGATAATGTCGTATGATATTTTGCTCAGGCGTATTATACACATAGGATCATCTCGAACTGAGATGTACTGTGTTCCTCCATTCAGAAAAAATCCTACTGAAACACGGGACCAATACTATGTGTTGGAGTAAATCCATTGAGAGTCATAGTCCTTCACCGACGGAATTAAAGGACACACAACCTGACTTAAATCTTCTTTTCATAGGGGAAGTCATCTTGTCATAGGGGTAAAAAGAAATTTTTTCTAGAGGGAGAATCTTCCCAATTTCATGCCTGCGACATGTTCCTGCGTATGTATTGCTATCAATAACCTGATGAGGTATTCGTACAAGGTATCTGGTATCCTACAATCAACTCTTTTTTCTCTTCCGTCTTTCTGTCTTTCCGTTCTTTTTACGCAACTGCATACATTAGGGCCCATTCCGAGCAAGGTCCGTATTCTCTATGCCGCATTCTAGTCTCGCCGTTGTGACCTCTCCTCTGGACCTCTGTAGTGGTATCTACATTCGAACCGAACCGACTTTAGATGTCATGGCAAGCCTTCATGCCGGTCAGGTCCTGAAACAATGAGTCGTGACGGTCCGCAATTGTACTTGTACACGAAGCTTAGAGTTATAGCCAAACAATCGACCAACAAGGCCATCAAGTCGGCTCATTAATGATGCTTTCAGTCGGGCTTTCTGAGAATATCCTGACTTAAAAGGCAGCACCTCCAAGGCCTTCCCCAGCAAACTTCTTGAGGCTCTGTTCAGCCAACTCAGTGCGCAAGGCCATAACCTTGGTCTCGCGCTCGCCCTTCTCGTATGCAGCCAGACTCTTGCGCAGTTTTTCTTCTTTGATATATTTTTCTTCTCGTAGCTTCTCCTCTTCCTCTTTAAGTCGATCCATGTGAGGTTGCAGTTCTGGTAGTACACCGGTGGTCAATGGAATATAGGAGGGATCCATCTTTCCACCGGGAATGATGGCCGGCATAGATGCCATGAGTTGCTGGGCTAGACTGGGCCGATTACTCTCTGCGGCTGGTCCCTTGGGCGGATTGAAGGGTTTGGCTTGCGGAATTGGCGTAGATGGAACTGATTGCGACGTGCTACCAGCGCGAGGGCCCGTAGGTATGCTATTGGAACTAGTAGTAGTAGAGGCCGAAGCAGGGCCTTGCGCGGTGGGCAGGTTGCGGCTCTGAATAGTACTGCCCCAGGTAGATCCTCCTCGTCCACCCCGGCCATAACCACCTCCACGACCAGAGACAAACCCTCGAGGGCCAGTTGGCGGAACCCCGGCGCCATTTTCTTGTCGACTCACTACCGGGGACGGGGTTGAAGCAGCGGCTGGTCTGGCAGGCGGACCTATTGACCCAGCAGACTGACCACCAAACCCACGACTCTCTCTCGGACCTGTGGGCGGCGCTCGTAGAGCAGCGGGACCACGAGGAGGAGACCGTGACGGTCTAGATGGGCCAGACTGAGCGTCCTGAGGTGTCCTTTGCGGTGTTTTCTCTCGAGCACCAGACCCACCATGCGATGATCGAGAGATGGGGCGGGGAGGAAGGGGAGTCTCAGGACGGGAACGGTCATCTCGTCTAGGAGGATCAGGGCGCGGTGATGATCTCTGCGATGTGTCACGGGAGGGGAGGGTAGAACTGATAGCAGATTCACGGGGAGGAGAAGGACGCCTAACGTAAGAAGAAGGACCGGCACGATCGTCACCACGGCGGTCCGGGGTGCGATCGCGACCACGATAAGTGCTCGCTCTCGAGATAGGAGGTGGAGAGCGACGAGGAGGTGGGGTGCGGTCTCGCGGGCGGTCTCGATCAAAGGGAGACCTGGATCGGCGCCTATGGGGCAGCTTTGTCAGGGGAATGGTATTAGGGTTGTCTGGCTGGGGCACAGGGTTTAACCTTGGGTCAAAGCCTCTTCTAGGAGATCGCGGGCGATCTCGGTCGTCCCGTCTCGGCGAGAACCTGCGCGGCGGCGGGCTTCTCCTGAGCGGACTACGCCTCGGAGGCGACCGTCGCGGCGGCGATCTGCGCAGAGCGCGGCTTCTATCGTCTCTGCGCCAGCTATCACCGCCCGTGTCGCGCACGTCTCGCACGTCCCGCGCGTCTCTCGGGTCTCTCGGGTCTCTGATGTCCCTGATGTCTCTCAGGTCTCGGCGATCGCGCGAAGGGTCGCGTCGATAACGGTCGGTACTACGCGAACGCCGTCGGGGGCCGCGATCGGGGACATAGCGATCGCTGTCTGGCGGAGGGCTACGAGGTCGTTCCCGGGGCGGAGGACTTCTAGCCCGCCGCGGCGACCGGTTGGAATTGTAGGGTCGGTATGATTCGCCTGCGCCATACCTAGTGACTTCCCCGTCGTCATATCTAGTTAAGAAAGTTGGTATATCAGTTACATGCGCGCAGCTTCTCGTGAGATAAAGGAGAATGATCAGAAGAAGTCGCAATGCCACCTAGAGTCCAGGTAATACCAGCTCATTTTCATAATGAATCCAGATGCCGATATAAAGTAGAGACATGTTTTGGTTGTGAGATTGACGCTTATATGGCCCGCAAGCGAGGCATTGTAGTTACGAACACCACGCAATCTGTGTTGGGGAAAGGGGGAAAGGTGGAAATCAAGACAGAGACAAGAGACGAGGAAGAGTTTAGCTCGTGCTTACCTGCGACTTCTTGGGTCGCGATCCATGACCGGAGGAAGAGGCGAGCACTATGTTGCCCTGGTCGTCGCGGGAGGAGGAAGATGAGAGGAAGGATGAGAAGTGCACGGAGGACTTCGCATGAGTTCTAATCCACGAGAAGAAGCACTGGCAGAAGAGAGAGACACTAGGATATCAATAGATACTATTTGTCACGGCCGCGGCACTCCAACCCGAGCCGTCTGCAGAGCAGGAAAGGTATCGATCGACCGACACTGCAAAGCTGCAACCCAAAAGGCGGGATCCTCTTCGGGGATGGGTGATAGTAGCGACAAGAGCGGGCGAGAGAAGCAGACGGATCGACAGGATATTGACGAGTAGAAGGGAGGATGAGAGTCGGTACTGGTGGGTGCGGCCAGTTGCGGCCTTGGATGATATTGTCTATCACTTTGGGCGCTGCTGTATGCGTATCAATATACAATTGTAGAATTTCCTGAAATGGCATGCCGCTGCAGATCATGCATACAGACAGAAAACGCGTCAAGTGGCGTCTGTGGCGTATATATACCACCTGCTGGCATAGGCTTTGTGGCGGTGCTGCTAGGCTGGATAAGAAAATTGCGCCTTCCCACTTGAACTAGATACTTTAATCTCAAGGAATTTCCAATGTTGTCCGCCTACATATGCAGGCATCCGGGGCTCGCCGGGTAAGTATTAGGAGATATATACCTAAGTAGGTACGTAGGTATGTACTAATCAATCGTGTTGATAACTTCATTACTTTATTCAAAGAACATTCTCAGTCACCGCAGCTGTACAGCATCCGTGAATGCGTCTATAAGCGAGCTTGCCGGGCCCTTTTTTATCTACACATTCGACTACGCATTCCACCTATTGGGCTTCATTCCGCAATCATGAATAGCCTTCATGAAAAAAGGATTAGAAGGCATGCATACAGGCAGCATTTCCTCTATCAGGCGAAGTTAGACAATGATGAGAGGCGTAGAGAGTAACGGTGACTCACATGTAAAGAATGAGGGCACAGTCACATCCTACCATAGTTCATCACATACATGTCAAGCGAATAAAACAAATAGCAGTGGCATATAACCCATCCATTGCCTCTAGATAGCCCAGTGTCCAACCTAGGCGACACAAAATAGGTCAATAAAGACCCCGTGAAAGGAAGTATACCCCCAGAAGCCATGCAAAGATGAGACATGCAACAATCCATGTGCCTATCTAGAGTGAAGATACAGACAACTCTTAATCATATACCTATTCTTCCTGCTATTACAACTACATCATAAACGTCATCGTCCTCTTGGTCACCTCTCCTCCTCAGTGGTGTGTCCGCTCTTTTGGCGATTCGACCGTGCCTCGATCCATTCTTGGACTTCGCCGGCATGTGCCTCCATCATAGAATTGATACCAGTCTTGGTGCTCTTCTTGACGCCCCCAAAACGTCTTTTCAGCACCTTCTTGGCCAAGTCTTCGTCGCTCCAACATGCGTGATCGGCCGCCACGAAGACGAGCGAGTTGTGCTTATACCACGTCGAGAGTTCGGGGTCTGTCTCCGATTTGACTGGACGGAGATTACCCGTCACGAAGTTGACGACCCCTGATATCCGGTCCTTACACTCTATTACGCCAGATCAGTAAATTGAAAGCAAGAAAAAAAAAAAAAAAAGAAAGAAAACTGGCAACGTCACATCAATTTTGCTGCTGAACATGTCAAGCTGGATACATACCACGGTTAGTAAGGAGAATCTTGACGCCTAAATAGGCGTCGCCGACACCTAGGAGAAACAGCTCTTCCACGTCGTAGAGTTGTAAATAATTATCCCATATGTAGCAGACGAGCTCCTCAATTTGCTTTTGCAGAACCTTTTCCGGTGATCGCGGCATGAAAGCGTCTAAATCTTCGGGATGTGTGATGTAGTGCGGGATGTTGGCATCCACCACACCGAAGCCGTTCTTGAGGCCCCAATCTATATAGGACATGACACCATTAAGCTATAGCCGAGCAGTCAGTAGCGAATTCCATCGAAGCGAGCATTGTGGGAACTTGCGATGAATCCGTTGTGGGGGTCCACTGTGTTATCAATAGTATCTGGCATTGCGACCAACTCAGGACTGGCCGTCAATTAGCGAGAGTCGACCCTCGGCGTCAGTGAAAGTTTGGCACTCACGGATCATGAATAATAAACAAGACTTTTCGTTTTGACTGAACATCTGGTGTAACCAAAACCTGGTTATCAAACGACTTGAAGATGGCCTCGCGCTGAATAAACAGAGGAATCATGCCGTGCTTTTCGGATAGTACTTGTCGCTGGTAGCCGCGAATGACATCATGGAGACGAGAAGCGCCGTTGCCCAACTCCTGTACATCGATGATGCCAGGTCTCATGCATTCCCAGTAAGGAGCTTGCACAGCTTGCACCTTCGCCAGGACTCTTGCAGCCTCCTTGCTGATAGGCGGCATCTCCATGCGCGGTGGTGGTTCTCCCATGAGTGTCCGTGCTACTGCAAGGGCAGAGTTCGATATAGCTTGAAGGTTATAACCGCCTTCTAAGCATACTGCCACTTTGCCCCCAGCCAGAGACATAAGCATATGTGTCATGTGAGCATAACAGGAGGGTGTAACAAAGCAGCCGCCTAGTTCGTCGCCATCTGCGGCATCGAAGCCCGCCGAGATAATCACTAGATCTGGGTTGAATTCTTGAGCAATCGGCATAACAATCTTTTGAAATGCTGCCAGATATTCGCCATCCCCCATGCCTTGTGACGGCCACGCGATGTTCACGTTTTTGCCCTTGCCCAGGCCATGACCAACATTGTCTAAGTCGCCGTCGGGTATCATCGGGTTGTCTGGCTTTCCCGGGTAAAAATCGCCATTAGCGTAAACGTGGAGAGAAATATAGAGGATATTCGGATCATCATAGAACATATTCTGGATTCCGTTTCCATGGTGCACGTCCCAGTCTAAAATCATGATTTTGCGACAAGATTCAGGATACTCGTTTTGGCAGACTTTGGCTCCAATAGGAACGTTGTTAAAAAGGCAAAACCCCATAGCGCAATCGTATTCGGCGTGGTGCCCGGGTGGTCGAATGACGGCGAACGCATTTTTGACACGACCGGCAGCTACGTTCTTGCAGGTCTCGATACAGCCACCGGCGGAAAGGAGAGCTGCTTCGTACGACATACCTCCCACATAGAGCGAAGCCCTACCTTGGTCTAACGTCATACTAAGCGCCCGGAGGTCCTTGGTCGACATGTGAGAGAGGTTCTCGACCCAATCATAGTGGTCGGCCGTGTGAACGGTACAGATTTCCTGTTTGGTAGCTTCTCTTGCCGGTATCCTCCACATGTACTTTGTGGGCGTATCCTTCAATATGTCAAGGAGCTCTGAGTCGGGGCCTGTGTACACTAGGCCGGCCTTTTTGAAGATCTTCATGATCTCCTCTATTCTCCTCGGATCCTCTGGATGGTGGGGCGTTGGTCCGAAATCTGCATTGGCATGAAGCTTCATCCTGTCATCGTAGCAACATCCTGTAGGAAGTAGGCCTCTTCTCCTCATCGATTTGATGAAATGCCCCGTAGATGAATCGCCCTCCATTGTAGCATCTTCGTCCGGGCCGTCCCCGTCAATCCTTGAGGCAGACGAATTGTGCGCGCCAAGCCCGTTGGGGGGCGCATCTGTCATGGAAAGATCCTCGATTTCCATAGCGCTGGGACTAGCTACAGATCAGGCTATAGCTGCACCCGTGGCCTGTAGAGATTATGAGAGGCGGCGTGCTCCGAACGAGCCAGCCGACGAAGATCCTCCTGAATAACAGCGATGACGGGAAACCTTGCAGGCAAGAGCACACTGTACTAGAGGACCCCCAGAAAGAAGACTGTCAGCAAACCTCTTCGAGCTCACAGAGCGTAGACTGAGCAGGTAATCCGGATGTCGGTGCCCGAAGACCGCAGAATTAGCTGATGAAGATTAGCTCATGTTTACTCTTGCTCATGTAATATATTCCTCAGACGCGCATGGTAGTGATGAACGTATAAAGCAGGGTGAGAAAACAGAAGCTTCTAGAGGACTCTCACGCTAACTCACGGCGTCTCTTAATACAGGCGTCATTCTCCTGAGCAGCAACCTGAGCTTGTATACGGTGTCCACCTAGAGCGATCAAACGAAATGAAGTACATGAAAATACTTCTCACATTGAGATGAAACAGAGAACAGTAAGAGGAAAATTACATAAGACATAGCTGGGATAATGGTTCGGACAGAGGACGGCCGTGTCATATGACAGCACCCGTTGTATATGATGTTGCAAACTTACACCTGGATATCAGCAAGGGGCAGCTTGAAACGAGACCTCAGGTCTACCCACAGGCCTCGGGCGCAGCGTGAACACCGGGCGGGCCTTCCTAATTAAGAGATTTTTCTCTGATCGCCAACGGAACGTCAAGGACAATGCGACTGCGCACGAGGTGCGGCAGCGGCAGGCGCGATACAACAAAAAGACGGCTTGTGGGCGTGTGATACGCGGGCGTGGTGTGGTGTGTAGTGTATGTGGAATGGGGCGTGTAAGGAAAGGCTGGCGGGCTTGCTAGGCTGGCCTCGAGCTGCCAGCCGTGGTTGTGGTTGGCCAGGTACAGCCTTCTTAGGGAGCCGGGGCTTGATAAATGCCGCTAACACTGACCGCTACCAGCCCCTGGCTATCTAAGTAGCTAGCCGGCCCAAGAGAGAGCGCAGTGTAACATCAATACCCTACCAACCGCTAGCGATAATGATGATAATGAGAGTAATAATAGGAAATAAAAAGTAGGAATTGATGAAAGGATCGGATCACAATTTTCTTGATTGGAATTACAAAGGGTCAATTATCAAATCATTGAGTAGTACCGCGAGTACTTAGGAAATCATGTATCATCTAATTGTTACTTACCTACCAATAGCCAGATTAAAAATATTACTCACTTAAACCTGTTGAAATACCAGATTGCAATACAGGCATGTCGATCAAAACAAAAGACAGATAGGGAGAACTTGGGTAGTAATTCACGTGTCATCAATTGTCTGCTAATACACAAATATAATCTTGATACATAGTGCACTCTGCCCCAGCACTGCATATAGTTACGGAGGTAGGGTAGATCGAACATCTGCGATAACAAGTACCGAGAGAATTTGAATCGACATCCGTCGGCTGGTCTGAAGTAAATAGTGCAGAGTTTCTCCCCACGATGAATTTCACATAACGTGCGTCTCCTGTGTGTGTCGAGTACAGTTGATGGCCTCATTTGCGATCAATCGAGGAAAAGCCTTCTTCGAATACGCCACGAGTATTTCTAGTACCCGCCGCCACGATCAGCACCGTCATCACCCCGGGGAACACGGCTGGTGAGCTCGAGCGGCTGCTCTGCTAGCTGGTCCTTGGTGATGGGAGGAAATCCTGTAGGCCATGCATCATGGTTCCAGACTTCACACTCCTCAGCAGTACCTCTATCCTCGGCGATGATTCCCATCGGCGGAAAGGTTTTAGGGCGGTCCGGATCCAGTATCGATCGCTCCTCAAGCACAGTCGCGATCGACATGGACAGGGTCTCGCGGTCGAAGAGAAGATCATGAGTGCTGTTACTAATGGCCATGATGAGATATTCTTTGCTGTATCTGTAGCAATGCTCGAGAAAGTACTTAAGCAGATCCGGCTCAAGCTTCATGTATGTGTTAACGATGGCCGAATGGCGATCGCCATTCTTACCCCAGGGAACGAGTTCAACGACCGAACCAGTCTAACAAAATAATTAGTATGCTGCGTACTTGCTTCTATCGTACCATGTTACTTACCCCACGGTGAACCTTGCCCGGAGAGGAGCAGAGGTCCTTGCTAACCGTCTCATACATCGTGCCCAAGAGGTCATCCAACTCGTGGATTTCCTGAGTCGTGAGAATTCGCAAATGATGAAGTCGAACATCCTTGTCAAACTTTTTGGGCATGCGAGTATTGCGCCAGTAGTTACCGTGGAAGTAATGGCTATAAAGCCACCAGCGGGCAATAGCCTTACGGAGACGACTCTCCTCTTCCGCCTTCAGAGTTCGCCGATCTTCGGGATGGTCTCTCCAGCGCAAACGAGGGTAGATTTCAGCCCACCAATCAACCACCTTGACCATCTGAGCTAGTCCAATAAGATCGTACACGTTCATTCTGATCTTCTCGGGGCATACGATTCTCCCATTCTTCCAGTGTACAGGGCTGCGCGTGAGAAAGATCTTATCCCCCGATACGTCCTCGGAATTAAAACTGAAACTGACGGTCAGAGGGTGCAGCATTCTATCGGGAAGGAAATCATTCTGATTGGCAGTGTAGAGGTGCAAGAGAAGCTCCAATTCTGGACGATTACGGAGAATCTTGAGTAGAATTTGAGCTCGCTTGTCTGTGAAGATTTGATGGAGGCGTTTATTAACCGAGCCGAAGTTAGTGAGATCTTGAGGGCCCATGACCTCCATGATTTCGAGAATGACTTCAACAGGGATGGTCTCGATAGGGCATACAGATGACTGCTCAGCCTGAGCATCCCTCTGGGCCACCATAGACGGATCCTGCGTCATCTTTAGGCTAGCTGTAGTAGGGATGAACATATAGGGTCAGGCAAGGAGGCGAGGATATGCCCGAAGATCGCGAGGTGGGACCGGTCCAAGCAGGAGCGGTTCTATTTTGTGAAAATGTCGATGTGGTCGTTGAAAGCTATGATGATGTTACACCTGAGCGGGGGTGCCGTATTCAGTAAGGAAATAGATGTTGTTGGAGTAGTAGAGTGAGAATTGGTGTCTATGAGAAATTGAAACAGGAAGTGAGAATGTGCTGGAACTTCAGGAGGCTTGGAGATTCAGAATCTGCTCAGAATCTACCCCTAGTTGAAGGGCTCGTAGATTATGAGATTGACCGGGAAGAATCTCCGAGTTGGTTGTGAGGTTGTCTGTAATAGAGGAAATATCTTCCTCACAGGTTTGTAGTGTAAACAAACGAATAGGTCAGCTAGCTGTAATCAAGCAGATAATGAATTCGCCGTGGTTACAGGATCATGGGGCCCTTGACAGCAGGTGGCAAGGAAACACCAAGACCCGTACTTAAGGAGCAAAGGGCCTCCTCTACAGATCTGAAGGCTCTTCCTGGGACTCTGACACCGGTGGGCGGCAAATGAAAAGCCAAGCTGCGCAGATTGAAGTAAAATATATCTCTGCGAGATTGTCTATGTCCTTAGCTAGGTAAGGTTGTTCGAGCACCAAGTTGTGTTGTGATGACTATGTTCTTGCAGGCAGCTAGTAAGTAAGGCTCCATGAAACAGGGATTTCGGGTAACAACTCACAAAATGTAGTCTTATGGAGATACGCTATGCATACAGTTACTGGATGTGATCGCTTCTTTGTAGTATGAATGCTCTTCGCTGGCATTCTCATTCCTAAAGTCGGGGCCGGGAGTCTTAGGGCTTGGAAAGCTCTCTTTCGATTGATAACCCTTTGTTACTTAGCAGATGCTGCTAACATGTCTCTCCAAGCACCTTTGAATTCGTCGTCACCAAATGTTCCCCCTTTGCACTGATTGTGACGTATAGCACCTTGGCCAACCAGGTACCAGGCTAGATTGCTCACACGGAGCTTTCAATTGCCCAGCACTCTTTGATCGGTCCAAGGGCAGAGAAGCACTCAGCTTAACCAACGACAACCCCTCCGTTGGGGCTATACTGTGAAGGTGAGGTGCACGAAAGCATCGTGTACCGTTGAAAAGACGTCGCCAGAACGGCGGGTCGGTTTTGTGATGGTGTCATGATGGCTCAGTACAGAAGAAGAGAAGACAGGTGACGCGATTGAGTCGCGCTGGTTTAAATCAAAGCCTAGCTATGGGTGACAAGGATGTGATCAGAGCTTATGGTGGTCCGTGCCTTGGCTCCCTGTATGGGTAAATTGAAGTCGGCCCTCGGAGAAACCTCGCTCCTAGTGCAGGCAGGCTCTTTTCCAATTAAGGTATCTACGCCTTAGGCGATAGGCTACAAATGACCAGGTGAGCCAAGACTCCTAGTAAGGTAACAATTGCAACGGTCGTGAGGGAAGTACGATGCATCCATCACATGTATAGAAAACTACCATTGGTAGAATCAAATCAGAATGAAGGACGTATAACCTTAAGAAGAGTAAATCATTAGCAGGCGCCTTCAGATGAATAAATAGTATAAGCCTAGAGTTAATTGACTCTCTCTTGCGCTAACTGTTACAACAGATCGGAATACTGGGAAGCCATAGTAGAGCATTTCCTCAAAGCCACACATTCATACCAACCACGCACCACCACGAAGAATAACAGTGAAGGGGAATTCAACTTGTCCTTAGCCGCTCTGAGCACCCGTGTTTGATATGTGGACCTCTAGAGCAGGGAAGTAGCCTGGACAGGCACCATCGATTATTACAAAACGCCAGAACGCCGGCCCGTCGTCCGAACAAAAGTCAATGCTTAAGCGAAGAGTTCCCTCGAGTCCAGCTGATCCACCGGTTTTTGATTGCTGCCATCGCTCCGCAGACCTAGACTGTCCATCTTTGACCGCCTATTCATACTCTGCTCTGCTCGAGAGTTGTTCTTCGATGCACTCTTCCGTCTCAGATCGGCTCGGACTTGGTTCGGGGAGACGAAATGTTTATTCTCATAGAGCAAAGCGCCACCAAAGGAACCCTCTTGGATAATGATCGGCTGGAGCACACATCTGGGTCCTATTTCAAGGAGGGAGATATCGAGCTCTTTCTCTTTGTCCCCATGTCTGGATTTTCGTTTTTTAGCTCCTTCTGCCTCTTCCCCCTCGGCGCCATCCGTTTTCGAAGGTTCTGTTTCCTGTATCTGATAAACTCTCATGAATATCCGTCCGTCGGCAACCGAGAAGGACAACACATGATCGATAAAGGGCTTGGACCTTCTTTGAAGAGGTGGTACACCCATGATTTGTAGGAAGAGCTGCTTGATGACCTGGAGATGCGGCTCTGAGTCGAAAGCCTTGTCAAAAGATAAGATCGGTCTGCTTCCTTTCAGGCAGTTTCCTGAGAAAGCCAGCTCCTCCATTGTGTGTATGTTGCTAACGAGGAACTAATTTCATGTCAGACCAAGTTGAAAACAGACGCTTCCCCAGGAGGCCTGACTCACCTTGCATGTTGGTCCGTTAGGCGCCTTTGACAACTACCGTACTGCGCATTAGTATTCCATTATATCTGGAAGCCACGCTGGGAATAGTTAGACGAACCCATAGGTACAGATCTAGAACAAGGCGCGAATCAGTAACCGTTAATTAAGCCAGCGCTAGCAAGAAGAATACGGGAAGTCGTAAACTAACCTTGGCCTTTACGGGCTTCGAAAAAGCAAATACTATTGGGAGGGTCAGCAATTGCTCTTCAACGAGGTAAAGAACAAACACCTTGAAAGAGCTCCATGAGCCCTCAAGGCAAACAATGATTGCAACGGATATGCTTGCTTCCTAAAAGAGTGGAACATCGGAGTTTCAGTCACTCACTTATTACAGTTGTATAATTCCTATGAACTGTTAGCGCACACTCGCAGCTTAGTGACAGAATCCTCAACGTACAGCCAGCTCATTCAGTTCCCCAAGCTTCTTCTTCTGATCGTACTTGGCGTCTACGCGACCATGCGGCATCTGTTGCGTATCAGCACATATCTACCAGACAGGTCGTCGGAGGTGACCAAAACATACCATACTGGCGAGATCTTTAAGCAGGTGACGATGCCTATGTCATATAATGAACCGTCAGTAAGCGTTGATATGCTTATCGCATACAATTATGAGGTTGAAGCAGAGGGACCATACCGGTAAGTCACACCTCGCGAGGTCAGGATCAGCACTCTTTGCTTGTTTCGCGGTTTGACGGTGCCGTTGGTTTGCGCATCGTCTTTGTCGTTTGCCGACTTCGAGAGAGCCTTGTAAACCGCCGCCATGGTGTTTTGAAAGGCTCCAGAAATCAAAGACGCGAGGATGAATGAGAATTAGCGATATTCGTAGGTGAAAATCTCATAGAAGCATTAACTGAGATTCCGGTCATTGAATGTAGCTTGCCATCTCCCGAACTTTTTTTTGGCTTGACCAAGCGATAAGAGACGATAAGGGTGGGCTGCTTCTTTATCGGGAGACATTGGTGGGGAGGTGCATTAGCTATGTACCTAGGTAGGTACCTCTGAGGTACCCACAGAGTAGCTAGATGTGGCTGGTGATATAGCCGCACTCTGTGCTTGATCTTCATCCCTGCTGCCTGCAAGCCCTTCCAAGTTGGCATGCCCACACAAATCAAAGGTACGGTACGGAGTACAGTTTACACGGCTAGGGACCCTCTAGATCAGACTAACGTTCATGCCTCAGCATTTCGAACAAGTGCTGCAATTGCTCGTTCTGTAGGACTGGGGCAAGCAATATAGTATATCAATAAAGCCTCCAAGAGCTGGTGACAACTAGAATCAGAATTAGAAATGCATCTTGAGTCTAAGTAAAGACCATAACTATACATCCATGAATACTATGAACAAATCACAGCTGCTTCGGTAAGAGGACGATCAAACACCGGTAGATACACGCGCACTAACTGGTACCCGTGTCCTTTTGACCAACTTATTTTGGTCCTTAAACAAGTCAACCTCACTGGGAAATGGCGGTGGGCAATTGTAGATTAGGTAGATTTGCTAGCAACTTTCTCGACGTGTCATATCTCAGACTGCCTGCAACAAAATGGTTGTGATAGGAAAAACAAGAGAACCGCAGCCTGTGGAGAGAGATAGAAAGAGGACCAAGTATTGCTACCCTTTCCCGTCTTAATGCATCGTCACCCATCCGTGGCGGTACTCGTAACAAAACATAACGTGACGCCGTGAACGTAACATTCATGCCAACCGTATAAACCGTCACATACCATCCCACAGGGTCACAGTACTGGGTCTAACAACACTTTCCTCCCTGCTTAGCCGAGTCATCGGGTGACTTGCTAAGCGAAATGCTGGTGCCTGCTGCCATCGGGGGCGACGCGCTATCGCCGCTGTCAAGCGCCTTGCTAGAGACGATTCGGTAGATCTCTGTGCATCGCTACGTTAGGAACACGACTGCCTAGCCCCTGCTCGGAGGGAGAGAACAGGGTTAGATGAAAGTCCCGAGACATACCTGTCAAGATATTCTGGAAGGCAAGCTCAACGTTGCTGGCATCGAGGGCTGAGGTTTCTATGAAGGAAAGGTGGTTCTCGCCTAATGATCACGATTATTAGCACACGACAATCGTCATCTACGACGGAAGCCGGGGATTGGGAAAGGACGCACTGGCAAAGGCTTTGGCCTCGTCAGTGGGGACGGCGCGCAGGTGGCGCAAATCGCTCTTGTTGCCAACCAGCATGATGACGATGTTGGCGTCGGCGTGGGCTCGTAGCTCCTTAAGCCATCTTGTGACATTCTCGTAGGTCTGGTGCTTGCTGATGTCATATACGAGGAGAGCGCCGACAGCGCCACGGTAGTATGCAGAGGTGATGGCGCGATAGCGCTCCTGGCCGGCAGTATCCCAGATTTGTGCCTTAATCGTCTTGGAATCAACCTGGATGGACCGGGTAGCGAACTCGACGCCGATCGTCGACTTGGAGTCCAGGTTGAACTCGTTGCGAGTGAATCGACTCAATAGGTTGGACTTTCCGACACCCGAGTCTCCAATGAGTACCACTGTTGCGAGAATAATGGTCAGTATCCGGAAGGGGCGTCGTATACAGATCGACGACCGGGCGCACCTTTGAAGAGGAACTGCAGAGCGGGCGCTTGTTAGCGGCAGCATTCCTTCGGAGTGGAGAATGCGGTCAAGAGGGAAGAGAAACGGCGGGCGATAGCCTAGACTTACATCGTACTCGTCGTTGGCCATGGTGGGCAATCGGGTCACTTGGTAATCAACGAGTAGTGCAGCAAGCTCGATTCTCGCGGGAGCAGAGGAGACGTAGATGTGTCTCGTGTTGGTTGTTCAGGGGAAGATTGACGGCGTCGGCGGTGATAAAGGGCAATTCAGGCAGTCGCAGGGCAGTAGGTATGGGTACTCTAAGCCTTAAAGACAGACAGCCAGCCAGCCACACAAAGATCAAGGCGCGCCGTAATGTCGAGCGGAGCACGGGGGGTAGGCCCTGATGATGTTGTTCCTGTGCTTGTTAGTTGGAAAGTTGAAACAACTGCGTTAAGAAGAGGATGCTATCCAGCAGGTTAGAGTAGGTATCTTAGTAGGTAGAGCGCAAGGAGCCAACGAACGCTTGAATAGTGGAGTACTAGGATCACTAGGAGTATGTAGGTATTAGACAGCACCGATACTAGGAGGTTAGGTAGTGTACTAAGCCTGTATCAGGTACTTAGGTGATTACTTAAGTACCAATTGAGGCAGGCAGGGACAGCAGCCGGGCGGTCTGTTAGGTACCTAATGTACTTAGGTAGTGAGCCAACCGGCGGTAACACGACCGGGGTTACTGGGGAGTACCGCAGCGCCTGGGCATTTAGCACATGGCAATTTACTTTGGGGACTGTTCATCCATGGCTGCGCCTCGTTCAAGCCCCATCTTTCTCTCTCAAGCAACCGCGAACACTAGATTCAAGATGCTTAATCACATGCTCTTATACACATTCAATCTCATGTTGAGATCGCCTCGCAGACACTGAGATGAGCGGCTAGGCTGAAGACTGCGCATATACGGTGCAATTTGAGACCTCCGTCATTGCTTGCTGGTCATGAGATAACTGTTCCTGTGAGACGTGACTGGAGCTGTCAGGAAGAGCTGTTATGTAACGACTTTTGTTACCCAGCAAAAGACCACCGCAGCAGCACTTCATCTTGTTGCCTATCCCGGGGAACGTCGCTCGTGTAGAAAGCTGTCCTGCTTATACGACGCGTCTAACTGCGCTAGAATAAGCTAGGAACATATCACATACCAAGCGGGTTAGGGCTTTTTTAAAAAGGGTCTTGAGGAACTAGGGCAAGGTTTTTATATGTTAGCTTGTCGTTTTAACGTAGTCAAGCTCTCATGAATGAACCTAAGTGCCAGTACAATTATAAACCTTATATCTAAATCATACGGCTGTCCATACCTGACGATCCCCTATACGCTTTTCTGAGTATTAGTATAGTGACCACAACCCTTATATTAAACTTGACCAGGGCGTAAGTTATGTACGACTACTAGACGGTTGAAGAATTAAGCTTAAAAAGCCGGAAGCTACCTCCACGTAAGCGCACGAAAGTCTATGTCTTACCTTTACCTCGAATATACTAGAGACGATAGGCACGGTACTCCAGAATACACTACGAAATTAATTCGACTGAACACAAGTGTCTTTGAGAAATTATAAATTATTCATTAATAAACACTCAAATAACAACTCACATACCTATGCAAGCCATTCAAGTTTCAATAATTCTCAGCATATGTATACACGAGTCGTGGGGCCCAAAGTCTTCCTTTGTGATTCCGAGAAGGATGTGAGCCTCGTAGCGGGTGGAAACATAATAAGTGGTTCACTTAGACTTCATAATCGTGTCAATGATCTTTCCCCCGGCCTCGACACGAATATAGCTGCAGCCGCGTCCTTCCGCTACCTGGTCTGCCCACCATTCTTGAGTCGGGCGGTACCGATATTCTATGCGATTACATTTCGGGTCCCGCAATCGAGCCTGTAAGCAAGTCTCGTAAAGATGATTGAGGCATTTGGTCCCGCGACACCCAGTCCCCCTACGGACTGGATGCCAGATGGCCCTTTGAGGCTTCACTTTATCGTCTTCGGTTTGCGGGATTCGTTTAGGGACGAGTTCCCAAGCCTTCTCTATAGGCTTGATTCTTCTGGTCATGGGGGACATGCCTGTACTCCATACGCGCGGGTCGATAGGCGTCCACCTGTTGCGAAGGTGCTTATCCATGCAAGGCAACTCCTCCCTCCCGTCATCGAACATTTCCCTAATTCTTCTACACGTGATATCTAAAGGATTATCACTTGGCCCGGTTTTAAGATTAGTAGCGCTGCTGCTATACCACACGTCCGACAAAGCACATCCGGGATAATGCTCCGCAACGCTACTGTAAACGTAGTCAATCAGTTGGCACTGCATGTCGAGCAAAACTTGTCCCGTCTTCTCCCTATCCGCTGCCGCTGCGTCCCAGATGAAGAGCTCGATCTTCGAAAATACTCCATTCCGTATGATATGAGGGTTTTTAGGTCGATAAATAGCAATCCACGGATGCCGTTCATATCTGCGCTTTGGCATATACTCATCCCAAGTATCCGTTATGGTGTAGAAAAGACCGTACCATGTATTCCTCTTGGTAGTGAACCTCGGCGCGGCCTTGAACCAGCTACCGAAGGTATCAAACCGGTTGTTTTGTTCGTTACCATCATCAAATTGTTTGGCCATGTTCCAATCCGTCCAAGACACAGGTTTCTGGTGAATTTCGGACCAGTTGCCAATTGTTTCCCGCCTTTGGCATTCTATCCACCTTTCGAGTTCGTAGGCCTCATCAGTGCGGAAAAGAACACTCGGAAATCGAAACGGTGTTTCGCAAATTGATTTTCTCCACTCTATAGAGACATTGGAAGGCCCATCTAAGACTTCGTCTGCGCTCCAGGCAATATTGGCTTCGGTACCTTGTTTTTCAGCCTCTTTCTGAAGTTCTGAGGCTAACAAGCGCCGCTCAAGAAGGATGCTGGCTATATCGGGATCACTACATTCTGTATCCAGATACTTCGGGATCTCGATGTAGCGATACGCTGCTTGGATTTTGCTAGGGTCGGAGCCAAGAACGTAAAATCTGCGGAACCGATCACATTTCAATTGAGTCCACCAACAGTAGGCATTGACTAAGCTCTGTTCGTCGCTTGGATCGATGAGTTCGCTCAGCCAATGAACTTTACGAATTTCTATGGAAGCGAATGTCAGTGACAAGCATGTGAGGCACGCATGACAGGAGGAAGTGTGTTCACATCCAAAGAGAAGAGAAAGAAAGGGTACTTGCCTTCAGTTGTCTCTTCATCTCCAAAGCGCTCTATTATCTCCTGAAACAACCGCCAAGCACGGAGGTGATCATCAATATCCTGCTTACTTCGGCGGGTTCGCTCGAGAAAGATATCTACATCTGGATTGTTCGGATTCAGCCGTTTTAAGGAGTTATTCTCCCATTCCTTTTCTTCCGTGATTTTCCGTAGAAACCTAGGAAAGTCATGACACGTCACAATTAGGTAACCCGGATTGACGGCAAGCGATTTGAACCACTCTAGAAAAGAACAGAGTTTGGCAGGTTCCGAAATCGCGAAGCTTGGGGTGATCAGAAACGCCCGGCCGTAAGGGAAGAGCCGTGTCAATTGAAGCCTACCCGGCACGCTAACAGCATCCAAACGAGAGGGATATTGAGGCCGCTTATTTTCCCCAGTGTCTAGGTGCCAGAACGTATAAAAATGACTCTCAAGCATCCGCCATACACCTGGAAGCTTCTCTAGCTTCCATAGGGTGAATTCAGCATGAGAAATTATTGTGCCTCCACCGCCGGCTTGTACAGCTTCATGGAACAAACGCCAACCATGCGGCTGTTCTATTGTGAATATTGGACGATCCGGTTGGTGAAAACCTATTCATTGGCATAATCAGTATCCATCGTACGGGGCGTACACACACATTCATGCGATTACTTACGTAGCCAGGCCATGATTACGCCCAAAAGTTGCCGCGCCTTTGTGGGAAACAATAACATATAATTTTGCTTATGAATTAATTTTGAGTCCTGCGGGATTATCTTAGTGAAGTCGAGCTCGGTCAAGACTCCAACAAGTTCCGGGTTGCTTCCCCCGTTGGGGTATACAAGCTGATCCAATTCCATTGGATCTTTCTGATACTCTGAGGGATATGCTCCAGAAGGTGCAGGTGATAAATAGACGAGATATCGTAGTAAGATGTCTTCGTCGGGCTTCGTGGAATCACCCTCAAGCCACTCCCAGCCATCGCACTTGACCGGATAGACTATTATAGAATACTCACGCGCAACCAGGTGCAATCCAATTGAGCCCCGTTGCAAAGTTTCTGCAATATTTCTCAAAGCAGAGGTATGTTCCGGTAAAAAGGCCTTAACCGTGCCGGCTGAAAGCTTTTCTTGGATTAGTTGTTGTTTCTGCTGAAAAAGATGAAAAGAAGAACAGGTAGACGAGAAATGAAGAGCTTTTTCGGCCTTGAAAGCGGATAACCAAGCTGCAACGTGTCGAATAATGCCGCCGAAACTGACCATGATCGCTTCCGCGTGTCCAAACTTGACGAGCTTTTGAATAGTCTGTGTTTGTCCTCGCTCTTGATACGTGGCCAAGGAGAGTTTCCTTGAGGGTGCTGGTGCCCCCTTGTCTGCATCTGGACTCCTAAGATCATCGTTTATGTGAACAGTCTCATCAAACAGGTCATTGATCGTACTGACTAACTCGTCACTGTCCTCTCCCGTAAAGCGGACAGATTTTTTACGTTTCGGCGGGGGCGCGAGCGCTTCCCCTGTATCTGCTTGCTGTGTAGGCTTCACTGACACTTGAGGCTTAGATATAGTGGACAAAGACGCGGAATCTGAGTTAAATGTCTCGGGCCTTGAAGGCGATTGCCCAGTGGTTGGTGAAACGAGGCTAGGCCTCCTCGGTACCGTATTCACCTGCTCATTACCGAGGATGAATTTTTGGGGGATCGAGGATAAAGCCCCGACCACATCACCCTTCTCAATCCCTCTCCTTTTTGCAAGGTTCATTATACGCATGTTGGGAAAAGCTTTGGGCGCTTTAGATGAATCGGCCATGACTTCGCCTAGATTTGCTCTCTTCTTCCGCTGCTTCCCCCCTGCAAATACGTTCGTCCCTGCAGAAGAGGCAGGCAATTGTCGAGTTCTTGTAGCGGTGAGCTTTTTGGATTCCGGGGCCTTGGATGGAACCGAATTTGAGGTGGATGATACCGGAGCAGTTGACGATGATTTATTGGTTATCGCAGTGGCACTAGAGGTTGAGATCTTAGTAGCAGCGGTCTTGAAGACACTACTTCTTCCCTGGAAAGCTGTACCCTGATAACCAGTCATTGTGCCGCCGCTCCCTTTTCGAATGACCCCGGAGGTAGTCACTGAGGAAGTTGCAGCAGAAGCCTTTGGTGCTGGTGGGGATGGTTTTTGGCTGCCGCCTTTTTCTGACAGTCTTGAAGTGCTCGATTCTTTTGGGAGTCCTACGAATGTTTTCTGTTTGGGAACTTTCCGAACTGTAGCTGGGGGGGTAGGTGCTTTTGTGTCTGTTGATGGAGTGGATGTGCTAATTGTAGCCTTGGGCTTTAGTGGTGGAATGCTGGCTCGATCTCTCTTGTCAGTCTCTTGTGCCTCATCATCCGATGCGAGTGAATCCTGATTAGCGGGCGAGGCCACAGGCGTATCATCAATGTACTCAGATAGAAAGGGGTGCGTCAGGGGCAACCCGAGCCTTCGCCGTTTGGCATTGCGTCTTCTGTGTCTCTCGATCCGCCCCGCGCAGGCAGCATCATAGAGCGCAAGATCGAACATCTCGCGTTTTCCGGCAGCGATTTCGGTCTGATGCTGCTCCCATTCCTGCAGTAGTCCATCTCCAAGATGTTCTAGGGGCTCCCAAGTACAATCTTCCAACTTAAAGCCCTCCCATTTGATGAGGTATTGCGAGGCATCAGGATCATCGGGATGCTGTCGCTCTGCCAGGATATCGTCGACCTCCCATTCTTTCTCGGAATCATTTTCACCGACATTTGTAGAAGTGATAGAAAGGTCGTCGTCGTCTTCGCCATCTTGCTGCTGGGTAGCAATTTCTGCCTCAGAAATCGAGCCAACTTCTTGAGCCTTTACCGACATGTTGCGACAACTAGCGAAGGCGGACCTAGCCTACCAAATTAATAACTGAAATTTGAAATCGAGACCAGCAATCTCGTCATATTGGGTTAGGCATAGAGACTAGAAGTCTTCAGGTGAGAATTTCCAGTTGTAGGTAGTGGTGGCAGTAGCGCGTGCTGGCCATGCGCATGAGAGCTGGTGAGAATCCAAGTACCACGATCAGAAACCACCACGTTGAAGAAGTGATGTCGGTGCATTCGAGTTGTCTTGAAGGCGATTAGTCAGTTCACCGCATCATACTGCTCACAAGCAGCTGAAGATGATTGACTGATCGGAGGTGCTGAATGACCGGGGTACATGAGAATGCAAGACAAACATTGAACCTAGCCCCACCGTGTGGGGAGCTTTAGGGCCATAAGCTGGCGGTCACCATACAACCTAGACCTTGCCTAGGCAGGTACCTAGGTACCTAGGTGTACCAGGGTGGGTGGTCCACCACCTGACCACTTACACCTATCATCTTAACCTCTTTAACCACTTGCAACTGCCATATTTCGATATAAACAGATGCCTTGTATTATTCTTTCATCGAATAAACCCCTCACGCGCCTAATAGCGCCATAGTATAATTATCTAAGCGTAGAACTATAAACCGGTAGACCTACCTGATATGTAATTAGTTCGAGCCTTGAATGCGCTGTAACCATGTCACCAAATCTACTAAGTACCTAAGACCAACCGGTATTTCTTAACAGCGTAACAGACCAATAATGAATAAACACCTAATTACATATTTCTTTTGGAGAACTATCTGTTGGTAGGTGACTATTTTGGGCTGGAGGTTATGTCGAAATAAGTAGTGTCCATTTTGGGCGGTTTAAAGGTGAAGCCAAAGGAAGGGGAAGACGGGGTTTAGTGTCTACCTAATCGGCCAGTTTGTATAGGCTATAGGGCTGTATTGGCTGCAATCCACCATCGTGATTTTGATTGACTATATGGCAGTATACTTAGACAAAGCCCTCAAGCATGCCGGGCTCCATTCCCCACAGGCTGTAAAGGATATGATCCAACAGACAACAGACAGCATCGTCGGCGTCGCAATTTCAACCATCAAGATTCGCCTGCGTGAGGCAACTAATGACTTCAAGTTGCGCGATTCGCTATATGCACATGTCAAGCAACATATGAACGCAATCACAACCCAATGGACGTCAATGGTCCAAGGCTCCTTGGATAGACAAACTTCATACAGACCCGAGTCACGTTGGATCCATCAGGTATATGGCCGTATAGCTGTATGGCCCTGTAACGATCTCGGAAACCCTGAGCGGTCTCAGAGATTCAAACATACTTTCAACTAGATATCTATTGTACGGGAGCCTACGCGCTCACGGGAGGTTACCTATGCGAGGCCCCGCGAACTACATGACCTTTCGTACTCGTATTCATCATATCATAAGCATGAAGCCGGGTTGTAAGATGTCTCGGATAGTAGATAAGCGATGCTATTTGGACTCGGAGACAGTTGGGTAAATATTTCCAAGGGAGGTTTGAGGCTGGGAGTGCTGTATACAGAGAGTAATCGACCTACAAGAGACTAAGAATCTTTTAGATGGTCAAAGGTCAATGCGCTCATAGAATATTATCCTCATATTGAATGATTCTCCAAGCCCTGTATTCAGCCCTTGTGATAGCGACCGACGCAACTAACTGCTTGCTTGCTATAAAGAAGGTGTAAAAGCCCCAGCCGAGATAATTATAAAAATATGCCCGATATCTAGGTCTACGCCAGCGTGAGGACGCAAGGTTTACAAGTGACTAAATATTCGTATTTATGACTACTGCTACAACTTTAATTGTAACCCTAAAATACAGAAAGGTATAAATCTGCCCTGTTTCCTGTGATTCGGCATATCAGATAGCAGTTGCTGAGATTTTTCCAACTCATATTCCTGTTTCGTTCTATCAGCGAAATTATCATCCCCACTCACTCTTGGTCAATCATACGATGTCTTCAATAACACTCGGCAAAAGGCAGTGGAATTCAAGATGGAATGGCCTGCCCAGAGAAATCCGCCTTCTGATCTTAGAAGCCCTGATACAAGACGGTTGCACACTGGCTCGGTTAGCCACAGTGTCTCGGGAGTGGCGAGCAGAATTCGAGCGGTTCAACTTCGCTCGCATCAGACTAACACCGTCACGCCTCGTTAATTTCAGTGCAATGACTCATCGCAACCGGGCTCTCGTTCGCTATATCTGGTTCTGCTTGGAACTTGATGACTACGACTGCACGAGGTGTGCGCCTACCCATAGGACTCTCACAGAGGATGAGGTTTTAGAGGCATTCATAGTCAGCGACACAGATCACTGTCCTATCACCACGGCGTTCGAGGATCTGTTCTCGGCTCTCAGCACATGGGATCCTAACGGCGATTTGGTACTTGATATCAGTATCTACTCGCCAAGCGACTCAAAACATTGGTTTAAGTATCTTACCTTTATGCCCGATACCCCTTTAGATATGCTAGGTGGCGGTGCTGGTGATATCACAGAGCAGACGATGTTAAACGGAGTCTTTAATGATCCTCAACATGGCTGGGCTGCTGGTCCCGGATACTCCGCTCCACTTTCAGCGGCTGTCCGCAAGATATTTCATCCAGTTATGGACGACGGGCCGTTTGACAGTGACCAGCTAGAGAACCAATGGTGGGATCAGCTCCCATCGGTCCCTGCGGTGACCGGTTTACTCCTCCGGCAACAGAACAGCCGGAGATGGAAGCCGGGCGCGCTTGGACACATGTTCGCCCGTTTTCCCAGACTCCAGGAAGTCCACTACGAGCCCTGGAGGGAATGGGACTGTATGCAGAGGCATACAGATAGACGTGAGTACCACCGCACTACCGGCCCAAGTTGCTGCTCACCCTCATATGTATGTGACTCTGTTGCTAATGATCCGCATCCGCTATCCAGATTACCAATATCTTTTTGAGTCTCTTCAACGTTCCAACAACAATCTTAGAAGGCTTGTGGTTTTCGAGAACTTTAATCAACAGTACCCAGCTTTCATGCGGCGCTTCCTTGAGGGAGTAGAAATGAACAAATGCGACATTATTCGCAAACCATCCCCAGCTATTAGCCGAGCGGTCGCGCTCGCCAGCTTCAAGCTTGAACATCTCGCAGCATCTTTCATTGTAGATGCTAGCCATTTCTTCGAGATCGATCCATCTTGGGAGTGGCCAAACCTAACCTCGCTCGTGCTTACTTCAGGATTACTTACCCCTGACGAGGATACGGCCGAGATTGAAGCAATGCTTCAGGCAGCGGCGACAGCAGCCATGAAGATGCCGCAACTGAAAACAATGGAGATTTGGAACGGAAGAAAGGGGTTGGCAGCGCTCTTCAAGTATCAGGCGTTCCGTAATATAGAGAGAGCCATAATCACTTGGAGAGGCACATGGACATTGACCATGGAGCCATCTGTAATTCAGGCTTGGGAAGCTGTCGTACACAAGTATGCCGATTGGAGACTTGATCTGGTCCAAGAACAGATAGACGAAAGTGCCATCAAATCCCATGGTGATGCGATTCACTTCCTTACGCTTTCAAACCAGGTTATTCGGCCCATCTCACTGCAGCAGATCCGGATGGAACAGAAAATTCTGAAGGATGTGGCGGTCGTGTAACATTAATTGAATCATTGGAAAATATAAGAAAACAATTATTGCTTAAAAATTTTCAATAATACCTGTTGAAACTATAAACCTACCCTTGTCCTCTCGGAAACACTGCCGCAGTAGTGCTCATTTACAGCCATCTAACCCAGGAAGTACTTGGTCACACGAAGCTATCTCACAAGCGCGGATATAGCGTAGGTACATAGCATGATCGTCATAAAGTCTACTAGTTTATCAGATTCAAGCTCATCCAGCCCATAGTCTACCTTGTCATTACTCGAAGCGTCTCAATACATGGTATAGATTCATCTACAAAGCATCGCCAATGCAGAACTCTCAAGACTCGAGAAAAAGGGAGAAGGAAAAGGGAAGAAAAGAGATGGCCTAATGACGATATGACTCGCGGCTCCGATGCCGTCCAGACCGCGGCGGCCCCCTGCTGCTCCCACCATCATCGTCACCATCATCCAAAAGCCAATCCTCGACATTCCTCCAGCTGCGCGCCCCGCGGTCGACCTCGCGCGAAACACCATGTCGACTACCACCGCCACCACCACCGCCGCCGCTCCTCTGCCCTGCACCACCCGCACGACCGCGCTCCGCCTCGTCCCACGCATCCCAATCATCTTCTCGGTCCCTGTCCCTGTCCCCGCGACTGTGCGGCCTAGGCCGAGCCACGACCTCCATGGACTCAAGCACCTCAGCATTGGCGCCCTCGGGCCGCCGCCACTTGCGCTCCCACCTCTTCTGCTCGACCTCGTCGCGCGCGCGCCGCGCCTCGATGCGCTTCTCCACGGCGTTGGCGCCCAAGGCCCCCACGGCGGCGCCCACGACCGTGCTGATGAGCTGGGTGCGCTTGTGCAGCTCGGCGTCCTCGCTGCTGTGGTGGCCCTTGCCGTGGTGCGGCTTCTCCCGGTTGCTCGTGAGCTCGACGGCTTCTCTCGCCGCGAGCCCGCCTACCAGCGCGCCCAGTACGCCGACGCCGAGGCCCGTGGTGGAGTCTGTGAATGTGTTGTCGACGAACCGCTTTGCCTTTTCGATGGGTGACTTCGCCCTTGCCCTGCCTCCGTCGTCCGAGTCGTCGCTGTGGCCCCTATCTCTGTCGCGGGGATCATCGATCGGGGGCGCCAGTGACCTCGGCCGCGAACGTGAGTGCAAGTCCCTTGATGGTGAGCGCGGCGGATAATAGGGTTCTTCTTGCGGCTCGTACGTCAGGCGCGCCTGGGGTTTCCCATTGTATGTCGTATGTCCCGGGCTAGGCACCCGAGGGTAAGGAGGGGGAGCAACCGGGCCACCCGTAGAATATGTGTAGTGGTCGGCCCGGTCGCGGGAACCGTATCCGTCGTCGTATCGTGACATGTTGTAGTCTCTCGTAGAAATTATCGATAAAGCGAAACTTGTAACTATGATAGGGCTTGTGGTAAATCGACAAACGAGGGGCGCTTTTGTAATGCCCGGCGCACGAGGAGGCAGCAACGGGCTCGAGGGTTATTGGTGTACTAATCGTGGTGGGGTGACTTGTCAGCCCTTGTGACTTCGAGTGTCGTGATAAGAGGGACGAGACTGATGGGATGTTGAACTGCGTGATCCCGAAAACGCCTGGACCCCACCTCCAGAAGAAGTCCTGCGTTTGTTTCCTATTCTGCCAGTGCTATTACAGGCCGCTATAGCCGTTGTCGTTGTAAACTAAATACGCTATTATTAGGTATTGATGGCGGAGTACGTAAGGTACCTGATCAGTATGCGACAAGGTGTATGGAAGTAGCGAGCATGATGTGAGAACACAAACAAGGAGATGCACCGAGTTGTTTTAAAGTAACAAGAAAACAAGAGAAACCAGCGGTGCCCGCGGAACCGTGACATCTGCTTATGCCTGCCCAACACGTTTGCTTTCCCCCAAGGTATGATGATGAAGTATCATCACCTACATACCCCCACGCTGTCAGCCAATATGTACCAGTGTTTCTCCCCAATAGACCGACGAGGACAACACGCCGTCTTCTTCCTCATTGGGCTGCTGCAAGACAAGACTGTAACAGTAGAATCTGTACGCTTACCTATTTGACATATTCCATCAAGTTCTGCGGGCGAACTCATCCCGTCTGCTCGGCATTGGTGGCTGGCGCATGCAATACACATGTACGATGGCGGGGTATGATGTCACTGTAACTCTTGTCCCGGGTGTTCCCTACAGTTCTCAGTAACCGGTGCAGTGACCGGTGCATTGCCTGCGTCCGCTTTCTGACTGCAAGCTCAACGATCAGTTCCCATTTCATCGTCTTGCATCCGACATATTGCGGAAACGGGCCGTGCCTTACCATCGCCAGAATAGCTAAGAAGACGAATTTTAATGTCCATGTGCGTACTGGAAAGGTGATGAGCAAGAAGAGTTGCATATTTTCAATCGACACTATAGGTGACCTCGACTAGATGAGTTTCCTACTCCAACCCGACACAACGCATCAGCATCTCACGGCCTCGATGGCTCCAGAGCCCGTTCGTGCGTTTCCAATAAGCACAAGTGAGATGAAGTCATCCCTTATTCGCTAAGGCAAGTGCGTACATATATGAGGTATCCAATCGAACGCGTTTAATCGGCTACTACGATGGGTTATAATATGATGACAGGTTTTACAGAGATGATGTTTTACAGAGGGGATCCGGCGCAGGAGCAAGCAAGCACTTAATTAGGTTGATTAGTGGTTGATTAATTATCTAACGACTGCACCGTAGGCCAGTCATGTCAATCGTGATCATACAACAGCGTCTGCTAATTTTCCACGCACATAAACCACCTTCATTCATTACCACCGTGCATGACAGAATCGTTATTAGGAAACATTAATAGTGTAAAAAGAAAAACCGTCTTCCCCCCCTCCCTCTCAATCTTTTTCGTTCGACACTACCACGTGCTCCTCAGCTCATTCAATTAAACCATAGGCTGGGGCGTGGCCACGATGAGACCTGAGGTTGAAGAAACAGTGTGAGTGTGTGACTTGCTTCATCGCACCTGACTGGCTGATACAAGACCGAATTAATCAACAAGAAAAATAAACTCAGAAGGAAAAGAAAAGGAAATCAGTTTGACAGATTGCGCAGCTGAAACCTCATCCCATTCATCAAATCGTAGGCAAACACGATGTCAGCTAGTATAGCGCTCACGACCACTGAAGGTCAGACAGACTATAGCGCAACATGCTTCTCGTGGTATGAGAATGCAAGGAATACACCAGGTCGAATGCGAAGTATAGTTCAGAAGGCTAATAGGGGAGAGACGCAGTAGTGGCAGCAGCCGAAAAGATAGCTTCAACGAACTAGACGGGAATACCGGTCATCAGCGCTTCTCGAGTAGGAAAGCGAACTCTGAAGCAGTGGAAAACAAGCGAGCGTTCATGCCGAGCACGAACACGCGATCCCGCTAGTGATTCAACCCTCGACGCTCACTTCGCGGCTTTGAGATCTGAGACTGAACACTTCCATTATATGCCTCTCGCACATCAGGACGCGACTTGCTAGCCGCAGGAATCTGCACAAATGGGCGGCGTCGCTCACTGTCATCCTGAAAGCGAACGCGCTGTCCACTGCCGTTGCTGATAATCCGACCACTACCATCGCTGGCGTCGCGGCCACCGCCTTGACGAGCTGCAGGCATCCCGGCCAGAGCCTTGCGTCTGTCCACAGCGACCTTGAAAAACTGCGCGACTTCCTCCAGCGGTCTCTGCGCCGACTCCGGGGAGCCGAGGAGGCGCAGGAAGTTCTGTGAGTCGAGGACGTGCTTCGCGATCACGCTGTCGGGCTGGCAGAACGTGCGAATGCGCATATAACGTGCGTTCGTCTTCATGGCGTATAGGAGACCAGCGATAGCCGCTGGGCCCTCTGCTTGTAGTGGTCCGTAGAATCGGAAGTCGTTGATATGTGCCGCGATCAGGTCAACCTGAGTCTCGAGATCGTACCGGAAGCCGACGACTTTCGGACGGCCCTTCTGCGCCCATGCATCAGCTATGCGACTCAGCTTACTCGCTTCCAGGCGACCGCTATTAAGCTGCACTTTGATATAGGCGTCCAGTGCGTTGTTGAGGTTGTACTCCAGCTCGCAGTACAGGAGACTTTGCTCGCGAGCATCGAGGGAAATGTTAAGGCGATTGACAGAGTTGGATCTGTTGCGCACTGGCTTAAACGCTGTGCTGTCGGCCTGTAGAAGTCAGTTTCATGAGCATTTCAATAACAGTAAACCAAGCTAAGTAGAGGTGTGCCTTACAATTACACGTGCCTTTCGCTTAAGGCTCTCCATGAATCCCCCTGCCTTCTCAATCTTGGGCTTCTGTCCACCTAGAGCCGCCGTGTCTTCAAGCCAGCCATGCTCGCCGAATAGTGTCTTTGCGCCTTGTTCGACACCAGCTGGAGCACCACTTACCCGCATGATAAATGGAGTGAGCGGCGTGTACGGTGAATGGGGAATAACTATCTCTTTATGCGGGATTACATCATTCGTCAGAGTATCATTTCGGCTAGCCTTGGACTCGGAACCGTCTGAATACTGACGGCGGCGATGAGATACCTCATGCATCGTAGCAGATCTGGTCAAGGCCGACCCTTGACCGGTGTGCAAGGCAGCACTGTACTCACTGTCCGAATAGGCAGAGTCCCTAGAGAAAAGGTGATGGCGATCGTCTTTATTACCGTCTTCTCTGATACCCAAGGCACTTCGAGAACGCACGTGGCTGACAATAGGCATGTCTTGAATATTGAGATAGTCTCTTTTCTGATGGTGATCCTCATCGTGTTTCCCTTTAGCTATAAATGTATCCTTCTCGGGAGTCGGGAGTGTGATACGGATGGAGCCTTGCGATTCAGAGTGGGCGAGCTTCAGGTTTTCTCTCCACTCGGCGTACGACTGAAGAGAATTAGAGATACCCGTTGCATTGCACTTGGGGATATTCAGTGGACTGATGCTGGGCCCATCTTCAACAGATCCATATACAGGCGAGTCAGCATTTGGAGCGTACAAATCAAACTGCTCCGCCTTCGAAGACTCGATCGCATTATGCTCGACTTGGTAATGGTTGGTGTTCCGGTTAACAATTCCAACAAAGGCATGGTTCCTCAGATTCAACTGGGCAGGGCGGCGCTTAGTCTTAGGATGAGATTGAGGTAAAGAAATCTGTGTGGCTGAGGCACTGATGTCTCCATTGGTTTGCTGTTGTTGGTGATAAGTATGGGCAGGCAGCGGAGGAGGAGAGTGTTCCATGCATTGCTGCATTAGGTCCGTTATACTGGTGATATTGCTCTCATGTCCCGCCTTGCCGGTGTGGCCATCATCATCATCGTCACTGTTTTTCTTGGTAACCTCGTGGACGGGAGACAGTAGTACGTTAGTCTTATCATCACTGTCAATGAATTCATATCGACGCTGCATTGTGCGTCCACGATCTGTGGAATCGGACCGCACATTGCCATTTCGAGTCGAACGCTCGGACTTGGGTAACAACGAATTGATGCTATTGCCTCTGCTGTGTTCATAGCCCGCTGGCATATCGAAACTTTGCTTATGCTGAGATCCGGAGCGTGAATACGAACGCGAGTGCTTGTCTACAGCCTCGGATTTGGCACAGGGCGCTGCTGCCGTGTGTTGACCCTTCTGGTCGGTTTGTTTGTTCTTATACCTGTACCATCAATCAGTACTTAGACTCGGACCGTGACATAGTAATATCAACAATGAGAGATGCTGCCAGCTTACATAATAGTCTGTTGATTCGTCTCAGGTTGGCCAGAAGTTGAATGAACGCTTGCGTTCTCCTTGTTGTCCTTGAGCTTGGTTTTATTGGGAGGAGAGAGCGTAAGGTTTGGTTTGACTATCCGGATAGAAGTGTCTCTGCCCTCTAGAGAAAGTAGAGATGATCCTGAGTCCTCACGAGGGAGGTAAGAAGGTACTGTAGAGGCGAAACCAGGAGGATGCGAGGCAAGAGAGTGATAGGGATGTAACTTCGGGTGATGAGGTGGAATATGAGCTGGCATTCCGAAGTGAGCATCACCAATAGGTGTACCGATATAAGGGTTTTGGCGCTTGTTTGACAGGAAGATTCCACTGATTGAGGGATGAATGTTGCGAGACGGGTGGATGATATAATGATCAACTGGGTCGAACGTATCCTGCTTGTTGGGTGAACGGAGAGGGGCAATGACAATGGTGTTACTAGGGTAATCATTCACTTTGTGTGGGAGAGGTGCAGACACTGTGAGTTCTTGAGTCAGTAGGCAAAACACAGACAGACGCTGTAGAAAATGCGTAATCTAGGGAGAGTTATGAGCCCGTTATACCTATTCTCGGAGAAGTGCGATCATCATTGTCGGTGACATCTTTATATTGTGGGCGATTGCGTACTGCGCAGGAATAATTTCACGTTAGTACTTCGAACAAATGCGGGCTTTATGCGTGTTTGCTCGGCCGTTAGTAGAAGCTGTCTGGGGCATAGTCATCGGGGTGGGTTGTGTACGTACCAGAGACACCTGAAGTTGCGCGAAGTGGAAGGACGTCAGAATATCGTCGGTTTGCTACTCGAACTTCGTTTTCTTCGGCTGCTCATGGAGCTCATCAGCTCTACGCACGGAATTTGATATCAAAGGAAGTAGAGATAACCGCTTCCAAAACCGGACTTCGAGAAATTCGTTGTACAATTAGACTTACGGCAGATTTCGCTAGGAGGCTGGAGACTTCTCATGATTTTCTCTTGCTCCAAGTCTAGCAACACCAGCGGGCTATAAACCCTATCTGCTCGTACGAGATAAGCCGTCTTGTTTATTTTTGAGTATGTAAAGAAGAGCCGTGGCGCAGAACTTACACTTCGGCTTCGGAAGTTGGTTCATTTGGTGAACAGTGGGAGTCGTTGGGTTGAATAGGTAAAGAGAACAAAGTTGATGCAGTAAGAAGTGGAAGTTTTTAGTTTTCTAAGGATGGGGGTTTATAATTTTTGTTTCATGATTGCAAGAACAAACTTGTGCTCACTGCCTGGGACTTACAGATACCTAGGAATTTCCCACCTTCCGCAGTTGCTTGCTATCTACCCACAAACCGACTATCTCCTCTCTCCCCTTTTCCGCCCACCACTTGCGTTATATCTTAGCGGCCGGAGCATCTCTCCTGTCTCTTTATGGGAAATGCGGCTCGAGCTGATACCATCAGCTCGGGAACTATGGGCCTCTTGCTGCGGATTTCCCAGCAGAAATTTTCTGAGGTTTTCTTGTGTGTCTTTTATGCTCCTTCTATTATTGCAGCCATGCACTGTTGTCGTGCCAATCTGCAATGAGTGACGTCAGTCACAGTTAGGTTATTAGATGATGAATTAGAGCGTTTCATGCACAGTAGAACTGATGACAATTGATGATGGAAGACATCCCTGGTAGCTATCGCAAAATTGAATGGGTGCACAAAGCTCACCGGTTGGCTCCCCATAAATGACTGTATTCCCTGTGTAGGTGCTCGTCGGTATGTTGCAGTATTGTTAACTGCAGTGCTCTGAGTCAATTGAGACCCCTTTGTATACAGAAAGCGACGAACAGCGCACACAACACGGAAGCAACAAAGATATAAACTTATATCTTAGGTTACGAACCTGTTTCGCCCTGAGTTGGCCTTTCAACGATAGTAGTTTGTCGATTTGTTACTGGGCTGCACACATTGTGCAGTTCATTTTGAATTGTAAATTCGATATTGTCGAACAGCGGTGCATTCCAATTATGTCGGTCATGTCTGAGCATATGTTAGTAAATCTCTAACTGGCCTCTCATCTCAGGTACCAGATAGACCTTTCCATGGCAAACCCTCTCAACGAGTCTGAATTTTCGCCAACCGATGTCGCTAGTTTTTTTGATGCATGCGAGTGATGGACATACATGGGCAAGTATTCCTGCATCCTATTTTCACTCGCGGCGAACGAGCTTGTATGGTCCAAGCTGTCATGCCTTGAGGAACAAGCGTTGACTTCGGCGGCGCTCTCGAAATCGAAAACTTTCCCCTTTCTTTTGGATGATAATTGCTGACTTTTGACCCGAGTATCGCACCTCAAGAGTTGAGCATCTTTTTGAGAACAATCTGGCTCAATTCTCGAGGTGTTTGACATCGGTGCTTCCAGGTCGAATCTCCTCATTGTAATAGTAGAGTCTTGGGGGTTCCATTGGTAGTCGAGGCCGCCATCGAATCCAAGCTGAGGTGTGAAGGGACCGCGAAACAGCCAGGAAGAAGTTCGATTTAGTAACCCCGTAGTAGCAGCCTCCACAATAGTTTCGGTGGCCTTAGACTCAGCAGTCGGCATCTGAGATATGTGCAAGTGTGAGGGTAAACTCTCGCCACTGTCAACAAGCAGAAACTTCCGAGCAAATATTGCGTTGGGTATCTGAAAGCCTTCTGGCCAAGGAACAGATATGCTTCCACACTGAGGCCGCCTACCTTTAAATAATGAGCCAGAATCGAAGATTAATGAGTTAGGTATCCAGCTTCGTCGTCTCTGTTCTATTTCAGGCTCTCTCTTCTGGCTGCCGAGCTTTTCGACGAATCTTTCAATGATACTGATGCTCGACAGCGAATGGCGCAGTCTCTGTGAACGGCTGCCAGGGCTCATAGAAGCATCTGCGGTTTCAGACGATGATATTTCACTCGGCTGATCTAAAGATGTTATGGGGAGTTCGCGCTCCTCTACAAATCTTCCTGTTGCTCCATATTCGGGG
This sequence comes from Xylaria sp. FL0933, assembly GCA_022578765.1. NCBI lineage: Eukaryota > Fungi > Ascomycota > Sordariomycetes > Xylariales > Xylariaceae > Xylaria > Xylaria sp. FL0933. The sequence goes on along the minus strand of MU389734.1, from coordinate 554,087 downwards.
TCCCATTGCATTTCATGGAATTCTTTGGGGTTCGGGCTGCGCACAGGACGAGTGCCTTCGGATCGAGTGGACACGAATAGTGTATGATCTATCAACCAGACTTTCTTATTTCTTATACAGCTTGGATCTATATGATCTCCTCGTTTCCAGGATGAAGAATCAGAGAGGACAAAGCGATAGCGATCGGCGTGCTCTGAGCGCCAGGCCAAGAGTTTCTCCGTTGGGACGATGGAAGAAGTGATTGTCGTCATATGGGGAATGTGTGGCAGTTCGAGGTCGGCCTATCTTAGAATTAGAGCCTCAATGCGCCCTTTAAAGAGGGGCAAGGGATACTGACATATCTGTACATGTGATCATGCCGCCATCGCTGAAAGGCAGCCCCAGGGTCGTCGGTATGCTCACAATCTACCTCGATTAACTCATATAGGACGCCTCCTGCTAGATCTAGATTCTCGTCTCCCAGGTGCTCCCGTAGAATGAGAAATATCTAGTAGCTGTCAGTATCTTCATAGCATTTACACGTCTTGACTATAATAACCTGTTGTATGCCATCTTTATATTGAAAATTCCTTGGAACATGGGCGCAAAATCGGACAAGGACGTTGCGACATTCTACATATACGAGTCAGTCGGGAAGAATCAGGATCTGGGACATAGCACATACTCTCCTCATCATACCCCGAGCGGCTGAGGTTCTGAGGGCCAGAGCGTTTCTGAACAAGATCGAAGGGCTTCCATTCGCACTCGGAAATTGGACGAGGAGTCGAATGAGTTGGAAAAGGTGAATCACTGCGAGCGCTATTATGATCCACGGGACCACCCGTAATACGACGGTGTTGTGGCATGGCCAGGAGCTAGATCGGTACAATCAAGACATGTCCCTTGGACATGTGGCACGGCGGCAGACAGAACCCAGGCTCAACAAACTTTTTCATGTCCCGTGGCTTGAACGGGCTTAGACATGTCGAGAATGATATGCCCAGGGGAGGGTGATAATGGTATGAACTAAAGTGGGATGGGCTTTGATGCCAGAGACTTCTAGTTTATTCAGAGTTCAGTGGGAGGAGTTGTTCGACGCTGTACCTACCCTTTTTCACTGACCAGCCATTGCACCTGTCGCTCTGTGTTTAACTTACCTCTTGTAAGAGCTGGGCTTGCGACTTCCTTGTGATGCCCACTTCAGAGGTAGGTACCTGCTAGGTAAACTGCAGTCGCTTCGCCTGATACCCACCGAACTGAGCTGCGTCATCAATGAATATATGGATGAGAAAGGGGTACGTCTGTTACGTAAGCCTAGATACCTAGGTAGTAAGTGACAGTTGAGCAAAGGCCTAATATACATGTCTCTTCAAAACCCCTCTCTAACTTGGTCGGCCTATAACCTAGCAACTTGTGCAGCGAGATCTCGTCTTTTAAGAACACCCTTTAGGTGTAAGCGGAATACAACCTACATCGAGCCATAAAAAAAAGTCTACATCCACCAGATAACCTCCTAAAACGCCCATTTCACGATGGAGACCAGCGTTCAGGTTCGGTCTTCGTCAGCTTCCTCATTCGATTAGAGTCGGTGTATTTTAGAGAAACGAGGCGCCAAAAAAATGAAATTATAACAAATGTATCTAAAAACAGTGCGTATCCTGCGCGGAATCGAGTGTTAGGGATTACTGATGAAATTACTATGAAAATTCAGCAGTCTGCTCGCGTAAAAGCGTGGCTGGATGCAACTGGAATGCTGTGCAGATTATAGCAAAATAATTTCCCAGTGACCCTGTTGAGTACTTAAAACATAGGTGTACTTTGGAGATTATGTTTTATAAGCTAAATGGTTCTCTTATTCTGTCCAAGAACAGCTTGATATTGCTGCGTTTGACGATCGCTGTATTGAAAGCAGGGACGACGTCTCTAAAGCGGGAGCTCAGGCTTGAGCGATTTACCTGTAGTTCATCACCATCTCTCGACTCAGTATGTTCCTAGTCAACAAATATCTGGAGAGCTACAAGACAGTATGGAATATTGTATAGGAGTTACAGCTATAAGGCCTAGTAAGAGAAGTGAAGTCAATGAAAATTGTGTAGCGGAAGGCTTCGTAGTGCATTATTCAAGCCCCGGTGCTATATGCGACTGGAGGGTAGGTTTACTGCACCGTTCATTACAAAGCTAATGGATAGGTATCATCCTTTTCGGTAAGACGGGGGTGTACTAGGCGACAGCTACCCTTTCAGCTTCGAGTTATTGAGTTGCTTCCCTGGTGCTCCAACTGACACCGTGGGACTCTTATCTAGACTCATAATGAACCACAATTTCGACAGCATATACTATAACACAACATTCACCAGACCGGTATGTTGCACACCGGCTGATCTGCTGTACCTCATACAGGGGGCTGGACGAAAATAGAAAGCGACCACGGGTGCTATTTATTGACGGAGCTATGCAGGAAAGGCTGCATGATTACTTCATCATCAACATGATTTGCTAGGTTAAACATGCGAGAAACGGGGGTACGTGCAGCTGAAAAGCTGGCTGGCAAGGCATACTCGTAACTAACATTATGTGCAGCGGGAAGCTAGAGCATACTGGTAGGTACCTTTAATCACTCACCTGTACGTGGCATGTTGTTAAGGAAGAGGTTGCAGCAGACCGACAAACACCCGTTCTACCGGCCACTATGAGCTTCTTTCTGCTTTCTCAGCAGGAAAACATGCCTCGCATCGCTTCTTCATGTGCGGCGGTGTGATGACGGTGGTACTCTGAGATGTGCGTTGTACCGAGTTGGGGGCATCGGCGTCGCTTGGGCAAGTTTCGCCATGCTTGCCTTGAGGGCGTATTTACCTGATTGGAGCTCGTCCAACAGCTGCCACCCACTCTAAGGCACTGAGGTATATACGCAAAGCGCAGGGAGAACGACCACTGGGATAAGTACGGACAAGAAAGACGATTCGGGCATTTACGGGTGGACGCACAGAATTGTGACGCAGAAACGCGCAATTATTGAGATACAAACTCGAAGTTCCAACGGCATCACGAAGAGTTTGGGGGATGTATGATTGGGGGCTTGCAGTCTATTCTTGTCGCCCGCCAGTGGCTGTCCTGTGCATACATAACCTAAGCATAAGACATCATGATACTACTTAGGTACCTAGGTAGACAGGGGTACTGGGTGGGTCCGCAACAAGAGTGGTTATTTTGCATACGTACTGGATGTACATGTAGGTAGTTCAAGTTATATGCCAGCCAATATAGCGGTTCTTGTTGTGCCAGATCTGTAATGTAAGCTGTCCAGCATACTCTTCACATGTCTGCGTCTTTTATTGCTGGGGCTTTGTCCTTGATACATTCTTGTGTAGAGTTGAAGTTGGAGGCTGAGTGAATAACATGGGCGGGGAGTCAGTTGAGTATATTATACCATCTTCCTGCGTAGTAGTACATTGTTAAAGGGTTTCTAATGCTATTGGGATGCACAGCTGGTTGCTGCCCTGCAAGACAAAGTCCCCGGCGAAGCGCAATTAATCCACAGACAAGTAATACTAACACATCCAGTTTGGTACCGGTAAGTGTTTGTCCCACAAAGCTTTTTGCTATTCAAAGACAATGAACCTAGCATAGGTAGCACCGTACCTATTTAAGTGCCTACCTTGATATACTCTTCCTAGGGACGTGTAAGACATTAGAAATGATATACATATCCTTACGCTTCAAGTTGTTACCTGGTACATGGTAAAGTGCATGTGGAGAGTGCATCTGTGCTAGTGGTATAAGTACCTAGCTAATATGTAAATGGACTAGCCTGGATTATCATTTTCAACGGGAATGGACCAGAAGGCAAGTGCAAACGATACACTGAATACACCTATAAGAACCTAAGTACTTAACATCTTGGAAACTATAGGCGGCACACTTCCAACACTCTTTCCTTCAGGTTCTCTTCTCTTTTGTTTCCACACATCGAGGTTGCTCATCTCTGCCTTGATGGGGACACTAAGAGTTATACTTGTCATACAGTATCAGGAAAACACAGCTGCAAGTCAAATAACAACACCTGGCGAGCCCTGGGCAGTCTCAATTTAGTTCCAGATTTGGAACAAGCGTTGTTAGTGGGGAAGGGCGATCCGCTAACCCCATACTTGGGTTCCTGCTACCGTTGATAGGCGACTAGGGTAGCCCAGGCAGGCTAACCCAGTCACTTGACCGTACCTTAGGCGGTAGGTACCTACGTATACCTACTATCTGCCCTAAACACAGGTAGGTAGTTGCGCCCTATAGTACCTAACCAGGTCCTCATTAGGTACTGCTCCAGATCCCTGCAGGGAGACAAGGTCTCCAGTTTATTTTCTAGCTCCCAACGCAGTTGGACCTGGAAGCCATTCAACACTGCAACACGGCGAGCTGGGTCGTCTAACATCCTTACTATCAGTTACGACCACACGAGATCTCGTCATGGCAATGGGGGACTCAAGAGCTACCAGCATTATGGACTTTGTCCAGCGCTATAGAGACTATGAAGGACGCCGTGATCTAACTCACGAACTCATCAAGGTACGTCCAGCACCTAGCTGGCTACAGCTGCAGCACCCGGAGGCATACCACTTCCCCATGTCCGTGTTTGTGGTCGCCCCTCGTTCGACTGGAAGATTTGCCGTGCTGACTGGCAGAGTACCGTGCTCTGCTTGTAGGATTTAATGATATATGCCGAACATGTCGAGTCGACGGCGCGCACCGAAAATGGCCGTTTGGTCCAGCAGCTGAGAGAAGTGACTATGGATCTCGACGACGCTACCAAATCGAGACGGCAGCTCCAACACCGCCTGCAGGATATAGAGGAACGCATGGGCTTTGTCTCGCTGGATAACAGCCAGTTGAAGGTATCAATCAGCTGCTGGCTTCACGTCATGCCGACTCATCGCGTCTGAGACTTACTCTGCATAGAGCCGAAATCCATACGTGTTAGTCCTGATTGACGGCGATGGTTTAATTGTGAGCCACGCCCCTGCCCATCTTCTCGTGGAATTCGAACCAGGACCTTTCTGACATCCGTGCAAGTTTCGTCAACATTTTATCAAACAAGGCGCCGAAGGCGGTAGAAGAGCAGCCGCTGAACTCCACAAATCCGTCGTTGCTGATCCCTTTATAAACGGAAATGGTGCCCAAATATTTGTCAAGGTCAACGCAAACCTCGCCGGCCTCAATCGGGCACTGAAGCGTGATGGCTCCGTGGCTACTGAAGACGAGCTGCAAGAATTTGTGGGGGGTTTCAACCAGGCCAGTTTTTTCGATTTCGTGGACGTGGGCCCAAATAAAGAAACAGCCATCTCTAAATTGAAAGGTACGTATTCAATCGTGCAAGTCTTTTCCAACAAATTTCCCACTCGAATACGAAGCTATGTGGCAATGCTCGACTCAGCTCCTTGCGAATGCCCCAACAGTAGTACCTTGTGGCTATGTCACTGGCAACCGTTTGCTTATGACCCCAATTGACCTACGACAACCACATAAACGGCTCACCGAATCAGACATCTCCAAACTTGCAGACAGTTTTACTAATTGATACCATCAGATACTGCTGTGTTTCATATACAAAATCCCAGTTGCAAACAAATCATCATGGGAATATCCCATGATCCTGCCTACGGACCAATTCTAGACGAAATTATAAGGGGCGACGTCAGTAAACAAGAGCGCATCAAAGTGCTCGAAGGGTCTCCTACTGTGCGCGCCGTTGTTTCAATTGGGACCGACATTATTAGGTTTTCGGACGTATTTCGATCTGACAAATTGACGGATAGGCGCACCGTTTCAAGCCATTCTATACACTCGGTGCAATCTGGGTCTTCTATATCAACTTCAAACTCTGGGCTTCCGAATATTTCTTATGCCACAGTGACTCAAAAGGCTAGTCCGCCACCCCAGATCACTCTTCCAATACCACTAGCTCCTAAATCCGCAAATTCGTCACTACGTGTCGCCAAACAGCCGCCGAAACCCGCTTGGAACCCGGGCCCGAGAGGCCTAGACGCTCCGATTCCGCTGAATCCGATGGCTCTGGAGACTATTAAGAAACGAAAAGACAACAACAAGCTGTGCAACAATCATTTCCTTCGCGGCCCTTGTGCCAAGGGCGATGAATGTTGCTTCGTGCATGATTACAGCCCAAACAAAGATGAGAAAAATGCCATTGCCTTCCTTGCCCGCCTCAATCCGTGCACAAACGGGCAAGATTGCGACGTGGATAACTGTATCTACGGTCATCACGTAAGTGTAGCATGTTTCATTCTCTTTCCACAGATGGTGTCTTACTTATTATACAGTGCCCGAGCGTCGTAAATGGCATTTGCACGCATCCGTATTGCAAATTTCGCCCCGAAGAGCATCCACCTGGGACAAAGCTTAGGAGTAATAAGATTTAATAGCCGCTTGGCAGCATCGGCGATATCAGTGCTCGTCGTACAAAATCTTCGATGTGTTAGTACCTAGCAGAATCGCTAAGGAAGTCAGTGGGACTGGGATTTCGGGACATCACTATTTCAGCTGCGCTGGATTTCCTTTGCGTCTGGGCGGCCCGTATTAAAAAGACTTCTAATATGATATGTACCAATAATGAGAGCGCGCATCGGAGTGCCACGAAAAACTGCGGCATCTAATGCGGAACGGGTGCATCTATCAGTAGGTAGGTAGCATGCACAGATATGGCTAACGCGATGATCAATGAATACCCTATTTCTAAAATTGATGCAAATTGAAGATATATCGTGATACTAGCGGTGGCAATGTGTATTGAACTCGAGCAGTTCAGTATTATTGTAAACAGACTTCTTTCCTTGTTAAAGAAGATCGGATAGATGATCTTATACAAATGGGTATGTAGTATACATAATCGGTATAACCCGAGCGGCTAAGGTGAGATGCCGCTCATTCAACTGAATTGTGTGTATAGACATATACATGTATATACTATACACTTTACATGTGCTAATCACGCGGAACCGCTACTTTAGCCGAGACCATGACAGTTTCCTAACCTTGGATAGAATCGCTCTCAAATCAATCACCGTGCTCTCTGCTAAATGGGATGGATAACTTGAGCTTAGCCAGAGATGAGCTTCGCCCGTGTCGCCCGTTACTTGTTTTGTTCGTGGATGTATGCTTTCCCCGCGTTTCTGATAGACTATCTACTTAGGTAAGGTGAACACATAATGGAGTGAACATATAATGGAGGAGAGGAGAGGAGAGGCGAGGGATTGGGCGTCTGCACTTTATACCGGAGAAATATCTGGCACAATTATATGTATGACATGAAGAGACGAGGACGACCTGGTTCCATGGAAGGGTATATATATGCATGGCTGCTCTTGGCGTCTTGAAATTCCCCCGAGTTCTTGCGTGGTTGCATCTCTTATGTTTCGTTTCAATATCGTGTCAAAGTACCTGTAGCTTGCGCTTCGAGACGACACTACAAGACAAGACAAAGAGATACAGGCCGAGAAATGCATCTATCTTCGATCCTAGCCGTAGGCGGCTATTTCGCAGCGCTGGCCTCGGCGGCCACGCTGACGCAAGTTCCGAATTATGAAAACAACGCCACGTCTAAGGCGCAAATGTGAGATATAACTTCACATCAATTACGCGCTACTAAGCTGCGAAGCTGACATGGAAGTCTTGTATTAGGTGGGTATACAAGCCCGACAATGTCGTCGCCAACTCGCCCCTTGTTGTCGTGATCCACTCGTGCCAGTCCACAGCGCAGTCGTATTTCCAGAATAGTCTGATTCCCTGGAAGCAGGGCTCCGACAAGAAGGGCTATATCACGGTCTGGCCCAGCTCGCCCAACAGCGGAACCGTGAGTCACCCGTCGAGGTTCTTTTCACTCGTATTAGCCGTGTGTGGAGGCAGACAACTCACTGTCAAGACAACAAACGTATCTCGACATCATGCGGGGCCTCTGGAATTGGTGAATATCTCACCCAGAAGAGTAGTTGTTGACTTCAGTGAATTATAGTGCTGGGATGTGTCCTCAAAACGGTCGCTCACGCACCTAGGCGGAGGCGACTCCCAAGCCATCGCGAACATGATTCTCTACGCCATCAAGACGTACGACGTGGATGCGACCCGCGTCTATGTAACCGGTGGTTCATCGGGCGCTATGATGTCCAACGTGCTTGCGGCAACCTATCCCGAACTCATCAGCGCTGTATCCCTGTACTCCGGCGTCGCGGCGGGCTGTTTCGTCAGCTCATCGGGTGGCGTCGATCAATGGAACAACACATGCAGCGGTGGTCAGTCGAAGGCGTCTGCTGATCAGTGGAAGCAGGTTGTTCTGGATATGTATCCGGGATACACCGGGCCGAGGCCGAAAATGCAGATTTGGCATGGTAGCGCCGACACTACGCTTGCGCCGCAGAACTACCAGGAGGAGATCAAGCAGTGGACGGCCGTCTTCAATCTTAGCCAGACGGCTACGAGCACGATTCAGAATGACCCGAAGCAAGGGTACACGACGAGCAATTATGGAGATATGGTGCAAGGGATCTATGCCCAAGGCGTCGGACACAGCGTGCCGGCGAATCTGACGGCAAGTGAGATGTGGTTCGGGTTGTAGATGGCTCTGACTTCCTGCCAACGAACCCAAAGATCTTGGCATCGAAGGGGGAGAGCATCTACGGAGTCGTCATATATGGTATAGATAGTTTGCAAGATAATCCGTCTGATCGGAGAGGGTACAAACTTGTAGTTGCTATTAGGGCTGACTTCAACATAAAGGAAATGAGGTCGGCTTACACAATTAGGTGGCTCTTATGATCCAGTAACTTCCAGCTGCGACCAGTGCGTATTTGTCGTTCCCAGTTTTTTGCCGTCCGGCGATTTTTACGATCTTCTCACGGAGATGGAGATTTTGACGCTGAGACGGAGGGCGATAAGCCCGGAGCAGATGAGTCAGATGAGGCTGCCGGGGAGGTTACAGATACCACATTATGTGGCCCAGGGTTATACACCAAGCTGCTACCAAGCAAGAAACTTTGGCTTGGGATATCCGATTCGGTATTTGGGTGAAGCACGGACGGTGGATCCCACTTAAGCTTGTTCATCTTGAATCGGAAATGACCCTCAGCGATCTCGATCTCATCTCCCTCATTCGTTCTCAGTTTAAGGTCGCGTTTTGCCCTCGGATCTCTGTGCCTATTGTAGAGGTCAAGCTCACCCGGTGTCCAGTTATGGTTATCAATTATTAACCTTGCGATTTCAACCACGTCCTTGGTCTGCATGACTCTCTTGGGAACGCGTAGTAGATGTTCCCATTCATGGCCGACCTCTTCGAAAATCTGATCGGCCTGAGGTTCCAACCCGCGCATCCACCAAGAGGGGTAATGCAGGAGCCTCACGAAGCAAAGCCAGTAGGCTATGATAATTAACATTCTAGGCCGAAGCTCTTTTGCGAGCGGAAGGAGAGGTCTTGGACAAAAACTGTAAAATGTGATGATGCGGAGATCCATAACGGGACCGAAACCATGCTCAATGAGCTCTTGATAAAGCGAACCGAGATATTTGAGCATTTCATAATATTCCTTTTGATGGTCGTAGTCCGCATCTCCGTCCTTGATCGATGTCACCATAAATAGGAGGTTGTTCGGAATGTACTGGACTATCTTCTCCATATCTATAGGAGGCCGGTAGAACATGGCAGAAAGACCAGATTGCTCAACCGCTCGTGGCGAGATAAGTTCAATAATGAGACCGATACCACGCCACAGAGGTATCCAATCAACAATGAAAAGGCGCTTGGCGTTGGGATCTCGGAAGGACTGGCTACTCATTGCGATTGTGAAAAGAGAACAGGCGAGCAGAGCCGGAAAATCGGTTGGATCAGCCAACTCAATAGCATTTCGGTAGCCTTCGAGGGCTCGGGCTTGGTAAGTAACAAGTCTCCGAGTCGGCACGGGTTGATTCAGAGCGCGGAGGTCCAAGGCCGAGAGGGCTTTGATGGTCTCCATGAGGAACGGGGAGCGAAAAGCGTGCTCGACGACTTTGACCTTGAGGGTATAATCGATGAGGGGCGAGCGTCCAGCGTTGACAGAGAAGTGATGGTACGAGTGGGCGGTGTAGAACCATAGCATTTTCATGTCGATAGCGTCTGCGGCTTGTTCCGGAATGAAAAGAGGCTCCGAGATGACCGGAATCATATTTTGACGCCAAACTGCATCCTCCCCAATGTCGATTTCCTCATCTTCCCCGACCAATTCAACTGACTCTTCCCGGGCTGCTTGTGAGGCTACAGGATTTGAGGGACCTGCAGACCCACCACTTGATGTGTAAGGTGGCGGTGCGTTTGGATAAACACACTTTTCTTTTCGGAGAGTACAAGCCTTACACACGGGTTTCGCTTCGTCACACTTCCAACAGTGTTCATTAGCCGTGGCCACACCAAGGCAAATGTCCGTGAGAGCAAACGAGAAGTCGTGAGCAGATATGAACATACCTTTACCTTACGCTTCTTACACTGCTTACACCCAGCGCGTGACTTCCTATGAGGCCGCTTGGACAGGTACCGCCTCTGAGTTGGAGCTCCTGAGTCCTCGGTGGTGTTACCCGGCGAGACCGCGTCCGAAGTCGACTCGGGAGGTACTAGATCCATGTTACTGATTGAGGAACTGGGCATGCCTGAAGTTAACGAGACATCATGGCTGACATCGAAGTTCAAGTCTCCTTCATCCATCATTCTTAAAGGAAGGAAAAATTGCGCTCTTGTGGTCGTATTAATGAGCTTATTAAGATTATGAGAAGGCGACCGATCGGCGGCAGTGAGAAAAGTCGAAGTATGAAGCTGCGCGGAACTTGCGGCAGCTTCGTGAGCGCCCCGGCCAGCCTACCGTCTTCAATGCAAGTTGATCTAGAACCGAGAAAAGGCAGCATGGAGTATCCCATTGAGACTTATGACTGAGGCATCGGGGTAAGGCGGGCTGCCTAGGACTTTGTCTCAAGGGCTGTGCATAGTACGTACATCCCGGCACTCAGGTACATTTGTAGAGCGTAAGGTACCTACTACGTAGGTAAGCTTGGCAGTTTGGCAAGGATCCGGCGCGGGTCTGCGGCGCGGAGTGGGTACAGTGGGGCTTTCTAGCTACCTACCATCAAGCTCCGAATTTCGTTGCGACTTCCGGCGGCTCACGCCCGTCTCATTACATTGGCTACTACGTACCTAAGGACATGTTAGAAACAACATGACCAAGTGTGATAGGCATTGCCTGTCTTTTCTATAAGCCAACTCCTTTTCGGCTTTTCCAGCATCTGACGAGTAAAGCTGAACATGACCTCGATTCTCGAATTGCCCGATGATCTCCTGGCATCGCTAATCGCGAGCTTCCCATGCCGTGACGCTCAGATCAATGCTTTAACAACTCTCATCCATCCTCGAATCGCGCCATGTCCCAACATCGTCGTCCACGGTGCCGAGGCCACAGGCAAAACCGCCATCGTCAGCGAGCTGCTGCATACGCTCCGCAATAACTCGCCGTCTGAGCTGAACTACGCCATCGTCAAGTCTGCCGAGTGTGTCACGGCCCGCCATTTCTTTGAGAGAACTGTTGGCCTCGTGGGAGACGCGCTACAGAACGAGTCTACTCCGGGGCGCTGTGAAACACTCGCCGCGCTGACGGCTGAGCTGACCAAGATACTGAAGTACGTCGAGCGGGATGCTGGCTCTCGATTTGTGCTGGTATTCGACGGTATCGATCGCCAGCGTGATGCGCCGCCTACACTACTTCCTGCCCTGGCAAGGCTATCTGAAATTGTACGTCTGGCACTGCTTCTACACGATACCCAAATTCCCAAACAATAAGAGCGGACACTGACCAAGTTCCTTATGGCTAGATACCGAACCTAACCACCGTCTTTCTCGTAACGACACCCTCGCCCTCTCTCCTGCGCATCTCATCCCCACCACACGTCCACTTCCCACCGTACACAAAAGCGCAGTACATCGCAATCCTCTCGCGCACGCCCCCGCCCTCTCTCCCCAACACAACACAGCAAGAAACAACAGACCTGTGGGCGCGTTTCGCAGCCGCCGTCCACGACTCCCTAACCCGCCCCGCAGCGCGCACCCTGCCGCGCCTGACGCAATGCTGCGCAGCACTATGGCCGCGCTTCACAGCGCCCGTGGCGGCAGGGACACACAAGGCGCGCGAGTTTAGCAAGTTGCTGATCGCCTCGCGCGCATACTTCCAGGACGAGAGCGTGCTGGAGCCGGGGATCCAGCGCGCTCGCAAGACCATCACCACTGCCAACACTACCAATATCACTGCTACTACTAATAATTCTACTTCTACTGGTCCTTCTACTAGTACTCTTATCACTAAACCAACCATCACGGCATTAGAGAAAAAGAAAAGCAGCAGCGCCGGTACAGACCTCTCAGCCCTCCTACCACCCACAGCCCGCTTCCTCCTGATCGCGGCGTATCTCGCCTCGCACAACGCGCCGCGCCACGACAATGCGCTCTTCAGCACATGGCACTCAGGCGGGAAGAAGCGGCGGCGGGGTGGGGTAACAGGAGTTTCAACACCGAACGGCCCCGGACGCGGACGTAGGGCGAAACACCGCCGTATCGCGCGCAAGCTGCTCGGGCCCGGCGTCTTCGTGCTCGAGCGCATGGTTGCCATCTACGTTGCTACGAGGCAGGAGTGGGTTGGTGGAGTGGATGATGCGAAAGGAGGGGTGGGAGGAGGCGTGGATGGTGATGTGGGCATGGCGATTGCGACGCTGGCTAGTCTGAGATTGCTCGTGCGTGTTGGAGGGGGCAGTGCGGGTGCTGCTGCTGGTGCTGGGGGCGGTGCTGATCTGGATCGTGGTGGGAAGTGGAGGGTTAATGTTGGGTGGGAGATTATCCGGGGTGTAGGGAGGAGTATGGGGGTTGAGGTTGAGGAGTGGCTTGTGGAATAAGAGATAGAGGATAGGGGAGTAGTGTCATTTGGCTATCTGAGAAGTGTCGTGATCTTGGTCTGTTACTACTGCGCGTATATCACCAATTCACTGGATTTGACTAAGATACCAATTATACCGGCTGATAGACGCCAGGAAGGCTTTTGAGTGTAATCTTGATGACTGTAATAGCATTGCTGTACTGGTTCTAGCTCGCTCACAACCCCCCAACAAGCAATCGGCATGTGTTTGAATGAAAATGTAAAGAAACAACAACTATTTTATTATATTTTTGCGTACCAACTCACTTCGCACATATGAGCTTGTTTTTCCTTACACAGAGATTAAGAATTCTGTGTGACTGGAGACTCGAGGGCCAGGACCTATGCGATTGTTAGCTCAGCTTATCCCCTCTACTATAAGAACAGCGTATTTGAATAAAGCTTACCAAAGCGCATCGTGAAGGAATGTAGACATGCGTCCAGTTCTTCCTGCCGTTCCACTCCATAGGCGTGGTGAAGAATCTCGTAGAAGGCTCGACGCGTCCGAACCCGCCGACTTCTTTAGTATCGGTGTCGAGTACGATCTTGTAGGTGCCGGCCTTCTCGATCCCGATACGGTAGTCCGAGAAACTCTGCGAAGGGTGGAAGTTGAAGATGAAGACACAGTCGGCGCGTTCGAACACGATGACCTTGTCGCTCTGGTTCTTCAGGCTGACATAAGCCTCCGTTGCGTGCAGCCATCCGTAATGTTCCTCAGTTAGGTTCATCTGGCGATCAAACTCGTTGAGGTCCTTGTATCGCAGAAGAGGGTCCTCTGTGAGGTTCAGCTGACGTCGTGCGTACCAGAAGGAGTTTTGGTTCCCTTCACGAGGGAAGTCGAGCCATTCCGGATGACCGAATTCGTTACCCTCGAAGTTCAAGTAGCCCTCGCCGCCCAGACCGTGTGTGATTAGGCGGATCATCTTGTGTAGTGCCATGCCACGTGCGATGACGGGCGTCATAGGAGACAGGACCGACATGTTAGTGTACAGTTCTGCGTCACAGAGATGCATGAGCAGTGTCTTATCTCCGACAAGTCTGAGAAGGGTCAGCCCGAACTTCCCAAGCAACACGGTATAACTCACGATTGATCATGACTTTCGCAGTATGCAATCGTCTTCTCTCCATGTCGTCTGTTGGTGAGAATCCAGCAGATATTCTCAACGTCCCATTCTTCATCCTTCTTTTCTTTCAAGATCTTGATCCACATATCCGGGATAGCCATTGCCAACCGGTAGTCGAAACCAACACCTCCAAGTGACAGAGGTAGGCAGAGAGCCGGCATACCAGAGACGTCTTCTGCTATAGTGATACAGTCAGGATATAGGTCGTGGAGCATTTCATTCGCAACCATCAGGTAGACCACCGCTTCTTCGTCGACGTCAGCACCAAAGTACTCGTGGTAACCACCAGAGAAACCCCTATACATGTTAGCATTCTGCTTTTCATGTATGCAATGCTTCACTTACGCGCCAATTCCGTGATGATGATAGAGCATACTCGTCACACCGTCAAAACGGAAGCCATCGAACTGGTACTCATCCATCCAGAATCTTAGATTGCTGAGCAGAAACCTCATAACTTCATAGCTCCCATAGTTGAACAACCTGCTATCCCATTGGTCGTGTCGGCCTCTTCCACCCTCGTGGAAGTATAGATTATCTGTGCCGTCGAATTCATTTAGTCCGTCGAGAACATTCTTGGAGGCATGGCTGTGTACGACGTCTAATAAGACAACGATACCAAGACCGTGTGCGGTATCAATTAATTCCTTGAGGTCCTCTGGTGTGCCATAACGGCTGCTGGCGGCGAAGAAGTTGTTCACTTGATAGCCGAAACTGGCGTAGTATGCGTGTTCCATGATGGCCATAAGCTGAATTACGTTGTAACCTAGGTTCTTTATCCTTGGCAGCATATCCCTAGTGAATTCCTTGAACGTCGTGACTCGCAACTCGGGGGACGAAATCCCAACGTGGGCTTCATATACGCGAGCACTCAGAGGCTTCTTCGGCCTTGGGTGCTTGAAGGTGTACTTTTCGGCCTCGGGAGGGTTCCAAAATCGGGCATCGTAGGCCGGCGATACCTTGAGATCTTGGGTGACATATTTTATCCATGCAGGTAGTCGATCGATTCGGGAACCTGCCTTAGTCTCCATGGAGATCTGTGTGTTCTTAATTAGTATTGAACCAGTCTACAACCCTGAAAGCCGATACAAGCGTTACCTTGATTTTTGAGTTGTGGGGAATCGCAGGCTGTCCATCGACGGCCGGCAGTATAATCTCCCAAACGCCAAACTCGTTCTTCTTCATGGGATGAGCTTTAATATCCCAGTTGTCTATGTACTAGGTCAGCCAAGTGCTCAGTCAACTAACGCGATGAAAGGTATGCTTACTGAAATCTCCAATGAGCGAGGCCTCTACGACGTTCGGCGCCCATTCTCGATAGATGATATTGTTGTCCTTGTCTACATTGAGACCGAATATCTCAGCACCCTAATCAAGAGATGGTTAATGAACAACTCGAGGGTAGGGTCACGATGAGGAACTGACTTTTGAGAACTTGTCAAGGCCTCCTTCCAGCTCGGCGAGTCTCTTGATCCAGTCTTGAGCTTTCGCATATCTTCTTCTGAGTGCATCCTGGAAGGGCGACAGCCAAGGATCAAGCTTCACGACTCCTACAGCAGCGGTGTCAATCCTCAGAATCACGTCGACGCGACTCCAGAAAGGGTTCATACGTACCAGTACCGTCATCAGGAAGTCCAGGACCAGGGCCTGATAGCAACGTGTTGGAGGATTGCTCTACTATGTCGGTCATCTTGGAGATAAGATCTCAATTGCCACACGCGTCTCTTGCTTGTAAGCTTTCAAGTGAAAAAGAACAGCAAAGCGCAGCCGAAAGATCTGAACTATTCTGGCTGAGACAGTGTTGATTTAAATGAGAGGAATGGAGCCCCTGGGTTAAGCTTGCCAGCGAGGAGCTTGGAGCTTGGAGCTCGATCTCTACGATCTATAGCGGGGCCTCTCTCAGAGATTAGACGGGGGCTTTTCAACGGGCCGATTTAGCTCGACCAAAAAGAATTGACAGGAAGATAAGAGAGAAGCCAAGTGAGTTACTCTGCTGTTGTTCGAATATTCTAGGTTTCCCTGTGAAGAAACTGCTCTGTTTACAGTGTTGTGAATGCTTGTTGTCCCTGCTTTAATAAAATGAGGGGAGCTATATACTGTACTGAGGTAGCTATGCTAGATGATATGCTGAATGACGTCGTAGCGAGACGACCTATTATCGCCCAGTTCTCGTACGTACTGTAGCATTGCCACTACCACCACCGCACACCCCGGTCCAGGTACCCAGAAGATATTGGGTTAGGTAGCCACAGATCTCGGCTGTTTCCCTTTACCTAACCTTAAGTGATTGACAGCAAGGTGCATATGATTGTAAAAATTCTGGCGATGCGGTTTTGTTGATCAACTTTTCAGAATACCTAGGTAAGTTTGAAGATGCATCTCTATCACATTATCACATGGAATGGAGGCCATGCAGGTGAGCAAAGCTCGAGCATTCAAGTTGGGCACTTAGCGTACCTAGGTGCGTATTCCTACCTAAGTATTTAGAGGTAAAATAGGGCCCGTACGCTACCTGTGAGTACCTACGATATAGTACTGTACCTTAGAGGCACATAGCCCCAAAGAGCGCGGCTTCCAGCGGCTAACTTCCCCGCGCTCTAAGGCCCCCGCAGCCCACTGGAGCTGGAGCTCGCTTTATCGTCTTCCGCGCAACGGTGAATGCCGATTCAGGAGGTGCTCGGATGCGCTCACTACTTGCAATAACAGTCTACCCGCGCTCGGCATTGACATCGCAACCGATAAAGCACTCATAGTACAAGCTATGAATATTTTGCATACGATCGAATGATTCAAGACCCGGAAAACATGTTGCCGAATTGTTTCCCATAACCAATCAGCTTGTCCCCGCTTAGACCACCTCTTGACTCCAATACATCGAGGCGCTTATCTTCCATATCACTCGTAGTCGTGGCTGTGAGAAACCGAATCTTACAACGTCAACTGCGACAGTGAGGCTCTTGGCCGTCAGTATGCTTACGAGCTTTACACGGCCTCGGGCCCCCTCCCTTGCCACTGCCTCTTCGAAAGCCCGTCGTAGACCGTTTTCGACGACAGCCGTTTTGCAAACCTTCCCCGGACGAACCACCTCCTTCAGCTCTGGCTTTACCTCTAGCTATGATCCGGAAGAAGGGGGACGCGGCCCTATGTTCTCCAAGACCTCGATTGGGGTGCCTCAGTTCTATCCACGAGATCTCAAGAAACGCGTCGACGAATACGTAGTTGGCCAGGACAGGGCGAAGAAGACTATCTCCTCGGTCATCTTCAACCATTACCAGAACCTACGCCGACGGCAATACCAAGAAGAGCAAGAGCGCAAAAGGGACGAGAAACTCATGCGCCAGGCCGTTGCGCGCGATAGGAACGCTCGAGAACGAGAACCTCATCCCGTCGAAGGTTGGTGTGCTTCCAGATATGGGTCGCATAGAGTCGCTGCTAATAGTCCCGCCTAAGATGACTACCCAGGGCATCATGAGTCAATACAACACATGCATAACACATGGGTACGGCCCGAGCAGGATGTCGTCGACTTTTATATACCCGAAGACATGGATCGCCAACCACCAGTTAAGATCGACAAGAGCAATATTCTGTTAATAGGGCCTACAGGTGTGGGTAAAACATATATACTCGAGTAGGTTACGCCCATATGTCCCTCGGTCTTTCCGCTATAACATGGTCGCTAATCTTTGATAGGACACTGAGCAAAAAGATTAACGTTCCATTTACAATTTGCGACTGCAACTCATTGACACAGGCTGGTTATATAGGGCAAGATGTTGAAACTTGCATCGAGCGATTACTGATAGAATCCAATTATGATGTGAAGGCTGCTGAACATGGTATAGTTGTCCTTGACGAGTTTGACAAAATCGCCAAACGGGAGACCATGAATGGGAGAGATGTTGGAGGTGAAGGTGTGCAACAAGCACTCCTGAAACTTATCGAGGGAACTAAAGTCACCATCAACGTGAAGGATAACCGATCCACATCTCGGTCGGCGAGCCCTATAACAACGAACTACACCGGCCCCGGTTCGTCCTCTTCCACGTCAGGACCACAAGCAGCGCCGCCGCCATCGGGCAAAGTGGACCAATGTACGGTCGACACGAACAACATCCTTTTCGTAATGTGTGGCGCTTTTGTCGGCCTGGACAAGGTGATTCTGAACCGGGTATCGAAACCAACGATGGGATTTGGATCGGAACTACGTAACCGGTCGTCGAGCGATAACAACCAAACTGACCTCCCGGCCAAGCTATTCACCCATATTCCCCATCGTCCATCGAATACCATGGACACCTCTGGACTCACAGCTTTGGACCTCACAACCCCCGAGGATTTGCAAGGCTTCGGTTTCATCCCCGAGCTGATTGGGCGAGTACACAACATTGTAGCGCTCTCACCCCTTTCACGTTCCGATCTCGTCCGGATCCTCACGGAACCTCGCAACTCTCTGGTTGCGCAGTACACAGCCCTATTTGAGACTTACCCTTCAAGACTCTTCTTCACACAGAAGGCGCTGGATGCCATCGCCGAGCGCGCCGAAAAGGCTCGGACAGGCGCCCGCGGCCTGAAGATGGAGATGGAACGCGTGCTGGCCGAGCCCATGTTCGACGCCCCCATGCCCTACGTCCTCGTCACCGAGAAGGCCGTCCGGGGCGAGGAGAAGGTCGGGTACTGGGGTAAAGAGGGCCGATTCGAGGTCCAGAGGCGCATTCAAGAAGAGGACGGCTGGCCCGTCACACCCCAGTCTCGGGAGCAAGGCCACGAGATCATGACTTTTGAAGAATTTCGCGAGGTCGGGCAGAGTAGTGCTTGAGAAAATTTCTGCCCCGGTTTTTGCATTCTTATTATATCCTTCTTGCAATAGGGGTGTTTTCAGGGGCATTTTCTATGGAACTGCGGCGTTAAGGGCGTTCCTTTAATGTTCTTTTTCTTGTTGTTCTTACTATTCTTCAGGGCATTGCGTGGACAACGGCATAACGTACTGGCGTTGTTGAAGAACGCCGTTTTCGCATTCTTATTATTTTTATCACACTCTTCCCTGCTTTGTTTGCACTAGGATACTAGCGTAGGAGAAGAGAGGCCTTGGTGTGTGGAAGAGCAAACGTTTTATATGCAAGCGTGTAAATGTACATACTCGTAGCCTGGGTTGGACACTGGGATTGGGTGTATTGGATGAGATAGCGGGCCTTTGGCATGAGACTTGATGTATCTCCGCCTACGCGTATGAGTCTTGGATGGGTAACATTAGGTCATCATCATCAGACTTCTTAAATATAAGGGTGATAAATTGAGAACAATACATCGCTTCAAAGCTGGGTCTTCGCCGTGATATATATATTTTAAAAGGGTTGATGTAGTTCAAGATTAAGGTCATAGAGGCCCATCGTTCACATATCCCGCATTTAGCAGCGTTCTCAATCATGGAAGAGGCAGGAGGATGATGCTGAATGAACAGTGTAGAAATAACCTCTTGGTACATATTTACAAATCGCCGCAGCACCTAGCCTAGGTTCATCCTGGCCCTAGCTTTATTGTTCTTCTTTCGTTCGTTCGTTCGTTTGGTCTTTTGCCTTTCACCCAGGAGCCAAACCAGCCAGCCACTCTACTACCGCCGTTTTCTGTTCCTTCGCTCATCCTCAATTCCCTTGCGCCTATGGAGCCCGGAGAAGGTCGAAGAGGGGTGATGATTAGAGTGGAGGGTAGGATAAAGCTCTCCGTATGTAGCCCCACGCTCAGTCTAAGGTAAGCAGATTTGATTTTTGTTGTACAAAAAATAAGGCGCACACGTTAATCGATTCAGCTCCGGTGTGGATATTCTTTTTTGAGGGATGTCCTTTTTCTTTACTTTTTAAGATCTAACGAACAAAGGGAAAGGATGAGGTAGGTTCATAACAACGCGGGTAGACTCGGCATGACTTCAACTGTGTGGCTAGTCTGTAATTTAATGCTTGGGAGGTGATTGAATTTGGCCCTTGCCTGAATAGCCCTCGGACGAGATACCAGTAATGGGCTCGGCGCGTTGGTTCTGTTTGCGGAGATAAGTTTGTCAGCGTACTGATATTGTGCACCGAGGAAACAAAGGGAACGGCGTGCACAATAATCTAAGGGATGAATTTCTTACCTTAAGGAATTCGTTCGATGCTTCCTCGTATTCCCTGTTCATGGTGCTGGGGGCTGGGCCGGCGAAGGCACGCATTGTGGTGAAGACGGCTAGGCTGACCAAGATGCCGATAGCAGTGTATAGAGCAACCTTGCGGTTCTCATCGGCAGGAGGCTGAGCTCGAGGACCGTGGGCACCAAAGGCAATCCAGTAGGCTATTAAGAGGAAGGGTTAGTTACATAGATCCTGTAAATGGTGACTGGTGGTAGCTGCTGAGTAGCTATGCTTTGGTGACAGCTGCGGGTCCACTCGGACTAAAGGCAACGGACGACACGATTGGTAGCTCCTCCACGGCAATCAATTGACGTATGATGGAGCATTGCACAAAGCCTCTGAGCTCAGATAAGGCAACATAGAGCCTAAGCAGAATGGAAGGGGGCGTATGTCTCAGCTCCCACTTGCAATAGCCTCCCAAGAAACCGAGAATATTATCACGTACCGGCCTTCTTCTCCTGCAGAGTCAGGTCGGCCCAATTCTCCTTCATACGGTCGCGCAGAGCCATCCACAGCTCGGCCTGCTCGGTCGGGGGCATGCCCTCCCACCGCTTCTCGATGTTGGCTAGCGTAGGGTTGGAGATGGCGTGGGTGGAGGCGGCAGCCCGGGGCACGACGGTCGTCGACGTCCGCATGCTGCTGGCCCGGGCGCCGGCGCGCAGCAGAGAGGAGGCGGATGTGCGCATCATCGTGGAGGCGGGGGAGGAGTGAACTGCTGTCGGAATTGAGTGGAGATGGGTCCAATTGAGACGGCCGTGAGGCGTTGGGCGGTGTGGTATCGACCTCGACGAGGTGGTGCGGTTGGCTGTGGTTTGGATGATGCTCAGTAGTTCAAATGGGATAGAGTCTTTTTTCGCAGAACGGCCAGAAGCAGGAAGCAGAGGAGCACAGAGGTCCCAGTCGCTGGGTCGTATGATGGGATCCACCTCGTAAATTGAACGGGTCTAATTGGTCGAGAGCCCTCCACAGCTCCCTCAAGCTGACATCGGCGAAAGTTCGGACCAAGGTTGAAGAGCTGGCATTCTAGCGGACGAACTCGGGCTTCATGAAAGGTATGAATTGCTGAGATTCAACTTTCTCATATCAAGAACTGAGATCACTTCGTTGACTACCGGCGATAAGTCTCCTGGCAAAAAAAATGAGAAAAGGAAAGAATCTAGACAAGTTGAGTTCATCAATATGACTCAACTCATCGGTAGCCGTGGTATCAAATGATTCTCTTATGATACAAATGCCAAAACGCGCTGGGGCCGGACGTCTGCTCGGAAACTCTAGAGCAAACACAGGTATATCGTAACACAAAGATGGAGCTCATATTGCTGGCTCATGCCATACACGATCCAAATCTTATTATTTCTCTGAAATAATCAAGACCCCTCCTCGCTTGCGCCGCTAGGTTATGTAGGTATATAGCGCCGCCGAAAGACACGAGCTCACGAGCCGTAGTTACATAGAACCGGGGACGTGGAATCTCCTACGTAAGGTGTGATTTAAAGGGTGAAATTTGGGTTCAGAAAGGGAGCCGAGATGGTCGAGTACCGGTAAATCGACGGTAGGTACCATTTGCGGACAAAAGACCGTGTTTAAAAGATATGTAAGTAAGATCTCGATCACTTTGACGATGTAGCACCGCTAGACACCGAGGGACTCTGTGGATCGCTTTTGGCCAGCAAATCTGACTTTCCGAACTTTTCGTGCTGTTCCTTGAGAAGAGGTTGGAAGGCATAATACCCTTTGAAAATTAGTTATCTCCATGCCTATGATAGAAACTCGGTGATGATGGGTCATACCATTCGCAATGCCAAAGACGATGGCAAGTCCCAAAGGGACATAGATGCGACCGAAAGAACTCATAATAGACCTAGAGAATGACGAGATCAAGTTTGAGTATCTTCTATGCTACCTAAATATAAGTTCCGCTAGAATATTATCGACGGCTTTCAATGAAGAAAGGGAATATGCAATGGGGATGAGCTAGATGAAAATGCAGGGATACCTATGTACTGTAAGTGCTGAGCTATCGGGAGTTAATGGTGCTACCCACGAGTTCCAGGGTAAGTGTGGCCCGGGTTCCATTAAAGACCCCCACCACACTCAATTAAGACGCGTTAATGACATACATTTACGCGTTCTCTTCTCTGCTAACTCAGCATTTGAGTTCGAGTCATAGCACCAAAACAACAAATTAGTCCAGCATGACAACGCTCCGTAGGTGATGTTAATACATAGAGATGCATCAGAATCTCGATGGCGAAATGGAAGGAGATTGGCGAGGTGCCAGATTCGGACGACGAAAGCACCTGGGACAGCCAAGAATCCCTCCCCAACGCTGCAACGCCTGCACCAGCCTGTGCAGACACAACAGAAGATGCCGGTCCCACGGGTAACACCATCGATGGCGAGAGTGAGGCTATCTGGGATGTCCCATTTTCTTCGCAGACTTCCGCCGAGGAACATGATGTGCATCGCAGCCCGAAACCACGGGAATCTAAACCTCAATCGCCGGCATCGCCCATGAACGAACCACCACGCGAACCGCCTCCTCCCTTATCATCTCTCTTCGGGCTGGGTCATGGGGACGGCAACGATGCACTGCCGACGGGTCCCATTGGTCAAGCTCGTGCTGGAAGCGAAGGATCAGCGCTGTCTTCATCGCCAGATGTCGAGGGCCATTCCGTAGAAGCTCTTTTCGAGGGCCAACGAGGGCCTATTGTTCAAGACAGCGAGGAAGCAGAGAACGGCAATAGTCGGTTAGGACGGTCACTGCGACCAAGAAAGCCAATTCAAGAGCATCCATATCTACTTGAGAGTGCACAGTACAGCAAGACTTGGAAGTCTCATGGCTTACGTCCCGTGCGAGTGATGCTCGAGGAAGAAAAGAGGAGAAGACAAGAGGAGGACTCTCAGGAGCAAGATTTCGAAGATGATAGTCAAGCTACCAATAAGGATACTATTCCGGAAGAATCAGGAGAGTCTCAGATAGCGGGGCATTCCGAACCTCTGCATGAGATAAGCGATCTAGCACTATCAGACGACGGGGAGCCATCACCTACTCTAGAATCGCACGACATGAGGCCCGAATCAACTATGCAAAGCTCGCAAGAAGAAGATGAGTTCCCCGACCCAAACGACGTTGAAAGGTGGAAATCGAATAAATCCATGCATCGGGTTCACAAACGACGAGCCTCACCTAAAGCCTCTTCAAGGCAGAAACTCCCTAAGCTTGGGAAAGGTCATGTCGTGTCTGCTATAGATGCCCCGATTTTACCGGATATCGACGATATTTTTGACATTCCGGCTTCCCCCCCTCAGACCAGCCCTAGTGTCCTTGCAATTACGCCAATGGCGGTTGTCAATCGACTAGGGGGTAAATCCGTGGCCACATTGACCCCTAAGCCGAGCAGTAACGTATCCTCACGGATACACAGTCCTGCGCCTGCTAAGCATCATAGTGAACTCATTGATCTGACCGCTCTGGAAAATGAAGATAGCGAAGATAGCAGTGACGACCCTAGTGATGTGACCAGTTCTCGCGTCGCTTCAGAGGGCAATCTCGATCAGGTACGCCTAGGAGCAAGGCGAATACGTGGCGTTTTGCCGGCGTCATGGCTCCGGCTTGATCAGCAGGCATCCATACAGAAGAGCAAACCAACAACTCGACATCGCAGTCCCGATTTGTCGCCCGAACGTTCTGCTAGGAAAGGGGTAGCGCAGCGCCGAGTGTTATCACCTCATCCAGAGAGGACTTCCGCTTTATTCCTTCCCGATGATTCTGACGATTCAGATTCAACGGTACGCCCCCAGGACCCCAGTATTTCTTTTCGCGATATTACTGGTTCAATAGTAGAAGATGATGCAACCTCCATCATCGAGGAGGATCACATTGATCATATGGTTTCGCGTAACAAACCGACGAGCACAGGCTCAAGTGGACTGCGGAGGAAACGGAAAAGAGGCGAACAGTCAATATTCAGCGGCCAGCCAGGTCAGAGGAAGCGCCAGCAGCGCATTACTGGACTTCTCAGTCGTACCAAGTCGGTCTCTAGCGCGCATAATAAACGCGTGCAAGTGTCCGGAGATGACACAGAAGGCCAGTGGTCCAGAAAAGAGAACCATGGTGGGAAGAAGCAATCGGCTTCTCAACCTCCGCGTCTTGGTATCCTGGACGTCGTAGAAGTAAATGCGCCCTCTTTCATCCGCATTGCCGCTCGTACAGCAGGCAGGAGACGAGACAAGGGACGCTCGAGTCCATCGAAGAAAGTGATTATGCTCGGAACTCGGCAGGATACCATTGACGCTGCTGGGGTGTTGAAACGCTGGAAGGATGGGATGATCCAACCGAGGGATACGACGTCCTCTTCTCGTCTTCCGCGGCCTAACCAAGACCAAGTTGTGAAAACAACGACCCAGGCCCATCTTGCACAGAGCCCGGTACCTCTAGAAAACCCAATTCGTCTCGCGAAGACCTCAACTCGCTTCTCTCAACCTCGCCGGATGATCAAGCAGGCCAGCATAGATGGCTTTGTAGACACAGCAAAAAGGAATCAACCTGGTCTTAACCTGAATACCGGCAACGCCCCAGTCGGAAGATCTAGGCCTCCTGATTCTTTTTGCCGACCTGCGCAGCTTGAGATGCCAGGCGATTCTATCAGTAGTAAGGCCTTCGATGCACGAAAAAGGGCCTTGGACGCATTATATCGGAAATCACGCAAGTCAATGCCCGTTACCCAAAACTTCGGCCTTGAACTGTCAATCAGTAGGCAGACACCAACGTACAACTCACAGCCCGCAATTGAAACCTCCACGTCATTGGGAAGCACCAGCGGCTCGCCACCACCAGGGAATAAAAGGAGGACAAGGTTTAGGAAGCGAATTCGCCCTCAGCCTCTGGACATTTCTGCCCCTCAATATACACATGCCAACGACCCCTTGCCGCGTGAGGCCAGTCCCCCCACAGTGGTTATGGACCTTTCAAAGAACAAAGCCACGGGGAAGCTTCTTGGGCTAGCTCCCTACGGCACGGATTATACTCAGCACTTTGAAATATTTCCTCTAGACCATGGTGTGTTTTTCCATGAGAGCACAATAATCGGTAGTGGTCGGTTGAAGAAGGCTCTAGACGGCGGATCGTTGGGCAATTTGGGCGTTCATCGAGGCCGATGCATTTTCACTATTGACGAACAAACTCTTCACTGGGGTCCGTGGGACGCGCGAACATCTTCAGAGCTCGGTATAATATTTGATTGGGTGACGGACCGGCTGGACGGTACCTCTTACGCTGATCCCCAGTTAGGAGCTATAACACCAGTACAGGCTATTGATTATGTCTTGCTCTATCTCCAAGACCATTTGACGTTCATCGAACCTGAAAGCTCAAACATCTTCGCGAGTCGGCTAGTTGATGTTTTACAGGCTTTTGTGCGGCGCATTCAAGAGATTCCGAGCCAAACAGAGTATGCGACGCCGTCATGTATCGAGGTTCTCACGCGAATCTTAGTAATTACGGTTCAGGTTTTGCGATTATGCCAAAAGCTCGAGAAAGTCCCGGAAACATTCCAGGTGGAGGAGATACTGAAGCGACTTTCTGCAATGACAGCCGGAGCACTTCTTCGAAATGATCTCAAGGATGTTCGAGATACGTATAGTTCTTTACAGCAAATGTCTTTTCGCGAAAAGGGGATACGGAACGATGACTACTCTGTGATATGCTGGGTTACAATGATTCGGATTCTTCAAGAAGTTCATTTACCTAGAGCAGAGTTCTGGGCGGTGATGTCCTCGACATTGTTAGGCCCAATTACAGACAGCACTGTTGAAGCAGCCATTCTCGAAAAAGCTTGGCGGACTCTATTTACACTCCTTCCCTTGGGGGAATTCGATAACATGGGGGTTGCGGTCTCTGGAATGCGTTATACGGCACCATTAGAAGGATGGACGATTCCTCAACGTTTGTTACAGCGTCTATTCCAACTATACCAAGGCAACAGCCGACAATCCCCCAGTTTCAATGATTATCTCCGGGCTAGCGTGAGTCGTTGCCATTATCTAGTAGAGCAATGGGGATGGCAAAGGTGCAACGCGATACTAGGAACAATTTTCGACTTTTTTGCTTCTCAAGATCTTCATAATCTGCGGAACGAGGAGGTATACCAATCTCCACAATTTCTTGAAGAACTTTCGGAATCGCCGTCCCTCACTACGTCACCAGAGGATCGATGTTTCCATATTTACCTCAAGCTCGTTGCGATGTCTATCATGCAGCTCAGAAAATCAGGAATGACAAAAGAGATTAGGAATCTCGTAGCTCGCCTCTTACCCAACCATAGTCGGCAATACGACAAAATGGTAGCAACTCATGAGGCCGAGATAGCTGCACTTCGAAACCATCACGACCTCCTTTGCACCCTGTTTTGGGCCGCCCCCTCCGACATGAGGCCATCCGTTCAGAGTATAGAGGGGCTGGTTGTTATCAGAAACTCTCATAAAGAAGCATGTCTGATTAGTTTGCGCGCCTGGAGCCGGCTATCGCGATTTGCCGTCTCGTCCTGTGAAGATATTTCAGCTTACAAACCACTGGCCGATTGGCAAAGGAATATCGCCCAGCAAGTGCTCGATCAATTCCTTTCTGTTGAGACTGAGGTCAATCAACAACTTCTGAGTATGTCAGCCGAAGCGTGCGGGAGTATCACTCAAGAGCACAAAAATGCTGTCATCAGAAAAAACAAAAGAGTTGCTATGGATTTACTTCATTTCTCGATGAAGGCATCCCTGGGTACTATGCGCCAAACTCGTACCCTTGGCGCTGCTTCTTTTGCCTTGAATCAATGTAGGTTGGTCTTGTGGGCGCTTAGTGAGCTAGCTCTAACATCTGTAACTAGATCCACTTGAGCAGATACTCAGTCGTCTTTCCTTCTCATCTATCGATTCCGATTGGGGCATCTTGCAAGTCGCCCTCGATATCGTCGACTACTTTCTCCACCGAATCGATGAATTCCCGAGCGCGGAACCCTTGCATGCTGGCCAATCCTGGCATCAAGAAGACGCCATCATGGTGAGTCAATACAATGACGTCTTGGGCATAGTTGCTGATTGGCTCTAGCTATTGGAACGAAAGTTTTCTTCACCCCTCATGTCTGTCGTTCGAGGTGTTGTCAACATTAATTCTCAAAACGTAGGCTTCGGTCAAGTGGGTGACCGCGACATTTGTATTGAACAAGCTGTGAGCCTTGCTAGTCGGTTAGGGGCATGTTTAATCCATGCCCGGCTTGCTGTAGGTTATGCTGCCTCGTATTTTTTATTATTCTTGTTTACTGACATCAGTAGCGTTTCCGCCAGTTTTTCCAAGCAGGAAGATATAATATCTTCCCAGACATATTGAAACCCACCCCTTCGACTAGTCGAAGATATATAGCCCTCTTTCTATCTACAATGGTCGATCAAGGGATCAGAGACTTTCAGGTTAGGCAATTGAAATTCATGAAGGGCCATAGCTAATCGTATCCCAGGACATCGGGCTCACACCCCTCGATCTATTTCTGGCCGAAATAACGAAGCCCGTTGCATATCTAGCCTACGAGAATCGGCTAGCCACGAGCTTCAAACGGCTTGGTGAATCATATTTGGAGAACGCGGTTATTGAGATAGGGAATACACCGGACTATAGCTCTAATAGAGACCTGTTCAACCGTAAGATGAAAAAGCCCCATCTTTTGACTCTATACTTATCAATCCACAGATACCATTGTCTCTATGCGGGCCACTCTGTTTCGGGCGGATGGCGATCAAAAGCCGCATCTACAGAACATGTTCTCCAAAGCCTTACGCTTTACCATGGATCGAATGAGAGTAGAGCTCAAATTGATGGTGTCAAACTCACCCGAACATTTAAATTATGTGGGATTCGTTCGATCCATCATCAGCCTCATCCGATCGCAGGATCTGTGCCCAGTGGATTCCTTCTTTTACCAGATCAGTCAGGAATATTCTCCTTCTAGGGAAGATCCGCGGCTCCAGACGGCAGGAATCTTGTCGTGGGGACTCAAGCTTGAAGAGGGGGAGTCCAAAGCAGTATCTGGTCTGTTCTACTTACTCTTTCCAAGCTTCAAAATTGCTCTCGCCAACGGGGAGCTTGCTAATGAAGCCAACATCCTCAAGGAGAGCATGAAGCATACGCATGTGTTTGACTTTATGTTGAGCACAATGCTCCCAGCCATAATCAGAGCCACTGCTCATGTATCGCAGGGCTGGATTCTCCTGGATACTTATGTCGAAGCCATAGATGCTCGGCTATCATTGGGGTGTGTTCATCGGCAGATAGGTGGAGACCTGATGACGGACATTCTAGCACTGCATACAATGGTGCTGGCTAGCGCTGAAGGTCTGCAAACGAGAGCGACTCCTGAGCTTCGGCTTGGAGAAATTGTGTCGCTAACTGTCATGATCAAAATCCTTAACCTTCTTTCTCCATCCGTCATAGCATATCTCATCAACTGGCCAGAGTCTCCAGTCGCAAACCAACTTACGCATGTAATAGACGAGCTCACCGAGTTTACGCGAGTGGCTGACGCATATCTCTCGGAACTAACCGAGAATTGGGATGAAGAAAACATCACAATGTTTCGGCCCGGTCGTCTTTTCGAGGGCCTAGGGCTTCTTGGGTCCGAAACGGCATTACGGTACGAGGAACAAGTTGAGCGATTTTCCACGCACATGATCCAGGACATTCGTGACAATTGGATATTGAGCGACGCATTCATTGCAATTAAGGGACCACCGAGGTCACAGAGACCTGCAGGTACTCAATCAGGGCAAGGAACACCGCTCCCCAAATCAGGCACGAAGAAGCTTTTACAAGCCTTAAGGGAACAACTGAGCACGTGGAATCAGGACCATGGCGTGATGATGATGAGACCAGCACCGCACGACGCGTTGCTTGATGAAATTTTGTTTTAGGTGCATTTGCGAGCATGGCGTTATAGAGTCTTAGGGATGTTGTGTCAAGGAGCATTGAACGCGAACTAGGCATACTCGTTTGGCGCAGGTAAAGGGATATATATATCATCTTGTGAATGTCTTGCATCGTCTGCAACCGTGCCTGTTGAATATTTATACATAGGACTCGAGCTTAGGAAGCATCTGTGTCATGACTACATGAATGTAAACATTGAAATAGGTATAAGTACCTATATGACTACTCCTTTTCTTTTGGTCCGATGTTCGTTGAAGGCACCTATGGCTTAGTCACTTTAGGCGCTAAGTTACGGGATTACGTAGTGCCTGCCGGCGGTGCTGATGCTATCTATGTGGGGCACGGTAGACGCTTGGACCAGAGGAAAGCTTTAAAGTACTTTGTCCATTGGGGGATGAGAATATCAAAATAGAATTTTCTC
Source organism: Xylaria sp. FL0933 (assembly GCA_022578765.1). Lineage (NCBI taxonomy): Eukaryota > Fungi > Ascomycota > Sordariomycetes > Xylariales > Xylariaceae > Xylaria > Xylaria sp. FL0933. Next base: position 524,464 of record MU389734.1, on the reverse strand, counting down.
CTGCGTTTTGGCACTTTTCGCACAGCCATGCCGTTGCACGCTCCGTTCGAGCGCCAATTCCCCGAATGAGTACCCAATGGATCCGTGCCTTCAGGTCCGCGGCACGGAATCCTCGACGAACACGCCTCGTGCCCCGGCCGACGCGGTCATCCTTCCACTCGACCGTCCCCAGCCGCGCTGCCGCCGCCGCCGACGCGCCGCGGGACGACGGGCGCAAGCCCGACGAGGCCGGGACGGCCGGGACTGCTGGAACTACCGGAACGGCCAATGAGGGTACAGGCGCTGAGGCGGCGACGGGAGAGAACTTCCTCGGCGACAATGTGACGGCTACAAACGGAGAGAACGTAGGCCGCAAGAAGCCCGCCAACGGGGCGAGGTCGCGGCCATGGCGCAGTCGAAGGTCGGAGCTGTCTCCCGACCTACCTCCTGTTGAAATACCTAAGCCCTTCCTCGATCTGGCCGTAGACCGCCATGGCGATGGTACGTCTTTTCTCGAAGTTGGCTCGACCAACAACAGTACACAGCCATATCTCTTGAGGGAGCGAGGCAGCCATCTATTCGACGCTGCCGCTTGGTCCTCCTCGCTTGTTGAAGAAACTATCCAGATCTTGGAGTCAAATGGCGATATTGGCCCGATTATGAGAAGAATGGACGTGTTGAGCCTTTCGGCTTACTTGGCTGTACTGCAACAAGTTGAGGCGAGGGGGCCGCGGGAGACCCTGGATTTGATGCTGCTGTTTCGCGGAGACAATGAGACACAGCCACTCATCTCGACGCCGCCACACAGCTCTCTGAGTTGGGTGGCCGCGCTTCTGCAATACGATGCCAAGGACAAGAAGGAGCCACTCATCTTCAGGAAACAGTTTGCCAAACTATTACTCCAACACCTTACTGAGCGCGGTGAAATCCCATTGACCAAGGTCGCCTTGTACGAGCCGTGTGTGATCGATGAGGTCGTCACGGCTCTTAGGGCTGAATTCCTTATTCGGGCACCCAAGGACAGCAGGCTCGCGAGCACTTGCCGGCCCGTTACTGTCATCAACACGCACAACTGCTCCGGATTCTCTGTGGCAGAAGATACGTTACGATACGCTGCCCAAAAATTAGGAGCCGACGTTCTACACTTACGAGCTCACGACATAGCATATGTTGTGGGGCGCTACATCGGACAAGATATCACTAGGGCTCAGGGGGATGTTTCACTCCTCGGGTATAGGGCGGCAGAGAACTGTGGAAAGCTTAAGCCGCAACCCCCACCTGCCGAAGAGGAAAACGAGGATCGCCGTTCTTTCGACGTGCCATTTACAGTGATGTTAGGCGGTGAAAGATCGCGAAAGGATACGAGACGACAGACAGTAAGCATGGATGGATACTTGCTAAACTCCGGCACCCGTGGAAAGAGTGACGAACTTTGGGAAGATATGAAGATCAATGCTGCTCTAGACGAGCTTGTCCATTCTGCAGATGTAGACGCGGCCGAACAGAAGCCCCTTATCATTCACATCAACGATTTCAATGCCATCAACATGGATGAGACCGGCGCTACAATTCTGAGCAAGATCAGAAAAGTCGTGGATGGACTATGGCTTTCCGGCCGAAAGGTAGTCCTGGTCGGCTCATGCTCCACTAAGGATGCGCCAAGATCCTATCAACTAGCGATGAAGGGCTTGGAGACGAGCGAGCGAGTCATTCATATAAGCAGGCGCAACTCTACCGACGCTCAAGTCCGCAAAAGCAGCAAATTCGAGTTGGCGAAGTGGGAGAAGCTAGATAACCTCCGTGAGAACGATGAAAATGTCGTCAGGATGTTATGGTCAATGACAGAGTCTGATGGCTCCATATCGAGAGAGTCGAAGAGCATATTGGCATTAACTTCCGGGCTGGAAGAACCCATATTAGAGAGGTTTCCAAACTGTTGGCGCAGCGTTCTACCAATGACGGAGATTTATCGAATCGCAACAACCATGATCAGTCTGAGCTCAATAGGTGCCGCTGAGCTATTTAGCCAGGATTGTTTCGAGAAAGCAGTCACCCAGATAGCAGCCGCCGACGCAGCCAGGGAGAGGGCGGCGGCAAATTCAAAAGCCTCAAAACCTAGCGGAGAGTCCAGAGATATTCTCACAGGGATGCGGAAGATGGACCCCTTTGGCGAGAATCACGAGGAAAAGCTGATGTCTGGCATGGTGAATGCACAGGATATGCGCACAACCTTCAAGGACATACATGCTCCTCAGGAGACGATCGAGTCGATCAAAATGCTCACAACTCTATCGCTAGTTCGACCTGAGGCTTTCTCATACGGTGTCCTTGCAAGTGATAGGATTCCTGGCTGTCTCTTATATGGTCCCCCCGGCACCGGGAAGACGTTACTCGCGAAGGCAGTAGCCAAGGAGAGCGGCGCAAACATGATTGAGGTCAGTGGTGCTTCGATCAACCACATGTATGTGGGCGAAAGTGAGAAGAACGTACGCGCGCTCTTTAGGCTTGCGAAGAAGAAACAACCGATGGTCATCTTCATCGATGAAGCAGACGCCCTTCTCGGAGCTCGAGGTGGACCTCGAGACGGAAACAGGAGAGAAACGATCAACCAGTTCCTCCGCGAATGGGATGGAATGGACAAGGTCAAGGCTTTTATTATGGTGGCTACGAATCGGCCATTCGACCTCGACGAGGCGGTCCTCCGACGTTTACCTCGCAAGTTATTAATTGATCTACCCCTAGAAGCGGACCGAGCGTCCATCTTAAAGATTCACCTTAAAGACGAACTCATGGACGACACGGTCTCAATTGAAGACATCGCCAAACACACACCTCTATACTCGGGCTCCGACCTGAAGAACGTCTGCGTCGCGGCTGCCATGGCTGCCGTCAAGGAAGAGCTCGACGCATCCGAACGTCACACGGGCCCCGAGCCCTACCAATGGGCGGCGAAGCGCGTGCTCAGCCGCCGCCATTTCGACAAGGCGCTCAAGGAGATAGGGGCCAGCGTGTCAGAGGACATGGCGACGCTGACGGCCATCAGGAAATTCGACGAGCGATACGGCGACGGCAAGGCGCGCAAGAAGAGGAAGGGGATGGGTTTTGAGGTCGTCCCTGAGGCGCCTGATTCAGAGCAGGCCCGGGTCCGCAGTGGACGGTGAGAATACCTGTTAGCTACCTAGATGTATCATTAACGTGTACGCGTGTATCTGGATGTGATTCCGCATTTATACTGGAGGGATTTACTCCTCCAACCCTAGGCTGTTGGAGCGGGCCAATCGTGTGTATAGGTATTCTTTATATAATACTAGACGGACGAACATATAATGTAGGCGCCATATTACCGGCTGGGTTGTGTGTTCATCATGCGATCATCATATACTATAATGCGTTGTATAGTATATAAACTCTTGTCTGTGCATTGTGATTCAGGGGGCTTGCATTGGAAGACCAAACGATTACGGAGAGGCACCTAGCACAGAGGCGAAGTTTCTTCTCGAAAGAGTTTTGGGCTAGTGTTCTTTCTCTTCTGAGGCATCTTGAGATATCTGGTACTGTTCTGTATCTTACATGTATTGGAGTACCTACCTGACCCAGGTGAGAGGTGGTCCATTGGTACAGAAGGGACGTAAGTGTAGGTACTCGTTTCGAATATGAAGTCAGTCGCTATGGACCTTCTCCTGCTCAGCAGGAGCAGGCAAGAGAACGTAGTTTCCGACACATACGTACCTGTCATAAGTACTTTCTAATCTCTGCCTCTTTCTCAGGATTTTCCTTCCACTCATGAGACCGCCATGTGTGAACCCCCCCTGTTCTGAAAGCCTCGCAACTACCCATCCCCATACAAATAGGGTGATAGAGTGGTGTCCGCAGCCTGCCTAAGCCTGCATCAGGCCTCAGCAACGCAGCCATCCATCACCCTTTTCGCAGGTACCATTACTCTCGCCGCTTTAACAGCCTTCTTTCTCGCTCTCCGCGAAGAGAAATACCCAGAGTTCCCCCGTTCTCACCACCACGGCTTCCAGCAGCACCGTCTAAGCTTCTCACCGCAAGATCTGCACGCAACCAGCTTACTTGCTTCTCTATACCCAATCACACACAAGTTTGAATCCCTCGCCGCTTCAACGATATCCGTTGCCAAGATGTCTGAATACCTGGACAATATCGACTGGGATGCTATCGTGGCCTCCATTGAGGAGCCAATCGACTTCAGCTTCCTCGATGATTCGGCCCCTATTGGTCAGGACGAGGTCCCTGGCCTCGATTACAATGCGGAATTTGGGTCCTACCCTGCCATGATGGACCTTGATCACCCTGTTCCCGAGTTCGAATTCAATGCCGACTTCCTGCCTGGCCCCTCGCTACCGATGCACCCTGACGCCACTGCAACGGCTGGCCAATCGTGAGGGATTTTTTTTTTTAGCATTTGCTAACAAAAAGGGTGTTCGGCTGCTCCAGCCTTACCACTAGCATGTATGGTCCCCCTTTTCCCCTTTCCTAAGCATTGATCATATCTAATCTATAAGGTCACATCATAATAGGGTTGAAATTTCTTCACCCTTACAGGCAGACCTCTCTTCCGCTGCGCCGGTTCCATCCAAGAACAATATACTGTGTGCGTTCTGCAATAGATCTCTCAGTTATAGTTTGCAGCTTGAGGAATCTTGGGGGCACGATAACTCTACGATAAAGAAATGCAGTATTCCTGGTTGCAACAGTCGCTTCTATAGATGTAAGAAATTGCGCGATCATCAAAATACACCACATATACGGGACCACCATGCAGTCTGGGACGACTTGACCATTGCATGTGCCGAGTGTAATGAGACATTCCAGGACGAGACCAAGTTACTAAAGCATGCAAGACACCAGAAACATAGTCCCTATGCATGTTTCTGCGGAATCAAATTCACCCGAAACGATGTGCTCACCCGTCATGTCCAGAGCTTCACCAAGGAAAGTGCAAAGTATCCGTGCACCTTCTGCAAGCGTCATCGCGGCAAGACAGCCTTCCGCCGGAGAGATCATCTCGTTCAGCATCTTCAAGGTTACCATAAAATGGAACCAGAGGAGATCAACGATATCTCACCTCCTACTTTTCGGCCCCAGAGCCGCCAAATCCTGACTTGTCCGGTTGCAGATTGCGAAGCGTACCGAGATGACGCTTTCAAAGCCCTACCGTGGAAAAAGCAAATTGAAGGGCGGCCGTTCCAGAAACAGTCCGACTACAACAAACATATGAGAGACGTTCATAAAGAGAGCGCATTCCCGTGCCCTGTCGGCAGCTGTGATCGAGTTGGTGCAAAGGGATACATGCGCGAGAAAGACTTGATCAAGCACCTTGCAGACAAGCATCCCGACGCACCAAGTTCTACTTACATCCCTACTAAGCCTTCCAACTATCGCTGTGCGGGGTGTGGTAAAGAGCTCAGCACACTCGCTACCCTCCAGGACCATGAGAATAACTGTCAACGCCTTCGAACCGAATGACTTCAGCGGTAGAGCTGCAATGTTGACCGTGCCTACGTGCAGATTCAAACAAGTATTAACGGTTTTACTCTTTTTTCCTTATTTCCTGTGACGATATATTCTGGGGTGGTTATATGGGCAGGTGGGCGCGATTGGCGTGGTAAGAGAAGGAAACTGAAGTCTAGGTATCTGGATCATGCACCTTTAGTGGCATCTCACAGAAAACACATTGGGAATCAGGTCAGATTGTGTAAGACATGTTTACAGTTCCCCCATTCTCCTCCAGCAGACGAATGTGCCAGTCTCAGAAGCTCTTCTTATCACCTTAACTTATGAATTGATTTACGACTCCCACATATATTTAGATGGCCCGCGAATCAGACAACCTAGTCTACGGGAGAACTACATCTCCCTTTTGAAATGCGTATTGTATCATGTGTGCCTGTACAGTGAACAAAATATATATCCGCATATGGAGACCTAATACTTGCATACATAACCAAAAAGATAACTACCAGAGGAATGAGCTTAACTTGTATCTTCCGTATCATCTCTTGTGCCCTTGATGCTAATTAGGTCACCATGTTCTGCATTGCAGAACTGTGGCAGCATGACAATCAAGAAGACTTGGAATTCACCAATTTGAAATTTGTCTGCATGTGAATTCACATAGGTTTGTTCTCAGTTAGAGCTGAGTTACAGTATTTCGGGCAGTAGACGAAGGGTGCATCTAAGTGGCCAAATAAAGACATCGAGTTCATATATCGTACCTAAATCGAACGAACAGCTATAAAACTGCGCTACGTCACAAGATCTGACAACGGCGGTTAGGACAGCAAGGTCAGTTGATCATTCGACAGCTCTCCGGAAAAATAGAGATAGCTCTGCGTGATGTCTATAGTGGTTGGTATATAGGGGTCTCGAGGTAATACGGTCATGCAGTTTCGGGTTTTCTTCCACAATCAGTATTAAAGATTCCTTGAGGAAGGCTATCCCTTTCTTGAATTCTGAGGAGAAAGTACTTTTATAGCGTATAATAGGACTTACGCTAACGAAATGTTCGAGATATATTTAATATATGGTGCCAGTGCCTTTCATCAATTATCTTTGTACTTTATACAGATTTTCCCTTCCGCCTGCATGCTATGTGAATTACGGATCGTACAGCTCGTAGACGACATTATTTGTTACACAACGCGTGACCGGGTGTCTATCTCCCAAGGCAACTCCGCAATGGCTATTGACCTTCCCTTGAGAATCCACGAAGTATCTCGAACCCTCCAGATCAAGTGTAGGGAGTAAGTTGGTGCCTCAGTTAGAGAGTCCTGACTAGACGTCGTGCCTATTGCTGAAATACAAGCTTAGCTGGGTTGACCGGTAGAGCTGAAGTTTCGCACTTCATCGTTCATAGCCATGCTCGTTGCCCCGCCCGATAACTCTGTTCGTATGGATATACTCTTGTTGGGGGGAAACTCGCTGCTTTCTTGTGCCACGCGTGCTCCTCGCTGACTCGTTTCTTTGGGCAGCCATGACGGGGGAACCCCTATATGGTGAGTATGGTGATCATCTCGAAGTCGCTACCTAAAGGGTATTTCCCAGCCAGTTGATAATGTGTGTCTTGTGCGATTTTGCGCCTTCGTCTAGAATGAAACTGCCGATCCTCGGAAGATATCGGGGTATTAGGTCAGTCCTGGGTTGGTCAGTTACACACACGGCTTTTGAGTTAGGGGCAAAAGAGGCATATGCTCGTTCATTTCAATCTGGCCGAGGGATCCACCTTGGTCACCTCTTTGAGGAACCAGAGTAAGAAGGAGACATTTGTGGATCAAACTGCTGGAATTTGGTACTGGGACGCGCGGAGAAACGTTTTGAGGCTCAACAACAGCTGCTAAGCTTTACCCTTGCCCCTATGCCCGTTCCCAAGTCTCAACGTCAGACGGCTAGTCATTAGGATAGTCTGGGCGATCAAATGCGCTGGCTCCATTATGGGAGCGATTGGGTTGCTCGTGGGGGAACATGTGGGTTCAAGCTCGCTCTTATAAGTCAGTTTATCGCGGCACGGATGTCTTAGATGTAACCCTACGTTGGGGAATGTGTCTCGTGGCTCATGCTTGAATACCATGTAGGGCTGAGGATGGCTTGGACTCTATAAAGAGGGCGAGACAAATGTAAGGCCCGTTGACACGTGTCACGCGTGGGGGCGGCATGGTCTGGCGGGCGTGAGAAGCTGAGAAGTGATATGCATGGCGTCGGCCGGCCCAAATTCAGCTAAGCGTCTGCTACAAGATAGGCAGTCCTGATAAGTTTGTTCAGGCTCTGCTTAACTTGAGACTCCTCAAGCCTTGTCGGTGGCCGTCGGAATTGCCGAGGGCCGAGATAAGCTGTATATAGGAGGTTCGAATTCCAACCATGCCGCGGAAATGCGATCACCAAAGGCGATTAAGGTAGGAAGGTGAGAAGGGTGGAAGGGCGTATAGACCTAATACTACATCATCATGCAGGCCCCTTATTGCAGTATATTGATAGGCCTGTCACAGCTAAGAGAGGAAACAAGCCGTCACTCCATTATGACTCGGGCCCGGGAGCGTATTATAGAGAAGGACGCTTCACCACTCAACATCTGACGTTGAGCTTCACGATAGCATAGATGCAGAGACGTCGCAACAATGTTGCCGCGCAAAGTCCAAGCGAAAACTGTCCAGCTATGTTAACTGCGATAATTATCCACTTGTAGCGAGGAGGCGAGTGTGAGCCAGCCAACTTATTTGACGTTAGTGAAGGACGTTAGTGAAGACCATAGCAAAATTTTTCTTGGTGTCTGAGGCTCAACCTCGCCAGTATCATCGTTGATATACGACATACTGAGCAAAGTTCTTGAATGGTCATTGACGAAGCAGCAATAAAGGGGTATGTGGGCTGGCGTCCCGGCGCAGAGTTGGGCAGTAATTCCGCCCCGGCCCTTGGGAGACTGCCACGACGAAAAGGAAAATTTTGACTTCTGCATACTTAATGTTAACCTCGGTACATATGTAAGTTATACAGCCGATACCACCTTAGATGTGGATCGAGTCGGTTTTGCTGAACTTGTCTAGGGGTGGTAGTCAGATGGGTACCCAACTCGCGAGACAGGCATATTAGAGATTTGCAAATTGCCTACCTCGTGCGGATCTAGCTGTGGTAGACCATGTGGCGAGATTGAAACTAATTCTGGACAACGTCATTATGCTATCTCAAGTACCTAAACGCTCTTTGAGGAGTACGTAGGAGGGCCGAACGACTATAAGCCAATGAGCATCGAACCCGACGAAAACGACGATGACGATGACGATGACGATGCCAAACACTCGGTCTAAGTAGCCTGCTTATACTGTGGCATCTAGTTAGCATCCACCCGCTGCAGGTACGTCTGGGGACTCGTGGCCTCAGGCCCATGACAATTCACCCATCAGGGTCCAACAGTCCCCTCTCTTTCAAGAAATTCGCTTGTGTGTTGGCTGGGTGCTTCAGCCGCGCAGCGCTGCTAGCATCGTGACACTCTTGACTCATGTAGACATCGCTCATGGCCCTCATGGCGAAAAGAATTGCATGCTGTCCATTTACCTTCTCTGCCTTCTCTGCATGTGTAGATATAATAGGTACTCAAGCCTCCTTTCTGTCGCCCCAAAAGTCAACCACCGATCACTCATTCACCACTATGAATTAGCTTCGCCTTCATTCCTTGCCCAGTAAGCCAACTTCATCATCCGTCTTTGCCTTAGGTACCTTTCCGTTTCCACAAGCTAATTCGCATAGTTTCGTTCCTTACCTAATTCAATAAGCTAGCTTTGACATCATTCCTTGTTCAATGAGCTTACTTCACCATCATGCCCCGCCGGAATAGACCAAGGGCCTCATTGCTGACAGGCAATGTCGATGCAGACCGTCCCGGCCATATGCTAGCCGATACCTCGGTGCCACCAATCACTCTTCACCATGCCCGCCAGACCGTTCTTCTTCAGGACCCTGCCATGCAGGGGCAGTTGTGAGTCCGTTCGCTTTGTTAACCCTTCATCAACCCCTGCTAACAAGCCTCTATTGTTCTCAGTGGCCAGGATGTCTGTGTCTGCGTTACCTGTCACCTACGTTGTCGGAACGACACAGCACTGCGCAGCCATGGCGAAAAGGAGAGCCACAAACCATATGGATGTGTCTGCGGCAACGAGTTCTCACGTCTAGATATTCTAGGACGACACATCGCATCAAAAAACAAAGTTACCAGATTCGCCTGCCCCTTATGTGAATACGATATAATTCCTAAAACATTTACTCGCGCGGATCATCTGTCCCAGCACCTTAGGACTTTGCATAAGATCCCCGCTGGCAAAATCCCCCAATTGTTTGGGGCCGACCTCTCTCACCGTGACATCCAGGCTGAAGATTTAATGCATCCCCGGCCTCTACCCCAATTTCCATGCCTAATACCGGGCTGTCCCAAAACGGGAAGACATGCATATCTTCGGCGGGAGGATTTGGATGAGCACATGGCCTATACCCACTGCCCACTCCGAAACCATATACAACACGGGCTGAGCGACGTTATTTCCACTTACACGAACTACAATTTCCAGCGTAGTGCCCACGTACAGAGCGCTCAGAGATCCCAGCCAGATACACAGAACATTCTCTTTCAACAACTTGGGTTAAACGGAGACGTCCAACCCGAGGGGGCATTTTGGGGGAACGGTATACCTAGCAGAAACATGGACCCGCAGCAGCATGAGGAGCTCAACGCCAACGCCAATCGTGAATGGTACGTCAACTTCGACGTCTGACTAGCCATTATTATTTGTTCGTTTACTCTTGACTCACAGCGAGAGAGTTTGACTCGGAAGCGCTATATACGGATTGGGGCTGGGATACGGAGTTGCGACCGGAAAATGGCTTGTTGACCGGAAAATGATGTTATGAGCGCAAAATGGTGTTATGGCTGAGGCATTGTGTTATGACCATGGTTATTTGCGTCGTGGTATATACCTAGGTAGTTTCTTCATATTCCTTAGAAGGTTGGATGATTCGCTCTAGCATGGTGAGTACCGACGCTCGGGATGTTTCCATCAAATTATGCCACAAAAGTTTGCGGTTGAGCACAACTTTTCTAAAGCAACCTGAAGTTTCCCACATAACGCAACCACGAGAACCTAAGATGATGCCAGCACATTATCTTTACGATAGCATCTATAAGCAGCTTACTGACTGCTGAGATGAGACGCGGGCTAAGTGGTCAAAAAGGTCCCAGAGCCAAACTGGATAGCGAAGAGGTACGGCTGCATAAACTTAAAACCCCCTTTAGCCTCTCGAGCCTCTTGAGCATCATGCCAGGTACCTCTTCAGCACCCAGGCTCACATTATCTCTCAGTATTCACATTAGTACTGCCTAGCGAATGAGCCTATGTAAGTATTATGCTTCCAAGGTTCTCAGCACTTGCACGCATGAGCAGACCTACCCATATTTTAGATGCCTCGCTAAGCCAATCATTCACGCCCTCAATTCAGGCACGGCTCTAACGGTTATAATACCTAAGAAGGAACCGACACACTAAAGGTGGTCAGTGTGTGCGTGTGTGCGTATTTGACGGCTACTGGTCACAAACAGACGAAAAAACAACAAAAAGTGAGAGAGAGAGAGAGAGAAGGGGGAGGGCTCTAACCTGACAGCAACAGAATATGAAACAGCTTCGTCACCAACTGTCAAGTCAACCCCCACAACGCCTGAGACTTCGAAGATGTGGACCACCCTGGTGCGATTTCTCGCTGGCGTCATTGGCCTTTGATTCACCAACACCATGATGATTACAACATATCTTGGTACGCCCTTGCTTCTTATCGTCGCTGTCCGTCCGTCACGATGGGACGATTGGTTACCTAGTGGGATTGGCTTCAAGTACTGGTTTCCCATTTATCCCCTGGGTCTGTGCTCAGAACTCGTTCATTATATCGGATGGATCTCCTTAAGGATACGGAGGGGACAGCGATCAGATTTTCTGGTGTATCCCTTGTCGATGAGAATCAGTCAGCTGCTTAGTCTTACCTTGGACTTGGTCGCATAACCCTACTTGTATCTAACGGGGACCCGAGAGGAGGACTATGAGCGAAAGGACGGTAGCTTAAAGCAGGAGGCGGAGTATCCTCGAGAGAAGACAGTGAAGACAGAGAAGTATGCTGCGGGGGGGGTGCCTGGGAGTTGAGGTGTATCCTGGAGAGAAGCGATCCGAGGTAGAATATGTGTAGAGCTCCCATAGCTTTTGTAACCTGTACTAATCAACTTACACGCTATATTTCTACTCATATGTGGGATACTACGACAGACCAAGTGACGACTCGCCCGCATAGGGGCCTGAGCGGCAGTATGCGTTGTATATAATACTAGAAGTGCCCAGAGCGAAGATTCTCTCAGAAGCCACAGCATTGTTATTAGTATTCTACTCTTTCTCTTAATGGGAGAGTGTTAGCGGTGGGGATCAAGTTGCATTGTGACGATGTGGGAGGTCGTGACACCTTACACAGAACATACATTTCATTGTAGTGCCGGATGTTGTACATTACTTCTATCTACTGATGGTAGTAAGGTTGCCTCTAGGCTGTTTGGCGGCAGACTCAGTGTGGAGGATTGCAACCGGCCAATGCGCCCATGTGTTTGAGGACCATGCAAATACCATTGCGCATACAACTTTTGAAAAAGATTAAGAAATGATGCTACCGATATTGGGTCTCATTTGGAGTTGGAAAAAAGTGGCCAGATTAAGGATTAGATATTGCTTTTATCACCAGCCCCTTTCGACGTGTCCTGAATATCGCGAGGGCTTCTTCTTCATTATCGATTTATATGTAAACCAGGTTCCAATTGCGGTTGCAATGAATCCAAGAACACCGATGACGATACCGACAATATCGCCGACGCCCAGCCCATTGCCTCCCCCACTACTATTACTTTCTTCATTATTCCCTTTGCCATCATCACTACTACCCCCCGACGCCGAGTCTGTAGGCGCTGGGACCTCAGTTTTGCTGGGATCGGTTTGCGAACTAGAGCCTTCTACGGAATTAGAAGATACAGCTGACGAAGTCTGAGATGTGAATGTTGTCTGCTGAGGCTGGAACTGAGATGAAGACGACGGAGACGGAGGCGAGCTGGTCGTAGAATCTGTTCATAGACGCACACGTATCAACGACGCCCCGATCTGCGGAAACTTGCGAGGTTCACGGCCAAGCCCTGCAAAGGCGAGACCGCCTGTCTTCGGGCAGACGAGACCTTCACAGTCGCCGTCACCGTCACCGTGACGACCGAAGGAGAGTCATCCGTACCTGAGGTTCTTGTCGCTGGCGTGTCCCGTACGTAGCCGGCGGACGTGCAGTACGCGTCGTAGATCGAGACGGCGCTCGTGATGTCCAGCGTGTTTGCCGAACAATAGCGGCTGACGCAGCTGGCGATGTACTCGTCTGCGTTCGGTTGGAGGTCTAGCCGGCAGACGCATTCGTTCTGGGGATTTTGGTACGCGCATCCGATGCCGTCGGCGAGCTCGCCGACATCCCCGAATACACCACCGCCGAAGCAGCTCTGGGCGCAGGGTCGCTGAGAGGCGAACGCCGTCGCTTGCGCGAGACTGACCGAATCGCAGGTAGCTATATGAAGTAGGGAGAAGACGACGAGGAGCGAACGGATCATTTTTGCTGTGGACGACGATGATTCATTCTGACGGGTATTTTACGCTCGTCTGAGCAAGCGCCAAGGACGAAGAGATGCGGCTTTACTACTTGGTATATATAGGATCGTACAATTAAGAACAGGCACTCTTCTTCTCGGCGCGGGCGTTATCATGCAGGGGAGGTCAAGTCAGCCGCACCTGAGAAATGCCTGTCCATTTCCTATACGTTTCTGGACTAGCAAATGCAGACGCCAGTCTCTAAGATGAAGGAGGCTTTGACATCCAACCAACAGGAAGCAGCCGTTTGTGACATGCCTATTTACGTCTCTGGTACGATCTGGATGCATGTGACGAAGTTGCGCTGGCGTTGCACCGTCGATATGTCAGACCAGCCCTGCGTACTAGTATATGCTTAGCAGAGGGACTTGTATCATCTGTGCGACGAACAAACATATAAGGAGTACACTGCTTCATACTGTTCACTCCCACCTCATTATCCAGATTCCTGAACATGTTCTGACATGGGTATATCTCATGTCTAATCCTATATACCAGGGTAATCTATGTGGAAGTCAATGAAGTTAGCCCCCCGGATTCGAGCGCGCGCGACTAAATCCCTTATGCTAGTGGTTCGCTCGGGGACCGAAGTCTACCCCTGTCAAACAAAGATAAGGCAACTCGACTAATACCAGAATGCCTTGTCAGTCAACCAAATCCTTTACCAGCGTGATCCAAAATCCAGGTTCGTCAGGTACCGTAATACTCATATCGCTAGTCCGATGTGTAAAGGCTGAGCCGATATCTCGAGAGTGAATGACAGCAGGTGGTAGTGTGCCGATATTTTTTTCTTTGAAAGGAAAATATTTGAGCCAAAACATCATAACCGAAGACGCCGATATCGGCTGGTTATACTACGTAGGCGCACGCGATAACCCTATAAGCAGTGGAATAACATCCTGGAGACGATTGAATAGGTTGAATCAAAGGTCGTCCTTGGAACTTATCCCGGCACAATGTAACTTTAACCACACTATCACCTGGCGGCGAGGAACGAGTTCCACTGCCACATGGAATAAGAAATACGCACGGCCGACAATTGTATAGTGATATTGCCTTCCATTAACCTCGCGGAGAATCATTGGCCAACTCGTCCTGTAAATGATTGCGCACACGTCGCATGACTGGGTGGCGTTAGGGGCCAGTCTGTAATTTCTGTGTGCTAGGACGACGAAGTATCGATTTTTTCGACATATCTACAGCAGATCAAGAAAATTTCGAGCAGCTTCTTGTAGTTCACAGTCATCCGACGGTGGCAGAGTTCCTCTCCAAGCACCAGCTCCTGATCATATACCATAGCATCTGGCCAGCTGATATGGTGGTCGAAGAAGGCTATCTGCTCTTGGCGGTAGCTGTGGCACGGTCTAATCCTCCCCTCCGTCCTCCTGTCTATCCGTCCTACTTCTGAGGAAGATCACTGATTGAAGGGGCTCATCTCAAGCTGCTAAGATTATGAAGGCGTCAGCGCTGATGCGTACAGGGTCACACAATCCTGTTGGTACTTGGCGGTTTAGAAAATAAAGAACTATTAGCATCCAATCTCTTCATGTACGGCCATAAGATCTTGAAACGCTGGGTCCCGTCCGCTTCCCCAGGGTTGAGCCAGATACTGGAGTTAGAATCCGCTTATGCTCCCGCGGCATAACATCAATCATCAGCCGTTCATATGATTACCTACTCTCTAGGCCACGGCTTCCCAATCACCATCATATCAGCACCAATCCGCCTTCTAAAGAATCAACCTGATCGCCATCATACCTTGTCCATTTCAAGTGCGAGAATTGGGGCGCGTCGCGGTTCGTAAAAATTTCCCCCTTCATGATTCCGTGAAGATAGCACGGCCCAATGACTTGGAGAGCCCCCGTCTTGAGTAAGTCAGCATCGAATGTCAAATCTTCAGGTTTACCATCTATATCAGCCTTGTATTTCACCTCCCCCGTAGCTCGAACTACATACGGCACGGGAAGACCGTTGAAGACGGCGATGAAATCACCACTTCTGATATCCTTCGGGGCAAGACCCAAGTAACCGCCATGAGTCAAGAATACTCTGTCAGTTTGGAAGATATTCATTACATAATTCAGGAAACCATATGCGATCACCCCATCGGTAGACAGCGGCTTAGTCTTCCGTCCCAGTGTTTCAAGGAGTACCTGTTGAAATACTTCTCCAGTTGGAGAAAGGCAATGTGCGTCGAACTGCTTCCAGATCGCAGTCAACCAAGGCAAGCTCCCTACTCCGAGCGTAGCGAGACTCTGGAAGTGGGGGTACTGCGACAAGAGCCATTCTGCGTTCGCAAATTCACCGACACCGGATGTTATCGTTTTGGCGAGGATGAGCCACATCGGCTCCGAACTAGGTTCCAATTTGGCACCGGTATCGACGTAAGGCATCATTATGTTTTGAAGTTGGTTTATAAGTGAGAAGAAGATATCCGGTTTGATGCGAGGCGGCAAATGTCGTTTCTTGGGGTATGCCCGAGTGGTTACATAAACGATACCGAATGTCGTGCCGGTGACGTGCATTACATTAGGCATTTCCTCATCATATTGGAAGAAATAAGAGGCCGCGGTTGCCGTGGAATACTTTCCGGAAAATGGCGAGGCCCATGCAAGATTCAGTGATGGGCGAAATTCAGGCACCCAAGATGGCAGATAGTTGCGGTCACTAATGTCAATAGGAGGCGGCCGGCCGTTTTTGTCCATAATGGTCTCGTTTTCTGAGCGTAGTTGGTGTTGTCTTCGGCATAAGCCTGCCGCATAGATCTGCGTGTTTGGCGAATATTTCCCGGCGAATTCAGTAAAAACCTCTGCTACAGTCTTGTTATAGTCCGGGGTTATAGCGTACGGGGAGGTCGTCATTGCCAGCATTGCGTAGATTCTGTCACGATCGTCCGAACAGTCTCTATTGCTCATCAGTGTGCCAGCAGTGTTAGCTATGAGATGGTGGTTGTGGTCTGCTTTGTATTGCTCGTCTAGCAGTCTAAACTTGTGCCGGTACCAAATAAGTGACCAGGCCGGCTTAATACCTCCCATTCTTTGTGCGTCGGTTTCATACTGCAATCGCCTGAAAGCTCCCCGAAGTATCATTGCAGCAATGGCAAAAGCATCCCAGTCGATTCTGGAAAGTCCACAAGATACGACTAGCTCGGTGGCAAGGGTGGCCTCTTGAACCACCCACACTCTGTTAAACCACGAGCGAAAAAAAAGGAAGTCAACGTGTGCCAGGATCGCGTCGCGGACGAGTCTTTCTGCCTCGTTATCGGAGGCTTTGAGGAAGGGAAATTGTTCCCACGGTGATCGCTTAATTTCATCGTCGATACCAAAGGATTCTGCTCTTGATGATAGATCTGCCATAAACCGAATAGCGTCGGTCATCCATGGTGAGCCGGGTGCGAGCCAGACTTGGACAACTTTTGCCTTGCTGTAAATGTCGGCCATGATGGCAACTTGTTGAGCCCTCTCGGCTGTATCCTGTTGGTCAATGCATATAGCATCCACCCACAACACTCTGGGTCGGTCGGGATACCTATATGACATAAGAGCGGTGTATAGATTCTCGGTAATCTTCAAGATTTGGCCATTTAAGTTGATACCTTGAGTAAACTTGGGATAGTCGCCCCAAGAATATGAAATAGCTTCATATTCGCATTGTGCATCGAGCTTGTGAACCCTCAAGTCGCCATATAGAGATGGGTTATAGTGGTCACCGGAATGTAAATGGAGGAGCCGAATGTAGTCTCGGCCAGGGATACGGGGATATTGGAAAGATCGGAAGGGTCGCAAGTAGTAAAGATTACTTCCAGGTGGGCCTATGCGTAGTTGCTCAATATCTCGTGGACAAATTACGTATAATTCTGCCGTACCCGGTTTGAGATTTTGTCTGCCCTGTGACTCCATCCTGGTACTTTCGGGTGAACCACTACTAAGGGGGCTCCTTAGCTCCCAGTCTGATAGGGGCAGATTCAAAAGGATGGAGGAGCCTCCCGCAAGAAAGGCTACGAAATGCTGCTTAATCTCGGTGGGAGCACCCTAGACTTTTCACTTGTAAAGAACATGACACGTTCTCTGCGATAGAGCTGTGGTCGTGGAATAGTCATCTGGTTGTACTGTGGTCGTAGAAGTGCAGGAGGGCTGACACTGTGACCATTGTGGCTACTCTATATAAATATATACATAGCCAAGGCCATAACTGCCTACAGCTTTCTACGCTTCGCTTTCCGGAACAATGTTGCATTTTCGGCCGCAGCTGGGGTGATGAATCTGCCTTGCGGGGAAGAACGCGCTGCGCCACTGGTGGCGGTAGGCGTCTGTGTCTTCCACATGCATATGCATACTCGCCTCTGAAGCGGATGTCACTGGTCAAAAACATAAGCATATTCGAGAACATCGAGGCATGTGCTCGAAACCCATATGAGCCATCAAATATCTGCTGTGGTTCGGAAGAGCAGAGCGCGTCGACCGGCATGCCGCGGCGGCGCTGGGCCATTAAACCTATTGAGCCCGACGGGAGCAGCTCGAGGATGGCCATTTCGTCCAGCTCAAACATTTGCTTGCAAGGCCGCCATAGCCATGCAATCTTAGTCTCAGAGTCCGCCCTCGCGTTCTGGTCCATCTCTTCTAGCTGGTCTGGCGTAACCTGGAGGAATATTGTCTTCGGGCGTCTCTCGCCGCAAGGGGGCCGGTCAGACGGAGCGACGAGGGGGAAGAATGACCACGATTTATCATCAGGCAAAAGCTGTTCCACGTCCAATGAAGAAAGCACAGTTTATGGTAAATCTTAGAGGTGCCTTGGAAGGCAGAAAAGTCTATAGCTCGTAAAAATTCCCCATATCCTCTCCGCTCATGCTTGGAAGGGTACCTCGCGTTTGGCAGTGTCGTGTCCACAGCCAGAAATTTGGAAAGCAACGTTGCCTCCAAAGGGACCATTGTTGTTGTTATTGGCGACCTTCAAGAGACAGAATTTACCCTGCCCGCTCGTAGGATCTGATCCGTTGCAGGTGATGCCAGCAGGGATATTAACAGAGAATTTCTACCATGTCAATCAGTTCATTATCTCGATAACTACCGCGTTGGAAATGCTTGACTTACTGCGTCCGCACCGACATTACTCGCACGCTTCTTGATTCCGATCGCTCGCAGAGCACGCTGCACTACATTGCCATTGTCGCCCACCATGCTCGACGTCGCTACGAGCTGAATGCCATCTTCGTAATTGCCCGTGCCTGTGGGATCAATCACGGCGAATAGGCTTCCGCGTTTGTCATTCGCCGTACCATCACTGGTGACAATCCGCCAAATACCAGTAATGGTACCGGTTCCATCACCTGAGACTTGAGGCAAGGTGTTTCCAGAAAGAGCCATAGAATCTGCTAGATCAGACACCTTTAGGTCTCCGTTGGCGGTAGTCTTGCCGAGACCATTTTGAGCCGGCTTGTTAGCATCGCCCCCGAAGACCGTGGTATCCCGCTCCGTATCGTCGTTTTTGCCAAACCTTGGCACGACTGCACCCTTAATGCCTAGCGCGGTGCCATTGCCACCTTGGTCACCTCTAACCAAACAAAGATCAGAAATACTGCCAGCAGCAGGGAATCAGTGTACGTGTGCCTTACGTAACGGATTGTATGTTGCCGTGGGCGCATACTAGGCTGGCTGCAGAAAAGGCGAGGAGAATGATCGAGTTGGCGTACATAGTGTTGTAGAATTGAGATTTTGAACCAAGAGAGGGAAGGATAAGAATAAAAGAATGGATTCAAAGCTGATAGCTTATGACGAATAGAACGAAATAGACAGCCCGAACCAGTCGGATTGGAAACAGGAAAGGTTTGAAGTGAAAGGAGACTGGGTTTGATACTTTAAATGAGACGAGCTCCGTTTAGGATATCTGAGATGGAGGTTCGGGTTTATATACTCATGGTAGGAATGACGTTCGCGATGCTGAAGCCATTTTCGATATCAATAGCGGAATTGTTTCCACGCCTTGTGCAGCGTCAAGACGCTGCAACTTCATGATATTGCTACTGACCTACTCCTTTGCGCTGGGGTAAAATAACCCCTGGTCAGAAGCCGGTCGGCCCATGTACTTGGGGCTAAACAGCCAGTAGGGAAGTAATGTCGTCGAGGATGCTCTCAAAGCTGCAACTTGCCAAGATTCCCCCCGTGAACTACGTATATCCAACTATTCTGTGGAGTCCCATAGTCTAGGCGCTTATGATCAAGCGCGCGTGTTGTAACGCGACTATGCTCAAAAGAACGTGGTGCCGCAGGGTTGGGTCGCGTCAGAGAGACCGCGAAACATCCCCAGATGATCTACAATTGGTATGTAACAGGGAAACACTTGCGGGTAGAATATTTTAAGGGCTATTGCATACTTTTCGGATTCCGAGTTCACATAGTATTTATCATGTCAATACCTAGCCTATTAAGCGACTTCGGTTGACACTATCCCTATTTTGAATGAGAAATGGCAGAGCTGAACTCACAAGTTGCTGTGGAGAGATGAAATCAAGTCTCACATCAAGTAGCAGCGCGCGCTTATGGTATGGCTAGCTTATTACTACCAACTGGCGAAACACTTTCAGTTATACTAATTACTAAATGGCCATTTAAAGAAGAGAAGCAACGACTAAGAGCACACATGAAGGGGGAACGGACAAAGTATGAGACGTGCCTCAGTAAAGGTCATGCGCCGACATTGGAGCTAAGGGTTAAACATGCGAGATACGTAGTGAGCAGAAGATAGCCTCACGTAGCTCACGAAAATATTCCTTCGTTTTATGAATCGTTCAAATGATTCGACTCTTGCGCTCGAGGTCCTAGGAAACGCGCTTTTGTAACGATCATGCACTTATCTTTATTTACCGCTGATATCAACTCGGTGGTGGCAGATAATGAATAATACAATCATAGTCCGTGTTTCTCATCCTGTTCTATTGCCATAACGTTAATGCTCCCTATAAAGTCTACATCACACTGACGGACTCGACTCCCTATTTTCAGCCTATACAAAGGCGCTCGCTCCGTCTACGGTCTGCGCCGACGAAGCGGCCCGGAAACCATGCATTCTAGCATGCTAGCCTCCCGTTTTACGAGTAAGTCGAGGCACGGAAGAGCGGGCCTTTCCCAGTTGAGACTACCGTTGCGCCATGTGCACATCGGAGGCGAGAATGACTCAGGGTCTTTAGCCTCGCAAGGGGAATGCGTTAGATGACAGTTGTACTCAGATGTATAATGATAAAACGACACAAAAAGGGTTCGTGCGAGCGCTTGTTGGAGCCTACCTGTTTGCGCTGGCATTGCTGGGTAGCAGCCTGGCGGTCTTGATACCTCATATCGTTTGTTGTCAACGTTGAGTATTTGTCACAATACTGCTTCTGTGAGGCTCCATGTTGGTGGAAGCTGAGATTTGTTTATCTCGTGCCCAGGTGCCAACCACTGACGATAGTGCATCATTGCAGGCTGATAGAAGAACCGCGTGTTGCTTGAGTGGTACTGGGTTCACGATGAAGGAAAACCAGACTCTCCTGTTGGAGAACTGATATCGTTGATACCCAAGTCGTTCCAGCTACTCGAATTTATTGAAAACCCCGGATATCTGAACTTGAACTCACCTGTTCAGTCAGCTGCGAGATCTAGTACCAATACCTAGGTACAGGATAGAGTATTAACTCTTGAGTGATCACAACAAGGCTTCCCTGCACGTGGACTCATGAACTTCATTTTCTTATCGTTGAGATCGTATTCAAGGCTGAAGGTTGTATCCTAGCTAATCTGCTTTATGGGATTGCCTATGTGTTCTCGGACTATCAACGCACTTGAACTGTCGTCGCTTACACCCCTTATAGGGCCCGTCACGGCTTTTCAGACTTTGATGCTTCGGCATTGCTCACACGACTAGTGTAGTTCGGTAGCCTTGTTTGAAGCTAGTCAGGGCCGTCGCGGTAACTCTGCCATCGGCATCACAAAGGGAACTACTTCATTGAATTCGGAAGTTGTGAGTTGGTCGCGTGCTGATGGTAGTGTAAAAACGGCTGTTATAATTCCTTTTCGCAATATCGTACACGGATCCAGGGTTGTGAGTGAGGCGGACTGAATGCAAGCCAGGTCAGTGTCTGACAGGTATTTCACATTTCAGCCTGGCCGAGACCGCCTCTGTCTGAGGATAATTGATCTGGCTCGCCTGGGCAGACCGAGCGGTGGCCGAGGCTGTGGTGTTGGGCTGGCTGAGTGATCAGCGATCACCCGAACTTCGGACTGAACCATGTGACCGATTGATGTTCAGGGTCTTCAAGAATGTGACCGCACTAAATGCCTACTAAACTAGGTACTTAAGTAGCCATGGAGGGAGCGTGGAGCGCGTGAGGGGACCCTGGGGAAGACTGAACGATCTCACCTTACAGATTCCCTATTCAGTGTACGACATGAGGAGTAGTGGATGTACTTAGTATACCGCCGTGGTCAGACAGAGTCTTGGGAGAACGCCATTCGACTGCCAAACAAGCACCAGCAAGAAGCTATGACGCAATTATGCAACAACGTGGAACATCTTGCATCCCTTGGGGCTAAAATAGGGAACACTAAGACCAGCACTGCAGCTATCCGTGGGTAACACGAACCAATATATGGCGACTGTTTTCGTTTCTCTGATGTGCTACAGTAAATCTCGCTCTGTGTAAAACTTGTAAAGTGACACAAGGAGAGACCCAGATTTTGGGCTAGGATAAGAAGTATGAGACGAGTTTGGAGTTATACGCAGGTAAGTCGATGATTGACTGAGTTATAGCTCTTTTCTTCGCTACAACAACTCACCGTAAGTATACCTTAGGTGCGTCGACACGGGAAAGCGGGAAACAGATCCCTATCATGATTCAGTAGGTACCTACCAACTGGAGATAGCGGCTCTGCCTAGGAAGTTTAGGGCATTGCCTAGTGAACCTTGAAGACTTCAAGAAGACCTCGGGAGTTTGTTGGAGAGTTGCTACGGGGCATGTTGTGGGGATGTGGGCTTAAATAGACCGGTTACCTTTTTACCTATCCGACCCGCTAGGTACCTGACCTATCATAGTAACTCAAGGTACATGACCTAATAGGCAACAAGGCTTATTGTACGGGTCTAAAGAGTGTGAAGTACTCAGTTACACCTGAAAGCATATCTTAACTTTCAGTTCGAGTTGTATTGGATATAATGCTTCGTCAGATCAGTTGGTGGCTAAGCCTTGCTCTGGTCGGGGCTGTTTTCCTTTCCCACCAAGTCGACTTATCGGAACAACACGAGACGACGAGAGCGAAAGTCATTAGGTACCAAGTACGTGCAAAAGATGGACAATGGCTGATGAGCTAGCCCCACACAGTCTGCCGCCGCGTTACCCGGCTTATCTCGTGGTTATAGTGGTTTATGGATGTACCTGTGTCTCCAGCCGTACCTGTATCCTGCTGGCTGACCTCTGAGATCTGGGCGGTCGCCTCAGTGTGCAGAGCCGTGTTAGCAGGATTACTTACTGGACACATAGCATACAGACCTCTAATAAAATAAAGGAGATCAGTATGAGATAATGTAGGTAATAGGAGGCCCATACCTGTTCCATACATCTCTGATTATGCCCTGCCCTGCCCTGCGTACGTGTAGAACTTGATCCCTTTTTCAAATCAATCTATTTTTCTTTTTCTTGTCGATTTCCTCTCGTCAAACTTCCACACAGTGACGACAACTCCTGTAAACTCGCTCGTGTGTCATAGTGGCTTTTTGTTTTATACACATTACTCGTTCGCTCTATTGTTTCTTGGTTCACTTGGTCAGTCTACCAGTAGTGCCTCTTGTACCTTTTTTATTATTTTTTCGCTCCCGTACCTGGAATTCATTTCAGTCATTGGTTCCGGGGGCTGTATACCGCTACGGATACATGCGTGCATACGTACCTCGTGCATAAGAGTCCACCTGGAACAGCTGTGCTCTGGCGTCTTCTTGTATGTAGTACTCCGTACACCATCGCGTACTGTGGATTGCCTGCCTACTAGTCATAGCATAGTAGACAGGTCGCAGGCGTCCGTCCCACCCTCGCCTGCACGGTGATGGTCATCGGGCCAAGTCGACGACAGCTGATTGCTTCTTTCCCGCCAGACTGCCAGACCAGCGCCTCTCCACTCCTTTTGACTCTCCTTCCCCTTAAGCATAGTACAGCATCGTTATTGTTGCGGGCGGGCGCTGCTGCTTAACAGCGCCATCTTCTTCAAAATTCCTCCCTCAACCCCCAACCGTCTTCCCTCCAACATCCCCCTCCGAACCTTGGCCTCGCGTTCCGACCACGGCCAGTCGACGTCATTGCTCGACCACCACCACCACCGCCAGCACCCTCACGACTCCCACGAGCGTCACTCCGACGACGACTCGGCCGACTTCGACTCGTGGACCGACACGGGCGACCTCGCCGAGCAGCTGGCCGATGACGAGGATCCCCTGCGCAAGAGCCTTGCCGACACCTCGCTCCACGACGACCTCATCTCGGGCGTCCTGAAGCGCCATCCCAAACACAGCAAACGCGTCCAGTTCAAGCGTTCCGTCGACGAGCACAGCTACAGGCGCTCCGGGTCCACCGCCGGCCTCATCGACAAGGAGGCCATCCAGATCCCCGACATCCCTCCACGTCGCATATCCCGCGGAGAGCGTTGCATAGCCGCCATCATGCCCGGCACGGGGATCAACGGCTTCACGGGCAAAGCCCTCGTGTACGTTCTAGGCGACCCGAATCCTGCCATGGACCGCATTACTGACCAGCCGCAGATATTTTAC
Organism: Xylaria sp. FL0933; assembly: GCA_022578765.1. Taxonomy (NCBI): domain Eukaryota; kingdom Fungi; phylum Ascomycota; class Sordariomycetes; order Xylariales; family Xylariaceae; genus Xylaria; species Xylaria sp. FL0933. The sequence goes on along the minus strand of MU389734.1, from coordinate 500,492 downwards.
AAGTATCTTTGTTTCACTAGGCGTATTTCTTTTCGGATATGATCAAGGCGTTATGTCGGGCATCATCACGTATGTCTCTAGCTTTCACCCACCCCGTCTTGTCCGGCAGAGTTTCAAAGCTAATTCGACCCAATCAGTGGCCCGTACTTTAGACATTACTTCCACGACCCTTCCAGAGCAGAAATCGGCACCATGGTTGCTATTCTGGAGATCGGGGCCTTCATCTCTTCTCTAGTCGTTGGTCGAGTTGGCGATATTATCGGCCGCCGCAAGACCATCCTTTATGGCTCGATGATATTCTTCGTCGGCGGAGCTCTGCAAAGCTTTGCAACCAACATGCCCATGATGATGCTGGGAAGAATTGTTGCTGGTCTGGGTGTAGGGTCACTGTCGACTATCGTACCGGTATATCAGTCCGAAATTTCACCTCCCCACAATCGAGGTAAACTTGCTTGCATTGAGTTTTCGGGGAACATTATTGGCTACACCACATCAATATGGGTAGACTACTTTTGTGGTTACATAGAGAGCAATCTGTCCTGGCGCATTCCTCTCCTTATGCAGTGTCTAATGGGCGCCCTTCTGGGCCTAGGAAGCTTGATAATTGTTGAGTCGCCCAGGTAAGTCAACTATATTTCTCCCTATGTCTTCTTTCGCCATACTGACTAGTTACGAGATGGCTTCTCGACAACGACCACGATGAAGAGGGAATTGTTGTCATAGCAAACCTGTATGGTGGAGGTGATATTCACAATCCCAAAGCGAGGGACGAATACCGCGAGATCAAGATGAACGTTTTGCTTCAACGTATGGAAGGCGAGCGATCTTACTCAGAGATGTTCCGTCGCTACAAGACCAGAGTTTTCATTGCCATGTCAGCGCAGGCTCTCGCCCAACTCAACGGCATCAACGTCATTTCTTACTACGCGCCTTACGTTTTCGAGTCAGCTGGCTGGGTCGGCCACGATGCGATCAAAATGACGGGCATTAACGGCATCACCTATTTGCTTTCTACGATTCCACCTTGGTACATAGTGGATAGATGGGGACGTCGGGTAATCCTTCTCACGGGCGCAATTGCTATGGCTATATCGCTTTCGCTGGTCTCATACTTCATTCATCTAGATGTGAAGTCTACGCCTACATTGGTAGTTGTTTTCGTCATGATTTACAACGCTGCCTTTGGATACTCTTGGGGTCCGATCCCGTGGCTCTACCCACCAGAGATTCTTCCTCTGAGCATTCGATCAAAGGGAGCCAGTTTGTCAACTGCTGCCAACTGGGCGTTCAACTGGCTGGTGGGAGAAATGACTCCTATTTTGCAGGAATGGATTGAATGGCGGCTCTACTTGCTTCACGCTTTCTTCTGCGTGGTTAGTTTCGTCGTTGGTATGTACCCTCTGCTGATCAACCCGAAGATACTTTTTAGCATCACCGCTGACGTGAAACAGTCTATTTTGTGTACCCGGAGACTTGTGGCGTAAGGTTAGAGGACATGGACTCATTATTTGGGGATGCCAGCACGGCCATCGGAACTCCTGGTGTTCGATCAGAAACTGGATCTTTTGTCCGAGCGGGTTCACCTGTACCTTCGCTCGATCTCCGAGGGCGACCGCTGGCGTCAGACGCAGCGATTCCCCCGTTGGACATTGACCCACCGGCCGTCAACATCGTAGATGGCAAGCTTCAGCCCCGACTACGATCCGAAAGTCGCAACTCGCGAGGTCGCGTGGGCGAGTGGCTCAGTAGAATGGTCGGCCAAACCCGCGGCTCGAGTAGTAGCCCATCGGACGGTGCTAGATACGCGCCGCTGGACCAACGAGATGACTAAATTATGTATACATATCTAGCGACATACAAACAACAAAGATGATAGAGTTTTTCTTTCTACTCTATATAGACGGTGGCGGCGTCTCAGGACCATCAAGGTTCCAAATTGGGTCTGGTCTCGTGGTGCCCAGGAACCAGATAGGTTAAGGAGTCAAGAGAAAGCATACAGGCTTCGGAAGGCAACTTGAGCTACCAACTCACCACACATTGGGCGTGCCGGGTGTTGAACGATTCCCCAGAATGTACACAAGCATCATGAGGCGGGTGGGGCTAATGGCTGAGGGCTAGAGTCGTTTATAATTGCATTTTGGATACCCGGTTAATGGGAGAGTCACTAACCCGATGATACGACGGTCCCCGGTGCAAGGGGTTTGGCTAATATGCTGCCCTGGTGCTTTGCGCTTTTCGATCCATGGGTACATCTACGCAGGGCTACGATACACTGGATGCATGGGTTTATCTTGCAGTGTTCTATAGTTCAGATCATCGAATGAACAATTATATTTTTGATTTCACTTGTTTCCAGCTTTGAGCTTGAAGATAAAATTCCCACCTCGAGTGTGCCATATTGTTGCACTTGGCCAAGTGGCCTTTTTAAAGTAACCTAGGCCGAACCCTCAGCTCCCCTTAGACACTTACGCAAGCGGAAATGCATCGAGAAGTGCAATATTCACTGGGTACGTAAGCACCTAGGCCCTCTTATTACCGCTGTAACGGCTCATCTTACAGCCCTACTTGCATGCATATGTGCCTACCCGGTATAGACAGAGGACCTCCGTTCAATGATACTACTTGTAAATCAATGTTCTAAATTAGGTTGTACCACCTGGTAGGTACTAGGTTTACCAAATGCCAAGCTGCAAGCAAATTAGGTCTAGTGCATTTGCCGCTTTTACTCAGGCTCGGCTCAGCCAAGTATCAGGCATGCGACTACCTAAGTCTATGGTCGTACTGGTCCTAGCTCGTACCAGTCCAGGGTCGTACCGGTACAGGGCCCATGGCTGTACTGGTACCAGTTCCTGGCCTGAGCACGTGGGGTCCTAACTCGTGCTGGTCGGCATATCGTACCAGTCCGTCGCCCAACGCCGTGCTGGTCCAAACTCGTACTGGTCCAAACCCGTGTTGGTGCGTAGTTCGGGTCGTCCCAGTCCGCAGTTTTAATCGTATAATTCCATCCATACTTGTCTATACTTGGTTTAACTCAGTCTTTCTATTCTCTCTACTACTTTTTAGTGCAGCATTTCTTTGGTTTTCTAAGGATGATTTACTACACAGTTAGATAACCGGATGGAAAGCGAGCCGCATTTAGTGAGCCAACGTTGGTTATGATGCATTATCATTTCGCTAATCGCTACGGGAGGTTTTATGGACCTCTCGCATCTTCCTGGTCTACCTAAGCTGCATAGTAGCGCCCTTGTCCTCGGATTCTCAAAAAGCCAAAGGAAATGGAATATAGATGCAATTCATCTAACATGGTTATGAAATTGCCGAAAACAAACCTTTTGATCTCACTTGATCTCACATCTTGTTGAGCTACGATTTGCTATGCTTCCAAACCCCCAAAAATCGTCGCGGCGTCGGCTCACCGTGGCGGATTCTAGACAAAGCTATTTTTAAAGTGGTCGGACAACAGGCACCAAAGTGTCCGGAACCGGCCACCAACGTCAACATCATAAAAAGCTCCCTCGCGATCATGATCCAAATGATCCAAATCAAATTGGTTCGCAGAAAACCCAAATAAATAAAAATAAAAATAAAAACCCCTAAAAAACTATCACAGCTATTTCTTATATTCGAAACAACCATGTTGCTCTTCAGCTTTGCGCTCTTAATTGTAGGAGCCCCATGTTTGGATATCTCGGCAGCAGGGTCCCTTAACGTTCAAATCGGGCTCGGCACCAGCACTACTTAGTGCGTGTTCAGTAAAGTGTACCTTGTCAGGTATTCTTGGCGCGCTAACACATTTCTCCCATCGGGTCACACCACGCAGAAGTATCTCGTCTCGCGATACTTACGCCAAAACCGCAAAATCGCTAAGCTAAAATTGCTAATAGCTCGAGCGTTACTGCGCGTGAACCCCTTTACGCCAATACTGGCCCGCAAATACCTGACTAGGCATACCGTACTAGCGAGTGCAGGGAACTAAAAACAGTTAATTAATAGTTAATTGATGGTTTGCGAAATAGAAACGTTTTGATAATCGTAAACTTTTGAGCATTCGTTCTTAGAATTATAACGTTTAAGCTTAATTAGCGTTAATTTTATGTTAAACATTAGCGCTCTGCAAACGTTTAAGATTAGAAATGTTTTTGCTTTTATTAAGCGTTTATTTTTTAAAGCGTTTATTTTTTTAATCGTTTATTAGCTGCAGAAACGATTTTAGCGCGTTTATATAATCGCTTTTAAATCTTAGTTTACTAGCTATTTCGGTACGTACTTATTTTTAGTTTATTTTAAGTACTGCTATTTTATTACTATTTTATTTAGCTTAAGAGCTCTATTTTATTTTAGTACTATATAAATGTTTCGCGTGCTTAATATTAAGTACTTCGGCGAAGTAAATAGTTTATTTAGTGAAGATAATTATATAAAGCCCACTTTTTAGTTAACGTGAAAAAAAAAATAGTTAGTATAATTATGCGTTTTATTAAAATTAAACACGAACATTTAATCTTTTTGATTTTTTTTAAAAAGTATTATATAAACTATTTTCTGCGACAGCGCAGGCAAGCCTACGATTATAAAAGCCTCGTGAGTATAGATCTTGAGGCCTGTAACAGCATTTAAAGGATTGGTTGGGTGCTGTCGAACAGGTAACACGACTAAGAAAATCCGGACTGTTTTATAGCCTATTATAGGTTAGCGTATACGATAACAATATTGTACGTAGTAAAAGCATAGTTCTAGATTACTTACCGTAAACAAAAGGGTGTGTGAAAATATTATCGACACGGCTATAAGAGCTATCGATGTACCGAATATACTGGCCTCGACGTTTTGTTACCTGCTTGGTCATGCCGCTGACTTTATCACTGTGTTATCTGTTAGCCTATATACTATTACCCTAAAATACTACTATGCTTTTATTATATAGCTTTAGCAAGCCTTGGCAAAGACTTGGCGAGCTTTCGCAGATCGGCGAAAAAGTTTTAGCATGTTTTAGCATATTACTTTTCTCTTTAGCATGTTTTTTTTTTTTCTAGCATGTTTTTTTCAACGGAGAAACCTTGGAACTTATATTATAGTTTAATTAAATGAAGCCTACTACTTAACGCGTTGAGGCGTGCTCATTATCGTGAGATTTAGTCGCGCGTAGTCACGTGCGTACGCTTTCACAAGCTGACCCTTAAATTGGCCGGTTATTTCCGCTTTTTTTGTCGGAAGATTTATTTCCCGGCAGACCCGTTCTGCTAACTAGCCGTTAAAAGCGGGGTTAATATAAGCGTTATATGCCGTAATACTTTAACTTATATTTCCTTTATCTTTATTCTTTTTATTAGATTTTGCGATAATATGTTTATATAAAATAAATAAAAATAGCGATAGCGTTGCAGCATTTAGCGCTTGAACCTAAGCTATTAAGTCGCTATTAAAATTTATATAAAAGTTAAACAAAAGAAATTTAAACGTTTGCGCGATATTTTTATACGAGAACAAGTCTTGCTTAAGGGCTCGATAATTAGTAGTATAAACTATTTTTTTTTATAATTTATTTTTTGTTAGCAATTCTTTGTTGATTATAAACACAGGAGTAATTTATAAAGTAAACTAATTTATGTTTAATTTTAAAAACAATAATTATAAGCAAAGAAGCGAGACCGTACTTTTTTATAATATTATAATAATAGAGGCTAATGTGCACGTTAGGTCGAAATATTTAAAGCTTATACTTAGTTGATTTTGCTGTAGTTAAATTTGCCGATTTTATTGCGAAGCGAGAATTTTTTATTTTTTTAACTAATTAAATGGCAAGGGCAGCGCTAATAGCAGACGGGCTAGATTTAAGTACTTTAGTGCTACTAGTAACCGTAAATAATACACTCGATATAAATGCTAGCTTTAACGATTTAAACCGAGATTATCGCGAGGTAACAGCGTTTAAAGTAGCTTAACAAAACAGCTGGAACAAACGACGGCTTTTTTTAATTTAATTATTAAATAAAGCTTTTTTTCGATACTTTACTAATAAATTATTAGTTATTAATATAATATTAGTCGAGATATTAATAACTAAGATTTTTATTAAAATATTTACTACCGTAAAACTTTATTTAAAAACACTTTTTATAATATTTTTAGCGAAGATATTTATTAAAGCGCGCTAAAAAATAACCTTGATATACTTAAGGTTTACTTGTAGCTAAGTATATAAAAAAACCGGAGCAATAATAAACTAGCAACCATGCTTTGTTAAAAAGTATTAAAGCATATAATAAAAAAACTAAATTCTAGCCTAGCTAAAGTAAAAAAGAAAAAAACGGAGTATTTTTGTATACTTAGTATTGCTTGTCGGAGTTAATATTTAATTAATCAATAAAAAATGAATTATCTTAGTTAAACTTTTTAACTTAAAATAAGCGGTATTAGCTAGTCGAGTTTTAATAATGTTTAAAGCGGGCAAAACATTAACGAGCACTAAATAGTTTATAGCTAAACTAAATATATTGCTAACTTTTTTTTTCTTAGACTTAGTCGGCTAAATATTTATCAACGCTTTTTGTTTTATAATCTCGTAATAGTGGCGTTAATGCTCGCCACTCGTTAAGTCAAAGTCTAGATTACTACGGTCGGTTAAAGTTACGTCGCATATACGACAACCCTGCTTGGCCGTAAGACAACAAAAGCCTGAATTCTTTTGTTGTTGCGGAAAATCGCCGGCCAGAAAAAGGACATAAGCATGGATAAACGCTGGCTTGCCATGAAAATCGACAATTAAACCATTCTCAGCTCCTCGAAAACAATAGCCTATCTGTTTTTACACGTCGTTATCGTTTAAACCATAAGGACCTAAAGTCAAAAGCATCACGTTTATCTGCCGGAGGCAATCAGCTCGCCGCAGGTTCGCTATAAAGTGGTATATTCCTATAATAGACTTGTGCATAGTCCTGTATAAACCAAAGCCATCCATAAAAAGAATATAAAGAACAAAATACACTTTAACATCTTGACGGTCAAGAGACTAGATGATCGCGGCACGAGTAAACTCCTATATCTCTAGTTCACCGCGGATAAGGGCACTCTGCACCACGAGGAAAAAGCGTCTAAGTTTAATGTTGACTTTACAACGGACGATAATCTCGGCCGGACGAGGCACTGCTGGATTATCTAGGTCTATATCTTCAGGCAGCTAAGCCGCACTTCCAAAGGCATAGTCGATATACACAGACTTAAGGGGATGGATAACGTCCTCCTAAGCGACAAGACGGCAGGTGTCCTTAAGCATAACCCACTTATCACGCGGTGCACTTTTCTCCGGGAAGCCCTAGAACTGCTGCTTAGCACTGACCAGGCTGTTCATAATATAGTCGTAGGACAACATAGGCTCGACCATCAAGACAACCGCTCCTCGAACTATTAGAGGCTGGGTACGCTCATCGCGCCAAACCTTAGTAACTCGGCCTCTATAGTAACGTCCGGGGAACTAAGAATTCTTGCAAGTGTTACACTCTGTCTCTTTGCAGACGTACTCGATAAAATCAGAGGGCATAACAACATTGCCGTTACGGTAACGTGCGAACTGTCCAAACGTTAAGCGTGCAGAAAATGCCCAAGCTCGACTATACCAAAAGTAAATCTTGTCCTTATTATTAACAAGAAGAGCCATGCCGAAATACATGTTGTCTTTGATTTAAGACGACATTAAGGCCTTCAAATAGTCGACATTATTAAAGAAGTATAGATCTTGCTTGGATGCCTGGCCTTGGTTGCGGGAAAAGCGAGCCGTTAACAGCTTCTCTGCTCGTAAAAAGATAAAAGCTTTCCGCATCTCAAGTAAGGGGAGACGACGCTGCATAGCTTTCTTCAGCGTACCAACTAACATAGGCAGCAAAGCAATATTATCAAGCATGTCAACCGTGATCTAGGACTAGAGAATTTCTTTTAGTCCACGGTAGACTTTATCTGTAATACCGTTAAGCTGAGCCCAAGTGCCCAAAGCCATATAAAGGTTAAGCAATAAGTTAAGATTACAGCGATAAGGAATAGCTTTAGATACATTATTCACGTTTTAAGCCTTACGTGATAAGGCAAGAGAACCCTTAGAAAGCTGAAGAGAAGATGGCTCAGGCTTATGCTCGTCTAAAAGGGCAGGCTCCTCGTTATTGTCGTCAGCATCGACGTCTTGCTCAAGCCATTTGTGGTTATCGTCAACACTAGCATCATTGCCGGTGTTCTAGAAATCAGCAAGGTCCTGAAGCTCTTAAATATCGGGAAATTCTTCATCTTGTGCTGTTTTAATAATATCGCCAGCCTTAGTAGTCTCGAGGGGCTCTAAGAGCAGGTTAATCTTATTTTTTATTTGTTAAAGCTGTTAGTTTAGCTTAACCTCATTAAAATCTTATACACAAAACCTGGTTAATAATCGTTTAGTCAGCTAAAATAAACTGCTTGCTTATAGTAGCAAAGTTAAAAAAGTCATTCTCGGGCCAATTATCGCTATTGTGGTCATTAGCAGCTGTGTCGAGAAAATGTATATCAATGTCTATAGGATTTAGGCCACTAGCGGCACTATGTTATGCCGCTTTAGCCCGAATAGCTGCCTCACGCTTAATCTAAGCTAAAATAGCCAGCCGATTGCCTCGACGGCGCAGTATAATAATGGCTATAAATTAGGGATAATAAGATTAACGTGCTATTTAAGGCAGTACAGCGTCTGCAGCAATGCTATAATTAAAGAATTAAAATAAAGCTTAATATATAAGTAATATATAATGTAATAAAATAAAAAAAAGTAAAAAAAAATAAAAGTAAAATGCTGCAGAAACTAATAGCTCGAAGTGTTAAATTTTATAAATATATAAGAGATAAATTTTCACGCCGACTAATGCCAAGTAAAATATAAAAGAAGCGCTGTTGCTCAATAATAAAAAAGCTACTATTGTCTAAAATCGCTATTACTTAGCAGTATATAGCGCGTTGCACGTTTAAAAGCAAAGGTATATATTTTTACGTCACTTTTAAGCCTAGCAGTATAAACATTTAATTATAATTCTACGTTAATCTTTAGCACATTAAAATGTCGCCGTACACAAGTGTAAGTCTATAATTTCTAGCGTTTTATATTTAGTAATTAATATATATTTAATGGTGTAAATATTGAAGGTCTATATATTTAAGCATCGTGATCGTGATACTAAGGGGCTTAAATTGCTGTTTTATTAATAATCTTATTTATAGATTACTTAATGCTACCATTAGCACGTGCGTAAAAAAATAAAAAAAATCGTTTTTAATAATTAAATATGTTTACCCATGTGCATTTAATTTTTTCGGAGATAATTTTTAAAGATATAATTTTTAGAGGCGTTAAAAATAGTGGCAATTTTATAAATATATTTAGCTGCATTATCGATTAGCTTATATTACGTTAGCTACCGCTTATTAATTAAAAATTATTAGTATAGCTTACACGATATATATAAAAAACAAGTATAATAAAATAATTTGCCTTTAAAAAATAATAATAATAATATTAAAGCAAAAACAAAGTAAGTGGCTACGCTAATTTATATATAAATGAATAATAAAAAAGTATTATATAATATAAACTATTTAAAATAAATAATACGGCTAGCCGGCCAGCCAAGCAGAGCATAGAACATAAAATATAGAGCACGAGCACGCTAAAAACTACTTGTTATTATTATTATTGTTGCCGTTGCCGTTATTATTGTTGTCGTTATTATTGTTGTCGTCGGGCGGGAGAGGCATCTTTACGTGCGATAAAGTCGCAGCGACGTCGACCTTTTGCTTTTTCCTCTATAAGCCTTTAAAGCTCGGGCTTCTCTCCGTAAACAACTTTTGGCGAACCTTCGAGAAGTTTTAATGGCTTAGCATAGCCACGTACACAATGATGCGCTTATTTTGCGCATTTAGCGCTTCCCGGGGGGTAGCCTTCTTTATACGTATATAATATATAGTTTTAAAAACAATTGATTTTTACAGCTTTATACGACGTGTTAGTTGCTTTTTACTGCTTTTAAAATATTAGATACTATAACGTTAAACGTTATATATATTTACGCTAACAATAATATTTGGCTAGGTTTTTGCTGGCTTTTTCGTTTATATAGTGGCGGAATTAATGTTAAACAATATAAAATTGTTTTTAAAACCAGGCCGCGGAGATTTTCTTTTTTATTATATTATTAGTATAGGTGACCCGAGGGTTACTCAACTCGGCTTAGGCGCTAAGGACGGTGCTGTCGCCCTCGACTATTTTTTTGCAGAATTTCTACGTGATAATTAATACTTACGGTATATTAACGTAGAATTTTACTGTGGTATATTGCCGTAATATATTACCGTAATATATTACCGTAGTATATTAAGAATATTAAACTTATTAAAGCGTAAGTTAACGTCTTGTTTTAAAAACAACGATAAGTGGTTAATATAGCCCGGCGCTCCTTGTCGTATACCTTAAAGTCAGGGTTGGCATTATCGCTAAAGATTTTTTTAAAAAGCGATTTAACACGCGAGTTTTTTTGCTTGCCGTAAAGAAAATATTTTTAATAAACTTTTATAAATACTTAGCTATTAATATATAACTTGCTTATATAACTTTATAATATAACTGTTTAAACTTATATATTTATTTATAAAAAAAATATTATTTACGGTGTAAAGTATATATTATATTTAGGTTAAATATATTACGTTATCGGCGGCTGTTTTACTTGTCCGACTTAGCTACTAAGGCCTCGACGCTAAGGTTATTTTCGGCTACGCGCTTTTTACTTTTGCGCTTAGCGCACTTGCTACTTAAAACTTGCTAGCGCTCGCTTTACTTTATATTAAAATATATTTTGCTATATTTACTTTTATTTTATTTTGTATTAACTTACGGGCTGCGCTAATAGTTAAGGCGGCTGAGAGGGTTAAAAGGGCGATTTCTTAAAAAGGTTATTTTACTGCCCTTAAGTTTTTACACTAAGAGCGGCTGGTTTTTTAAAAGGCTAAGTTAACTATTACATTAGTTTTTTATCATTTATTTTACCTATATATATTATATATATATATATAATAATATAAAACTTATAGGCTAGCTGTTTTATAGAGCTAATAAAACTTGCTTACGAAAAACCGGGTCGAGAAAAAAAAGATCGAACTTTATTATAAAAGAACATAGAACATATAACATAAAAACATAGCATAACACAGTAACACACCACAGAATAAGACAAAACAAAATAAAACAAAATAGAACACAGGTAAAATAAATTATTTAATTGTCTACTACAGTATTTAACAGAGGCAGGGGGCGCGCACGCACAAACAGTGACGACGACAACGAGGTGAATATTGTAGGACTTAGAGAACAGGAGGAATCTCACCAAGTTATGCTCCCTACAAAATTTCAAGCGTTTATTAATTTTCCAAACGTTTATCTACGCGAAGCGTTTTATTAGCTCAAACGTTAGCAGATCGCAAACGTTTCCTCTTTTTAGCGTTAACTTACTTTAAACCATTTATATACAGTTAGCGAATCTTAAACTATTGATTAGCTGTTTTCAGATCCCTGCAGAATCTAGTACGGTACCTAATACCCCTGTATGAGAGTACTTCTACCACTACTCCACATCATTATTAGATTCCAACGTCCTCGACTGCCACCCCGACGACCACCAGCCTCAATCCCTCACGCGCCACATCTGATGCCGGGGGAGTTGGCAGCCATGCGAACACGGCTCTTCCCACAACCGAACTAGCGACCCAAAATGTCACCAGAACTACTCTTTATAGCAAGCCGTCCTCTCTTTAGACTTAAAAACATCGTAACGTAGTATGCTATGCCTCGTCATCGCCCGGGGCCAACAGCCTATTGCCAGCATATCATTCCCTCGCTCGTACCGACTTCCTAGGGAGTCGTTAACCCCGTAGTTTATCCCCTAACCTATCGTCGCTATGCCTCTACTTGCTACCTAGAACGATACTCGTGATCTCTTGAAGTAACACACAGATGGCCAACCTATCATCTTGTCGCCTTTACCGCTTCCTTTAGAAGGTATCCATGACGAACCCCTGTGCTATTTCGAATCTTGGAATCCCCTAACCATCTCTATCCCCACTATAGGGGCTACGTAGTGGTTTGTAGCGGATAAACTTGTGGTCATGGGGCGCAGGATGATGATATAACCCGGTCTTTGTCTGGATCGTTATCATGAAAAGTCTGCCTTGGGCGTGATGTGACCGGCTAACCCAATGTTTTATCGCGGCTTGAGAGAGTAGCCGAATACTCTGTATATATATTCTAGGCCAGCCTCAGAGGCGGCAGCTGAACCAATTGGACCATACTGGACCTTGGCAGCCCTAGTAGATTATTGCATTCTGAATATCACCATATTCCAAGCCCTTGACCAGCCCTTGTTATAGATGGTGAGATTCATGTGAGCATATGACGGTCGCTTCTTAATGGTTCGACCGGGTCGCAGAAAAGAGAGCAGACCTGAAGCCGATGGCCGCAGCGCCGCGAGCTAGCCCCTCACATCTCTTGTCTGATGCGTGGTTTTGGCCTCGTGATTTGTCAGGGACCTTCTCAGTTGATACGTGTCGGCCAAAAGGGGCATGTTAAGGACGTCATGCGTCACGAACAAGGAAGATTCTCGAAACAGTAGGCTCGACAATAGGACAGCTCGGTATAAATCAGGGGCGCCAGCGTCAACTGTCATGGTTTGCTAGAATATCCTGGGCTGCCTCATAGCGCGTCTTGGGTCTCTACTATAATAAAGGCTCAACTATATTTGAGAGCTTGCTGCCGCTTCTTTTGTTAATCTAAGACACGCCTGGCTTGCCCTTGTTTGACCACAACCTAGCTTCACCCCTTGCCAGAGCCCCAATCACCGCCGCCCATATCTCCTACTATGTCCGGGGCTCAAGTGTCTGAAGACTCGGTGGCGAGATATGAGCTAGCAGGACAGTGGATGTTACGCGAGGCCAACGAAAATATTCATATTGGCAATCAGATTCAAGTCGAGGAAGACGTTACGCAGGACACAATAGAAACTGGCGGTATCAGCCGGAATGCGAGCAGTACAACCCCAGATAATAAAGACCGCGACAATGATAGCGAATCAGCGATAGGAGAGAGGAGCCGAATCGAAGAGGCGGCTGAATCTTTGCTACAACTCTCTCGGGATGATACGTAAGCCGCAGCCAACCATTCCATAGGCGCTGGCCACGGCCTAGCCGGTGACAGCAGCCTTTATAATAGCCCTGTGCCGCTTGTGAAGCTGTATCGACAAGGTGGTGGCTATGGTGAGGAGTGAGTTCTCGCGATACTATCTATGTTTTGACCGATCCTGGAGTTGGCTAACCAGCATTAGCTCTACCGGATCACAAGGCATGCCGGCCAAAAGACGCCGAGTCCAGGGTAACGATTCGCCGCCCAAGCGAAAAGAGAGATCAGACGACCTGATTTTCACTGTTAGTGCGGTTCATATAAGAAGAGGAGGAGGAGGTGAGGCTGAAGCATTAAGCTACAACAGTATGGTACTGCCGTGTACAGTGTTGGTACGGTACCGGTATCTACATTAGGTTAGGTACTAGATAGCTAAGTAAATAACCAATTGCCAACAGTACAGGCTTCTATCCAGTACACCTAGTGCAGCTTACGATCAGGATGACAAAGGTATTAAGTCTCTTTGGAATCTATGTGCTGTGGTCAGGACTGTAGAATTGTGATTGTACCGTTTTTTTAATGGCAGGCTGATTGATTGATTTATAATCGCTATTGTGTAAAGAGAACACTGTGTGGTAGTTATATATTTATTTTGAGACAATTGCACTAAACTCAAGGGGCATGTGGTGTAATGGTAGCAACCGGGGTCTCTCATTACATGGCAACCGGGACGTCGGTTCAAATCCGGCCATGTCCAAATTTTTTTCTAGATTTCCTTTTTAGGTCAATTCTTCATGACCCTACTACTAGATCAATTTTAAGCAGAGCACCACCATGCACTTCCGACATTTCCCCTGCAGCTCTGCACCCAAGCCATTTCTTCGGTATTAGATTTTATTATCATTAATCACATACAATTACAACAGAACGTGAATTAATAATGGAAAGTTTTAACAGGGCTATCTAGCCTTTAAGATAGACATACTTTTTCTATAGGGGGTCTCCCAGCCCTCCCTGTCGCATAGACTTGCTACTATTAAAAAAACCTCCTAGCCATTTTAGTTCTCATTCTCCCATAAGGCCTTCCCAACTGCCATGGCCTCCTCTATGACTGCCATAGCCTTCGCAACTGCTGCCTTCGCAACTGCCATGGCCTCCTCTATGACTGCCATAGCCTCTGCAATTGCTAGAGCCTTCGCAACTGCTGCCTTCGCAACTGCCATGGCCTGATGTGCATTCTGAAAAGGTAGGAACAAGTCTGCTGCGTGGGGCTTTGCACACCCGCACGATCCAATTCTACTAGGTATCTATAAAGGTCTCATTTCCTTCTGTTCTTCCTGTCTTCCTGTTTTCTTCTTTTCACGGCCGGATCGAAAGGTCTCAAGGCAATCTGCTTAGGCCACTGGGGTGCCATGTGCTTAACGGGTGAGAGAAGCAACTGTTAAGTTGAGAGGCCCTGGAGAGTAATTTACTAGACACCTTGAGACGACGGAGTACGGTGGCGGGAAATTCCTGATCAAGGTTCTATGCCTCGAGTGGACAGAAGCGTCATAGTACCAATACATGCTTCTAGCAGGCTCACGGGCAAACATTCGTTTTTTCATTGCACTCGTTGGCTGGCCCAATGATGTGAAGAAGAAATCCGATATCCCTCTCCCTCTGTCCATTCCTACCTACTCATCGCGCATCTTCTTATCACTACGCGGATCTTCGACGAGCTCTGGGACTGGCTGTCGATGGGCCTCCCGTCAGTCATACCGCAAGCCGTTGCGGTCAGAAGTGGGTGAAAGAATAAACCACAGACCACCCTAAATAGCGTTGGTAGAGCTGTGTGGTTAATTTTTTCACCCACTTCTGTGCGGTTTCATCGAATGTACAAAAATAAGGGTGTTGTTCGACAGAGACACCAGGGTCTTGTTGAGTCCCTTAGCTATCTCTCCGCCAAGCAAGGCTGATACCTAGGTAGTCCCTGCCGGGCAACGCTCAGCCTCCTGGCTGAGCCACACACCAGCCCCACGGGCTGGGCTACACAATCGATACACCCCTGTGGGGTCGTATCAAAGGCCCAACATCTCCGCTGCAGTCAGTCCATTGCAGAGTTGCAGTACAAAACCAAGGCTATAAGCAGAAGGGCATGGGGACAGAGGCCGGAGGCCGGTTCCGATTTCCCGCCAGATCTTCTCAGGCTTCCATGTATCTATTCACTTTGGACTTACCCTACTAGAAATCCGTTTTACAATAAACTTAAACTGTGACTTGAACCGTTTTTATTTCTGCTACCTACTGTCCTACGGTCCGGTCTAGCGCAAGCGGGCTTGGCTATGCTCAGCTTCGCTTACTGGTGTGTAGGGGTATTAAAAGAACCTAGTTAGGTATTGGAGACTGAAGTCTTTACACTACTATTATATAGCTAAAATAAACAATATATACTATTTTTGTACCTAAATTATTTATTGTTACTGTAGTTATTAAGAGATATTGCGTAAGGTTAAAAAAAGCTGTATTTTTAGCTATTATAATTATTTTAAGCGTTGAAATAATTGTTTAAGCGTTAATATAACTGCTATTAGTTTTTATAATAGCTTTATAACGTCTCGGCATATTTTTAAACAATTAAAAAAGCTATTATTTAAGAATAATATTTTATGTTTTTAGTACTTATTATCGACGCTTAAGGTAGCTTAAATTAAGTAAATAATTATAATGTTTTTAAATATAGTTTTTTATTTAGTTTTAAATTATTTTAATAAAATTAAAGTCGAGTAAAAACGGTGGCCACTTAATTATTTTAATTTCGCGCTAGTAAATCTTTTAAATTATAGCTTTTATAATATAGCTAAAAACGTTATTTTATATAAAAAAAAACGTATTTTATTTTAATAATTCCGTTTTATTTAATCGTTAATAATTAAAAAAATATATTAGTGATAAATTATATTATTAATTATACTTTAGTTTTTTTTTTTAAAAAAGCTAAAGCTTTTATTATAGCTAAAAAAACATTTTTAAAATATTTAACCGCGTTTTTTTTGCTTTTTAAACATATAACAAGTATTATTATATTTTTTACCGAGGAGTTAAATTATATATATTTTTATATAATAGCCGTAGATTATTTATATTTTATTAAACTAAAAAATATTAGCTTATTAAGCCGGGGTTTAATTAATGTAGGCTTAAGCGAAAATTAACTGTTTAGCTTTATTAATTTTACTAAATAAAGGTTTAACTTTAGCTGCATAACGTTAATAACTAAAGCGTTAAAAAACGCTGCGTATAACTTAAATATTAAATATTTCGTTAAATAAAATTACCGAAAGCTGCGTACGCAAGGCTAAGTTAATAAAATATATATATAAAAATAAAATATATATTTTAAACTAAATTATTAAGCGGTTTTTTTATAAGGCCGTTATAAAATTAACTAATTAAGCTTTTTTATTAAAACTAAAAGCTAAAAATGACTTTTTATAATAGCGTAAACCCTTTAAAGCAAATAAAGCTTTATTGATTTAACTTTTAAAAAATAATGTTTTTTAATATATTTAAGTTATAAAAAAGCCTCCGTTTTTATATAATAGCTGTACGCGAGACTTTTAAAAGTTTATAAGGTAATAGCTTATAGTTATAGCTATAAAAAAATAATTTCGTTAACTTTAAGTCGTTAATAATAATAATAAAAATAAATTACGAGAGCTAGAAAAAAAAAACGCTTATGTTAACAATAACAGCAAGGCTAATTATATATGCTTGCTTTATTTTAAAGGCTGAAAATGCTGATTTCGATAGATTTCGCGATAGCTGATTATCAGAGATTCTATTATAATGGCCTCAAAAATAGTACGCGTTGGTTGTTGTTGACTACAGCAGTTGGAAGTACCTGTGCTGGTAAAAAAATTTTCACTATACTAAATTTGGTGTGGCGGGCTTGGCGCTGCAGCATGAGTACTTAACTAGGTTCTTTTTACTAAACACCATCCGCAGTAGTTCTGGCTCAGGCTACGCTCAGGCTAAAAGCGGCGTGGCTCAGGTTAGATTCCCATTCCGATTCGGGATAGTAAAACCTATCTGGTAGGTACTACCTAGGTATGCACCCTCCACCTGCATGGGAGACAGATAATCTTCCAGCTCCTATTTCATCATTCGACCTTCTGTCGACAGCCTGGATTCTATTTCCTTGTTGTTTTTCTTTCTCGCGGAGAGATAGTATGAACAATCTACGATCAGTTCATTCTCCTCCCCTTCTATTCTATTCGCACCACACTCGTTCTTTGTAATATTTTACTCTACGGCTTTATTCGGAAACGTATTCTATCCACCCTCCTCTTCCTTTTCTAGATCCGACCACGCCGACTTCTCATTCCTCACCTCTCGCGACTGACAAAGTAACCGAATGGCGGACAAGAGCGCCGCGGTCGCCTCTGGGGCTGATCTAGGCGGCGATGCCGCGCGTCGACGAAATGTACCGGGCTCGACAGCTCCTGGGGCCGTGGCAGTTCAGGCTCAGCCTGAGGAGAAGAAGATACATGGGGCGAAGAAGGTCGGTGCAAGATCATGGATGTCTATGGAAGCTATATGCTGACACATTCTTTCTCAGAGCCCTTCGGTGCTCGAGATTCTCGACGAATGGGAATTCCTCATTGCTCCTTTGGTCTTTACAGCCTTTGCCGTCTTCACGCGATTGTGGAAGATCGGCCTCAGTCCTATTGTGACGTGGGATGTAAGTTCTAGACTTTGTGGTCCACGTCTGCGATATTAAGCTGTCTGTGATTGCTAACAGAACCAAACAGGAAGCCCAGTATGTCCTTCCACGAAACCCTGATAAACCCCATTGCGCAGCTAATAAGCTCCCTCTCGATATAGCTTTGGAAAATTCGGATCGCACTACATTAAACGGGAACTATTCTTCGATGTGTTAGTTTTCACCCTCTACCGATTTCGATCCGAACGCCTGCTAATACCGTGCTAGACACCCTCCGCTGGGCAAGATCCTTGTTGGCCTCTCCGGAGTTCTGGCAGGGTACAATGGATCCTTCGAGTTCAAATCCGGCGAGACGTATCCCGAGGAGCTTAACTATACTTTCATGCGAGCTTTCAATGCCTTTTGGGGTATACTATGCGTGCCCTTGGCCTACTTCACAGCTCGGGAACTGAACTTCAAGCGTCCTGCCGTCTGGCTGGTCACACTCATGGTTCTTTGCGAAAACTCCTACACGACTATCAGCCGTTTCATCCTTCTTGACTCAATGCTACTGTTCGGTACCGTTGCCACGGTCTTCTGTTGGTCCAAGTTTCACCGTCAGCAGAAGGAGAGCTTCGAGCCGGAGTGGTTTTTCTGGCTGTTTATGACCGGGCTTAGCTTAGGCTTCGTTTGCAGCATTAAGCTAGTCGGGCTTTTCGTGACTGCAATGGTTGGTCTTTACACCATCGAAGATCTGTGGAACAAGTTTGGAAACACCAAGATGTCCTACCCTGTTCTCGCAGCCCACCTTAGCGCCCGTGTCGTCGGTCTTATTGTTATACCTTTCTTAGTGTACTTGTTTTCTTTTGCCCTTCATTTCGCAATCTTGACCCGGAGCGGGCCTGGTGATGCCCAGATGAGTTCGTTATTCCAGGCGAATCTGCAGGGTAGCGAAATTGGCCGCAATTCACCCTTGGAGGTGGCGTGGGGCTCTAAGGTGACAATCAAGAATATGGGCTATGGTGGAGGTCTTCTACACAGCCATGTTCAGAGTATGTATTACCCATCGTAGAGCTGAAGAAGCCTACTAACCCATACTTAGCTTATCCCGAGGGATCCACCCAGCAACAAGTCACATGCTACCATCACAAAGATTCCAACAATGAATGGTGGTTCTACCCTAACCGCTCAGTGACTGATTGGACTTTGGAGGATGAGCCCCATATCATTGAGAACGGCGAGGTTGTTCGCTTGATCCATACTCAGACGGGACGCAACCTTCACAGTCATGATATCGCGGCTCCCATTACGAAGAGTCAGAAGGAGGTCTCCTGCTACGGAAACTTGACGATCGGCGATGATAAAGATCATTGGCGGGTTGAGATAGTAAAGGATGTGTCGTCGCGTGACAAGAGCAAGCTCCGGACTTTGACCACGGCTTTTCGACTGAGGAATACTGTGATGGGATGTTACCTTCGAGCGGCCAACGTCAATCTTCCGCAGTGGGGTTTCAAGCAGATCGAAGTGACTTGTGACAAGAAGAACAACCCGAAGGATACCTTCACCCACTGGAACGTGGAGGCCCATACCAATGAGAAGCGTAAGTGGCTCGAAGCTAGCGTGAGACCAATCTACTGATTTATCTTCACAGTTCCGCCTGGAGACCCTGGCAAGTACAAATCGCCGTTCTTTCACGACTTCATTCACCTGAACGTGGCTATGATGACATCCAATAACGCTCTTGTACCCGACCCTGATAAACAAGACGATCTTGCCTCTCAATGGTGGCAATGGCCAATTCTCAACGTCGGTCTGCGCATGTGTGGCTGGGACGACAAGATTGTCAAGTACTTCCTGCTTGGAAACCCATTCGTATACTGGGTCTCAACAGCTTCTCTTGGTCTAGTCGGTCTTGTTACTGTTTGGTATATCCTCAGATGGCAGAGAGGCTTCAAGGACCTTACCCAAGAAGAGGTCGACCAGATTCACTACTCTGGCCTCTACCCTGTTCTGGGCTGGTTCCTGCACTACCTCCCCTTCGTTGTCATGGCTCGTGTGACCTACGTGCACCATTACTATCCTGCGCTCTACTTTGCCATCCTTTCATTGGGTTTCCTCGTCGACTTCACGCTGAGAAAGCAACAAAAGGCGATACAGTGGACCGTCTACAGTATCTTATATACCATTATCATCGGTCTCTACATTTACTTCATCCCCATTTGCTGGGGCATGACTGGCAGCAACCAGCAGTATAAGTACATGAAGTGGTTCGATACCTGGAGAATCTCGGACTAGGTATACCCCGGTGTGTTATCTGATCGATAGTAGGCAATCGGCTTACTGAAGGTCTCGATCTGAAATTCTTGAGCATGAAATATGGAATCTGGCTGCGTCTCTGTGTGCCACATGCTAGGAAGTTGCAAGCAGTCTTATAGTCTGCCAGAAACTCATCTGACTCTGAATGTATCGAGGCAAAAGAAAAGATGTCTTTCTACATCTTCCTCTCGCCCACTCACCCACTCTACCCCTGACATATTAATGTATTTCCTTTGCAAATGTAATAATGACACTAGGCTAAAATGTGGGACTAAAAAATCTCTGTTACACCACCAAATCTGTGCATGGAATGGACAAGAAGGGCACGGGGAAGGGTATCGAGGAGTTTTACGGAATGAAGGGGTATCCGTTGAAATGTATGGGAGCATCGTCATTACTATCTATCTAGAAATCATCAATTCAACTCGAGACGAGCCTTTTCTTTTCTTTTCTCTACTCTGACTTTTTACGAGAAAAGCAATAGTGAACGAGTGTGGAATAAGTAAACTGTACTATTACATAGCAAGTAACGAAGAAAGAAAAAAAGGGGTAAGGGGGTGAATACAACTAGCGTATTATAATTATTCTCATATATGTTTGGTTAGAATCATCATATATGTATGCATAATCCTGTACTTTTAATATCTCTTTATTTTCGCATAGGAATATGCCAGTCCTAGGCAGACGAGGAGCCTTTATCTGTTTGAGCTCTACACTGTCATTCGTGTAGTGTACCTAGGTAGTTTAATAGCTGGCTGTACATACATCGTTGAAAACATGTAGTCTTCCCATTAAATTTGCTCCCGCTCTCTTAAGTCTTTCTCATTTGCTAAATGCTAGGTACTACTAGACATTATTACTTAGGGTATCATGACCAAATTTGTGTGTCGTGTGCCGTCTTGCCGTCCGCTTGTGTGCTATTATATGTACAACTCCGCATGCTTAGGACCCATCCTAGCTTATACTATCTTAAGCTAGATAATGGTCAGCCGGGATATCGGGTTTCGATTACCCAGGTCATCCTCCTCCCCCCTCCCGATTCTTCTCCCGTCTTTCTCATATTAAATTAGATAAATGTACACTCTGTTATTGTATTTCGCTTCTCTTTCTCTTGCAAAATGATTAACAGCACCCGGGAACCATAGATGCCTTCCCCTCATTGGCAGAGAGCTTAACACCTCGTGTGGCTGCTGTGCCGGGCCCAGGGCCCTTCACGCCGGAACGACGATCATTGAGGTCGTACTTGCCGGCGTTGATGTTTTCAAATATGCGCTCGGCGACACGCATGAAGGCTGCTTCGACGTTCTCGCCGCTCTTGGCACTTGTTTCGACGTACTGTAAAACGCCGTTCTTTTGCGCCCACTCCTGAGCCTCGGCAAACGTCACCTCACGCTTATCACTTTTAGTGGCAGCGTCGCCGTCCGATGCTGTTTCTGATTGCACACAGTCCAGTTTGTTGCCCACTAATATCACGACGATGTCGGGCTCGGCGATCGTGCGCAGATCGTTCAGCCAGTCAGTCGCGTGGACAAAGGTTGACCGGCGTGTAATGTCGAATACTAGGAGGGCGCCGGAAGCGCCTCGGAAGTAGCTCCGAGTAACAGATTTACTGTGGAAAATGCACGTTAGTCGAGGTCGGTGAGCATAAGCAAGATATTTATAATCGGAGCTAGCTTCTGCACGATTGCTACATGACAGGGACGGGGTGAAATCTATCGTAGCTTGCGAAAACGATGATATGGTCTTTAGAGGTGACTTACTATATTTCTTGTCCCGCCGTGTCCCAGAGGCTAAGCTTCATATGCTTTTGCTCTTCATCACCGGTGGCATGCTTACTATCGCCCACGCCATTCGATATTGTCGACGACGGATCTCTAGAGTCGAGGGAAGAGGAAAGAGGATTCGATTTTGTCTCGGAGTGTGGCGGGCCGACGGGCACGATGCGTGAGCCGAATTCGACGCCGATGGTCACGTCATGCTGGGGACTAAACCGCCCCTCACAAAGCCGAATCGTCAGAGACGACTTGCCGCAGCCCGAATCTCCGATACAGACAAGCTTGGCTATGTAATTCCATGGCGGGGAAGACATGGTGGGCGGTGTGAGGATGGACTGGGACGGGTTCGGAGCCGTGCGTTGGAACTCCGGCGAGGTTTAGCAGCGGCGAGGAAAGGCGAGGAGGCGAGCAGAGCCGCTCGGTCACGGAAGCTTCGACGTCGCCACTGGAGAGAACGGGGGAGTATACAGATCACGGAATAAGAAGGGTAGGGCGTCTTCCGGGAGTGGCCGCCAAGTTGAGAGGACCGCGGGCTCAGATAGGGTCGAGCAGAGGGCGAGTATTTCTGCCACCTACGCAGCACAACTGCTACAAGGGTCCTGGCTAAAAGCTCTGGGATATTGGGTGTTTCCGGCCCAGCACGTGGTTGTCCGCAACAGATAGAATACAAAGCGAAGAATTCAAGACCTCAAGAATCAGAGGGGCAGGTCTATCAGGTCTATTGGCAAGTTCCCGGGGCAGCGGTTGTTGAGGGCAATGTCAGACGTGGGGAGTTGTCACCTTGCGTTGCAATTCCAGCAATGATGATAAGGTACATTTAGAACCAAGCTCGGATGATGACCGATCGATCCACTCGATGCAAGCCTCAGGTACCTATCTCATAATTCAATACCTGGGGTATATCTTTTTAGTTAGGTAGCCTTAGGCTGATTAGATATCAGGAGGAGTGGAATGTAATCGGGCAGTGGATGGATGACCTCACCGTCTGCTCGTGACTGACTGCTTAGTACCGGGGTAATAGTGAGACAGGGGGCTCCGACCCAACCCAACCCATTTCATAAAAGACATCTTATCTCTCTACTACTAATGAGTCCCATGCAACAGAACAGAAAGAAATAGTATTTGAGTCACATGTTTCTTTTTCTAATATGCATGATCTCTCTATTAAACTTCATGATTTGTTGTTCATTGTCTTTGCCTTTTATCAACTAAGGTTAGGTAGATCTGCTTACCCCGTTGGGCTTAGGCTCGAATTGGTTTCGGTACTTCGGATGCTGCGGTCTGTGTAAGTTACTTTAGTGTAATGTACATCGACTTAATAATGCACACTACAATAGTAAACATCGGCATAGTACTAGGTAACCTGCTGCAGGGTCTTCATTAGTTGGCTTTTTGATGCCTAATTTTCAGTGTCAATGGGGTTGACTCCAGGAAGGTACAAGCTGGTCAGGGGACCTACCTAGGTATGTCAGGCGCGTTCCTATTTAGATACTGGGGTACCCGAAGTATTCGACCTCTTTGGCTGCTCCCGTACGCTAGAGTGGCTTAGGTACCTGCTACAGTAGGCGCTAGACCGAATAATGCTTATCTGCCTGTAGCATGTGAGCAGGCAGCCCTGCCTTGTCGCCTGGACTCAGTGGGAGCAAGCTTGACTTGCATCATTCATCACCGCAGGTCATCATGGCTCTGTGACTGAACTGGACTGAACTGGACTTACCCGACTGACCGACTCTCCAAACAACCATTCTTCTCTCTCGCACCACAACAGTTTAATCCGGCTCATTCCTTACCAGTCTGTATTCAAGCTATTTCGATATAACCAAGGAGTAGTCTACAGTAGTCACATAGCTTCACCAGCCCGGCATTGTTTTAATTGTGTTTGACCGAATCCGCAACAACAGCAGCTTCTATCATTCCGGTGTCTGCTCGCTTTGCATAGACGGCTTGGCTTGCCGGGCATCACCAACCAAGCCACCCTACCTGCGCCGAGGGTCTGGCGGACAGACAGACTTATTGACTGGCTGGCGCCCCGATCGCACGGACAATCGTCGATTTCTTTTACCCTCTCGAATTCCCGGTACCTGCTGGAGTCTCCCTCCTCCGGCATCCCAGTAGCAAACCATGTTTTCCGAATGTAAGCCGTCCCTCCCAAGCTGCTGCTCGCGTGCCCCCGCCAAGTCAAGTCCAGTTAGGTAGTCGACTCAAGTCTAATGGTCCTTCTGTGCAGATGCCTCACGGTTCCTCTCTCAGTCACAGTCACGTCTCTCCAACCTGGGCGGGCCTCCCGACAGTACTGAAACTTCCGGTCGACAGCCATCCGATGCCGCCTCGAGGTTCTCCAGGCAGCCCGCTCGGTATTCGTACCAGTCCCGCCTCGGAAATCCTTATCAGTCCTCCCAGTCTAGATTTGGGGGGTTTGCCTCCCGATACCACACTGCCCCCGACGCTCCGCTCTTCCACAGCGCCCTAAACGAGTTCCGAGATGAAGACGACGAGGATGATGTGAGGGAAGCTGCCGATTTCCGTGCTCTGCAACATTCGCGCCGCGTGTTTGTCTCGAGTCGCATGGAGGACAGCTCTGCCTCAGAGAATGACGCAAGCCGGGCCTCGTTGGATCAGAGTGGGGAACGCGATAGCAGGTTGTACGAGGGCAGGGATCGACCCATGGGCATCAAGAGCAGCTGGAATGGCGAATCGAGCTTCAAGGGCCGACAAGCCAAACGAAAATCAAGGGAAGAGCAGCCTACAGCGGGTGCACAGACGAACGCGCGGCAGAACTCGGACAGCGACGAGGGCGGGAAGATGGTGGATGTCGGCCTGGAATCAACCGTCATGGATAACTCGGTGCCGGAGGACCTGCTTCTGGAAACACCAACGGACTCATCGCCGCCGGCCTTCCAGCAATTCAAATCTACGAAAGGTACCTTCAAGGGTCCAGCTAGCAGAGCACACTCGAATCTCGAGCGTGATCAGCGTCTTATGCGCCAAGCTATTGCTGAGGAGGACGAAGAAGGGGAGGAAGATGAGGTAAACGAACAGCCCAGGGTCATTCCGACTCCTCCGCAACTACGCATGTATGGCGAGATATTCGTTCACGATCAGTTTTTCGCTTGGCTGTACCTGATCGCTTTCGCCTCTCTCATTGCAACGTTCATATTAGTATTGTTGCATACTTCAGCCCCCGGTGGCAAGATCGGCGATACCATATACACCACACTGAAGTCGTCCTCCTACTTGTTGGCCGTCGATACCCTCGTCTCCGTGGTGGTTGCACTAGTTTGGATGGCAGCACTTAAATCCTTCATGCAGCAGCTGGTCTTTCTTATGCTGTTTGGCGTTCCCATTGTCCTTTTCTCGTTCTCATTATACCCCATGATCTCCAGCTTTCAGGGACCAGACCACGGATCGCGACTCCAGGATGTAGTTATGAGGTATGCTGCTATTGTACCTGGAGTCTGTTCAATCATATGGGTATGGCTTTTGTACAAGGGCCGACACGAAATCCATAGAGCCGTTGATATGTTAGGCTTCTCAAGCCGTATCCTTGCCGCAAACCCGGCCCTCGTGCTGCTGGGCTTCGGCACTCTGGCTTTCGTTGTTGGATGGACATGGGTGTGGCTTTGGATGTTTACCCGCATCTTCCTGGGCGGATATTTCTCCACGAGACTATCGGCTTTTGTGATTGGCACAGCGACATGGTGGCTTGCCGTGTTTTTCTTCCTGATGTACGTGTGGACACTGTCTGTCCTGAGTGGAGTTGTCCGAGCTACAACCGGAGGTACCGTGTCGAACTGGTACTTCCATCGAAATCTTCAGACGCTTGCATCGTCGAACGACATCGTTAAAGGGGCCCTAGGGCATTCTACAACCACAGTCTTCGGCACGATTTGCGCCTCAACCCTGTTATCCCTAGCTGTTCGGCTACCCATTCTTCTACTGCCGCGACGCATCTCCGGTATCTTTGAGTTTATAGGATGGAAACTAGCGCCACGGCCGGTCACGGTGCTTACCAACCCTCTAGCCGTTACATATGCGTCGATCCACTCCCTGCCGTTAATGGAGTCGGCTGCACAACTGAGCAGAATACAGTTCTTAGGTACAGGGCCTACCACTACACTTACCCCAAGCGCCTTTTCGCGGCGAAACCAGACGGCCTCCTTAGTGCCTTACCGAATGGCTAAGTTACTACTGCACGCTGCACGTTTCGTGATGTCGACAGCTTTAGGGTTTGCCGCTTGGGTGATGACGGCCCGACAACTGCGAGTACAGGTACCAGATAGTCCGAGCATTAAGGGAAGCGCGTACGCTTATGTTGTGGGCATCGTAGCCAGTATGATTGGATGGGGGGTGTTGGGTGCTATGGAAGGTATTGTCTCGGGCATCCTAGATGGTGTTCTCATCTGCTACGCTAGCGAGAGGAGACTCGAGCGCGCAACCTACTGCATTGAAGCTGCGAAGCTATTCGAGGATAGGAGATACGAAAGGGATGCGGTATGATTTTTTTCTGACATGAAAGCATTTCAAGGAGCTGGATTCGGAACCAAGGAGTCAGGACATCCTTTTATTCTCCAGATTAACCACCCATGCTGGTGTTAGTCGAGGGGGTTTTAAGATATTGGACATAAATCGATTCATTGAGGTAGACAGGTTCATTGCATCTTGCGAGTTCACATTGTCACTCTCACACACAGTACAACACTACCCTAGCGTTAGTATTATGATTATGCTTTGCGAACAATAGATCGGATGGCCAACTTCGCAGAAGCATCCAAGCTTATCGTAACCTTTTTAGGCTCACTCAGCGTGAAGCGTAAAGTGATGGGATTGAAGCTCGGGGCTATCTATATAAACTTCTGGTCTTGTCTAACCTCACTCGCTCCCACAACTTTCCGGCTCCCAAAATTCCCAAAAATTCTATTTCTCTCTACTTGAACTTCTTCTCTTCTTCGCAATCCTCATTCTTACCATATCACTTTCTGTCGTCATCATTATTCGCCTCTTTTTGCCAGTGCCTTCCATCGCACAAGATGAGGGCATCCTGGCATGACTCATTTATACTCGACATGGCCTCGAGGCCCATGGACGAGTTCCAGAAGAAATGGGAGGAATGCTGCCGAAGGCAGGAGAAGCACTCCCGTGCGGTAACAGAAATTATGGAAGAAATAATGGACTCGACTCTGGAAGACGAAGACTGGGATAGGATGTCTGAGGTGAACGCGTCTGAGACCTGTGGGCGGTGGAAAGATGATTTCGGTAAGTGTGGTGATGATGCCGATGATGATTCTTGTCTCTGGATCTTTCTGCGTGTGGGTTTCATTGCGATGGATGGCCGTTTGGGTCTCTT
Organism: Xylaria sp. FL0933; assembly: GCA_022578765.1. NCBI lineage: Eukaryota > Fungi > Ascomycota > Sordariomycetes > Xylariales > Xylariaceae > Xylaria > Xylaria sp. FL0933. Next base: position 473,208 of record MU389734.1, on the reverse strand, counting down.
CGCACTATCCGAGCCTCACTTTTACCCCTTTTCCTCATCTCTAATTCTTTTGTTTCTTTCTTCCTTCACCCTCCCAGCAGAGCCGCTGGACCTACCTACTAAAGATGGCGCACTGCTGTAAAGCGGTTCGGTTCCTGTGAGATTTAAGCCTTCAGTCAATCAGTTACTAAACCATCCCGCTCTGCTTCCGGGTATCACAGAACGTGAGTACTATTCCAGTGCAGACGAAATCACAACGGAAGAAAGCGTCGAAAACGGCGAGTGGCTTCACCTCGACTACAGGAAGGTCTCTGAAGCAGAGCTCTTCCCTCCGATGCCAGTAGAGGAGAAGCCCAAGGAGCCAACACCAGCGCCGGCAGCGAGCAAGCCGGAACAACCACGACAACAGGAAGATAGACCAGGGCGTGAACCACAAGTCCTACCACAACAAAAACAAGACACGCAGAGGGTTCGACCCAAGCGGCCAGCGAGGAATTATTTCAAACAGCCGAGCCTCGCCTTTACCCCCGGCCGCCCTGTTGATCATAGCCAGATGCCGGAAGATCTGGCCGAGAGGGTGCAGTGGAAGGCCGCTCGGTTCTACGAGAAGCTGAGCAGCATGCGGATATCCGGACCCGAGGAACAGGACCAACAAAAGCAGGAAGAAGAACCAGAAAAAGAAGCTTAAGCACCGCAGGAGGCAGGACCAGGAACAGATGATGACAAGACATCCTACCCTCCCCCTCCCCCTCCTCCTACTCCTCCTCCTCCTCCTCCTTATGAGCGGCAGTACGGCGGCCGTGCACGTAACCCGTGGGACTCCATCGTGGAAAAATCCAAACCTGCGGAGCCCCGGTTGATGCTCACAGATGGGCTTCCTGAGCCTTTCCTAGCTGGGTCATTGCGATCCGCGAGTGAGAGATCTGGCGGGGATGCGCGGTCTACTGTTATTTCGTTGCCGGACTGTGTCCCTCGGTTACGATAAGGGGGACTTACATGTGGAGGGTTTAACCGTCACTCGGGCCTGTTGTTCTTTCTTGGATGAATATTAATCGAGAGTCCCAGTAGGACTTCTCGTTGGATTTTTGTTTAGCTTCCAATGTTTTCATTATGTTATTGGTATTGTTGTGAGACCCTGGGGTGGTCATGGAATGAGTGATATTAAGAAAGAGGTTTTGATTAGATGCTCTACAGCAATGTTAACGAACTCTTATGTCATCCAGAGGTTGACGGATGTGTATTAGTCTGTAGACGCGTTTCAGACAACATCGTTTTTCTTCTTCCTCCCCTTTTAGAAATGTCTAACCACAGAATTGCCGAATGGTAGTCATCGGGTCCGTAGAACACCGGGATGCCGTGTGGCAAAGCCCTGCGGAAGGGGAGTCTGCCGGTGCATAACGGTTACGTGGAAGCTGGCAGTTGGTGACTTTTGGTAGTGAATCTCTAAGAGGCGAAACGCTGACATGGCCCTGGTCACACGAGTTTTAGACTGTCACCTGTATTGAGTAGCAGCAGAATTGTTGGGCGATAAGAGGTCTGGCGAAATTCCAAATTTGGGCGATTCAACAATCGCCCGAGAGCACTCAGCCACCGCCCGTGACACGACAATCGACTTAAGACGTATGGTGATAACGAAGCCTGAGCAAGGTCGCTTGTCATGTGGCAGAGCTTCCGAGCCTACAACCTCTATGGCGGAAGCCACTAACCCATGACCGTTTATGAGTCGCCGATTTGCACCGTATGTTACTATGATTTGTACTGTAGGAGGCCTCAGTAACCGTGCGAGTGACCAATTAACATGCTCACATGCATAGCTGAGTCCCACTAAATACAGTACATAACACAGTGACAGTGTGTGAAACTAACAAAAAGCACAGGGGCGAAATATCCGCCTAACCTACCACTTGTATGTACCTAAGTAACTGACAGATCCAGCTCAAGCTGGCGTGGTGAATTGGGGCTGTGTCATTAGCAGCAACTCGGCCGCCATTTCATCGTTCACTTGCGTCTAGAGCATTCGTTATCCTTCTAAATATTGATACGTATACCGTGAATAGGCAACTATATTCTCAGTAGCAGTGGCAATGCCGCTCCATATATCTAGGAGGCACACAATCCAACTACGGCTCGGTCCTTCCTGACCTGCATCTCTTTCTTTAAGGTTTCTACAGAGCCCCCTAATCACTTCTACATCTGTCTCAGGTGTCGCCATCTTCCCCCCAAACCAAGCTGCACGCCTTATTGGCTCGATATTTATAGCGTCTATAAATCAACCCCTCCTTCCCGCTTGGGCGCCGAGTTCAGTAACGTGCGGACGCGGACCCCAAACCTCCCCACTACGCTCCTCACTACATCTTGTTAATCCCATAAGCATAAGATCGATCAATTATCACGGTCTCACCCCTTCGTTTTCGCATCTTCACTCATACCTAATTTTATATAAACCTAACCATTCTCCGCCACTACACAAAAACCGACTCTCTACAACTTGCCATTTAGAGCTGCGCATCAGCAGCAGCAGCGCTTTCAATCAACACAAATGGCGGACTTTGAGGCTCCTGCGGGACCCCCGCCACCCAAGGTGCCGGAGGGTTGGATCGCACGTTGGAACGCTCAGTACAACGAATGGTGAGTTTTCCTCAGCCTCTCATCTTCTGACTTGTCTATCCTTTTCTGCCTTTAAATGCCACATCGTTGAATACACTAACATAATCATGTCGCCAGGTTCTACGTCAACACATACACTAAAAAGTCGCAATGGGAGAAGCCCACCGCCCCGGCCGTGGATCCCAACTCCGACGCACCCGCCGGTCCACCGCCAGGCTACACCCCTGGCTCGGGCCCCGCGCCCACCGATAGCAAGACAAACCCCTTCGCAAACCACAGCAGCGGCGGCGCATCAAGTTCTCATGTCGACGAAGATGCAGACGCTCGTCTTGCGCGCCAGCTCCAAGAAGAGGAGAACGCGCGCTCCCGCAGCACAGGGCCCGGCGCCGCTGCCTCGTACATGAGCAACCCTGGCGCTAGTACAAGCCAGTCGTCATTCCCCGACCAGCTGCCACCCCGCTCGTCAGGCGGCGGCGGCAGCGCAGCAGACAAGTCGCGGGGCCTCTTAGGCAAGTTCTTCGGCGGCAGCAAGAACAAGCACAGTGATTCGTACGGTGGACACAGCGGTCACGGCAGTTACGGTGGAGGCTACCCTGGCCAGCAGCCACAGGGATACAGCAACTACAGCAGCCCCCCGCCACAGCAGGGATACTATGGCGGTGGACCGTCACCAGGTCCGTACGGAGGCGGCTATGGAGGTGGCGGCGGCTACGGACAACCAGGGTACGGTGGTGGCGGCTACGGAGGCCCGCCGGGAGGTTATGGTGGCGGCGGCTACCCGCAGCAGTACGGTGGTGGTGGCTACGGCCAGCCGCCCAAAAAGTCGGGCGGTCTGGGAACTGCCGGTGGCGCTGCGCTTGGTCTCGGTGCCGGTCTGCTGGGTGGCGCGTTGATCGCCGACGCTATCGACGATAACCAGGACGAGGCGTATGCCGATGGCTATAACGATGGTCAGGACGGTGGAGACTTTGACGGCGGCGGTGACTTCTAAACGGGCAAGGAGAACAACAAATCGGATATGCTCAGGGGCTCAGGGGTTGCGGTGTAAGCGATGCATCGGTACCATTAGAAGACTACATGATCCTAGGGGGTTATAAAGGATGAGAAGGATGAATGGAGGGATGGATGGATTTTAAAGCTTTTATGATAAGTGCATAGGGCTCTAAAAAGGAGGATGCCTACTACCAATGGGACGCGCGAGGCGGACCTCTAGGTTATGAGATATACGTACATGATGAATTATTACGTTGCATCAATCGCATGCTGGATAGGGCACGTCTGCTGGTATTTCATGTGGGGTTTCATCAAACCCTTGGCGACTGGTAATAATTGGCCTACCCTATCCATACATAGCTAATAATGGCGACTTTCCAATCTTGAATACCTATTGCCTTGCATCAAGTGAAGTGTATGATTATTGTTGATCCATATCCTACTAGGTAGCTTATCCCTTTGACTGCCAACTCAACTGCAAAACGCCAAGACCAAGAAAAGTGGAGATAATAATACGTGGACTTTAATGTCGAGTGCTATGAAGATGCCGTTACCACAACCTGGAAGTATATATGTCGACGTCCCATCCCCACTATTATAACCAAAGCTCTGTTAAGAGCGGGATTTGTTCTCTTGTTAAGTTGTATCTGTAGAAAACTGAAAATAAGACTGATATGACATACTTACTATCTTCACGTGCTTCATATTAAGAGCCTAGATCAGATTTCAAAGGGGGTTGAGAGTCAGCTAACCAAGAAGCTATGAGCAGGTCTCATTCATCCCTCTATCCACTAGGACTTCTGTGCTTGGATCGTGAAAGGTCGCAGAGCAGCAGCACATTCGTTTCCAAGCCAGACAATTCACACATTGAAACAATAATAAACAAGACGGAATGCTTTCTCAGACAAGAATAACATCTGTTATCAAAGCTCTATATCGGATACACAATCCTAACTTTTCTACTTACTACACATGTATAATTATAGCTCTCACCTCTTACCCCCCTTCTTCCCACCACCGTTCCCAGAACTCTGCTCGGTTTCCTCCTTGCTGCTACTCCCGCTCCCCTGGCCGGCGAGGAACCCGGCCACGTCGAAGTTGCCCATGGGGTTGGAGCCCGGCTGGGGGCCGGATATCAGGCTGTTCATGGGGTTCTTCTTGGACTGCTCTTCGAACTCGGCGCGCATCTCTGGGTCCACTATTCGGGGGAAAGAGGAGAGTGTTAGTAACGAGTTTTCTTGATGGGGAGATGGTGGTGATGGGGATAATGATTGGTAGGGGGAAAAGAAAAAGACGTACTGTTCTCCATGAGCTTGGGCATGCCGATGAATATGGCCAAGCTGACTAGACCCATGAGGATCATTGGGTTCTTCAGGATGCTGAAGACGGAGACTAGAGAGTAGAATCGACTGAGTTAGCCCACCGCCTTAAATCTTCTTTCCCTTTTTCTTCTCTGGTTCTCCCTCCTCCCTTCACGCGGGAGAGGGAATAAGAGAGACAAAAAATCGCGAAGGGAGGAACCTACAAGAACCACGCTCAGTATAATAGACCTTAGACCCCAACACCTTAACAGGAAACGCCGCGCCGTCCGCAGCCTTGATCTCCTCGCCCTTATTCTCCCAATCGTTCCCGCGGAACGTCTCCCAGACTCGCAGCTGGCCCACTTCGCCATCATCCCCGGCCGTAGAAGACAGAACATCGACGCGCAAGGGAGCGAACCCGTGCGTGGCGCAGTGCACGTCGCAGAGATACGAGCCCGGCGTCACGTTGCGGAAGACGAAGGTGTTGGCCGTGGTCAGCGGCGCCTGGAACGAGGCGCCCAGCGCCGTCAGCGAGGCGTGCGTCGAGGGGGGCAGCGCGGCTGGGTTCGGGATCTGTGGAGAGGCGGGGATGCTTAGGGTTATTGTTGCTGCTGAGGCTGGGGAAAGGAGGAGAGAGAGGGCGTAGACAGCGAGGGCCGCTGTTTTTGATATTGAGGGGAGCATCTTTGTATTGTGTTTGTGCTCCTTGGTCTCAACGATGGCAGACGGTATTGAAAAGAATGATATCTATGACAAGAATTTCGGAATGTAGTAGTATTCAGAGTAGGAAGATTGTATACTTCGTATTGTAGTCTAAGATGGGGGGTTCGAGCTCCGGTGGTGATGATGATGCAAAGCTGTGAAGTTGGGTTCACTAGGTAGACAGGGGTATCCTGACCAATAGCGTCAATGCTCTGTCTTCCACTTCTTTTTACACACCCTTGACTTAGACACTATGACAGCAAGAAGTTCTGAATAATTATCTTCGATTTAGAGAGAACATTCGCTTTTCATTTGAGATTTTGATTTGCTACTATAGCATTCTCAATCTTCTCTCCCATATTTTTGCTAAGTCTAGAAAACCGAATACGACTAATAAAGTAGAGCTCCGATACGCTTGCCTATTTCTCAGAGACGACCTATCTAATCCACCCAATTACACCAATTGTATTTCATATAGCGAATCTTACTCTAATTCAGCCCGGACATCATACAGAAGGGTTTCAACTGGGAGTTCGATTCTTTTTATTGATGTGGTGGATTTCTGAAAGTCTACTCTACTCATTCATCCAAAGGGTATATCTTTCAACAGCGTATCCCTCTCACCTCAACTGCGCCCGCAAAATATAAGAAGACAGCAACGACGACATGTATTTCGCTTTACATTAGCAAAGTTTCCTTATCCTTCCCTTCCCTTCCCTTAAACAACAGTAGGCGCCTCCTCCTTCTTATCGCCAGCAGCGTCTTTGCTCTCGCCACCACTGGGCTCAGCGGCAGCGGCCTTCTTAAAGGACTGCTCAAAGTCGGCGATGATGTCGTCGATGTGTTCCGTACCAACAGAGATGCGGATGAGGTCCTCGGAGACTCCCGAGCTGACGCGCTCCTCCTCGGACAGCTGCTCGTGCGTCGTGGTCCAGGGGTGGATGGCGAGCGTCTTGGAGTCGCCGACGTTGGCGAGGTTCGAGATGAGCTTGAAGCCGTCGACGATCTGGCTGCCCGCGGCGCCGCCCCCTTTCACTCCAAAACTCAGCACGCCGCCGAACCCGCGCTTCAGGTACCGCTTAGCCACCGCGTGGCTGCCGTGGCTCTCGAGCCCCGGGTACGACACCCAGCTGACGTAGGGCGAGGCCTCGAGGTACTTGGCGAGCGCGAGCGCGTTCTGCGCGTGCCGCTCGGCGCGCAGGCTCAGCGTCTCCGTGCCCAGCAGCAGCTGCTGCGCCGCGAACGGGTTCAGGCAGGCGCCGAGGTCGCGCAGGATCTCGACCCGCGCCCGGATGATGAAGGTGATGGGGCCGAACGTCTCCCAGAACTTCAGGCCGTGGTACCCGTCCGACGGCTCGACCATGTGCGGGAACCGCGCCGCGTGCGCGCCCCAGTCGAACTTGCCGCTGTCCACGATGACGCCGCCGATGGTCGTGCCGTGGCCGCCGATCCACTTCGTCGCCGAGTGCACCACGATGTCGGCGCCGTGCTCGATGGGGCGCACGTAGTAGCCGCCCGCGCCAAATGTGTTGTCGACCTATTGGCGCAAAGAAGAATTAGCTCCTCTATAACCACTACTTGCGTGAGATGCTTCTATGGTTTCTTTATATATACATATTGAGGGGATATACGGAGTTAAGTAGCGGGACAACCTACCACGACAGGAACACCCTTCTCGTGCGCGGCCTTGGCGATGGCCTCGAAGTCGGGCACGTTGTAGCGTGGGTTACCGATGCTCTCGATGTAGACGGCCTTGGTGCGGTCATCGATGGCGGCGGCGAAGTCGGCGGGGCTGTCGCCCTCGATGAACTTGGTCTTGATGCCGAGCCGCGGCAGGAAGACCTTGAGCTGGTTGTAGGTGCCGCCGTACAGGTTCGAGGTCGAGACGATGTTGTCGCCGACGCTCGCCAGCGCGGCAATGGTGATAAATTGCGCCGCCTGGCCCGAGGCCGTCGCAAGGGCTGCCACGCCGCCCTCTAGTGCTGCGATGCGCTTCTCGAAGACATCTACGGTGGGCTGGTAGGTTGATTCGGTTGTGTTAGTCTTTGCTGTCACTCTCGTTCCCTTCTTTCTATATTTACGTAGACGAGGCCAGGCTGTACTCACGTTCATGATACGGCTGTAGATGTTGCCGAACTCCTTGAGGCCGAATAGCCTCGCGCCGTGTGCCGAGTCATTGAATGCGAAGCTCTGTATGTTTCGTCACGTCAGTCGACTAATCGCCGGTCTAAAGTCCAGGTAAGCCCGCCGGGAATACTTACAGTTGACGCGTAAATAGGCACGGCTCTAGCGTTCGTAGTTGGGTCTACCTCCTGGCTTTAGTCCCGTCAGCTTTGATCATATAAACATATAAACTAATTTCCACATCCGGTCATGTAGTATGGTGATAGAGCAGAGGGGGTGGTTGTAAGCCTTACCCCGCGTGGAGCTGCAGTGTCTCGAAGTTCTTGCTCAGCTCCTCGGCCATTATGTGTGGATGTAAGCGTATCTTCAACGAGGTCTATATTTGAAACAGAGTCTTTCAAACAAGGTGTATATGTATGTGTCCTCTTCTTTACGAATAATTGGCAGGGAATTCGGAGTATGGTATATAGTAGGGGACAGGGATGGATATAAGTGGGAAAAGTCAAATTCATATCCAGGGACGAACTCCCGTGTCTCTAGTATATATCGAGAGGACCAGCAATTAACTCCATTCGAGCTCCTCCAACCTCCGCTCAAGCGAGTCGTAGGCGTGCATGTGCTTTTCTTTTTCCTCTATTTGGCACTTCGTTTCGCTCTAGCGTACGATGCTGTGCCTACCTGCCCCGTGCAGTGCCCGTGCTAGGTGCTCTAGCACATCTTTCGACACCGAACCATTATCTGGCGTCATCGCGGGGTGGACGAGAGCTGTACGGGCGATGGACGGCGAACGGGAACAGCCCCATACCTTATTCGCCGCCCGAGCCTAGCTTCGGCGGGGGATTCGAGCACGCCATCGGTTCCAACCTTCTTTCTTTGGTTGTCATATTCCTTCGATTCTGCACTAACTTAGGTGACTGTCACTGCGGCAGACTGCATGAACAACACCTAGGTATAGATTTGGAGGGCAGAGTAGGAGAGGGCTTACTGAGAGGTCCTTGCCATTGGCTCGCCTGCCAGCGCGGATGCAGTGAGGATTTCCCATATTTACTTAGTTATAATAGTATTTCATAGACATAGCACTGTGCCTGGCAGATGAGATCCCTCTCCTCTCTCGCTTGATCCACGCGATAACCCCGCCTTGGATGTTTGCTCTCGAAGTTCGATGAGTAGCATTGGCACGTACCTATCAAAATGGTATACTGATTAATAACTAGCAAAGTGCTTACTAGTCTACCACCATCTCTAGCTCAAGCATGTCAAATTAAATGCACGTAGATATTCGGAGATCTCGTGTACTTCTCCTGTAGTGTCACGTCACGAGAATCCTACCTTTCTGTCCCATGGCGGGGTAATCTTCAGCGGGAGATACCTTTTGGGGCAACTTTTTAGGTATTAGTAGATTTGTTCCAGAACGCACTAATGTACATGCTCTTAGGGCGGGGTTCATCCCACGACGCTATTTTACTGCCTCATCTGTAGTCTGCATTGCGACACGCTACTGATGACGGCTCGGGAGGATATCGGAATCGCTTGGTTTCCCAAGTTTCTAGTCTTAGTATGATATTGAACGAACTGAGCTGGATGGGTAAGTTATGATATAGGTTTTCGACGGGTAGATTTATATCTATTTCTTGTCCTCTCGGTGTAGTTCCGTATGCACTACCTAATCTGTAGTGAAACATGACAACTCCTAAACTCCCTTCACGCGCATTGCTATTAGCTAATCCAACCCCCCTTGTGGCTGTCATCTAGACGGAGCCATAATTCATTCATCGCAGGGGCTTTATATATATCAAGTCTTGCCTCATGTGTCTCTGTAATACATTATCGGAGCCGAAACCCTCGACCCTCGTTACATGTCACTGGAGACGAATACCTTCACCCCAGCTCAGCCAGCGCCTAGGGAAATAGAGATAGATGTGTTCCCACTGCGATTTCGTTTCCTGAACGGGTGGAGCATCATCCCACAATGACCGATATGGAGATAAGGGGATCTCAGTATAGTAGGGACTGACGACGGAAAGGCTGCCGCCCTTTAAGGGGCCGGGGCTTCCTTCATCGGTGGTACGCCCAAAGGGGCCTGCGTCTTGTTGGAGCGGCGGAACCCCTTCTTGAAGACATCTCTGCTGGTCAAGACCGTCGAGGCACCCCAAAGGACGAATTCGAGAATTCCGAACGCAACGTCCGCTCGAGCCGAGCCACACACGCTTCCGCGGCAGTACAACAGCCCGCCCATGAAAGTCGACAGGGCAATGAAGCCCGCGAAATAGAAGATGGCGTTGCTGAACTCGAGCGAGAGAGCTGCATAGGGGTGGAAATCTGGAATCGACTGTCAGCCTCTGAAGTTGTGCGAGGGTTTCCAATGGGAAGGTACATACATCGCGGAGCGAATCTTGGAAATCCTTCGAGGACCCCAATGGAAATAACTGTGAACAGCGAGGCGAACAGGAGCCAGCCAACTTGAGCAGGGGCCGGGCTCATAACGTCGACATTATACCAGTTTATCACTATGATGGAACAACGTTAACTTCCAATACTCGCCTGCCACTTATCCATCGTTTGCCTAGTGACATACCGTACGCTGACAACCCAAGCATAACGAAGGCCAAGGTGAATTGGGCGACCCTCAGCCCTAGGAGGATAATAGTAGGAGAATACATGTTCGCGTGGGATCGAAGAAACCGGGGGATGCGGCGAGGATAGCGAACGTCGCGATGGGTACCCGTAGTCATGAACGAAAAAGATTACTGCAACCAGTGCACCTAACCAAATAAATAAAAGAAAGAGAAGAGAAGCGAAGAAAAGTAGTTAAAGAATGACACAGCACCGCCAGAAAACCTGTATAGAATATTCTCTTGTCAAGTTATTGGAGGTGCAACCAAGCCTAGACGTCGGAAGACTGCTTACTCAGTACACGCGGATAGGGGAAGTGCCTTACATTAATGCAACTCGACGTGGCCAAAGGCGGTATATCACTCTTATTAGGCTCAAGACGTGCTGGCCCGGGACTGGCCAGACGGTGCTCGGGGTCTCTGATCGTCGTCCCAATTTGGTGTTGCGATACGTTCGTTTGAACTATCTGAAACAGGCACGGCAAGGGGGTTTGCTATGCCTATCACACTCCATGCTACATCACGCAGCCAATAAAGGAAATCTTCCGTGCGAGGGCGTTGCAAGTGCCGAAAGTGTCATGCACGAGTAGTAGGGCGAGTTGCAAGTTAATTGAGACTGCATTTTGAAATTTGGAGATGAATTGTATTGTTGCGTGTCGCTCTCCTATTCAGTTAGTTTGTAGAAGTCCAATGTTGATATAGCAAATATCGTGTTCTTCAGCGTCAAGTTAGATTCGGGAAGATAGTGTTTCAGGACTACGATAAAAGCCTTGGAGTAAGTTTCCTGTATGCCTGCTAGTTCTCGTAATGGAATCGACCAAGACCAGTTCCCTGATCATTCCGCCAAGCAGTGTTTCCAGGGAACCTCTTACGGCGAAGCCCTTCGTAGTGTGGTCAGAAGCATCATTGAAACGATGCAGCGAAGACTGAGCTAATTTCAGATTGCTGTCATGAATAGGTACGGTGGGCATTCGGACACGCGGCGCGCGTCGCGCAAAGTCGGAAACGGCTTGGGAGTATCAGAAGACGGCTCTGAGTGGCTTGGCTGCGAGAGCCAAGTTGTCTCAAGATGCCCGGCTTCACCAAGCCGCATCGCTGGGATCTCAAAGAGCGCAAGACCTAAGAGTGCTGATTGTGATAACAGTTTCATTTCGACTCTGCACATCTTGGCTATTGTCTCGCAGAGTATCTTGTGTGGTGATGACGAATTGATGATATGACACTTGTCGTTATATAAGAGCGCTTAATGGTTTTCTTGTTCGATCTCTCAACACGGGCTCGTAAAGTCATGAAGCCTTCCTGAATTATCATTTGTCTCCTGGACGTAAGACTCTGGAAGTTGTAGTAGAACGCAAAGGATACTATGTATGGCTAAGTTCAAATTCTCCGGTGACTGCCATTTCTGTGGGTCCCATCATATGAAGCTGATCGGGAATGTAGGGGCCGACTTGATCAGACCCTAAATGTATTTAAGAGTCTTCAAACCTTTCTGTCTAACCTTAGTACTTATCAAGCCAGATGGTTTTGTCATACTAGATGCTTACCTAAGGTAGCATGTACAGGTCGTGGTTGTCCTTGATTCAGTCAAGATTCCGGTCGGCGAAAGCGACCGATTCAAGTGGGCCGGGGAAAAGCATGTGAACTTGTATTGCTTTCTTTTTCTATTATCTTATCATAACTCCAACTTTTGACGTGCCTGCCTCTGGAGCTGGCGTATGCATACCTGTATATCCGTATACTTTGTAAAGAAAAATCTTGTTTAAAGACAGCATTTGTATGCATAGTCGCTTACATACCATCTTTTGGCTATGTATTGGCTGGAGCACAACACCTCTTCTCACAGCTAGCTGCACTGAGACCTGGTATCAACCACTGACCTACTACCTACTGTGCCTACAGCACCTACCTAGTCATGATGATGATTTTGGTCAACGCGGACCGTGGGCTCCAGCCAATCATGCGCTCTTCAAATGCCAATTGCAGCGGGCACCGAGGAACTGGGAAGTCACGATGGTTTCCACAGCCCCATGGGGCTAGCCAATGGCCTAAGTCTAAACCAGACGTAAGCCTCGGCTTCACGGTCTTAGCGGTCTCGGTGGACCCTACCTAGGTAAGAGGTAGTAGTAGCAGTCGTTGAGGAAACGAACACGCTCATCACAGCGACCACACTCATTTCCTTCTTTCGGTTGTCTCGGTGTTTCCAAGTTGGCGATATATCTCTTTCTCGTGTCGACTGTGACTCCAAATCACCTCTTTCTCTGTCTGTCCTGGAACATCTTGGTCTAATTTCACGTGCACGCCTGAACTGGTGAGCCATCCCGTATACCCCCTATCCATCGCTTGCTCGGTCTTCGACTGTTCCAGCTTTTATGACCAACAATTGCGCGTGCCTTATCATTGACACATCTGGAAAGCTAGGCATTGCTTAGGGCGACCAAATCTTGCGTGCAGACCACATCTCTTGTCACACCTCAAAAGCCCCAATTCGGTGATTGGTTCCCGCGCTGACGGCTCCCCTGCCCGACCACCATGACGACACCGGCGCAGATTACGGCCAAAATCCAGGAGATCGCGAAGACACCTCCGCCAGGCTCACCTTACGCTGTTCCTGTCCCCGGCACCGAGCGCGAAGGCCGCACACCTATCTACCGTCACTGGAGATTCCGAGATCAGCCCCTTCTCTCGACCTACGACCCGGAGTTGCGCACTTTCTACGATCTTTTCGAGTTCACCGTCAAGCACTTTCCCAATAACAGGTGTCTGGGCACGCGACCCTGGAATCCGACTACCAAGAGCTGGGAAAACAAGTATGTATGGAAGACATACGCTGAGGTAGCTGCCCGCGCCAAAAACTTTGGATCCGGCGTCTTTGAACTTCATCGCCGCATCGGCGTTCCTCCTGGTAACCACGGCGTTGGTCTATGGAGCCAGAACCGTGCTGAGTGGCAGATCGCAGGTAAGGCGGCGCACTTCTTGACACCAAGCCTCAGGCTATCTGGGTCGCTGTACAAACTGACCATTGTGAAATACAGATCTCGGTTTTGTGACCCAATCCATGTTCTCAGTCTCCCTCTATGAAACCCTTGGCCCCGATACGTCTGAATTCATCATTAAGCATGCTGAACTTTCCTGCGTTGTGACCTCGCTACCACACGTTCCCCTTCTTCTGGCTCTTGCGCCACGGATACCCCAGCTGAAGTTGATTATTTGCATGGACCCCTTAGATGCTGGTGAACAGGCTGGATACTCCAAGAGGTCCATCTTGAATGCCATCGCTGAACAGAATGGTGTCCAGGTCTGGTCCATGGACGAGGTGGAACAGCTGGGAGCTAAGGTAGCGCACCCCGCCCGTCCGCCTCGCCCTGAGGATATTATCACTATCAACTATACTTCTGGTACAACTGGTGATCCCAAGGGCGTCGTCCTTACACACGCCAACTGTGTGGCGGGTATTGCTGCTGGTCGGGCCACAGGCCAATACTCAACACATGATACAAACATCTCATATCTGCCAGTAGCTCATATCTTCGGACGACTCATTGACCAAACGGCACTGGCTGAGGGCGCTGGGATAGGGTACTTCCATGGAGACATGTTAGAACTCGTGGATGACTTGAAGATCCTCAAGCCCACAGGTTTCCCTTCGGTTCCGCGTCTGTTCAACCGTTTTAACATGGGTATTCGGGCCCAGACTGTCGAAGCTGAGGGGTTCAGAGGTGCGCTCTCTCGCCGGGTGATTGACACTAAGATGGCCAATATGAAGCTCCCTCCCGGCCAAGCTCACAATAAGCACTTCCTGTACGACCGCATCTGGACTCCCAAGGTTCGGGCTGCCGTTGGTATGGATAGATGTCGCTCCATGGTGAGCGGAAGTGCGCAGTTGGATCCTAATGTCCAAATGTTCCTACGTGCTGCCTTCGGTAATAACTTTGCCTCGGGCTACGGCCTGACCGAGTCTTACGCTTCTACATCTTGTCAGTTGGAAGGCGATTTCTCATTGGGCAACAATGGCCCTCCGCTGCCCAGTACCGAGGTTTGTCTGGAATCTCAACCAGACCTTGACTACTTGGTGACGGACAAGCCAAGGCCGCGTGGTGAACTTCTCTTGAGAGGAACCTCCATCTTTAGTGGGTACTACAAGAACGAAGCCGAGACCACTAAGGCCCTGGATCCCGACGGATGGTTCCACACAGGCGATATTGCGGAATTCGACGAAGCGGGACGTATTAGAATCATCGACCGCAAGAAGAATGTTCTAAAGCTGTCGCAGGGAGAGTACATCTCGCCTGAGCGTATTGAGAACGTGTATATGGGTAGTTCCAACCTGATCGCCATGGCTTATGTTCACGGTGAAGGTACACAATCTTCATTGGTTGGTATCTTTGGAGTTGATCCCGTCAACTTCGCGCCTTTCGCAAGCAAAGTTCTTAAGAAGACCATTGCTCCCGAGGATATCCCTGCTATTAAGGAGGCCGCCAAAGACCCCAGAGTGGTTAAGGCTGTTTTGAAGCACCTTGACGATATTGGAAGGAAGCACAAGTTCAACGGTTACGAGCGCGTCAAGAACTGCGTCTTGGACGTTGAGCCGTTCAGCATCGAGAACGAGTTGCTGACCCCTACGTAAGTTTACCAAGACCATCTGACGATATTTAACAAACCGCTAACGCCCGTGACAGCTTGAAACTCAAGAGACCTCAAACTGCGAGGAAGTTCAAGGCTGATATTGATAGAATGTACATTGAGATCAACGAGGAGGCCTCTAAGATCAAGCCTAAGCTATAGAAAGCAGGCTAAGAGTAGATGGTATCCCGTTGTTGTAGACTTATTGGTGGTATGTAGTGATAGTGAAGCTGATGAATCTAATACTATTTCTATTGGAAATTAATATTCAGATTTTATTATTGTAATTGCCTTAAATTTTCGCAACATCTAGTTTTAAGAGAACTAAGTAAAGATAAAGCTTTTATTATGGCCTGTAAGCCACGCGTGGCTTATTGTGTGGCTAAGATATGTGCGTAGTGTGGCCCGCGCGCAATGAATAAAAGTGGTGACCATGGTATATATATATCTAGCAGAGTACCTAAGGTCACATAGGCTGGCCTCCACCTTTTTGTCTCTCATGAAATAGTTTGTTTTCTTTTAATACTGAGGCCTAGTTAGGCTTAAACGATACTGCCTTTATTATAGCCATAATACTTATATAAACTCTTAGCTTAGCCTGGGCAGCTGATCAGGTTATATATGGCTGTGTAAGTACTTTAAACCGCGCGAGTACGCAGTTTATGCTAGGTACAATTCAGCGACCTCACCTAGTGGAGCTGACAGCTAGTAGCAGACTCCCCACGCGATACCTGGTGGGGCTACCTCTTACAAGGGAGGAGGATTATAGGTTACCTTATGCGACGCCTTATCACGTGCGTATATGCTAAGCTTGACACTTATGCTCCTTGTAGTTAATAAACAAGATCTTGTTTTTCGAGGTATTTTTCTTGAGTGTCGGGGTTTTTTATAGCTATGACAAGAAATTCAATTATTTTATGCTTATTCCGGCCGTTGCTAGATTAATTACGGCTGTTCAAGATATCGGGCTTTCTTTTAGCAGGGTTAAGCAAAAAGTGTGAGGAAGGAGCGTTTGCATTGCCTCTCCTACCGGGTTCACTGTCAATTCCCCTGTTAAAGAACAAAGCGTCCAGAGAGAGCACCGATCGAATACACCGTGTGTTGAGCTGGACTACCTGAGCTTGCTGATAGCCAGCCTTGCCGGGCTTAGCTACAGGGCTGTTGCTGTTGCTGGAGCTAGAGCGTGAGAGCCCCGTACTACAGCAACTGCAATCCGGCCATCTCAATGACTGCGCAACCTGCCCAGCGCTACATCTGCGAGGCGCACCCATTGTTTGTGAACTGTTATCAACGTGCTCTACATGAGGTAGAGAGCTAGCTACCTAGGTAATTCTTATTATTTGATTTAAGACCAAAATACACTTACTTTAACCAACGAGAATAATAATTATATAAAGATGTTTTAATTTAAATTATATAAATAAAGATTTAATAATATAAAGTAAATTTATTTTTAAAATAATAGTGAATAAATTTATTAAATTAAGTTTTATTATTTTAATATTTAAAACTTTTAAGATTTTTAGCAAGCACGACCCACTTGACCTTTTACCTTTAATCTTTAGCTTATTATTATTAACTATTTTACACCTACCACTATTACAACATAAATCATGCTGCTGCGAATATGGCCACCTACGGTCATATCTCGAAGGCTCCAATCACAAAGAGCACCGACGTCGTCGATCTGACCATCGACGCTGATAACAATACCCATACCGTCGCGGAAACGCGTAGCAATAGCTATAATCACCCGCACCGGCAGCTTGCTCGCTTACCCGCCCCCGCTGCGTCTCCCTCTCACACCCCGAACTCGGCCAACGGCGCCTCCTCCTCTCGTGACGACAGCATTGCTGGTGACACGCGTCCTGCAAAACGCCAGCGGACGGGCGAGCCAACTGGCGAGCCACCGGGGCCCGATGCCTCGCCTCAAGAACGCCGACGCTACGAGCTCGCCGCGGTGCTGGCGGGATGTCTCGAATCGCAGATATACCCTCATATAGAGCGTGCCACTGAGCAGCTCGACCCGGCGGTCTACGATCTCGAGAAGCTCGGCCTCAAGGTCACCAAACTCCTCGTCACGAAAGACTTTCAGAAATGGTTCTACGAAGGAAATGGCCGATTGGATCGGTCCATTGAGTCGCAAATAGCAGCTGGTATACCCAGGCTGGTCACCCAGCTTGCTGCTGGCCCAGTAAGTTGCTCTCTCTTTCCCGCTTATGAACATTGCGTTCTTACCATTGATAACATCCAGGATTGCCGATGGCCGACTCAGAGCGCAACCCCCACGCATTCCACTGCCACTGCCACTACAACGACTACTACTACCACCACCACCACCATCACTGCTACTACTACTGCTCTCAGTTCCGCTTCCACTACTGCTTCTGCACCTCCTCCCCCTTGTCCTCCTCCCAACCTCATTGCTCCCGTGACCGTACCTGTAATACTACCTTCCATCGAGAAAGAATCGAACATCAGCAACTACACTCACGACGATGCCGATTCTAGTGATGGGGGTGGTGACGATGATGACCGGGGCTATGGAAGCATCCCCGGTCCTGATCTTGATATGAGCGATGATCTCCTCCCTGACGAGTCCGAGGAGCCAGAGCCTGATTTCCAGTCTACTTCACGCACCCCGCAAGAACTATATGACTTGGCTCCATCCCAGCCACAACCTCGCGGGTTTGGCTTACCTCTACGTCCGTACTTATCAGCATTGGAACGGCAGCAAATCATGTCCAGCGTGGCAAAGGCCTTTCCACGTCTCATACTCAAAAGACCCCTCGGGTCTCAAGTCTTTCACGTCGACTTTAATAATGCCGAAATACAGTATCTCCAGCAATTGGCCAGGATATTGTATGGTAAGCCAGCTGTTCATAACGAAAGATCAACTCTCCGAGACCTCCGCAATGTCCTTAAGAAGGTGCCGAGCATGAGGACTAGCTTGGCCGAAATCCATACCAAAGGTTATGTTGGTTATGATTCCCCTCCACCCTCATTGACGAGGCGCTCCCCCGACGACATCACAAACTTTCTGAATGACTTGTATGGAAAGAAGCTCAATTCGGGACCCAAATATCTCTTCATCGAAGAAAACAATTCCATGGCACAGAGTGAGACCAGTCGAGCTAATAAGATACCCGCCTTATTGTTGGAGAGAGAGGTCTATGGGAACCGTCTAGGCGCTGGTTGCTGGTACCGAAACTTCGTTGTCACTGCCAAGAGTCATAGAGAGGATTATCTTGAGCCACAGGTGGAGTGGGTCGATTGTGCCGGCGACATTATGACTGTTAGCTGGCTCTCCAACACTGACTTTATCTGTGGCACAACCACTCACTCTGATTCCCATAATCAGCAGTATAATAAGCCCGGAAATCTCTTGCTAGGGTCCACTGTAACAGACACATTACGCGCATATCCAGATCATCGAATCATCCGTCCAGTCGTATCCAGTGGTGATAATGCCCTCGAATCAATGGTGGCAAGTCAAGACCCATGGCTCTTCACATCTGTGGTCTCCTCTGATTACGATCCCTGTTGGGATCTGGCTTTTACATCCAGCTTTGACAAGACCGTGAAAGTCTGGAAAGCTGAAAATGGCTCAATAGTAGTCCAGGGGACCTGGAACCATGAGGGTCGCGTCAACTTCGTTGTTGCGTCAAAAAATGGCACCGGTACTATAGCAACAGCTGCTGACGTGCCAACGGAGGCGGTTAGAGTCTATCATCCAGACCACTCCAACATCTCGGATAGCCCATACGATTCCTACTCGTGTACCAGAGTACATGACGAAGACTACGTGCCCTCTGAAAAGTGGGCTTACTACCCAGCCGCCATCCGATGGGGTTTAGCCGCTAACGTGAACCATCTTCTGCTTATCGGTTATTCCCCTAGAAGTCCTACGGGAGAAGATCACCTCATACCCGAAGACAAACGCAAATCTGGAGAACTGTGTCTTTGGGACACAAGGAAGAAAACCCAAGTCAAAGTGAACAGCGCCAAAACTCAAAATGTATTCGAGGTGGCCTGGCACCCCTCGCGCGCTGCTTTCGCAGCTGCTACTTCAGCATCTCAGGCTCTAGAGAAGACAGATCAAACTCCTCGAACGCAAATCCGCCTTTTTGAGGTTAACAAAGAAAACCAGTATAGTGCTATTAAGACCCTGGATTGCGCCGCTGTTGACATCAACGAGCTGGCAATAATGTAATTATACCATTATACCCCTGCTTTGATATCCTTGGCTGACAAATGAACAGCCCAAATAGCGTTCTTTACTCGTATGTGGCAGCGGGCTGCACTAACGGCAAAGTCTACGTGTGGGACACATCTGCGAGCGATTGGCCTATGTGCGTCTTAGAGCACGGAGGTAAGTTTAGGCATTTCGTACTTGAAAATACTAAATTAACAAGTTCTAGACCCTATTGAAGAGTTGTTGGGAAGTAGAGAGGAAGAAGACGTCGGGGTCAAGTTTGTAGCATGGGCCACTACTGCTGACCGTCTATATACGGGGTCATCCGACGGCGTATTGAAGGTTTGGAATATCCGACATGGTAAAGGTGTCCTAGTCAAAGACCTTATTGAGGCGAAGGCCCCGATAACTTACGGTGCATTTTCTCCGGACTTTACCAAGTTGGTTATCGGAGATGGGAGTGGTCGAGTGTACTTGCTAGCATTGGACACTAAAGACGAAGACCCTTCTTCATCGGACCCTACACAGGACTCTACCAACTTTTTGACTGTACGGACGGAAAGCGGTAGCCAACTTACCGTTCGTCGACCAATCCCTTTTATACCTCACCCTGAAGTGCCTCCTCCAGATAAGCTCACGGAGAGCCAGGAAAGCGCTGGGATACAGCCAGATCCCACAGTTGGTGATTTGCAAGGCGTCAACTACTCGTCAACTGGCCTCTTCAGAGAAGAGGAACTTCTGAATGAAGATCTAAACGAGCCTTTTTCAGCTATTTTCCGGAATAAGCAACAGGTATCTGAGCTAGGTCACTCACAAATCAGGTTGCCACGCCAGCCAGAGCTAAGCGTTAATAGCTTAATGAACGGTTGGCATGGAAATTTATATCATCCGCCGGAGCAGGAAAATCCCTTTAATGGCAACGATAGTTCCGAGGAGATTTCTGCGTCTGATTATCGAGACGTCTTTGATCACGCTACCTTGTTGGAGCTTGAAAAGGAGAAAGCCGAGCTCGACAATCGCCTCTATGAGCTTTCTTACGAAAGTAGCATCGCTAGTGGGGAAGATGATGACAATCCCATGTGATTACGGACCTGTATATGCCGTTGGAGGAATAGATCCTTTCTATAAGAGGATACATGTATAAAGCATTCAAGGACTTAATGTTTTGATATTATAAGGTATCTATGATACCTTTTTACGGCCCCGTTAGTTTAAGCATGAGAAATATAATTTAGTTAGTAAACAACCGCTGGTTTTACGAGAGATTGTTTTTAGAATCAAACAGTGGTAAATTACGCTCTATAACGTGTAGCTTTACGCGCTTCTTAGTGTGTGTTAAGCGGCCTGGCCTGTGTACCACGATCTAGGCTGTCCGTAAATATAGGCTTAAGTGTAGCTTTCTTAACAGCTACCTCAGCATATATATTAATTGCTTAATTTTTTATTATTATTATAACTTACTTTAATATAAACATTATTAGTGTGGCTTATAATTATAAATGTTTATTTATAAAGCGCGCAAATATATTTAAATAGTTGTATAGGGTAGCTTGTGTCGACCGTGGTTGTTATAGAGACCAAATCTAGCATGTTCACAAACAAGACATTTTCAATAAACATTCTTATAGCAGTTAGTCAATCAATCGTTGGATGAACTAGAAGTTATAGAATCCAATTAATGGGCGCAGGCACTCGGGCCATTACTAAGCTATCGTGTCAATCTACGAGCCGGAGAACGGAAATAAATGTTGTGGGTAAGACGTTGGTTTTCCCGACAATCCCGGTCGCAACGGCCTTCCCGTCCGAGAAACCCATCACCTTTAGGTAGGTAGGTAAGGCGTCCTCGGTCTCTCAGGCGGCGTAAAAAAATGACATCCATAGCGCATGTATATCAAGACCAACCGGAGAGGTCGACTAATGCAATCCTCCTCCTCCCCCCTAACGCCAATCCATGCAACGATACAAGGCACTACTGCTGCCCAACGCGATAGAATGCAATGCAACCATGCGCACATGGTAGAACTACGACCATTTACAGCCACGCCAATATCCTATCCAGTTCCATTGTACTGATCAGGGGCAGGGAACGAAAATCCTGGTGGAAAGACTGGCATCCCGTTGGGTCCCGTTCCTATGCCGAACGGGAACTGAGTGAAATCCTGGCCTTGGGGCTGATCAGTAGGGGTGCCGTTGTCATGGCGGTTGTCTCTTTTACCACCTCGCCAACGGCTCATGTCCTCATCATCCCGGCTGGATTTTGGACCATGTCTACCGCCTTTGTCTGTTTGCATACGTCGACTGATAGCCTTAGAGGATACACCAGCACCTATCTCAATGTCAGGCTCTTCGACGACCAGGCCTGTTTCAATTGGTCGGCCACCGCTGCCGCCGAATTCGGCAGTCAACATCCATTTTCTGTCGGCTTCGGTTAATTTAGAGATGGGAATGACGCTGATACCCGTTTGATAATCGCTACAATCACGCGGACCGAAGCCTACGCCCCAGCGGGTCTAGAAACTCGTCAGATATGACACAATTGACGCTTGGGAACTTTCACTTACTCTAAAGCTGCCGCTCTCCATGGCTTCTTTCGCGTGGACGGCATCTCTTCGGGTAACCATCTTGACGAAGGCATGGCGCTTATCCTTGTTGACGATGCAGGTCTGGACCTGGCCATGGCGACCAAAAACAGACCGCAGCTCGGCTTCGGAACATCTGTGTTAAACGAGTAAGCCACTTAGCCCAAAAGGTTTCAAAAGGGTGATTGCTTACGTCACACCTCCAACGAAAAGCGTTCTGCTGAGGACTATCACGTTGTTAGCGAGAAACTTCAGCGTAAGTATTTTCCAAAAAAAGAAAAGAAAAAACCACATACCCTTGATATGACCCTGTGGCAAGCTTCTATCAATCTCAACCCATTTCGCACCGGGACGGGGGTAGTCCTGAGGAGGGGTCGGACTACGGCCACGGCGACCTGGTGGGCTACGTTGACGGTAGTCTCTACCACGTCGGTCACGATCTTCAATACGTCCACTACCAGGTGAATTGGGCCCGAATGCCCCGTAATCACGACCACGTTGGTCCCAGTGACGCGGAGGAGAACGCGACCTTGATCTATCGTTGTATCTAGGAGGGGATCTCACTTGGGTAAAGCTACGATCACGTGACTCGTCTGGCCGGTACCCCTCCTGGCCCCAGAGACTACCGTAGGGTTGTTGGCCTGGCTGAAGCTGAGGCTGCGGAGGCATAGAGGGTGGGGCAGCTGCTGGAGCAGCAGCTGCAGCACCAGCGCTATTTTGTATTCCTGCTATAATCATAGGTATCTTATCCATAGGGACGCCTTGATCCGACAGCAGCTTGATCAACATCAGTTGTTGCTGGACACTAGGGTCTACGCCACCCGCTGCGGCCGGCGCTGGTGCACCGGGAGCCATGCCAGGGAACCCGGGAGCTTGATTACTTGCAGTCACCGGAGGCACATAGGGCTGAGTCTGGATTGGAGCCTGCGTTTGAGCCTGCGGGGCATATTGATATGGCAGACTAGGAACATTTATAGGATGTGCTGCTGCAGGGAAGGCAGCAGGAGCAGGAGTTGAAGATTGACTCTGTGTTGTTTGCAATGCGGGTTGCTGTGCTACGGCACCCTGCTGTGTCAGTGGTATACTGAAAGGGCTGGCCGCGGCCGGAACAGAGGCGCTCGGCGGCGGAGCCGTGATATTCTGCCGGGCAATATTGGCGAGAGCCTCCATGATAGCATTTGGGGCTTCAGTAACAGATGGTTTGGTCTCAGACAAACCCGGAAGGCCTGCGCCTGGCGGGGGACTACCCACAGGCGTGGTCGACTCGTCTATAGTAATGAGAATACAGATCAGATACACGGACTGGCGGGCATACAAAAGGCACCTAAAGCCTGAACCTGCTTAAACGGGAATCTGGATAACGTACTTTGAGAGACTGGTGGAGCATTGAGCTTCTGCTTGAATGACTCAATCATGGACATGGGGAACGTTTGGCCCTTCTCCCAGATATCAACGAGCTTCTTAATTTTCTCCTACTCGTAAGGTTAGGTAAATGCATGTTCCGAATCATCAAAAGTACGTATTGCAAGCCTCCAGGAGAACGAAGTCAATGGCCGTTGGGTTCATAAGTCCAAAGACCCGCTTGACTAGCCGTCGGCGCGAGCAAGATTACAGATGTACGGAATGTGAGTGTGCGATTTAAATAAAGCGTACCTTTTGTTCTCCGGGGGCATTCTGAATTATGTCATTCATTAAGACTGGAAGCAGCTCCGTTACTCTATGGACGCCAGCAGCGTACGTTCCATCTTGTGCAGAGCTATTGATGGGCTGGCCTTGTTGTTTCGCCTGGTCGACCCATTTGCGAGTTACGGAATCTACGACATAGAGTACTCCCAATTTGTGCGTTGCCGGGGCCTTCTTGAAATGAGTGTAGATTTTCTGGATGAGCACAGACTCGGACTACCGCAGAAGAGGTGAGGTCAGTATAGTCGGAAGTGGTACCGCGCGCGGGATACGATGTCCTATCTTACCTGGACGTTGTTCACGCAGAGCGCGGTTAGTGTAGCGATACGAGACCCAGACACTCCGGGAGGCTTCAAGTTCTGCATGGCATTCAGGCCAGCTTCTAACTCCGCTACTGCCGACGACATGGTGGCTCCTGAGCTATCCCTTGACTACTGGCGATGAGAGGAAATATACGCAGCTAGACAGGAATAGTAGTACCCCTAGGTTTGCAGAGGAACAGCGCTCGCTGAGCCGGGCGTTGGTTATCACCTCGAGGAGCAGAGATCTTCTAGCACGCTGCTGACTACTAAATATGATGAAGATGTACGATGACACTTGGTAGAGAGTGGTTACAGCCTGGAGGGTCAAATCTACCGAAGGTTGGCGGTCGCGGGACGGTTGCGCGGACTCCAGAATCCCTCGAGTAGACTCACGAGCGATAACAACTGGACGTATATGAGCAGATGAAGCGCGCTAGGCTAGATGATCCAACGACAGTAAAGCCACGAAGAATCAATGACGGGGATCTGGTTGGTGATATATGATTTGACTACTGGACCCGCTGGCCAAGCCGAAGCAGAGACTTGCCGCGGGGGGTGCGGACTGGAAGGGGGAGGAAATGGATTGGGAAAATACGAGTCTCAGTGATTCTGCACCGAGGCGAATGTAGCGTGTGAGGTGGAAGATACAATATAAATGAGTTGAGTCGACGCGCAGTAGCAATAGCAGTGTCGGTAGTACGAAGCGTCGCAAAGGTGCTGAAGCTATGTTCCCTGATGCGTCGCGCGACGTATTGTTGAATGCCGGGAGGCGAGCAAAGGCTGCGACGATGGAAATCGAGGTCTCGCTGCGTCGTCTCGCCGCAATGACGATGCTTGGTAGCAGCGATGATGAAGGTAAGCGGATGATGATGGTCGTCGGCCGCGGGATGGAGCGATCGTGGATGAGGAAAAAATGGGAGGATGAGGGGAGAGAGAGCTGCTTGGTTTCTGTATCTGCGCGCGCTGCAGAGAATTTCAGTGTGGAGCGGGAACAACGGCAGTTCCAAGACAACCCTTCCCAGCGTTGCGCTAGGTAGCTTCTGTACTGGACTTCTGTGACCACAGTACTTAGCCAATCAGATTCGATAAGGCCCCCCCTACCTCGCCCAAGGTCAACCACTGTAGGTACCCATAGTTGCATAGAAGTAACTACCTAGACCGCTTAAAGTACCTACCTGCTCGGGTAGGTACTTATCAAGGCTACATAAAACTAATCCAGATGGGCAGATTCGTGCCATTGACCACTTTCCACATATCCAACATAAGCGGCACATAGTTATTCATTCATATCTGAGTTGCGTGGGAATAATGATTCGTAGGCGGATAGATAGGCAGGCAAGCATTGACCCTACACTCAGGCGCCTTGAGATTCTACTAGGTAGCTGCGTGTACCTCGGTTATATAAGGAGTATGTGACGCAATATGGGTAGCTTCAGCTCTACACCCTCAACATAGTAATAGGTGAAGTATCGCTCTCTCTACATATATACAGCGTTACAACGGATGAAGGGAATTTATGGAGTTAGCTTTTACCAGGTATAAAAGAACTATAGTCGCTTAGGGGTCCTATGAATCTTTGTGCTCACGCCTCTTGTTAGGCTACCTGTGTTTATCAAGTCCGACACTTCATCTACTGAATGATATGTGTAGCCAACCTGAACAGGTGGTCAGATGACTAAGTAAACATGTATTTTTAGTTTTCAGATCGTTCTTGCGGCTCTCAGCATGGTTTCAAGCATGGGCCCGAAATAAATATCATGCCTTTCCAATGTACCTGGGTTAGTCTTAAGTCGATATATTTCAAGGATGAATCCGCTAGCACGTTGGCACAGTTGAGTGCAACATCAATGCTGCTCGCAGCTACTCGAATTTATCATTCTTCTTAGTATCTATTTTGTTTCTATGACGATGACGATTTTTTTTTATATATCCTCTCTTACTGCGTGGGCACCACCACTTATTTTATCCATGTGTAAAAGGTTACTACTATTGGTGGGAGACCCGTTCGGTCGGCCTTAAAATAATATACCGATTTAGGCGGCATGATGTAATTAGTGCTGGCACTGGCTACTTGTAGCAATGGACGCAGTCCAACTATATAATCCTTGTATTGTTGTATAGTATGATGTAGAAGTGCTAGAGGGCTAATACTGTGACTACTGTGTATGATAGTCTATATATAGTAGGGTATAGCCCTAGTAGGTCATATGACAAGGTGCCCCCAATAAACCAAAAAATAACGATGCCCTCATTATTAAGTAATTTATAATAACTAAAATCCTTTAATTTAATTATATTGTTATAGCTAGTTTATATATTTTATAATCTACGATAAGTTTATTTTTTTTATTTTTTAATTTTATTATAAATATTTATTTATAATATTTCGAACTTAAACTAATATATTTTACTAAATATTTTTTTTAGTAGTTTTTATTAATAATTTTTTAGTTGTAAGCTTTAAAGTAAATTTTTTTTAAATGCGAGAAAAAATAATTAAACATGTTTATAAATAATATTAACTTAAAATAATTAACTAAAATAACGTTATAAATTTTATAATAAGTAAAAAAATTTAATTTATATATTAATTTATTAATATATTTAATAATGTAAAAAAAGCCGGCATATTATTAACTTAATTTTTTTTTAAAAATAATTGCTTTAAAAACGTTATATTTTTTATATAAGCGCAAGAAAACTTATTAACTAACGTTAAAAAAAATTAGCTTGTGTTTTTTATTATAATATTTTTTAATAAATATAATAAAAATAACGATTATATTATAAGTTTTTATATAACTAGTTAAAGATTTTTTGTTTTTAAGTTTAACGAAAATATCGAGAAAAAAATTAAGTATAAAACTAAGTATAACTTTATTTAAAGACTTTTTTATAAAAATTAAGCGGCTATTATTAAATTCGAATTAAAAACAAGAAATAATTTTATTTTATACGCGTAAATTATTTAAAATATAAAAATAATAATAAAAAATTAATTTAATCGTAAAAATTATTTATTTAATTTAATTATTAATAAAAAAATAATATATTATAATATATAATAAATTAATTTTAAAGCGTAATTATATTTATATTTAAATTTATATAAGAAATTTAAGATTATAATTATTAATAATAATCTTAAAAATATTTTAATTTATAATAAAAAAACGATCGATAATTACGTTTATTTATTAAGTTATATTTTAATTATGTTTTTTTAAAATAACTTGCGTATTTTTAAAAAGTTTATAAACAATAATAAAAAATACGTTATATTTTAAAAATAATTTAAAAAAGCCGAGGGCTATATTTATTATAATAATATAAAATAAATAAAATAAACTAAGAATAAATTATAATAAACTATATAGCTTATAAGTGCAAGTTTATATTAAAGTATATTTAAAGTATAATTTAAGGTATTTTATTAATTTTTTGCGATTAACCACGAAATTAAATAAAAAATCGTAGAATTTATTATAATTTATATAATTCTTGCTATAAAGAAGCTAGAAGATTTTTTTGTTGCACGTGCAAGGTATATAAAGTCGGTTTAAAGTATTAGATTTTTTTTAAAAAAGTTTGTTTTTAAAAAAAAATAATAACTCGGCTTTATTTTTATTATTAAGCTAAAGATTTTTTTTAACTATGTTAAAAATAATTAATTATTTGTGGTTTTTAATATAGCTTTATTAAAGTTAATGTTTAAAATTTAAAGAGATTTAAAATAAAGCGATATTTTTAATAAAAAAATTTAAATTTTTTTTAGCGAATTTATAAATAAAAATAAAACGTACTATTAAAAAAATCTTTAAAAAAAAAGCCTAGTATTTATTTAATTTATTTAGCAATATGTTTAATTTATTTTTTTTATTTAAGTTAAGCGAAAAATTATTTATAAAAAGTTTAAATAATATATTAAAAATAATATAAAGTTTATTTAGTTTATATAAAATCGTAATATTAAAGCGGCTAATATATTTTATAGCGTAAATAAAATAAAAGTTTTTATTATTAAAAACTATAAAATTAATAATATTTTTATGTTTTATTATATTAATAATTGCTTGATAATTTATAAAAATATAAACTTTAGCTTAAATAACGTTTATTTAATAATAAGTTTTTTTAAAAGTTTAAATAAAACTTAATATTTTTATTTTTATTAGCTAATATTTTTTTTTAAAGTTATTAAACAATAAAATAAAAATATAATTAATTAAATAATAGTTTAAAAAAAAATTATTAATTTATTATTAATAAAAATCTTTAAAATAGTTTTTTTAGTTATATAATAAATTAAAACATTAATATTTTTTTTAAATATATTAAAATTAATATATAAAATATAGTTAAAGTTAAAATAATATAAAATTATATATTTAATTAAAGTATTTTTAAAAGCTTAAAAAGCGCGTGTTTTTATATCGAAAAAAATATTTATAAAAATATTAGCTGCTTATTTTTTTTATTAAACTTTAGTTTTATTTTTATATAGATTTTATTAAATTATTATAGTTTTATAGTGCTTAAAAAGTTTAATAATTTTAATATTTTATAAAATATTAATATATATATATTTATAAAAGCTTAAAAAAGTTTTTAGGTTTTTAAAACTAATAAAAAATTTTAGTTTTTTAATAGCTATAAGTTTTTCTTTAATTATAAAAAAACTAAAAAAATCGACTCGACGTTTTAATATAATTATATTTAAAAAACCTATAAAAAACTTAAAAAAACTAATAAATATATTTTTAAATTTTAAAAAAAATAAAACTTGTTTAAGATTTATAAAATATATTTAAAAATTTACGGAAAAAATATAAATATTATTATAATAATAATTAAATAAAAAAATAAGCTTGAGAAAACGATTTATTTATTATTAAATATAAGCATTATTGTTTTTATAATTTATTATAAAATAATTAAAAATATATTAATTATTTTATATATTAACTATTATAGTTTATCGCGTAAAAAAATAAGTTTTTTATTAATAATAAAAAGTTATAACGTTAAATATAAAAATAAATAATTTATTAATAATTTTACCGAGTATTTATTTTTAAGATTTTATAAAATAAAAATTTTTAAAGTTAATTATATTAAACGTGTATATATTTATAACTATATATTTTTTATAAAAAAATTTTTTTAGCTTTTATAAATTAAATATAAATTTTTAAATAATAAAAACAAAAAATAATAGTAGCGTAAGTTAAATTATTTTAAATACTTTATTTTTTATAAATAAGTTTTTAAAAATATTGCGAATAATAATTTAATTTTCGTTGTTAATTAAGTAAATATAATATTTTTTTAAAATATATATTTTTTTAGTCGAAAATAAAATAAAAAATTAATTGTTTATTTTTAAGAATTATAGTAAAACTTATATTTTTAAACACGTTTTCGAATTTAAAAATAAAATTATATAAAGCTTTAATAATATTTAAGTTCTCGTGCTTAAAAATAATAACTTTTATTAAATATTTAAAAATATTTATTATAAAAATTATAAAATTATAAAGTTTATTTAATACTTTACTAAGGTTTTATAGCTAATATATAACAAGCTTTAAATTATTTTTTTTTAATATTATATATTTTTTATAATTAAGTTTTATAAGCGAAAAAAATTTTAATTTAATATATTTATGCAAAATAATATTTTTATTAAAATTATTTTTTATAAATAAATAAAAAAATTAATTATTAATTATTATAGTAAAATAAAAAACGTTATAAGCTATAAGTTTAAATAAGCTATTTATAGCAAATATAACGTTGTGTTTAATTAAAATAATTATAATTAAATAAAGTAAAATATAAATAATTTAAGTTAATTTAATTAAAGCTTTATAAATATATAAACAAGAAATAGTTAATATAAAAATAATAACTTTATAAAATTAAATAATAGCAAGCTTTTATAAAAAAATAATATCGAAAAGTTTAAAGTCGAGAATATTTATATTAATAAATATTTTAATTTAAAGGCTTTTAATAAGTATAACTTTTCGAATAAAGCTAGCTATAGCAGGTTTTTTATTATAAATATTTTTAAAATAAAAAAATAAAATAATATAGTGTAATATTATATATTAATTATTAATTATTTTTTTAATAAATATTAAAGCGGCTTATTTATATATTTTAATTTTAAAATATTTAATTAATATTTAATTTATATTTACTAGCGTTTTAATATAACCTGTATTTTTTATAATAAATATTTATTTTTTAAATTTAAAAAAAGTTATAAAAAATATTTAAAAATAAGTTTTAGATTTAAAAATAAAACTTGTTTTAATATCGAGTTTAAAGTTTATTAAAAAGTATATAATAAATATATTTATTTTTATAGTAAACTTAAAGTAAATAAATACGTGGCTAAAATAAAAAAAATTTATCGAGTTAAAAAAATTTATTAAAATTAAAGAAATGTTTATATAAATATTAATATAATATAATAAAAAAACTTTTATAGCGATAATAATATTAGCGTAAATTTTTTGCTTTTTATGTTTTATACGAATATAATTATATAGTTTATTTTTTAAAAAAAACTAGTTATAATAAATATTATAAAAATAAAATATTTTAACGATAACTATTATATTAAAGTTTACTACGTTTTATAATAAATAATTTTTAATTTTTAAAAAACTAAAGTTATTAAAAATTAAACCGTTTAAAAAAATAAAATCAACGTTTTAATAATTTTAAAAGTTATAAGCTTTAAAATTTTTTATTTAAAATTAATTAATTAAATTTTATAATTATTAATAATAGTTAAAACTAAAGTTTAAATTATTTATATTATATAATATTTTTTAAAAATTTTAATAGCGTTATTAAAAAAAAAAAGTTTATTAATATAAAAAAAAAAAAATTTTTTAAAGTAAAAAAAAATTTGCTTAATAAACTTATTTTTTTTAAAAATCTTAACTATTTTAATTTTAAAAACGGCCGCTTAGTTTTTAATTAAAACTTTAAGCAAATAAAACGTGTGCTTGCTAGCAGCTTTAATTTTTATATTTTTTATAACGTGTTTTTTTATAATATTAATTTTTTTTGTTTTAAAATAAATAATTTATTTAACTTTATAATTAATAAAGTGTTTAGTTAGCTTAACGATTTTATTAAAAATAAAAAAATTAGCTAAAAAAATATTAATTTTTTTATTAATATAAAAAATAAAAAATATATTGCTTGCTATAATAAATAAAAACTAATAGTTATAAAAATATAATTAAAGTTTGCTAAAGTTAATAAGTTTTGTCGATAAAAATATTTTTTTTATTATTAATTTTTTTAAAAAAATTAACAAGCTTAGTTTTTTTGCTAAGCTTATTAAATTAATATTAAATTATAAAATTAAATGTTTTAAAAGCAGCAAAAAGCTAATTTATTTTAAAATAACTATAAAATTTGCTATTATAAATAATACGTTAAATAAATGGTTTAAAAAATTTTTTTTATTATAAATTTTATATAATAAAATAGTTATACTATAAATTTTAAAAAATATTGCTGCAATTTTTTTTAAAATAATTTTAAAAAATTATATAAATTTTATTAAGCTTGCTTAAGTTAAAACTATTTTTCTTTAAGTTTATAAGCTTTATAATATATTAAACAAATATAATAATTTAAAAATAAATTATTTAAATAATTTTAATTTTGTTTTTTTTATAAATAATATTTAAATATATTAATCGATTAATAAAAATTTAAACGTTTATATAAATAATTTATTTTTTATAAATAATAGCTTTTAAACTATTTTTGTTTATAAATAATAAATTAAATAATTTAATTTTTTTAAGCTTAAATAATTTATTGCTTAATTTTTTATTAAGTATATTAAAAGCAAAAAATTTTTTGTTTACTTAAATAATCGTTTAAGCTATAAACTTAAATATATTTATTTTATAACGCTTAAAAGCCGCGGCAATAAAATTAATTATATTTACTGCTAATAATAAAATTAAAGCTTAAAATATTATAAATAATTTAAATAAGTTATAAATAAAAAGCTTAAATAATAATTAAATAATAAACTTATCGGTGTTAAATTTTAAATACTTTAAAAAAATATTTTTTAAAGATTTTTTTAATATTATAATACGTAAATAAAATAACTAAAAAAAATTAAATAAAAAAAAATTCTTTAAAAAAAAATCGCTTAAAAAATAATTTTTTAAGTTATAAAAAAAAAAAAACTTTTTAAACTAAGTTTTTTAAATTTATTATTAATATAATTTATCGAATTTAAAAGCAAGTAAACATATTATATTTATTAATAATTAAAAAAAGTCTAAAATTTTTATTATAATTTAATTTATTTAATAAAATAAAGTATAATATTATTTAATATTTTTTAAGTAATAATAGTAGTTAATAAATTTAAAATAAATATTTTTTATTTTAAATTATAAAGTTTTAAAAAACTTGCGTTTAAATAGCTTATAAAAAAAATTAAAAAAGTTAACGTTTAAAAAAAACGTTTTTTTTATTAAATATATAAAAAAAACAAAGTAAATAAATAAATAGCTAGCTAAAGATTTAATTTATTTTAATTTATATATTTTTTAAATAAAATTTTGAATATTATTTCTCGAGAGCACTTTAAAATAAAATATAAAACTTTAAAAAATATTAGCTGTTTTATAAAACCTCGCTAAAAATTAAAAAATAACTTTTAATTAATTATAACCGATTAATTTAATAATAATATTACTATATATTTTTTAACTAGCAAGCGAAAATAATCCGAGTTAAAAAAAAAATTTTAAATAATTTTAATAATTACGCGAATAAAATTAATAATAAAAAACGCTTTTTTTAAAAAACGATAATAAAAAAAAATATTTTAATTTTAAAAAAGCTTAAAAAAATAAAACGAAAAATAATAAACGATTAAATAATCGCTAGCTACTAATTGTAGCAATAAACGCAGTCTAACTATATAATCTTTATATTATTATATAGTATAATGTAGAAGTGTTAGAGGGCTAACACTGTGACTACTGTGTACGATAGTCTACATATAGTGGGGTATGGCCCTAGTGGGTCATGTGACACTACTGCTACATGCCAAGGTAGGTAAGCAAAGTGACATCCTGAAGTCCGAGCTGGGGCAGGGGTCCCCATTGGCCGGGTTTTTCCCCATCAAACCCGATTCCTGCCGCTTCTACTAAATCGTCCTGAGCTATTTCTACAATACCTAGCTTTTTTTTCTTCCACTCCATTACTCTCCCTTCCTTTGTGAGCGTCTATTCGCCAATCCTCTCCTCGAGTCTGTCTTGTCAATCTGCAGCCTCGCATCGTTACCTGTCCTCATCACATCATGGCTTCTGCCCTCCGTTTAAGCTCTTCCGCTCTGAGAACCTCTCTCAGAGCACCTGGCTTTGCATCGCGAACCGCCGCCTTCAACGCTGCGCGATGCTACTCGGCTAAAACTCAGGTACGTCGCATGCAGATCCGATCTTGCTATCGGCACCCGCGGAAATAGAGCTGACGGCTTCTTGCCTAATTAGACCCTCAAGGAGCGCTTTGCCGAGCTCCTCCCTGAGAAGATCGAGGAGATCAAGACACTGCGAAAGTATGTTCCCCAATGCGCACTATTGATAAAATACTTATGGCCTATGCAGAGAGCATGGCTCCAAGATCGTCGACAAGGTCACCCTCGACCAGGTCTACGGCGGTGCGCGAGGCATCAAGTCCCTCGTCTGGGAGGGTTCCGTCCTCGACGCTGAGGAGGGTATCCGCTTCCGTGGCAAGACCATCCCCGAATGCCAGGAGGTTCTCCCCAAGGCCCCTGGTGGCAAGGAGCCTCTCCCCGAAGGTATGTATAGTTTAAGGGCTTTCAATCAGGTTGGATGCTAACTATGTAGGCCTCTTCTGGCTTCTCTTGACCGGTGAGGTCCCCACCGAGCAGCAGGTCCGTGACCTGTCTGCCGAGTGGGCTGCTCGATCCGATGTCCCCAAGTTCGTCGAGGAGTTGATCGACCGCTGCCCTACCGACCTCCACCCAATGGCCCAGTTCTCCCTCGCCGTTACCGCCCTCGAGCAGACTTCCTCCTTTGCCAAGGCCTACGCCAAGGGTATCAACAAGAAGGAATACTGGGGATACACCTTCGAGGACTCCATGGACCTCATCGCCAAGCTCCCCACCATTGCTGCTCGCATCTACCAGAACGTCTTCAAGGGTGGCAAGGTCGCCCCCGTCCAGAAGGACAAGGACTACAGTTTCAACTTCGCCAACCAGCTCGGCTTTGGCGAGAACAAGGACTTCATCGAGCTGATGCGTCTGTACCTCACTATCCACACTGATCACGAGGGTGGCAACGTCAGTGCTCACACCACTCACCTTGTTGGCAGTGCCCTGAGCTCTCCCTTCCTCTCGCTGGCCGCTGGCCTGAACGGTCTGGCCGGCCCTCTGCACGGTCTCGCCAACCAGGAGGTGCTGAACTGGCTCACCGAGATGAAGAAGGCCATTGGCGATGATCTCAGCGACAAGGCGATTACGGACTACCTCTGGTCTACCCTGAACGCTGGCCGTGTTGTCCCTGGCTACGGCCACGCCGTCCTTCGCAAGACCGACCCTCGATACATGGCTCAGCGTACCTTCGCCCAGGAGAAGATGCCCGACGACCCCATGTTCAAGCTCGTCAGCCAGGTGTACAAGATCGCCCCTGGTGTCCTTACCGAGCACGGCAAGACCAAGAACCCCTACCCCAACGTTGATGCCCACTCGGGTGTCCTGCTCCAGTACTACGGTCTGACCGAGGCCAACTACTACACCGTCCTCTTCGGCGTGTCCCGTGCTATCGGTGTGCTTCCCCAGCTCATCATCGACCGTGCAGTCGGCGCCCCCATCGAGCGCCCCAAGAGTTTCTCGACCGCCAAGTGGATCGAGATCTGCAAGAAGCTGTAAACTTTCTAAACCTAAAAACCTCTTTACCCGGATTGCTGCTTTTTTTTCGTTGGTGCGGAACATAGGCTACATTATAGACGGTCAAAGGGTGGCACTGTATCAAATGGGGGCGTTGTATTAGAGACTGTCCCCGATGATACCAAAAGCCGCGCTTGTACATTAAATATATCATGATTATGTGTTTAGGATGTATGTGTCACTGTTGTCATCTGAGATCAGAATACGATGCAATTTGTTTTAGTAGACCAAGAATCGTGAGCTTTACGTCGCACATGTATACTAGGTATGTACTAATAGATGTGACGGATCGGTTGCAGTGAAGCAGTTCGTGGGTTTTGTGCGTAGGATCTGTCTACATGGTAGGCCTAGCAAGGATAAGGTAGGTCAGATAACAGATCTCACGCTTATCAGCCAGGAACATTTTTGTTTCCATAGCGGTGAACAACCAACCAGGTATGTATCCAATCATTGCCCAAAGACTTTTTTTCCTCGTCAAATTCTAAATTCCTCTTTGGCACACTACAGATGGATTCGTCAGGTCCGCACAGGGTTCTCAGGGGTCCTGGCGTAACAGCTTGATAGTTTGGGGGAAGTCCGAAATGTTGAGCGCCGATAGCGCGGGAGAATAAATGGGTCCGCGGATGAGATGGGATGAGGTGAGGTGAGGGAGGGGCTTACTAGGCTCAGCAATTGTTGGGAAAGGAAAAATTGACACCTGGTATCGGTGAGTCTACTATAGAGAATATTTACAGTCAGGTAGATAGGTAGGTCTTGCTCGCTGCAAAAGATCCCTCGTTATGGAGCCGCAGAACAGCGGTGTTCTGCAAAATGGACTCGGGTTGTACGCACGTAGTATGGCGTGCCCATGGGTTCCTTGCTCCCCGGGACAGAGCACTTACTGACTGACACGGGCTGGAACTAGTTAATCTCTGCGTATTCGGGTGTCAATACCTAGTTGTAGTACTGTTCTAGTTATTTAATTATTACAGCGACTAGGTAGGTAGGCCAGTGGTTAGGATGCTGCGCGACGGTGACTTGCGCCCGAGTAAATACATACAGTTTTGTAAGATAACAATATACGGGATCACCACCAAATTTATAGTACTATCTAGTCAATTGCTGCTTTCGGGCTTGGCACGACCATGTCCATATTCGGTCGGGTGTGCATTTCCGTCTGTGCTTCGGACAGACCTCGGGCATCTTACACATTGGCAGGTCGGAGGCTGTCAGCACAGGACTAGGAGAACAGATAATGGGCTTCGGGTGATGATGGCATCTGAAGGTACATGTTGTCCGAGCTCCTACTCAGTAAACGTCCTAAGTGTCTTACCCGTGGCTTTTCGGTCCACGTCGGTAAGAGGCCGGTTCTGCGAGGATCGGTGACCCGACACGCCAACGAGTGTAGTAGCCGTTCCTAGCGCTAGCGCTCCACTGAAGATAATTGGGTTTCTATAAATGGTATAGTCCGACTAGCCGTCCAATTAGGCGCAAAGGTACCGTAGTACCGATAGCTTAGCGTTATCTACCCTGGTAAGCTACGTACAGTAGGGGTTGACACTAGCGTCCAGCGCTACGGCTTACGTCCCTCGCAACATTTATTCCTGTCAGCCTCACGATAACGACCGGAAACTCTTTCCTTTACACTCTCTCTCTCCCATCACAAACTGATTTCTGTCACTCTTCACATCCACCTCCGGATCTCCCTCTCCCCTCCTTGCGACGAAGCACCCGATTGCCTTGGTCAGGCCCCCCTCCCCAGTCACGACGACGAGTTATGTCCGCTTCTACCACGACCGGTATGGCGCCTCCTCTGACGGAGAAGAAGCTCGAGAAGAAGCCCATCAAGTTCTCCAACTTGCTGCTCGGCGCTGGTCTCAACCTCTTCGAGGTCACCACCCTCGGCCAGCCGCTTGAGGTCGTCAAGACCACCATGGCGGCCAACCGAGGCGACAGCTTCGCTGGTGCACTCGCTCGCATCTGGGGTCGTGGCGGTGTCTTTGGATGTAAGCGCCATCTATTGTCCCTGTCCCTCTGCTCACCGCCCATCTTCGGCGTCAAATCCGATTCCCAACGTCGTCTTGAGAAGGCGGAGTGACACCCCCTCAATGTCAAAAAAGGGAGACATGATCGAACTCCAATTAAATTCACCGCTAACGTGAGATGCTCCATTACTACAGTCTACCAGGGATTAATTCCTTGGGCCTGGATCGAAGCCTCGACCAAAGGCGCCGTGCTGCTCTTCGTCGCTTCCGAGGCCGAATACTATGCTCGGAGTGCCGGTGCTTCCGAGTTTGGTGGCGGTATTGTGGGTGGTGTCGTCGGCGGTGTCGCCCAGGCTTACGCCACTATGGGTTTCTGCACCTGCATGAAGACGGTCGAGATCACCCAGCACAAGATGGCTGCCAGTGGCGTCAAGCCCCCCAGCACCTTCGCCACTTTCATGAACATCTACCGACAGGAAGGTATCCGCGGTATCAACAAGGGCGTCAACGCCGTGGCGATCCGCCAGATGACGAACTGGGGGTCCCGCTTCGGTCTGTCGCGCCTCGCTGAGCAGAGTATCCGCCGTGTCACCGGTAAGGAGCACGGCGAGAAACTGAGCGTCGCCGAGAAGATTCTGTCCTCCACTATCGGCGGTGGTCTCTCTGCCTGGAATCAGCCCATCGAGGTTATCCGCGTCGAAATGCAGAGCAAGAAGGAGGACCCCAACCGACCCAAAAAGATGACGGTCGGTAACACTTTCAAATATATCTATGACACGAACGGAATTAAGGGTCTGTACCGCGGCGTTGCACCGCGTATTGGTTTGGGCGTTTGGCAAACGGTTTGCATGGTGGCCCTGGGTGATATGTGAGTTCTTCTCTATTCTACTTATTCGTCGATACCTATGATATTCTGAAACGAAGGCTTGCTAACGCAATATTCTCGCAAACAGTGCCAAGGCTTATGTCGAGAAGATCACGGGCGACAAGGTCACTGCTAAGCATTAAGAGGCGTTTAGACGGATTTTGCTCGGGCTTATTTTTTGGGACACCAACAAAACTAGGGAACATATAAAGGAACGGGATGGCTTAGCTTGCCAGTTATAGACTTCTCTTGATGTGTTGGCGGGAATCTTGTTCGGATTTTATATTTCTTGAGTTATTTGGGGCCGGAGCCTGTGAAGCCAGCTTTCAACCAGACGTGTTTGCAGATCAGGCTTTTTTAGCTTGTTATTATTCATTGAACGATTATGCCGGGGAGGCTCTTGCCATGCCTTAACAGCTTGGGATGTTTAGCACTCCCAGAAATTCGATGAAACTTGAGTTG
Source organism: Xylaria sp. FL0933 (assembly GCA_022578765.1). NCBI lineage: Eukaryota > Fungi > Ascomycota > Sordariomycetes > Xylariales > Xylariaceae > Xylaria > Xylaria sp. FL0933. Next base: position 435,248 of record MU389734.1, on the reverse strand, counting down.
TGTTCATCATCATGTGTCTTACTGCTATGACGTTAATCCAATGCAAGATGCGATAATGTGAGCGCCTCAGCAATATATAATGCATGTCGCCTACGATATTCCAGCATGTCTAGAATTGTGAGACAAGCTGTTCTCTCTGTAGTACCCGGTCGTAGGTAGTGAATCAGACAAATAGGGACGCCATGCGTGCCTTTTCGGGTTGACGTTCTACACTAGATCGTGACCAATCTCATCATTGCTACTTTAAGACATCGCGCATCATATTGGCGTCAGTCTCAGATTAGGCGAGACCTGAACGGCTTCGATGAAACAGTCTCTCCATTTCCCTCACACCAAAGCCGACGGCCCCATAGGTGATCAAAAGAGCTCCCAACTCGGGCCCGGTGTGTATTATCCAGCGCGTAGACCTTAGGTCTCAAGGAGAGTTCCAGCCAGAGAATAAATAGGCTGCTTGAGACTAGCAGTATTGTTGAGTGGGTTTCTGCAGCATAGCGTATTCAACCCTCACCTCCTCGAGCTTGGAGGATATCTATCTGCTGTCTGTCTGTGATGTACTAGAGAAGGCCTAATATGTATTCAACAAAACCAAGGCCTCGACGTGGAGATCGACGCTTCTTGTGTGATGCATGGCTTCACTCTTATGAGATTTTTGGTGCTTGAACTTGCCCAGAAACAGTCTTTTCTTCCTACTATGTACTCGCTGAAGTTGTATGGTGACAAGCGTCCGTGTCTGTGACATCTTGCGTGGATGTTATTTTTATATTCCAGGATCTTCGACGGCACTTACCTAATACTATCTTCAAATATCGCCGTCTTTTCCCCCCTCTATTCATACGTTCATACCGAATTCCTTTCCTCCCGTTCCTTGGGGACGTCGTCAATGGCACAGATTGGAGACGAGTGATTATACAGTATGACAGAAATATATGTATATACCACTCGGACCGCCAAACATTCTCTCTCACTCCAATGTTAGCTTTGCGCCGGGCCATTATTTTGAAAGTGAAGATAATTCCGCGTGCAGATAGCAGTAGCTATCGCCAAGAAATTGCTGAATATATCTTCTATCTACTCTAAAAAGGTGTATCAAGGGAAAAATAGATTTCCGAATTACTGTGCTACAATTTCAGTTATCCGGCATCAACAGAAAGGTAAGTGGTATCTTGTACAAGGCATGTAGTCGTGGACCCTTCACCTATAGTAACCCCTTGTCGTCCCCAATACGGACGATTTGGGTAAGATATGCCTTACCGATATATCAGTATAAGGAGCTCTTCGCGAAAAGAAACCCTAGGATAGCTTATGTTTTCTACGAGAAAACTTAGCTTCAACACGCAATAGTCGATTAGTATTTAGTAAGTAGTCTGACCAGCCTCCTCCAACGACCTACAACAGCGCCTAGTTAAACCATGTTTACACGTATTCGATGCGTGTAGTAGGGAGTGTAAGGTAATAGAGACTACGTAATACATGACTTATAGCTAGAGAGATTGGTCCTGGCTGTTTGAGCTTAGGGTAATAATAATAATGTTCATTTCGTAGTATGTCTGGTAGTAATTTTTAATACGCCATAGTATACAATACCGACCAAGAACGGTTTCTGTCACATAGTAAAGTGCGTCCTAATCTTCTTTCCTAAAACAAAGTGCAGCTAAGTTCCCGGTATATTCTTGGATCTGAACCCCCCAGCCCTCCTTCAAGCATACAAGGCTACGAGAACGAGGCAAGTTTATCTATGGTGCTTAGGTTACTTCCGCTAAGGATTTGCTGTACGGAAGCCTACGCGCTGACGGGAAGTCACCTATGCGAGGCCCCGCGAACTTCATGACCCTTCGTATAGGCATGTAGCCGAATTACAGGATGTCTCGGATGAAGCTATTCAGAGACTGAGACATACGGCTAAACCTTCTCATGAAGGAGGTTTAGGTCCGCAGGACTCTTGTATATAGAGACTAGTTAGCCCTCCAAGGGACCCTCTGTCCCTTGGAGGGCTAAGGGTCATTGTGCTCATAGAATATTATTCTCATATTGAGTTATTCTCCAAGCCTGTATTCAGCCCTTGTGATATGATTACCCAGAGAACAGTTGCTTATATCCAGGGCTGATTCCATCCGCAACCTCTCTTTTCTCTCTTAACGGTTAGTTACAAAGTCGAGGCCTGGTGTCGTCTACCGCTTTCATTGTTCTTTTTATTGTGATGAGGCAGGAATACATAGAATAATCAATCTGAGTATATTGGGGTACCAGAGTAGTTATTCGATAGGTACCTGTCAACATCACTGGTCCTGGGTAACTTTGGTATTGCTGAAGAGTAGGTATTTTCAAACATTACACAGTGCAATAACAATACCAACTCTACGGTATTGGGGTGTTATAGTCGACTCTTCCAGCATTGCACACAAGAGATATCAATGACACCAGAATAAGGGATGGTTACTTATGTCTGCGGCCTTTTTCCAGGGTTCGGTCCTGAATTCGAGACGTCCGTCTTATCCTGAGGCGTCTCCCGGGTGTTGTAATATTGGTGCTGTTTAGCAAAGGTGAGAAAAAACAAAAACAAAAAACATACAACACCAGGGATTCGCTGGTCGTCACCGACCCAACTACTAATCTGGCGGTATCTGGCTTAGCTATGGGGGAGCGGACGGGACCCCGCGTTTTCCAGATCCTATGGTCGTATGTGCTAGGACAGAATGCACATTGTGTTTATATCGCACGCGGCATTATGGCGAGGTATAGAAGTTACTGGAGAAAGACCGTAGCATGCGAACCAAGGACGGTGTTGTTTAACCATAATCCCTTAGATAAAACAAAGAGATCAACTGATCTCCGGATAAATATAATATTCCATCGGACCCCAAGCATCCTACTAATAACCTCAACCAGCTCCTCCAGAGGCTTGTCGCCAGCTCTGAACGGGCAGCGAGGTAAATGCGTATCATAGGACCTGACAACCTGGCGCTCCGGAATAAAGCTCCACATGGGTCCTGCGCTGCTCAGACTCCGGGTAGAGATCCTCGAGATTTCCTGTTAGCTCTGGATGGGCATCGAAGTTGCGAAGGTTTGGGAAGTAATACTCGCGTAGTACAAGGCGAGTCGAGCGGATTCGGTTGCCGTGTAATTTCCCTCCTTGAACCGCTCTTGTTCGCTATGGATTTGCTCAAGAGCAGTAGCAAGGGCCTGCTTAATTCTTGTGAATTTGGCACGACATGGAGGGAGCCATAGTTCTCAGTTGCCCAAGGCTGTCGAGTACAATAGGAGAAGAGTAATAGGACCAAGGACCTGCTCGGAACCGCTGCAGACGCTGATTTTTCTCTGTTAGCCTAAGAGGACATTAAGAAGACTGTATCTGCTCAATATGTATGCTTGAATTGTGCGACTTTACGTCAGGTTGATGGGTGGCACTTTGGAGTGTGCCTATCAGACTTTCTCTTCATATTCAGGTTATCCCTCCAACTATGTGCTGGAAGGGCCATCGGCCATTGGACCAATACGCTTTCACGGCTAGTGGCCCCTTTCTATCTACCTACTATGTGACTGCGTAGGACTATCCCATTCACTCGGGGACCGATACTCCCGACACTTTGTCAGCGCTGTTGCTGCTGGTGAGAACTAGAGCCTTTTTTAAGCGCATAGACGAAGACACGAGCTTCAGTGCCACGTTATAATTCCGATTGCTCGTTTTCGAAAGGGTTCCTGGGAGACTAGATGGACATATTCTACGAACTTAGAATCACAGCAAATCTATGCGTTAAGTCAATGCTACGGGCGTGAGGTGCTTCCAGCGGAATTTCGCATGGCGTTAGTTTGGCCACGTGTGAAGCTGTGTTGAGTCATAGAAACAAATAGGAGCTCAGGATACGTGGATAGTCACAAACTAAGTTCATTTAGTATGTCCAAAGGATGAGTCTCGAGGCCTTGCTATTTCTTTCACAGGCCTAGGAACCCATCGTCCTGACTTTGGTTCATACAACACTACTTATCAGCAGCCTCAACCATTAGCTTCACGGTGGACGAAGATACCAAGAAGATGACTGTACGATTTTGACACGACAGAAACATCAATGTGCCGTTTCCGGATCATCAGCACCATTAAACTAATGTAAATAGTTTAAAAAGGCCGCCGTCTAAGTTCTAGAAGCCCGGTCAAGCCTTGTCTGCCCTTTATAATCCGACTGGACTTACCTTATAGTCATGATATAGTCATGATACTTATACCGGAGCTGTTGGTGATAAGTGCGACCGTTAGACTATATCACTCGACCTCTGACTGAAGCTTGAACCGATAAATTAAGAAAGATGAGAAACGTATCAGTATCTTTGAACTCTACCAGGAGTGAAGACGTTGGAGAAGGAGTGTATGTGCACTTTACCAGCCACCGCAACACAAGGGCCTTCCTCATGATAAATGTTTAAGCTACGTTGCGCACATGAACTATGATTTATCTCTCGTAGCAGATTGTCAGACACCGCCACAGTAGGCGAAGAAACCTCTTCATCGCAATAAGTTATCTTGAAAGAGTAGACCCGTTCCCGGCCCAACTGCCTCCATTTACATCAAAGAAGAATTATGAGTTTGTATGAGCCATCAACAACCACGGTAGGACGACGCGATATTAGCCATCAGTTGAAACCGTTTCACAGGCCCAAAATGGACCCATCTCATGTTTTACATAAACCCAGGACCAGGGTAGCTAGCTACCTCTAGGTAAATCCGGATGCTGTACTCAGTAGGTATGTAATATGTTGTGTCTTCTTCTCAAAGCAGCAATTGCCGGCATGCGCAGACTAGGTACGGACCTGTCGACACCTCTTTCCCGGGTCAGATATCCTCGGGACCTTGTCCGGCACCTGGGACTTCTACTACGATACGACACTCTACCCGGCAACACAGCAACAGACTAAAACGCGCCTCACAACATATTGTTTGTAGGTAGCTGGAGACGACAAGTGATTATCTCTCTCGAGTGCGTACTCCGTCCCGGAGTCCGGGATAAGCGTGGCTCAGACAAGCCAAGCCTGCAAAGGCCAAACGACGAAAATCTTTCCTAGTAGTGATCTTCTTCACATTCTTGGCCGGATTCGTCAGCTGCGCTTCACTTTGATATTTGCTACCACCAGATATATCTCGAGTATACATGTAGAATCTATCCACCAGGCACACGTAACGAGAAATAATACCCAACAAAGACAAAGTAAATTGATCTGCGCCAAGCCATGGCAGAGCTTCCGATACGTGTTACATATATGTAGCTTGGCCTCTCGGCAGTAAGAAAGTGGCTGTAGCGCTATGATCTTAAAAGTACGTAAACAGATATCGTAAGGCAATGGTGCGCCATCAACGAAGGCTGTCGAATAGAAGACTAACTGATACCTACTACATAGTGTACACTTACGTGCGGTAGTCTAGGTAATATCATCATACTGCATGGCAGTAGATGGCTTGTTAATCCGTTGATTCACAGTGGAGGAAACATACGGACTCTATACCCAGTTATAGGTACACTTGGCATTGTGTCCATGTTTTATCCAAGAACAGAAGCCAAGAGAAACCTGTTACAAAACAAACCAGCAAAAGCTTTACAAGTGACACCAATCGATATTGGTAATACCACTAATACTACGAAAGCGGTGTGTTTTACCGGGAACAACGATGCTTTCCTTTCTACCTATTAAAGATGCAGCTGATTGTAATGACAATGGAAGCTTCCAAGGAACCGTCCGCTCCGTCTCCATGAAACCAGTCGCTCTCTTAAGGCCTCAAATGAGTGCGAATGCTCAATTACCTAGCGAGTGATAAAAGGTACGAAGTCTATCATGTTATTTGCTCAATAGTAAAGACACGACCAATAATAGCCGATATAACATCATGACTAGGATTACGGCTTTGGCCCGGGGAATAACAGGAAGAGGCGTCTTCGAAATGGGGGCGTGGCTAGGGTGCGTCGCAGGGCAGAAGTGCCATTTGTTCCTGATAGAAATCGGGTTAAAACAGGGATAGAATATGAGCAAAAAGGCGTGCGATATAACAGGTGAAAAAGCCTCAAAATTCATTAATGCCAGGGCCTCGATGCCCAAGGTTACTTGGGAGGCTTCAAGATCCTGTGAAGCGGCCCCACCCCCGTTCTTACTCTCCAATGAAGAACGGGCCATTTATCAATGTCTTCAATACTTTCTACAGTATATACCAGGTAGCAGGCTATTTTGATGCGACCTTGCTTTCTACAGTACCATGGATTGGGGTTGGCAGCAAATATCCCTCCCCGCGTCCCCGGGAAAAAGGGCCAATGCCATGTGTGTAACCTAGCTCGTGTACCTACAGTATACCATACTAGACAGACACTACGCGCGAATTCCCGGAGGGTCGGACGTGGGGAGACACGCAAAAATAACGCGACGCAAGAAGGATAGGCCCAACGGGAACCACCATACGGACGGGTTTGGGTCGTTAAAAAGACCACACCCCTGCCGATCCCCGAAGTACAGACGGGTTGTTCCATCCGTTGGGAATGCCGAAACAATCGCAACCCATTCCGGGGAGATGTGACGATACTGAAAGCTTGTTGCCGCCATTCCTGTGTAGTATACCTACTATATACTGCCGTAGGTATGTCACTCTTGACCTCTATGCCGCGGTACCAGAACTCTTGGCCGTCTTGGGTACAGACACAGCACCCATATTGCAGACACATACACTGCATCGCCGGACTCTCATGCGGACGGACCTAGGGAAAAACGGGAAAGGGATACCAAGACTGTTGGCCTGCGACGGTACCTCAAGTATGCCAAGTCTTTCATTACTAGAGGCACGACCCATTTTGACGCCACCAAGAGATCATCGGGCTCGGCGTCGTAGGCTATTTGAAAGGTGCTTGGCGGGGGGCTCATAGATAATGAGGGAATATCGACTTTAAAGACCGTGAATGTGAGATGCGGCGGCATCGGCAGGGAATCTGGCAATCAGCCCGGATGGATTTCCGTACTATGTAGGACATGCTGCATGATTCCCGGAACAGGGACCCGGACAGATTGTTGATAGCTAAGAGTTCGAGGCTATCTTGGCGCCATGACTTCGGGGTTGTGTTGGTTTTGTGTCGTCGATTTCGTGCGAGACTACCCGTCTCTTTAACGACGGCAAGGAGAAAGATTCGGGCGAGCTAAGCCCGCTACCCCTATTACTACTGTACTGATAGACACTATTTTGTAACGATGTGCGACAGTTTAACCCTTAATGGTGATGGCTCTTGGCCGGAGATGAGCGCCGCGACGGCGTCTCTTAGTCTTGGCCTCCGCCCTAAGTGACTGTACATCGACGATTACGCGAGGACGAAGAAATGTCCAACACGCTGGAGCTTCACTATCGTCGGACCTTGGTGCAAGCACCGACGCAAACTTGAACTCGCATTATAGAGACCTTGGTTCTCTATGGGTTGGTCAACATAAAGTGACGATGGTCAAACCAGCAAAGTGTGCCGAGGTATCTCGAAATGATATAATTAAGCGTCTAAGTTAGGCGGACTTCCGAATGGAGAGATGACCGGCTGGTACTGTGCTTTTACGAAGGAGTAGAAGGCAGCTGGAATATAGTCTACACGCTTCAATCGACCAAGCGAAGGTGACATTACTTTATGATGGTGTTCACTTAATGGACCAGTACCAAGAGCTGTGTGTATCTTGGCAGCCGAGTATTTCAAGCAACTTCGTTGTTTCTGACAATCAGCGCACGGCTTGTTAGATAGTCCGATGAGGCTGAGGTCTAGGCACAGTCGGTAGGCCTCAACCTACGGGTAGAGTTGTGTTTTGTGCTGAGCGAATATTCCGTCAGGCGGTGGCATTAGCATTAGTGACTATTTCTAGAAGGCCCTAAAGAGGCTAACCTGACTACCCGTATTTTGAGACTGGCTTCCTGGCCGAAACGGGCTTTTTCTAGACGAACATAGAGTAGCGCAATTAGTGCACTTATGGCTTCAATTCGCCTGATGACCATTTCATTTTCTGACAGGACATTGCGATCCGTTCATCCAATTGCTGACTCAGGCCCCAATGTAGTGGGATTAGTTGAGGGTAGAGGTCGGGGACGGGCGCGCGTCCACGCAGTATGATGGAGAAAAAATACAAACCTTAATGATATTTATCTCGAAAGCGGCTGTTTCAAGTTTCGACCGCTCAACCACGGGTTCGAGTTTCATCCACATACCTATGCCTGACATGGACCCTTGGCATACTGGTCGGCAGTTGGCGTCTTGTGCATATTAGGATTCGAGGCGAGGTCTGTTAATTACTGTCGTACGCGTGCGCGGATTTTGCGGCAATTCTCACTCTCACGGACACTAAGACTGGATCCTGCCGCTGGCTTTGGTAAGTCTGCCGTCATTTGGTCGGATGACCTGACTATTTATGTGTATACTAGACTCTTTTATGTTGATAGTCTCGGCGGGATACGATCACCGTTTTGATGCAAGTCGGTCTCCGGCGATACGAAATCCTCATTCCGTGCTGGCCGAGATACATTGCGCCGCCGACGTCGAAGGAAGTGTAGATGTACGATGCACTAGACTAGTGTAAATAATACGGGAACTGTGGTAATTGTAAGATAGACCGACTCAAATGTCCGAGTAGAGAACCAATTGACCAGTAGCAGGACTGGGCGTGGAGGTCGCGAGATGCACTACGGTAGACTACACTGTGTGTGTACTGTAATGAGCGATATTGTTCTTAGTCATGCCGCAAACGGTTTTTGGGCCGAGGAGCAGCTTGACCAATTCCCGCCTCATACTGAGTACTGCCCTAGTAATAACGCAATCACACTAACCGAGACCAAGAGCTGAACCCTTGTAGGGCGAATCCCATTCTGGTCATTATTATCAGCTGCTGCCAACATGATTGGTTGCACAGTCCACGAGTTGCTGTGGGGGATTTTGCGCAATATGGGGACACGACAAGGATGGGCTACGACGGCTTTCATTTGCTTGCAATGCGACATTGGACGTTGCTGTCGCACGGTGTGCTCTCTTGTGTAGGCGAGCAAATGAGCTGCGAGTACAGCAAGACAGAAGGAAGTTGAGGCGGCCTGACCACCAGCTGTGCAAGTTATGCTGCTGTATTATGTAGGGATTGGGACGGGTAATGCTCGAGCGAGCCAAGCCGGCACATGAGGATCTACCGCATTCGAGGCAGACCTTCCCCTGCGGTTTGACAATGTTGCGTCATGACAGAACTGAACGCGCAGCTCGAGGCTCTACGCAGTATTATATCTTATATGACGGTCTCAATGCTGATATCGTCGTCAATTCTTGGCGACTGAAAGAGTCTTCAGCAGATACTTAGTAGTCTTAGAGTTGCGATGTCGACTTTGTCGTCGACGCTCGTGGTGGCAAATGCCTGACACAGAAGGCGGGAGTCTTGACTGGATCTTTCTGCGTAGATGCCGCAGACAGGAGGCCGCGACACGGGAAATTGCCGTGGTGTAGAATGAGAAGCTGATTCTAGAATTGATAAAGAATTGCCGCAGCCGCTATCCAACCACGAGACTCACTCGCAGTTTCACGCCTCCCTCAACGCCGAACGCGAGAGGAGGTGGGGAAACGGCCTGGCCGAGCGAATGCTCTGTGGTCTTTCATCGGACAAGTCGGAACACTTGGGCCGAGCGCCTACCACTTACACGCCATGGCGTCTTGTCGGGTCTCGCGGGCGGAGGTCTGTCAGTCGGTGAGCTCAGGGAGAATCCCTTTTGTCTAGTTGAGTAATCTACTGGTAGACGAGCTCTAAGTGCGGGTGTAGCCATGGACAGCATACGGCGCCCGGCTTACTTGGTACGGTGCAATGGATTGCGACCTATCTGGCCAACGGAGGAGTCTCGGTGGAGGGCTGACAGGAAGGCGAAATAAGGTCGCATGACGTAGGTCGTCAGCCAAGCCGCGACCACCATTAGGGAGACCTAGACGGCACCATTTCTATTACCTGCGTTGCTTGTTGGATTATGATTTACCCTCAACGGGTGGAATAGTCTGGCTGCATTGCCCGAAAGAAGGTAGTCGGTTCGTTACTTTATAAACAGAATTTTGCAATTTGCACTACTAGTACGCGTAATTGGCGTCGCAGGACGAACGTTTAGGTCGATGAGCATGCTCCACGACTATCGATGGAGAAACACTGAGGTCGCGTGGGAACAATTGAACTGGAGTACCCATCTTATGTACATATGTATTTAGTAGTGCACTACCTACAGTCACCACTGTGCATGGATCGTTTACTAGTAGAGCAGAATAAAGCTTGAGGAAAGTGCTATGTGTACGACCAACAGGACAGAGGTAGGTGCACACTACCTACATAGGGACTTCCGTATATACTAAACAAATCTCTGACACTGGTTTGCTTCAGTGGAAAGAGCGTTTCGTGATATTCCTAGTAGGCAGTAGGCTTGGTATCTCAGTATGGAAAATGGCTCAACAGTTCAGCTTACCTAGTAGTGTACACAGATGCAAGGGCAAACTCTTCATCTGTTGTTTTACACTTGTGCCGCAGAAGCTTGTGTGCGGCGGATCAGCTTCGAACCACGGAGAATGGATCTTAGGTCTCCTAAGTATAGGTCACCGTTGGGACCTTCGTCTCGTGCCAGTGTGTTGCATGCGTGGCTGTTTGAGACTTAAAATTGCTCATAGCAACAGGAAGGAAGTGTCGGTATTATTTAGTTCCTGAAGGAGGACCCAGATACAGTGCGTATCACCGTATCGAATGCCGATATGTACCCTGCTGTACAGTATACGTCGACCGGTAGCTCTCGCGACTCGCGCGACTCGTCTACTGTGGGTTGCTGACTAGCACCATTTGGGTGAACCGATTAAGGCCGTCACCCTGGACCTTATTACCAGAATTCCTCTATTCAGTAACAGCTTGAACCCTTAGCAGAACTGACTTTCGCCCTGAATCTTCAGTGGGTACAGAGTGCCTTAGTCGATGCACTAGGTATCTTCACTACCCACCCAGGAGTAGAGTAGCGTTGCGAATACCTTCACTACTGTGCTATCGCCGCAAAAACAAGGAGCCACATGGAAGGTTTTACACAGGGACAGGGCGCGGGGGCTTGGGGTTGGACTGGGGCACAACCTGGCGGGCTGCAGGCTACAGTACCTACCGGTACACTACAGCGACAGATGATGGCCCCCCAGTGCTAAACCCAGCCTACTACAGGGATCGGCGTGGTCTGTGCTGCCCGTCCGTGCTGTGTGTGGACTCCTAGCTTGTTGCTTGGCCTGTTGCTTGCAGAAACGGAATCAGAAACAGGAACAAGAAACCTTGTTTTGATCGGAAAATTCTGATCAAAACAATGTCACTCTCACCTGACAACGGCCAGCTCGCGATGTAAGATTTGCGATCGGCCACAGCGACGACATGGTCTAAATTGAGTCAATTGCATGGAAGGTGCGGCTTGTTGTACAAGTAGTTTTTTTTTCTCACGCGGCGGGCGGCCTAGCAGTGTCAATGAATAAGTCGGCGAGTCGAGGCATATTTGGCATTTGTTGCGGTCTGTCGTCATGGCGAGCAAGTGAGGAAAAAGCTGAGTGAGTGATTTACCTACATGTACTACTGCTTGTACCTCGTCCCAACCAGAGATGCCCACTAGATCGAAGTGGGGCGCCGCACTTTCAGTCCTGTATCAGAGACTTCTTGGCACAGTGCGCCGCTCGCTGCATGCAGCCCGTCTCTAGTGTGGTGGTCAAGATTTTCTCCTGCAGGCTTAATACTACACTAGAGGCTGCTTCTTATCAATGCTGTTTGATAGCATTTACCTATTCGCATTGTATACGTAGGTATGGCATTTATTGATTCCTTGCGGAATAGTGCGGTCTAGCATACTAGAATAGGGGGAAATATATCAACAAGAGTCTTAGCTCGGCTCAAAATAGCTTCGTCAACTATACTGCGTTGGCAAATATGTAGAAGAAGATACATAGTAGTCATCTAAAGGCGTCTCGGCCGGACAATACACACGCGCGAGTGCACATAGGTATGTCCCAGAAACCTAATGCCTATTATGTAGCTACCCAACAATGTTGTTGCCATTGATAGTTAGATGCTGAACTTGTAAGGTAACCTGAACTGCAAACTAACGAGACGTATGGTGTAGTGCATTGCAGTGCAGTATGCGACGCAATAGAGTAGCGCATAATATCTCGCTCTATTGTGATGGATGAATGAATACATGGGGTGGTGGCCATCGACGCTTCCTTATTCATCGTGGCCCTGATAGGCCGGAGTACAGGATGGGGCAAGGCGGGTCCGCACTGTAGCGCGAGGTCGCGAGACTCCGAGCACCAGGGCCGGGCCTGACTTGCTCCCATTTTGGAGAAGAGCTTCTTCGGCGGACCCATCCATCATCTCGCCTTTCGTCCTTGGGCTCTTTATCCTTTAAAAATCCGAGCTGCCCGTCGCAATTGACATTCTCGTTTTCTCTTTCCTCTCTTACCGCGTAGAGACTTGTTCAATTCGACTCGTCAACTTTACAATAGGTTCTCGACGCTGGTGACTTCCACTACGCTCTCTCTTCCCCCCTCCATCCTTACCCTCCCCTACCTCTTTTGTGTCTTCTGTAGGTTCATCTCCTCCCAATTCCTGCCGCATACTTTCCGCCTGCACTCTGCACCATCTTCTCCCCATCCCAACAATTATCATCTCAACTAGCTCCTGCTCGCATTCCAGTTTCAGGAGCTCTTCCTTCTTTGTTACCACCGCAACAACAGCATTCCCTAAAACAGCGCAACAGCCCAATTTGCGGTAGATGTCAATTCTAACACGATCTCTTTCTCTAGTAGTAATAGCTCTGGCATAGCGAGTAGATCTCGACTATAGCGATAATCCTCGCCAGCATGGCTGAGCCTAATAATCCTGCCGCCGCGCCGGCAATCAACACCAACATCGAGTCGGGGCACTTCGACGAGAAGGCGGCTCACCACAACACCGAGCCCACTACCACCAAGCCTAAGGTCGAAGAGGGCGAGGAGGAAGATGAGGACATCGATGCTTTAATTGAGGACCTCGAGTCCGACGATGGTGGTGATGACGACGAAGAGGAAGAGGAGGGGCAGGCTGTTGGTCAGGGCCGCACTATTCCGGAAGAGATGCTGAACACAGATACGCGTCTCGGTCTCACGGAAGGTAAGTTGTCGATGTTAATCTGTTTCGTCCAATTGGCTCAGTCGCTTGTCTACAAGGCGGCTATGGGACCATTGGGCTCGCTGCACGAAGGCCATCCTCACTAACTATGGCATAGCTGAGGTTACCAACCGCCGCCGCAAATATGGTCTCAACCAGATGAAGGAGGAGAAGGAGAACCTGCTCCTCAAATTCTTTGTATGCTTACCCCCTGCGGCATATTCATCCAGCCGTATCTAATGAGTTGTCGCAGGGTTTCTTTGTCGGTCCTATTCAGTTCGTCATGGAGGCTGCCGCCGTCCTTGCCGCTGGTCTGGAAGACTGGGTCGATTTTGGTGTCATTATTGGTCTGCTGCTTCTTAACGCTGCCGTTGGTTTCATTCAGGAATACCAAGCTGGTTCCATTGTCGATGAGCTGAAGAAGACTCTTGCCCTTAAGGCCGTTGTCCTCCGTGATGGTACTCTCAAGGAGATTGAGGCTCCTCAGGTCGTCCCCGGTGATATCCTCCAGGTCGAAGAGGTGAGTACACAATTATCCTATTCACAAATATGAACAATGTGCTGATTGCGCTCATTCAGGGTACTATCATTCCCGCTGATGGCCGCATTGTTACCGATGACGCTTTCCTACAAGTTGATCAGTCTGCCCTCACTGGCGAGTCTCTCGCTGTTGACAAGCACAAGAACGACCAATGCTTTGCTTCATCTGCCGTCAAGCGTGGTGAGGCCTTCATGGTCGTCACTGCTACTGGTGACAACACATTCGTCGGTCGTGCTGCTGCCCTAGTCAGCCAGGCTTCTGGTGGTACTGGTCACTTCACTGAGGTTCTTAACGGTATTGGTACGATTCTGCTGGTCTTGGTCATCCTTACTCTTTTGGTTGTCTGGATCTCCTCCTTCTACCGCTCTAACCCCATCGTTGAAATTCTGGGATTCACCCTGGCCATCACAATCGTTGGTGTTCCTGTCGGTCTTCCCGCCGTCGTTACTACCACCATGGCGGTCGGTGCCGCTTTCCTTGCTAAGAAGAAGGCTATCGTCCAAAAGCTTTCCGCTATTGAGTCTCTGGCTGGTGTCGAGATCCTCTGCTCTGACAAGACCGGTACCTTGACCAAGAACAAGCTGTCTCTTTCTGAGCCTTTCACGGTTGCTGGCGTCGAGCCTGATGATCTCATGCTTACTGCTTGCTTGGCTGCTTCTCGCAAGAAGAAGGGTATGGATGCCATTGACAAGGCCTTCCTCAAGGCCCTCAAGTACTACCCCCGTGCCAAGAGTGTTCTCTCCAAGTACATCGTCAAGGAATTCTACCCCTTCGACCCTGTCTCCAAGAAGGTTACTGCCATTGTCGAGTCCCCCCAGGGTGAGATCATCACTTGCGTCAAGGGTGCTCCTCTGTTCGTCCTGAAGACTGTTGCTGAAGACCACCCCGTTCCCGAGGACATTGACCAGGCCTACAAGAACAAGGTTGCTGAGTTCGCCACCCGTGGTTTCCGTTCTCTCGGTGTTGCCCGTAAGCGTGGTGAGGGTGCTTGGGAGATCCTTGGTATCATGCCTTGCTCTGACCCTCCTCGTCACGATACTGCTCGCACTATCAACGAAGCCAAGCGCATGGGTCTCTCCATTAAGATGCTTACTGGTGATGCCGTCGGTATTGCTCGTGAAACTTCTCGTCAACTCGGTCTCGGTACTAACGTCTACAACGCTGAGCGACTTGGTCTCGGTGGCGGCGGTGACATGCCTGGTTCTGAGGTTTACGATTTCGTTGAGGCTGCCGATGGTTTTGCTGAAGTGTTCCCCCAGCACAAGTACAACGTCGTTGAGATTCTGCAACAGCGTGGCTACCTTGTTGGTATGACTGGTGACGGTGTCAACGACGCTCCTTCCCTAAAGAAGGCCGATACTGGTATTGCTGTTGAGGGTGCCTCTGATGCTGCTCGTTCTGCCGCCGATATCGTCTTCTTGGCTCCTGGTCTTGGTGCTATTATTGATGCTCTCAAGACTTCTCGCCAGATTTTCCACCGTATGTACGCTTACGTTGTCTACCGTATCGCCCTTTCTCTGCACTTGGAGATCTTCCTTGGTCTCTGGATTGCCATCCTCAACCGATCCCTGAACATCGAGCTCGTCGTCTTCATTGCCATTTTCGCTGATGTCGCTACCCTGGCCATCGCTTACGACAACGCCCCCTACTCTATGAGCCCTGTCAAGTGGAACCTGCCCAAGCTTTGGGGTATGTCCGTCATCCTCGGTATAATTCTCGCTGTCGGAACCTGGATCACTGTTACCACTCTCTACGCCAATGGTGAGAATGGTGGTATCGTCCAGAACAACGGTAACCTCGATGAAGTCCTGTTCCTCGAGATTTCGCTCACTGAGAACTGGCTCATCTTCATTACCCGTGCTAACGGTCCCTTCTGGTCATCCATCCCCTCATGGCAACTTACTGGTGCTATCTTCATTGTCGATATTATCGCCACCCTCTTCTGTATCTTCGGTTGGTTCGAGGATGGATACACGCACATTGTTGCCGTCGTCCGTATCTGGATCTTCTCGTTCGGTATCTTCAGCGTCATGGGTGGTGTCTACTACTTCCTCCAGGACAGCACTGGCTTCGACAACCTCATGCACGGCAAGTCGCCCAAGGGAAGCCAGAAGCAACGCTCCCTCGAGGACTTCGGTAAGCTTTATATTGATCTCTCTTGCATTGTAGGACGCCCCTGGCTAACGTGTGTTTCACAGTCGTCTCACTCCAACGTGTCTCCACCCAGCACGAGAAGTCGCAGTAAATGGTCGAATAGTGAACCGGCGCGGCAGTACCCGCCAGGCCACGCCACCCGGCCCCCTTCTTCGTTGTGTTACATACCTTTGCCTTTCGGTGTATAGATAGACCTCCGTCTGGCTTGGGGGTCGAAAATTCACTCTTTATAATTTCATTTTTTTGTAAACTGAATGATGCGGCGGGCGGACTTCGGTCATATACCCTACCTATACGTCTTTAGACTTAATTAAATAAGAAGAAAGTAAAACTTACTATTGCTCTCTCAGAGTTGCTGTGATCTGCTCATAGTACGTGATAAGACCGGTTTTTCGATGGTCAATGAGATGACCTTTCTGAAACTGTTGGAATCACATTCAATCTCTATTCGCGGAGGGAGTTAGACTATGTGGATCCGGTGCTCTTGCCTTAGGTACCCAGATATCTGCTGTATCTACGGGATGATAACCACCTGAAGTCGGGTGTCAATAGTCTGCGCATTTTGATAGGCGTGCCTTCTCTTCCAAGGACTAGGTAAAATGGATTTGATCTATCACTTCAAGGTTTCTATTGACCATTTCACCTGTGAACGGCGACCTGGGTACCCAAAATATTGCACACTGTGCTACCTGATGACCGATTCAAGCTACCTTTTCCTTTGCAATAGGCTTTGATCATGCTCCATTGAAGTAGTGCATCTTCAAACATCGCTTGGCGAGATCACATAACTACCCATACCAACTCATTTCGCTTGGCCCATGAGCACGCGGGCATGAATATTCCAGGGTATTACTACGGTTTGTAATCCACAGCAGCCATACTATGCTGGCAAATGCGAGCTGCGCTATGGAGCTGGACAAGCTGACAGTCCTACGAAGATGCCGTGAAGCGCCGCTATTTCAAGGTCGAGAATAGTAAGACGGCGCCTACAAATGCTGCCTGGGCTTCTGACAGCGTCAAGAGGCGGAAGCTTCACGATGAGGATGCCGCGGCCGCTTTGCGGCACTTGAACATCGCCAAGGCCCGTATCAGGCGGGCAAGGGTGCTCCATGAGCCGTTGACGGGCGGCTTCTTCGCTCGCGAGTATGGCGCCATGGAGGATGACATGCAGGCTGCTTGCTTCGTCGAGGGACTGAAGCATAAAGGGTGTATTCCACTGCTCGGCCCGGGAGCGCATGATCAAACGATGCAGGTGAAGCACATGTTCATAGCCGGCCATGACCACAAGACTGGGATGTGTAATGTGTATGCTGGTATGCCACTAGAAGACCCCTTTTCTTTCTTCTGCCCTCATCGTCAACGGTGGTATAACACTAAGACTGTCTCCATAGCTCCGACTGAGGACATTTTGCTTTCAACATACCTCCCGCGAGACAAGAATGGGCGGTAAGTATTCCCATGTACAAAGCGCTGCTCAATTTGATATCATTATTCGGCTCATACTCAGCCAAAATCAATGAAACACTAACTAATTTGTCCCCTATCTAATCGTGCTACAGCCTCAACCAGCGCCTCCTAGCCAATTATCGCATCCCAGGATATACTCCGCCGGGGGAGGCGCACCATATACCACAAATCTCAGATATCCAGTACTTTGCGCCTGGCAATGCCATGTTTGTGACGTCGCGACAGCCCGGAGACCGCGAAAACCCCAATTCCCTGAGGGCATTCTGGCCCAAGAATGACGATTCCAGCGACGACCCCCTGCGTCCACGCTGGCTTGTCCCTTCGAGTAAGCTCGTCACCATAGTACTCTTTCCTTCACCTCTACTTTCATATTATTTTTCCTCTTTGACGCTCTGCCTTACTTCCAATCGACTCATTTATCGTTACGATTTCCTTTATCCTGTCACTTTCGTATTCAAATTAGCTAATCTGACGCCTCAGGGGATCGTCTGAACCTACTAATACGCGCGGATGGGAACCAGAAGGAATACGCAGCACACTGCGTCGCGCCTGCGCCCGCAGCTTCATCAGCTGTATGTGCGGTAGGCACAAGTCGAGGAATTGCACAGTGGGGTCGCGGCCTCCTGCCAGCCTCAACCTGGTTCGCCCCCGAAGCACGGTCTTCGACTGGACCTAGATGGCCCTATCCGCGGGAACTATTCCACGACGTCTTCGCGATCGATTTCCATCCGAGCCATGGAGAAATTCTACGGTTTGGCGGGCGTCCAGGGGCGCTGTTCACCGCTGACACACGTGCACCATCCACTACATGGTCGTACCTCAAGCTGCCTTCCGCCATCACACATCTGAAGTGCCTGGACGGCGGAAACCAGGTTCTTGTGGCCGGGTTAAAAAATCAGCTCGGAGTCTATGACCTGCGGTTCGCGCGTACACGTCAGGAGGCAAGCGATGACAGTGACAGAATCGATATCGACGATAGAGACGAAGATATAAGTAGGAAAAATCGTAGCCTAGCTCGCAATTCTAGGGGACGCAATTTCAGGGGCCGAAATCGTAACGACCAAAGGGCAGAGCGCAGTGGTAGGAACAAGGACAAGACATGGTCCGATCACGCGGACAGGGCTATAGCCCAGCCTGTAATCCGGTTCGAGCATTACCGCAACACGGCACACATCGATATTGGCTTCGCATACGACGCCGCCACAGGTGTCGTGGCGACCGCCCATGACGACGTCCCAGGCACCGTTGCGCTGTATTCCGTGCGCACGGGCTCGCGACTCCGGGTTCTCGATTTGGCGTCCACAGATGTGACGCTGAATTCTAATGACGAGACGTCGAATTCTAACTCACTGTCCAGACATGTACAACCTACACCCGAAAGAAGGCGTATAGATCACCCCGTCATCCAGAGTCTGCAATTCCAGACGTTCCCCGGAGACCACGTGCCTACACTTTTCGTAGGCAGTGGTCCGCGAAGCGGCATCACTGCGTTTACATTTGGAGTTGATGATTTGAACGATGAGGCGTGATGGGGCAGGGAGGAGTTACGGATATGGTAATAATGCGAGGATAGCAGAGGAAGAGAAAGGGAGTGTGTAAGACTCGCTAGCTACCTAAATGGGGTAGATAAGATCCTCCTGTAATAATATCATTTACAAGCACATTTTGAACTGCAGTGACGAAGAGTCGCCAACCCCAAAAGGAGAGGTGGGAGCAGAAGCCCAAAAGGGTAAGACAAAAACAAAGATACAAGATTCCGCTGGCTTAAGGCAACCTCAAGATCTGCGAGACCGGAGACCCTTGAACGCCTATGGCCCTTCTCCCCCTGACACAAGGTGTTTATTTTGCCGACTACTTTGTTGTTTAGTCATCAGCACAGCCCGTGTGCTAAGGGAACGTCTGTTGAAAGCGTGTAGGCTCGTTACTATTTATAAGCTAGCCTTAGGCAGGCAGATATCTATAGGTGTGTATATGCCAGACCCGTATTCTGTTAACCCCCCTAGAGATAGGAGAAGACAAGACAAGACAAGATTACTTCCCACCTCATCTTCGCCCTATTTAAGTTCAGATTTCGATTCGAGTTCAATCCAAAGGACACCACCAATGGAAACCCGTTGACACAATAACCTCATAGAAACCTCCTGAATAAAGTCCCATTCCCGTGTCATTTTCGAGATACAGGCTTTCTCGAGATCAGAGATACTCAGCTAACAACGAAGCATAGCACGTTCGTTTCCTAATAACATGAGCTCCGTTTGGAGGCCTAGATAAACAGGCCGTAGCTTTCCTCCAATCCATATGCCGGTTTGTAATACTCCTAGCGCCTTTGGAAAGTGGTATGAAGATACTCTTCGTATAACGCATCTAATTTCCCGAAACGCCGCAAAAATTGAGTGAAACCATTCAGTCATATCTAGATGCAATTCAGAAGAAACAAGAAAACCCGTTTCGTTATCCAACATATCTCATATGAATCTCATCCGTTAATGCGAGACTCTTCGATTCAGTGAACTGCCGTCGTTCTTGAGGTTATACGTGCCACGGAGAGCTGGATGAGCCTCATCGAACGCGTCGCCCAATGTCCAGTTCTCCAGCCTGAGTAAATGGCGCAGGAAAACAGGGTTAATGATAGTCTCGCTGCCATCGGGGGTGATGATGAGAGCATCGTTCTGTTCGTACGGCCAGTTGAGGGATAAAGTTAGCGTATAAGGGACGAATATCTCTTCGAAATGAAAATTTGGAGCGTCGTATTCACGGACAAACTTCTCGCGCATCTCAGGAAACGGTAGATAGTCGATCCATGCAGGGTGTGGAGTGCTGTACTGTATGTCTAACGGCCGTACAAATGGAGGCAGTAGTTCCCAATTCTCTTGGGTTGGGCTAATGTGCCACCGCACTGGAACACACAGGATCAGCAACTGCCATCGGGAACGAAATTTGTAGACGTTTTGTTATGTAAACATTCCAAGACAGAATCATGTAAGAACGAGATGCATGATAAACTTGAAAACTCTTCCAGAATAAAAAAGAAGGCCGTAACTTACTGATTAGAAACATGACGTATAAAACAGCAACTTTCTCGGGCACTCTGCAGATGGCGGAAAATTTCGATAAAATATCCGTAAAGATCTTAGATACTGGATGCGAACGCGAACCATCCGCGGGATTAAGTAATGAAATAATGGATGGATATGTTGGTCCGACAAGCTCCCTTACTGTCACACCCTCAGCAGCACGTTGACGGCGTTCCTGCATGAAGTCAAGAAGGACTTGATCCAGGGGACAAGTCGCTGGAACATGCTTAATCGGGGAACCAACACCAACCCATGGCGCCTGGGTAGGATTTTGTCCCTGAGGCGTGTACTCTATAGGCTGGTGCCGCTGTGTTGGAGGCGAAAGTGCTGAATCATTGCTCATAGGAGTGTTATTGTGACGTGCAAAATGCGAGGCCACACTCCAATCATGTTTCATGGGTAAATGTTGATAAGCGGGTGAATCTTGAGCGCCGTTTGCGCCTGTCTGCATCCTGTCTAGCCGCTGTGAAGGATCGAGAAGGAAATCGAGTTTGAGATGTTCACCACCAATGTTCAGGCTTGGAGGGCGGTCAGGCCATTGCTGGTTTGGTATTTTAGCTTGACGGGTATCAAAATTGGAATTAGGACTGTAATAGGGTAGCGTTTGACTATGCCGGGATGAATCTACACATGATTGCGGCGGCGATTCAGCTACAGACGTCAAGCTGCTTTGAACAGAGTAAGGCGAGAGTTGTTGCTGCTGTTGCTGCTGCTGAGCACATTGCGTAGACTCATAGGCTGGGACTGGAGAGGCAAAAGTACCACCAGCTGCAACAAGCTAGGTTAGTTAAACACAACCGTGAGGAAGCGGCAGCTAAAGTGCTGTGACTTCAAAGCTTTGGGCTGACATACCTATATCACTAGACAAGATGGGTTGTATCAAGGCCACAATAGAAGCCATACGGGCTTTAAGCTCTACAATTTGGGCCTCGGCAGCCTCCTTCTCACGGATGGCTTTTTGGAGCTCCTGATAGGGCTTTTGGGCAGTCAATTCGCGTATCTTATTCTCGAGGGCTTCGATCTGATTCTTAGTACGTTCCCGTATTGCTCGCTGCGCCTCTCGATCTATCATCGCTAGGTCAGATGCTGTCATTTATCGACGGATCCGGGGGATTTCATAAGAGGACACTAAAATCCATCTTATAGATGGATATATAGATACAGCCCGTGCGAGCATTTTTATACATCAACGACATCACAAGTGACAGCGGCAGCACTTCGTACAAGCGAGCAATGACAATGGTGATAGATAATGCAGTGTGACGGTTACACGAACGAGGATATAAAAGGAAGATTAGCCTACCATTAGCCCGCTTCTTAGCTAGCTGCTCAGGGGTCAAATTGGCGACGCCTCTCGACCCAGGGCCGCCGGTACGTCGCTTCTTAGTGCGCTGATCCTGGGGAATGGCTGAGACATTGTCTCGGGCCCCGGGTAGCGAGGCAGACGAATCAGGCGATTGGCCATCGAGAGATGAGGACGGACCACGCTTATAGAGACTTGGGTCATTGGTAGTGGGCCCAGCTCCGAGATCCGATGCGGTGGTAGAGGGATAGATGGCCGCCGCGGCAGTGGCACCAACAGCAGGAGCAGTAAGGCTGGTAGGGGTAGAAGCTGGATGATGATGGTTGAAGTTGGACTCAGTGGGGGCAGTGGTGTTACCGGTGGTGGCACTCGTAGTAGAGGTAGTAGAAATAGGGGCGGATGCAGGCGTGGGGGCAAGGCGGTGGGTAGCAGATGAGGATGACGAAGTGGAGGGAAGCATTATTATATAATAGTAACAAGGGACAAAGATAAAAGACAGGTAACGTGGGTATACGTATTGCAGGTCCCCGTCACGTCACACGACCGGCCGACTCTCATTCGCTTCCATCAACTTTACTTCACCTCACTTAACCTAACGCCTTGTAAAACATACAGGGGTCGGGATCGGGACCGGGATCCGGCCGGCCACAAAGGTCGTGGTGGTGGTGATAGATGTATGAGTGGACGGCTGTATGATAGAAGGCTGATTGACAGGTTGATTAATAGATCGACGCCTGTTGGTGTATGCTTCTACACTGCACAGTATACACACGCGTCGGTATATCTAGACTTGTGCTCAGCAAGCAAAATGTAGATAGTAGCACACTACGCGGTAGTCGTGGTAGTAGTAGTGTGGGAGAATCGGTATTCCTCGTCGCGCAACCGCAGCACCTGAATCCAGGATCCAGCCCTGTGTCCTACCTGCAGAGCTGACTGAGTTCCCAGCTACATGGACACAGTCATGGATGGCACCATGTAGAGACGGCACGGGAGACGGCACGACACAGGATGCGTCGACGAATCGAATCGAAGCGTTGGACCTGCCTGCCTACCTGGCTGGTAGGTAGGGCTGAATGGGGGTTGATGGGGGGGAATATGGGGGGTTTGTGGACGAAATGCGACGCTAGATAGAGTAGCAGCGGCACTAGATTGGCGAATTCGATAGGCCAGGCCCGACTGGGTATGTACGGGGACGGTGGAATGGATCGAGTGAGACTGGAGACTGGAGACCGGTTGTCAGGATGCGAACTTGTGGGATGTCGCACGAAATGGATCGGTATCACAGGCGAGACAGGGTCCAAGCAGTGTTTTTCTGGCGTGTCAGTGGGGCGTGCATGATTCCGAGTCATGGAGCGTGCCGGAGCGAGAGCAGAACGACTCAGCTAAGCAGTAAAAAAATGATAGTTTTGGAACGTGCAACCCTGTCGACTCGGCCGTTCTTGGCACCCCCCTGACTTATATGTACATATAAAATGGCCATATGATAAGGGCAGCATGTATTATTCTACCCTTCCGCGGGACGCAGAAGTATCAACTTACTGTGTGTAAAACCTTAGTAGATGCAGCAGTTTTACAACCAACTGTGATATATAAAATATCTTAGTTCAAGAGTGAAGTATTGTCTACATAATCCTGATTTGGACTAGACCTGGCCATCATCGGCCCTTTTTCATGACCATTTTAGGGGGACGAAGAATATGGACTGGCTGGCTCTACCTTGATTAGAATCCCAATATCATACACCACCTTGCTTCCGAAGGTCACAATTCTACAAACACTAACATTATTCCCTGCCATTGCTGTAATCCTACATCAAACAATAAATTAGTCTATTTTCCGCGAAGCAGGCACCCCCTCAGTCCATGGTAAGTAATCATTACATCGTACTACAGGTGCCTACTTAAAATCCGCTATTCTCCCCTCGAACCCAACCCCTCGAAACCGGCTCAACAGGAATTAAATCCTCTCGCCTATTAATCCGCAGACGCCCTGGCCAGCGCCTCAAGCAGAAGCGGTGGGAACCTGTACCGCAGCTGGCTGGTATACGTGGTCAGGTCAATACTCATCTGCTTGAGATTATCACACATCTGCCGCGCCGACCCTTCGTTGCCGCTGAACTGCCCGGTCATGAGCCGCTCGCGCTGCCGGATGCAGCAAGTGATGGACCACATCAGCAAGTTCGGCACGTTGATCGCTACCGCCTGCGAGAGCCCAGAGAATTTGGAGGCGTAGTGGCGGACCTTAGCCGCGTCGCCACCGGCATCTAATGGAAGGATCTCGAGCGCGCGGATTTTCTAAAACACCAGTTAATATGTCGTCCGGGAAAGGGGGAAAATAATAAATCGTCGTCGTGAAACTTACATCCAACGCGTCGGGCCATTGGCCGATTTCCACTAGGCTCTTGATATCGCTCATCTGCAGCAGCAGATGGCAAGCGATTCGGTTCTGGCTCTGGATCTTTGTTGAGAACATGGCATCTTTCTCGTACATGGACATCATCGTGTAGGCGAGCTGGATAGGATCGTCAAGGGATGCGAGACTCAAGCTGCTGCCCGGTTGTGCCTCTGGCGAGCCACCCGCAGCACGTGGTTTGACAGGCATGAGACGCATAGGGTCTTCCCCAATCTCGAGTGAAATTGCCTCGCTCAGAGCGCGACTAACAATCGTAACAACGGTGTCGTAGTCTCCAGCAAGATGATACAGCAGCACAGCATCGGTTGTCCGCCCATTGTCGTCAGCAAACCGAGCTGCCTGAAGAGTGACCGTCCTGACGAATTCATCTTCTTCTCGTAACCCTATGAGAGGACCGCGCTCTTCAATGAGCCCGGTGATACGGCGCCCATCAGGTCTGATGTCACCAATCAGTTTGCTGAACTCTCGTGTCTCTAACACGAGCTCCCGCAGAGCTACGTGGCACAGCTCCGCCTGCTGGCGCCCGGCTTCTCCATCCAAGTCAGCATTGAGGCAGATGAGGGTGAGATAGTCCACGGCAGAATTCACATCAGCAGCGCGGAAGTCTCTCGTGTAGTATCCTAACATCCGACCAAAGCTTAACTGTGGCTTCGAGCGAGTATCATGGGACAGAAGCGTATCTGAAGTAGTCCATGGATCGGAAGGTCGAAGGAGACCGTAGTACTCCAGACCAATAGCAAAGTGGATGGCGTCCACGTAGGAGAAGGTGTAAAGATATGATATAGCTTGCTCAAACATGCCAGCCAAAATTTGCAGATAGAAAAACATGCCAAAGGTGCCATTGGTATCTTCAGTAGGATTCTTGGGGAAATGCTTAAGTCCAATCTCTCGAATACTAGCTCGAAGATCTTGTAGCCCATATGATTCGGTAGCCACTTCAGTTGACTTATCGTTTTCACGAGCAAGGTTGAATTGAAGCCAGACCCAGTCATCGATTTCTGTGTTCAGATTCTCGAGACTGCGGTTACTGACATCGCATCGCCCAATGACCTTATAACATGCCATTCGGTAAGGGTCGATGGAATTTTCGGGGGCGTTGCGTGCTCTTTGGTTGTACTCATTGTTGCACCGGTCTTGCAGTTGGCGTCTCAACCGTCTTTCGGGGCTGGCCACATACTCTAGGAGATAAGAAGCGAATGTCCTGTCAATAGTCCGGAATACCGTAGACTGCGCCTTAACATATTGTGCAGCTTCGGAAATGTGACCAGACCGCAACAGGAAAAACACTATTGCCCAGACGAATTCTCCGTTTGAATCCTGCTGAAGCTCGATATTGTCAGGGACCAGGTCTCGCCTAGCATTACGTAACCTCACATAGGCTTGAATCTTGCTGATAACATCCGGTCGCCCTCCAAGGGCAGCTTCTCGGGGATATTTAGCAATAACATTCTCGACCTCCTGGAAGAACTTCTTTTCCAAGAAGCGATTTGCACCATCGAGTATTCTTCTTCGCATCTGCAAGGAGCCAGCGGACTTTTCGTTGAGGTCAAGGTAATTTTCCTTGAAATGTCGCTCTCTAGCTGTAGCATCTCCTGCAAACGTCTCGGCTTCTGGGTTCTCACCAACGATAGACATGGCAGCGTGGTAGGCATCAACAAGCTGCTGGGCATGTCTATCACCAGATTTGCTCTCGACTTCAGCGAGCTCGTGAAGTATCGGATACGGTGCCTTCTCCAGACGAGCCAGGTTAAGGTCTTTGATGCGGGCCGCAAGTTTACCTTGCTTCTCTCTGATAAACCGGTCATCGATAGATGAGCCGTTGGGAGCCGCCGCCGGCGGGCTTCCTGCAGCATCCTCAACATCTTTGAACTCGGGTTGGTGAGGGCCGATTTTACTTGGCGTTCCAATAACCGACTTCTGTAGGGCTGAGCGACCAAAAGCACTGCCCTTGGCGCTAGGTGTAGCAGCTCGAGAAGCCTTGGGGTTTCTTTTTGATCGCCCGAACCCTCCTGATTGTTCCCGAGCTGGCATTCCCGCGCTATGATCACCTGATCCCTCATCCCTTGACTTGATACCAAAATGTTCGTAGATACGCTTTCTTTGCGCATCCCACTCCATTGTGATGTTATCCTCCAAGAAGTTTTCAAAATCTCTAGTTGATCTTTCAAGTCCGTCGGCAATCATACTCAAAGTAGTCTTCGATTGGAGGTTCGCGAGGTACGCTTCGACATCGATTTCGGATGCAGCAGGGGCGGGAGCGGGTCGCTCAACACGACCAGCGAACTGGGCGCTGAAGTATTTCAGATCTTTCACGGCAGCACCGGGGTCCACACCGGAGGCGGCGAGCATATGTTGAGCCCTACCATGCCGAAGAGGATCTGACTGGGGCCCGAGTTTCCGGAGACGTTGTCGAAGATCGCCCAATCCAAGCTGCAGACTAGGCAGGTCTTCGAGAGGAGATTCGCCCTGGGCCTGCTTCTTGCTCTTAGCAAGGAGGCTGTCGAAATAGCCGGTTGTATTTCCTTGGGGAAGCGGGCCAGCATTGGTCGCCGCGGTAGGTTGTTGTTGCTGCTGTTGTTGCTGTCCGGCTAAGCTCGAGAGCAGGTTCGATTGTGGTTGTTGTTGTTGTTGCGTCGGAGCATTCATGCCGCCAAATATGCTGCCGCCCTGCGGCTGTGGTTGCTGTTGCTGTTGAGTGGCCGTGTTCCCGAGTATCGAACCGAACCCCTGGGGCTGTGTTTGCTGCTGCGGCTGTGTGGCCGTATTCCCAAGTATCGAACCAAACCCTCCAGTCCCAGCACCAGTACCCGAAGGCTGCTGCTGCATATTCTGCGCCGGCTGGTTTCCAAACAAACTTGGTGTCTGTGTCTGTTGCGGTTGCGGCTGGGCCTGGTTCCCAAACAAACTCGGCGTCTGTGTCTGCTGCTGTTGCTGTTGCGGCTGCGCCGTATTCGCGTTCGCGGCGGAAGATGCAAACAGGCTAGGTGTACCGCCTTGTTGCGTCTGATTCTGCGCAGTAGAATTCCCGAACAAACTCGGCGTGCCACCAGTCGTCTGCTGCGGTTGCTGCTGCTGACCAGCAGGAGTTCCGAACAAGCTAGGCGGCCGCTGGCTAGCCTGTGGCTGCCCAAAGAGAGACATGGCTGCGAATGCGAATGTTTCTACCTGGGTCGAATTGGGTCGCTCCTTTGCACACGGAGATCGGAGGGTAGGTTGGAATGAAGACGTGACGCGTTGCAACTGCGCAAAAGGAAAGGAGAGACCGGTAGGTAAGGTTTGTAGTGATTAACCAGGCACCAAAAGCTAGCGAGCTAGCTCTACCTTGACCTAGGTACTACTGTTTCTCTTTTCTTGAAATCTCCGGCAGCTAGCAGCCTGGTTCAGAGATTTGAGGACAAGGCTGAAAGAAAACAATCAACATAGCAGGGGATAGCTCCGTAGCTAAGGTTAGCTAGTCGCGCGCACGGACCATCTCAATCCCAGTCTAAGCCTATAAATTCACTTCTAGGCGTTTGTCCCCACTGTAAAGTTGGAGCATCCCCTGACCTTTATCTACCGAGATCTTACTACTCCATCTCATGTATATGATCCTAGGTACCTAGACATTGATTCACAAATGTAGTTCAACATCAAAGTGCAAAGTACGAATATTTGTATTCTTATGGTAGCTCTAGCCATACAACCTATAATATATCATCTAGGTATGTACCAATAGCGCCTGCTGACCACCGCTAATTCAATCCGCGCAAATCTAACCAGCATCGCAGAAGGTCCCCTTTTTGATTCTATACAACGCACGCAACCTGTCTACCCCCTTTATTTAGCAGCCCAATCGTTAATCGCCTGATCAACCTTCTTGCGGTAATCCTGCTGGGTGCGGCATTGATCGAGGAAAACCTCATACTTAGTGTCAAGCAACTTCTTCTCATTCACATCCTTCCCTGGCTTGACAAGCCGGCCAGGCTTGCTCATGCGGTCCATGATGCTCCAGAGATTCTCCGTTTTTCCGTCTTGGTCTGCGCTGGCTGCTTTAGCACCAAGCATGGCCGCTCCGTGTACCACAGCCGCGTGCACGTATCGTGGAATGAGCACAGGCATGTCGCAACAGGTGGCGATGAGATCCATAAGCATCTCGTTCTGACATTGACTGCCCGACATGAATATCGTTTGGATGTGGTGTCCTTCCTTGTTCATGGCTTCCACTATCTGACGCGTTTGCAGCGCGATAAACTCCATCGTAGCATAGTAGTATAGTGCTAGGCCATCTACGCTAGAGTCGGAGCTGAGACCAATTACTGCGCCCTTCATGTTGGGATCCGCAACGGGTGACCGATTACCCCATAGGTCACCGTAGAAGAAGAAGTGTCGACCGAGATATGATACCGTTGGCGCCGCGGCTTTCTCGGCTAGCTCTTTGAGGTGAACGTTCAGATAGTCGTAGATATTCATGGACATCGCTTCTGCGAGAGGTATGACGTCCTTATGCGCCGGGTGCGTCTCGATAACGTGCCGTAAAAGCTCTCCCGTAGCTGACTGACCGCCCTCTGCCAGCCAGAAACCCGGAAGGAGGACATCACGGTACGGTCCCCACACACCGTTGACGAACACGGGTTTCTCCGACATGGCTAAGTGACAGGTCGAGGTACCGGCGACGGCGGCGAGTCGCGTCGAGGCCTGAGCTAGGTCGTTCGCGGGGTGCGTCTCATCTGCGTGGCCGTATTGCGTGTCGACTTTAGCTCCTACCGTGCCAATCCAGCCGGCATAGGCGTCAATGACACCACTGCCCACTGCGATTCCAGCGGGCAATCCGAGCTGATTGGCGGCAGTTTCTGACAGCGTGCCTACTAGCTCTCCAGCGCTCATGTATTTGCCATTCTGCGTCCCAGATTAGCAACCAACTCTCGTCATGGCTAAACTTGAAGCAAATAGGCTCACCACCCCGTTGACACCTCCCATACGCTTGAAGTTGTCTTCCACCAGGTCGCTGAGACCGATAGAGTGGTAAAAGTCCTCTTGCCAACCCTTCACACTGCCATCGACACCAACGGGGACGTATCCCTGCTTGCAGACGGTGCTGCAAAAGCTACGGACCTCGTTGCCTGTAGCCAGGTGGGTCAGGGCGTCCGCCAGATCGTAGAATTTGCAGCGGTCGAAGAGTTCCTTAGGCATATTGTTCTTAAGCCAGAGGACCTTGGGAATCTCCATCTCTATGCTCATCTTGCCACCGACATAGCGCAGCAAGTTGTGGCCTGTGGCATTGATCTTCTCGGTCTCCTCCACGGGTCGATGGTCTAGCCATAGGATGACGTTGCGGTCGTTACCGTCATTCTCAAAATCAGGTCCGGTAACGGGGACAGGCTCGTCAGTGTCGTGGGCGAATACAGCCAGCGAGCAAGTCGCATCAAAACCGATTCCCTTAATCAGAGAACTGTCGACCCCGGATTGGTGAACGACACGCTGGACACAATGGCAGATACAGTGCCAAATGTCTGTCGTGGATTGTTCCTGAGGTGAATTGTTAGCGCAGGAAGTTCCTGTGCCAAGTCGAAGGAGGGCTCCGGATTGCTTACATAGTAGCCGGTCTGAGGTTGCCAGAGCTTGATAGCTTCGGAGGCAAGGGCCTTGATGTCTCCGGAGGAATCAATGAGACATGCACGGGCCGAGCCCGTACCAACATCAATCCCTATGTAGTGATCCTACAGCGACATAGAGCGTCAATCCATGATTCCGAAATTGCGTCTCTAAGCAACAACAGTACAGCCCGTGTGAGAGGAAGGGCTCGGTATCAGAGGGCGCACGCACATTGTTCTCGACGTGGATTATGTTACGAGTACTATCAAAAGCCATTGCACGTTAGAATATTTAGTCAAATCACTGCTGGTATGATTTTGAGGGTTTATGATGAGGTTACCCAAGGATCCGCGTGTTGACTCGTACACAGGACAAAGGGGTTTTATAGCAAACAAGGGGAAAGGTACATCAAGGTAGGTAGGTATACAGCAAGGTATGTATACGGTATGGAAGAGCTGGGATCATCGACACTCTTTCACGACTTACTCCATGTTAGGAAGTGAAACGCACCAAGCCCAACAGCCACAGGCGTAATGATGGTAAGCGAGGGGCCGGCAGGGAAGGCGGACTGCACGACGATGGTTGCCGGTGTCCAATGGCGTTCGGTGTGTGGTGACCAGGTACGAGACAATGCGTACTCGCTGCGTGAAATTCTGCGTGTCTGGTACGAGTGGGTGGTTGAGGGAAGCTTCCGCGGCGGCTTATTCAGACCCTAGACCAGTCTTTCGTCATGCGGTAAGCTGTCCGTCTATCTTTGGTCGGTATGCAGGGTTCGAGATTTCCTCCCTCTTCCTGGTTATCGTGTAAGTCAGCAGGGCTAGATACTCTGGGTCAGGGCAAGCTGGGACTGACTGACTAGTAAGGACGGAGCTTTTGCTCA
Organism: Xylaria sp. FL0933; assembly: GCA_022578765.1. NCBI lineage: Eukaryota > Fungi > Ascomycota > Sordariomycetes > Xylariales > Xylariaceae > Xylaria > Xylaria sp. FL0933. The sequence continues at coordinate 404,694 of MU389734.1, read as the reverse complement.
GGTTTTGGTTTCAGTCGACAGCGAGAGGTGATTAAAATAAATTGCAGCGGAGAACCTAACCGACAAGCTTTCTTACGAAGGGTGTTTGTCCCTAGATATTATTTTTTCTAGCTGCTGGCAAACTGGGGACAAGCCCACTGTGTAAGAAGAGCTGTGGTGGGAGCTGTACTAGTCGAAGCCCTAGGAGCTATGGCAGAGGGATCGTCGAGCAGCACTCTTGGAGGGGCAAAGCGCAAGTGTCGTCACAAGGTGGGGTGCCGAGGTGGGGTTATTCAGATAGTGTGTGTAGGCAGGTACGGCCTACCTACTGTATATATAGCGTACCTAGTGCTAGGGCACTGGGCCTCCTCCAACACTTCTACATCTACAATACACCACAATGACCATTACCTGACAGTGTGGGAATAGGGGGACCCCTCTGAGAGGGGCATCTAGGCACTCCCAGGGCAGTAGATGTACCTACACAACTTAATCTACAGCGATGTCCGGGGCAGAATCCAGGTATTGCCCAGGTTTTTCATCAAGGGTATACGCTAATCGTGGGATGATCATGGATAGTCGAGCTCTTGACCACACTAGCACTCCAGCTATCGGGAAAGTTGGGGTCGAGACCAAATCCTTACCCCACTAAAGACTGAGAGAGAGCTTTTCACACCACACCACCATCATGCCTACTGGAGAAACATCGTGACCGCCCGTTCCGATTATTACTACGAAAAACGAAGACTTTTCTTTTAGGAAGCACTGCAGTGGATCATGCCCAGGTTAGGAGTACCGCACAGGAGCGGAGAAAGGAATAAAAATAGAGGAGCAAAATGCGAGCAAACGTGATTTCGCCAAGTTGATCAGGCGAGACCTCCGCCCTGGTCTAGGTAGCTAGAGCCTGCTTAGCTGGGGGCCCGTCCGTGTTCGGGGTGCGCGTGGGATGACATGTAAGAGTAAGTCACAGATCTTCTCACGATGATTTGGCACGTCCCCTATCTATCATATACAGTAGGCAATGATCCCAGGTCAGAACGCCTATCTCCTGCGCCAACGTGCCGATCACCCGGTTTTCGCTTTTTCCACTTTCTCACCCACATAGTCTGTTATCGTGAGTTTCTTTGCGACCAATTATTGCAGGAAGAAATATTCTACGGTGCGTTAAGAAAAAAGTATTTATAATTGTTATCTCAATCAGCATCAGAAAAATCTTTTTCTTTTCTTCCCGTCGCCGGTGCCAGCTTATAAAATCGAACAGGTGGGTATAACCGTAGGTACTGTAGCACGATAAAAGAGAGTGTAACCAATAACTCCATTCTCCGGCGTTCTTCCTTAATGCGATATCGCAAACCCCGTCATGCTTCTATGCCATTACTTTGTCGCATGCCCATCGAAAGTATCGTGGCGTCCTCCTAATATGCCATTCCTTTACCGGAGGTCATGAATCATTACGCGGCTTCCATTTACTGGCGTTAGTCCTAATCCACGTCAAGCTCTTCCTCGATAAGTACGACGACCGTCAGGGTCGCAGCATAGGCTTCACGGATGGCACACGCCATGCTAAATTATCGAAGAAAACGCTATCGTCAGCACGAAATTCCTCACGCCAAGCTCGATAAGACTATAAGCTAGGAAAAATCATGATGACTTACCATGTCTTCCCAATATCTGCCACGACGGCACTCAATCCCCAATGTGAGCACCAGGCCCGGGCGAGGACTTCATTATCCTTTACGCCAAATGCCTCGACGACGAGGACTCGTTCGGCATCATCCGTCTCTTGTGGTATATGCTTGTGAGACAGCTGCTGCTGTTGATTATTGCTGCCGCTCCCACCGACCGGCGTTGACACGGCGCTCCTGTCTTTCAGGCTCCCACTCCCATTGGCCGGATGCGGCGGCGGTTTCACCCAGTCCGTGATCTCTACCACCTCGTCGACTCTCACGACCGTGTGAACGTAGTCGAAGAACAGAGGATGCGGGCCGTCCGAGCATGGCCACGCATGGATGAAGCACACGTCATAACTCAGGCGCAGCGGCCAGCTCACACCAGAGATGGCAAATTGAATACTGGCGTCGAACCAACTCGGCCCCGTCTCCTGCCCGTCGGCCAGTGGCTTCAGATTGAGCATTTCGATGCGGACCGTGTCCACAATATTGTCACTGTCCGGTGTCAACAGTTCATACTCCTTCACGGGATAGACCTCCGCAGCCGGACCAAGAGGATCGCAACGCTCGCTCATCGTAGCCATGTCTTCGGGTGTCATGCGTTGGCGCGACCTGCGGGCACGTATCAGCGCAATCTGAGAGCGCCCCAGGTCAGTAGTGGGACGGGCAGGGCCAACCCAGCCAGCCACCTCGAGGCACGTCGGCGCAAGAACTTTTCCAACGATGCTGGTTGACGTCCAATACGTATAACTATTACGATATTGAAACCCGCAGTTTGGATTTAAGTGAGTCAGAAGTGCAAGATGATCCGTCGCCTTGTCAGGATCGATATCGATCAGGCTGTTCATCATCAGAAAGGGGAAGGTAGGCTATAAATTAGATTAGCGTGTCCTGTTGTCATGAGGAGATATGATCGTTGATGAGCTGAACGACGGGTGTTGGACATTACACCCTAGGACGGTTCTACTTACACCAGGCAGCACCAATCCACTGAAAAAGGCCATTGTGTGAGAACTGATTGTGAGTAGACTTCCCTCGGCATCGCGTTCCTTGAGCACGTCTAGCGTCTCCGTGAGATTGGACCACTTCATCATCTGCGCAAAGCGCTTGAGCATCCTGGTTTGGCGCTTCCTCAGCTTGAACCGTAGCCTGATCTGTTCAGCAGTGGCGCCATACTGCTCAATGCGTATATTATCCCTCCAACGCCTCGCCAGAGCTAGGTTCCATTGAATCTTGGGCGGAATCTGTCCCATAAGGCGTTCCTTAGCCCAGTCAGTATGTAATCTGGAATTGATACGTAGCTCGAGCTCCAGGCTAAGCAGCACCTGGTAGCAGAATTTCAAGTACTGGTCGTGATTCTCAGGGCTCGTGTCGTAAATGAACTTTGTGACGACCTGATTCTTGGGATTCGTGAAGTCAATCCAATCGACGCCGGATAGACACATGACGAGATCCGTGATTTGCTGCTCCATGCGTTTATGTGGGCTTGATGTTTTGTCCGGGTCTCGTAGGAATCGCTTGTACAGCTGCTGGTACATGAGCTCCTGATCATCGTCCTCTAGGCCAGCTTCGAGGTCCTTCAGTCGCTTAAAAATTTGCGTAAGATCGACCTCGCGCGGCGCCATGCCCGGATCGCGCAACGCTATCATGGGCGGCATGATGCTAGACCGGCCTACCCAAGCGTTTAGGGTGATGGTGCCAGGCCGGGCGCCAACTCCAAAGGCGAAGCTCGGTTGCTCCAGCGTTTCCCAGGGGGCAGTGGGCGGTCCCGAACCTTGGACCCGTAGGCTCATCAGCTGCGTCATGGCGTTGTGCTGGTCAACAGCGTCGCTCTCGTCACCGTGGTTTCCAGCTGTCGTCGCATATAGGCCGTAGTAGTGGTCCGATGCGTGCATGATCGGCCGCTTATGACCCTTATGCGTAGGCACACCCCTCGAAATGAGTTCCATCGCTTGACCGAGAGTGAGCTCCTCGTCTATAGACATGCCGGAAGGAGGCCACTCAGTCAGGGGCAGCTGCTCGTACACATGGCCGTTTAACTGCTCCCGACCTTTCCCCTTGGAATCACGTGGGTCGGGACGCCGCGGTCGACGGCGCGTGCCGGTGATGTCACCGCGGCGGCGCGCCAGCAGATCGCCATCACTGGTCCTCCTCGGAGACCCCTCCTGTTCCTGTTCGGTCTCGGTGAGCGCTATGCACGGACATAGCTTAGCCGCACTTATGGACAAGGCCAGAGGAAGGAAACGTACCACCAGCCTATCGCCCGGCTGGGCGTTGCTGCGACTGCGAAATAAGTTGTTCCAGAAACCCTTCTTCTTAGGCTGCTCGGTCATGCTTGCGTCGCTGCGATGCGGTCATTCGGGCATTTGGGCATGGGCATGGGCGAAGGACGGATCAGTGGTCCGAGTCTGGAGGAAACATTTGAGTGTGAGATGCCTCGTAATCATCATCGGTGGGGGAGGCGAACACGCGTCAATGATTGTGGCTGGGCAGTGATGGTCACCGCCCGAGGAACAGCGAACACGAAAGCCGGGTGCTGTATGACAGACGTGGTATCTGCCGTATGCTGATGAAGAAGCAGTAGAAAGAAATGGCTACTGCAGGTTCTTGTTTACATTAGACAGTGTCTCAGTGAGCGACAGATTGGATTAACTCAGTTTGGAGCGAGTGTTTTAGGTGAGTAAGTAGATAAGTAAGTAAGTAATAAGTGAGGATGTCAACAATTAGAGGTGTTTGAATTAGAGGTATGTACTGGCGACGATGAACAAAAGTGACTTAAGGGTGGATCGACCCGAAGAATCAGACTAGATGGACAAATGCTACCTATCTAGGTAGGCGGCTATTGTAGTACAGTTGTACTGTATTTCGAACTCAAGTGTCAAAAGCCTTGATAGGCGCATGGAATAAATACATTAAAAATAGGTAGTTAAGGTAGTTAGTTGAAGATGGACGACGAAGAAGCAACCGTGCGTCCATGCACTTGGGCCTAGCCTGGACTTTAACTAGCATAACTGCGGTGTACCTGACGTCGAGTAGCCAATTGGTGGCCTCACAGCCAGTGAAGCTACGAATCGTCATGCGCAAACAACTAATACAAAGTACCTTGTTAGGGGAGCTGCATGTGTGTCATCTTCCAGCGCTGCGCATCCAGACATTGGGGAGTGCAGAGCTGAAACAACGGGCTAAGTCGAAATGCTCGTCTGCCATTTGTCCACGCTTTCTTCTTACCATCCCATACTTAGGCTGTAGGTAGGTATAGACTTACTGTAAAACAACAAGACATGCGCATATGTATATGTCACCACGCTCAAAGCTTGGTACCTAATTGAAGTATACCTGTTATGTAAGTATATACTAGACTAATAACCACAGCACCGCCTCGAATTAGGCGCTGCGAATGGGAATTCGTCGGGTTCCATACCATTTTGCCCCGTCGTCGATATGTTACCTACTTAAAGTATGTGGACACACTTGAACGGCCCAATGGTGGATCCGAACTTGGACTCTAGAGTAGGATTGGTTATGGAATGCATACATTCTCGTGAGCGCTAGTTACTACTTACACTGCCGAAGTATACTCTGCAGCAACAATAGTATTCAATAGAGTTTCGAACCTCCCTTTTCTATTAACCAATATATATGCTCAGGGACGTGTCTCAGCCACAGTTTTTCGATAGTGCGTTCTAGTCGGAATTCTACCCGGTACCCAGTCATTTACAAGAGCTCGCCAATGAATGCGGCTTGTGTCTCGTTGTGTAGCGTGCTATTAAATCTGCCGAGTGCATTTCGATACTGCGCCCATGTTAATCGTCTGCTGCCATGTGTAGTACGCAATATGGTTGAGACTAAAGAGCTGACTTACTGCAAATACGAAGTTCAATACTAGCGCGACCATCAGCGCGACACTGATAGCGAGGGGCCCAATCATGTTATCAAAATCTTTGCCGCTGCGCTCTACTATCATTGTGCGCCGCCGGTGAAGCATCCTGTTACCCCAGAGCCCTGCCAGAACCGCGATCGCGATGTAGGCGATGCCCATGCACTCGGCCACTCTGTCCTCGCCTGCCGCCGTATACAGTCCGAGTGCTAGACTGCCAAGCAGCACGCAGATATGCTGCCACTTCAGAAACGTCCGCTCGTTCGCGAGCCACACCTTCGGTTCGATCTGTAGCGGCCCCGCATTCTTTAGCCAAACCTCAGGCTTGGTCACACCCTCGGGCAGCTGATCTCTCTGGTTCTTCCTCCGACCATAGCGAGATAAGGTGAAGCCCGGAAAGACTGATGTAAGTGTGCCGTAGTTGCGCTTCGTGTCTGGTGACTCGGAATCGCCATATTCATCATCAGCCTCACCAGTCCCATCGCCAGTCTCATTGACGGGCCGTGTAGTCCTCGCTTCTGAAGCAGCACGCTCAGAGAGGTAGGATTTTGCGACAGGGGAGCTAGCAGCCGGCTTGTAGGACCCGCGTTTAGCACTTGTTCCAAGAAGACTGTCGACCGCCTGCGCATCTTCAGCCTGCCGAGCCCGCCTCTGTTCTTCCTCCTCATGAGCTTGCTGGGGGTCTTTGCGAATGTCTGTCTCCAAGTCACTTAACCAGAAAGGCAAATTGTTCACGTAGTCTTCAAATAACGATGCCACACCGTGAACAAACTTAGAGAATTTCGGTTGTGCATAGACCAAATGAGACGCCATTAGGTCGTCTATCCACCTAGGACGTTTACGGCCTTCCTCCTCTTTCGACTTGATCTCTAACACGGCGTAGGGGAATTTGGAGATTTCGCTCTGGTTGATATTTTTGAAGGGGTACGTCATATTGCTGTTGTCTATGTCTGTTCGATGCCATTCGGCGGGATCTCGACACGGTCGATCGTGGTCCAAGGTATCTTCGCGAATGAAAGCGATGTCGGTGTCGATAGATATCCTCACTCGGTCGTCAGCAGGCTTCTGGAATGCCGTGCGGGTATAGTTGGCTCTCATGACCGGCTCAAGTTTGTTGGTGACAATGAAGCTCTGGATTTCCTCGGCAGCAGTTCTAAAAGAGTCAATTGAATCGTTCTGCTGCCCTTGCCTCTCCATCTTTTGTATCGATTTCTCCATCTTGTATTCTCCATCAAGATACTGCTTGATGTATTTGTCCTTAATATTGAATTTCTTCTCCTCGCTAGTGCCATCCTGATATATAATTTTTTGCTCGAGCACAATTTCTGACGTTTCGTTCAGCTGACCGTACCAGCGAAGTCGCACTGAGGAAGCATCGGTCTGGCGATTAACTTTTTTGCCATAAAGGTCGAACTTGGAGTTGTCAAAGTATAGCGAGGTGATCTTCGGGTCCTGATTACCGTCCAGTTCCTTAGCGGATTGTTGACTGTACACTAGTGCCGGAAGATGTCGTAGGATTGCGGTTTTCACTTCGAGGAGGTTATCGGGATGCACCCAGACTGTACTCCTTCGTTAGCCTGGACATGACGTGATAACGTCAGGTAGCTTACATTTATGGGCAGTATAACGCTCTCCATTATGGAATTCCTCCTGATGCTCGAGGTCCAGGGGATACTGCTGCTTGTCCTTGTCGAGAGTCTGGTTGATGGCGTAGTACATGAGAGAAAGCTTGTTTAGGAGGGGCGAATACCCCTGCTCCGAGTTAAGGCCGTGTTCAGCCAAGCTCACACGCATCATGGGGCGGACCTTGTACCGACCACCGCGCTTCCGGTCATGCTTCTTCACGATCTTGAGAAAGCCAGTGTAGTTTAGACTGCTGTATTTCTTCAGCCTCTTCACTTCGTTGACAATGGCGTCTAGCTCGGCGCGGAGCTCTTCCAGGAGTGAATTCGCGATGCCGCTGCTGGACTTATCGTCGGAGGGCGCAAGATCGCGGAGCTTCTCGAAGGCGGCATCAGCCCGCTGTTGTAGGCTTGCTGCCGTTTTGGCTTGGAATTGAGAGACTTTGTCGAGCTGGACATTGAAGATTTCGTCGCAAAAGCGGTTCTCGTCTTCCTCGGTCCACGGCACGTCATCATCCTCACGCGTGTTCTCTCGGAGCATGCCTTTCAATTTGGCGTAGTCAATGTATTCGTCCCTCCATGGTGGGTAGATCGCCTCCCGAAGAGCCTTCCCAAATCGCATTATGAGGCGCAGAACAGAGTAATGAACTCGGTATGCAATTGAGCGCGCATGGAAAGGGGAACAGGTCAGGTACAATCTACAGCAACAGATATATCGGGTATATCCAAGCTCGTAGAGAGGAAATGGAAAGACTGCCCGAAGAACGCCGTGGTGAAAAAAGTGTGAATGAAGCAGCAAGCTACCCAGTGTAGAGGGAATGGGAGTCTCAGCTTCTGCCGAGCTTCGAGTTTCGTCATTGGAAGAAAAGTACCAGGTTGCTCCCTGTATCCTGTACGCATATGGAGCCGGAGAGGGGCTTTGAGTTCCACTTTTTAGGCTACTCCATTGGCCAATCGAAAGATATGCATCACCACGTGCGTCGAAGAGCCTAACCTTAGGTACAATATCTTTCAGTATGTTACTTTTTATGTAAGCTTGCCTTGACTTAAACTCTGTACTAGGCTATCTAAGTAGAACGGTGTTGTTGCTTTGGCGTGTTGAATTCCAGAGAACATTGTAAATCACCCTCTGGTCAGTAACCAGCTACGACATAACAACTACATAGAAACTTGACCGATAGTTTCATATATTTTCATTGTTATATGTAGTCGAGCAAGGTAGCTAACCGGTTGCCGGGGGATCCGGCCACCCCCCCCATTTGACACACAAAAAATCAAAACACACCAAAAACACACATACTTCAAAAGCCTATAACTAATTAAGTAAAATAGGTATAAATATAAATCTTTTAGTATTTTAAATTTAAATGATTAAATATTACGTAAAAAAATTGACAAGCTATATAAGCGCTTTAAATATAGGTTAAAAAAATCCTAAAGTTGAGTATATAAAATTATAATATTTTGCCACTATAAATATTAGTAAAAGTGTTAGTATAGAATAAAAATTATAAAAAATCGAAAAATAGTCCAATGGCGCTAAAATTTTAAAATGATATAAAAAAAATTATAAAGACTTTTTAAAAAATAATTGTTATTTTTTTCGATTTTTTTGTGGCTAAATATTAAGCTTTAAAAGTTTTACACTATAAATTTTTAAGTGTAAAAACTTTAACGCTTAATAACTCGGCTAAAAAAAATCGAAAAAGATTTTAGCTAGTTATATTAAATACCTTTTATTTTTTTTTATTCGATGCTTTAATTTTTAATTTTTAACTTTTATTTTCGATTTTTAAAAAAATATTTTGCACTAATACTTTTACTAGTATTTATAGTAATAAAATATTATATTAAAGTAGAATTTTATTTTACGCTTATAACGCTAGTTATTTAGTTTATTTATTTTTTTCTATATTATTTAACCTTTATATTCTTCAATTTTAAAAACAATATACTTTTAGCTATTTTATTTATTTAATTATGAATTGTTGAAATAGGGGTGTTTTGGTGAGAAACATGTGTCAAATGGGGGGGGGTGGCCGGATCCCCCGGCAACCGGTTAGCTATTTCCTCCCATCTTCATGCAAATGGTATCGTAATTTTCATCTGTAAAGTATAAATATACACATATACATCCATTTATCCCATATGGATTGACTAGCTCCGATAATGCCCCATGACAAAACGCCGCGAACCCCAGCACACGTCGAAACCTAATACAAACGCCCTAAACCACAGCTAATCCAGAGTTCGTATATTCATTACGCCGTGACAGCTATCTCAGCACCAAGAATTTCTTGGGCACTCTGCTTGACGATACCACCCGTGACTGGTAGGCGGGTGGAGCCTTGGAGGTACAGGTCGACCTCGCGGGCAGACTGTCTTCCTTCATTGATACCCCTGTATTACTTATTAGCATACGCGTCAGGAGAACGATAGTGTTGTGGTTCCCACTTACCAGACAATCAAAGACTGGCCACGACGACAATCGCCAGCGGCAAAGATACCGTCGACGTTGGTTGCGTAAGAACCAGCAGGCGTCTTTACGTTCTTACGAGCGTCCTTCTCGATATCGTCGCCAAGAACGCGTGCCTCAGGTCCGAGGAAACCCATGGAGAGAAGGACTAGATCAGCAGGGAAAAATTGCTTGGTGTCCTCGAGTTTCTGCATGTCCCAGCCACCCGTCGCAGACTTGGTCCACTCGACGCGAATTGTGTTAATACCCTTAACATTTCCACTGCCATCATCAACAAACTCCTCGGACATGATGCAGTACTCGCGGGGGTCCTTGCCCATGTGCTGTGCAACCTCAGTATGGCCGTAGTCCACACGGTAGATGCGAGGCCACTGCGGCCAAGGGTTATCACGGCCGCGCTGGGGCGGAGGCTGCGGCAACAGCTCGAAGTTGATGACGGATTTGGCTCCATGGCGAACTGAAGTACCGATGCAGTCGTTACCGGTGTCACCACCACCGATGACTACGACATGTTTGTCCTTAGCTGATATGTAAGAGCCGTCACTCAGTTCGGAATCGAGTAGAGATTTAGTGTTCTTGTGCAGGAACTCCATAGCGAAATGAATACCGTTCAAGTTACGGCCCTTGATCGGAAGATCTCGAGCAACTGTAGCTCCAGTGGCAATGACAACAGCATTGTTCTGAGCCTTCAGGTCCATCAAAGTGATGTCCTCACCAATAGTAACACCAGTCTTGAATTGGACGCCTTCAGCAGCCATAAAATCAGTTCTTCGCTTGACAATACGCTTGTCAAGCTTCATGTTAGGAATTCCATACATGAGCAAGCCACCGACACGATCCGCCCGCTCATAAACGGTGACGCTATGTCCAGCCTTGTTTAGCTGATCAGCGCATGCAAGACCTGAAGGGCCTGATCCAATGACAGCAATGGTCTTGCCAGTTCGCTTTTGGGGGGGCTGAGGCACCATCCAGCCCATCTCGAAACCGCGGTCAATGATGGCGCACTCAATAGACTTAATCCCGACAGGATCTTCATTGATCCCGAGGACGCAAGCACCTTCACAAGGCGCTGGACAGACGCGACCAGTGAATTCAGGGAAGTTGTTGGTCATGAGCAGACGGTTGAGAGCATCTTGCCACTGGTTCTGGAAGACCAGTTCGTTCCACTTGGGAATAATGTTGGAAATTGGACAACCAGTGTCAGACTGGCAGAATGGGACGCCACAGTCCATGCAACGGGCTGACTGGTACTTTAGTTCATCCTCATCAAGGCGCTGTGAGAGCTCAGCCCAGTCCTTTGTTCTCGTCTTAACGCTTCGGTATTTTTCAGCACGACGCTGGTACTTCATAAAACCCTTGGTCTTGTCCAACACAAGGGCTCGTTTCTTATCAGCCGCATTGTCACCGACAGTGTCTTCCATGTCTTGAAGTTTCGCAGCCTTCTCTTCTTTCTTGGAGACGCCAGGGATAACAGGAAGATTGTACTGAGCACGCTTAGCTTCAGCGGCCTTCGCAGCCTCTTCTTCTAGCACGCGCTTGTAGTCCACGGGGAGAACTTTGATAAAGCGTGGCAGTGCTCGGTTGAAGTCTACTAGAATGCGGGCGGCTAGCTCTGATCCTGTGTAGTGATGGTGGTCCTCGATCAAGCCTCGCAAGAATGCAATCTCATTTGGATCCTCGAGACGAGATGCCTCGACCATCTCGTCGTTGAGTTTGGCCAAAAAGTCGTTGTGAATGTCTAGAACATACGCGATACCGCCTGACATACCGGCAGCAAAGTTGCGACCGGTGCTACCCAAAATGACGACACGACCACCTGTCATGTATTCACAGCCGTGGTCACCGACACCTTCAACAACAGCAGTAGCGCCAGAGTTTCGTACCGCAAATCGCTCAGCAGCAATACCGCGGAAGAAACAAGTGCCTTGAGTTGCTCCATACAGGCATACATTACCAATGAGAATGTTTTCTTCAGCCTTGAACACTGCTGATCGAGGTGGATAAATGATAAGTCGGCCGCCAGATAGACCCTTGCCAACATAATCGTTAGCGTCGCCCTCCAGCTCGAGGGTGATACCGGGAGCCAGGAAAGCACCAAAAGACTGTCCAGCCGAGCCCTTAATATTGACGTGGACAGTATCCATGGGTAAACCGGCTTCACCATAGCGTTTGGAGACATGGTAGGATAGAGAGGTTCCCATTGCTCGGTCCGTGTTGACAATATCACATTCGATCCGTGACGGCAATCCCTTCTCGAGCGTCAATTCAGCTTCAGAAATCAACTTGTTATCCAAGCGGACATATAGCTTATGGTCCTGCTTTCGAACGTTGAACGTGGCAACACCAGGTCGCAGTTTGTGGGCTGGTGTGAGGATGAGGGACAGATCGATGTTAGAGGTCTTGCTGGTTCGAAGGTCTTCCCGAACCTTCAAGCACTCCACGTGTCCAACCATTTCATTAATAGTTCGGAATCCCAGTTGAGCCATGATAGCTCGAAGCTCATTGGCGATATAGTAGAAGAAGTTGATGACGTGCTCAGGAGTACCAGTAAACTTCTTGCGAAGCTCTGGGTCCTGCGTTGCAATGCCAACTGGGCAGGTATTTAAATGGCACTTCCTCATCATAATACAGCCCATAGCAATCAGCGGAGTGGTAGCAAAGCCCCATTCCTCAGCTCCTAACAAACAGGCGATGGCAACATCACGACCTGTTCGAAGCTGGCCATCGGTCTGCACAACAACGCGTCCACGTAGATCATTAAGAACCAACGTCTGGTGGGTTTCGGCAAGGCCCAACTCCCATGGAAGCCCGGCATACTTGATTCCTGTCCATCTAGAAGCGCCTGTGCCACCATCGTGTCCGGAAATCAAGATGTGATCAGCTTTGGCCTTGGCTACTCCAGAGGCGACGATACCAACACCAGTTTCTGACACGAGCTTCACAGACACACGAGATCGTGGGCTAGAGCACTTGAGGTCGTATATGAGTTGTTTCAAGTCTTCAATGGAATAGATATCATGATGCGGAGGTGGAGAGATAAGGCCAACACCAGGAGTCGAGTGTCGAGTTCGAGCAATTGATTTGGATACTTTGTGGCCGGGAAGCTCACCGCCTTCACCAGGCTTTGCGCCTTGTGCCATCTTAATCTGTAGCTCATCAGAATCAGCAAGATATGCCGAGGTAACACCAAACCGGCCGGAAGCAACTTGCTTAATAGCAGATCTCATGGTGTCACCATTTGCCATAACTTGTGATCGCTCAGGGTCCTCTCCGCCTTCACCGGTATTAGACTTGCCACCAAGACGGTTCATAGCCACTGCCAATGTAGAGTGGGATTCCATAGAGATGGAACCATACGACATGGCACCCGTACAGAAGCGTCGGACGATGTCGGTCCACGGTTCAACCTGATCAATGGGAATGGGCGTGTACTCATCAAATTTGAAGTCGAGCATTCCGCGAAGCGTGCATGCTTTAATCTGCTCATACTCAGAACGTGAATACGCTTCGTACGACTTGTCGTTCTTGGTTCGCACAGCATCTTGCATGTTGGCAATTGACGTAGGGTCGTTGATGTGTGCCTCACCGCCATCGCGCCAGTGGTACTCGCCAGATTCAGGCAAACCAGGTACGTTAACGGTTTCCCGAGAAGGGAAACCACGCTCGTGGAATCGGAATGCATCCTCAGCGATATGCCTGTATGTTGCACCTTTAATACGTGAGGCGGTACCCCTGAAGCTCCTCTCAACGACCTCGTCGTCAATACCAAGCGCTTCAAAAATTTGAGCACCTTTATAACTTGCCAAGGTAGAGATACCCATTTTACTCATGACTTTCAGGATGCCTCCATCGCAAGAGTGCTTGTAATTGGCGATGAGCTGATCGTCACTCAGTTTCTTGCGAATTAGGCCCTCGCGGTTCAGCTTCAGGATGCATTCCATAGCAAGGTAGGGGTTGACAGCGTCAGCTCCGTAGCCAAGCAAGACACACATATGGTGGACCTCGCGGGCTTCAGCAGTCTCTAGCACTATGGCAGCCATCGATCGCCACTTGTTGCTGACTAGATGGTGGTGTACCATGCCAGATGCGAGCAAGGCGGACACGGGAATTCTATCAGCAGATGTCTTGCGATCAGATAGCACGATGATCTTATCTTTAGCCTCGATGGCAGCAGTAGCCTCTTGGCAAATGAAGTCGAGGTGTTTCATGTAGCCTGCAACGCCTTGTGCCTTGGGGAAAGTGAGGTCAATAGTCTTGACCGTCCACTCTGGTTGTACCTTGGAGATGTTCGTCAAACTATTGAACTCGGGAATGGACAAAATGGGGCTTGGTAGAAACAGCCGAGCACACTGGGAGGCGTCCATTTCCAGCAAGTTGCCTTGAGGCCCAACATAGCACTCCAAAGACATGACAATCGACTCTCGGATGGGATCGATAGGAGGGTTTGTGACCTGAGCAAAAAGCTGACGGAAATATTCGTAAAGTAGGCGTGGACTTTGGGCAAGGCACGCCAACGGAGCATCGTTGCCCATAGACCCAAGAGCCTCCTTTTCATCAGAAGCCATTGGCGCGAGAAGAAGACTGACTTGCTCGTGAGTATAGCCAAAGGCTAACAAGAGAGGATCTTGCTGGAGAGATGTAGAGTCAGGCTTAGGAGCAATGTCAATCTTGTGCTGCTCGGAAACTTGAGCCACAACCGTAGGGAGTGAAATCAACTCATTATCAATCCAGGAGCGGAAGTCAGCGCGCTCTGAGACTGCCTTCTTGAGTTCTGAATCATCGATGATTCGTCCAGCCTGTGTATCAACGAGAAGCATGCGACCGGGTTGCAGGCGACCTTTTTGAACCACCGACTCGGGATCAACAGGGATAGTGCCAACTTCGGAAGCACATATGATACGATCGTCAGCCATAACGTAGTATCGGCAAGGTCGTAATCCGTTACGATCGAGGTTTGCACCACAAAAGCGGCCGTCGGCAAAAGTGAAAAGAGCTGGGCCATCCCATGGCTCCATCTGGCACGCAGCCCATTCATAGAACGCAGCCTTCTTAGGATCCATAGCTGTATTGCCTTGCCAGGCTTCGGGAACCATGAGCATCACAGCCTCCGGTAGAGATAATACGCCATTGATTGTGAGGAGCTCGAGAACGTTATCGAATGCAGCAGAATCGGAACCGCCATCTTCGACGATGGGGTAGAGGTGCTCAAGCTCATCTCCAAAGACGCTGGACTGCATCACACCTTCTCGTGCCCGCATCCAGTTCTTGTTACCGCGCAGAGTATTGATTTCGCCTACATCGTTGCCATTAATATGTGGTCTTGTACACCCTTACTTGGTTTCAAAAACGTACCGTTATGAGCCGCCCACCGGAGAGGTTGAGCACGGTCCCACGAGGGGAATGTGTTAGTTGAAAAACGCGAGTGTACGAGAGCAAAATGGGCCTGGTAGTCGGCATTTACCAGATCATGGTAGTATTGATAGACCTGGATTGGAGCTAGCTGCCCCTTGTAAACAATGTTCTTGTTTGAAAGGGAGCACAGATAGAACCAGTTCTGAAGACCAATAGTATGAGTAGCGCGCTTTCGCAGAATATAAAGCTGCTTCTCAAATTGCTTCTCGGGGAATTCCTCTGGGTCCGTGATTTCAGGAGCATTTCCAGAGCCATAAGCGGAAGCAAGAACAACAAATGGTTGCAGTATAGTAGGTTCGCGCGAGGCAGCAGCAGGGCCAAGGAGAGAAGAGTCTACAGGAGGTTCTCGCCATCCTAGAACCCTCAAACCCAGCGATTCGGCAATATCTTCCAATTGCCGTTTCGACTCCTGCAATGTTTCCTCGTCAGGCTTGAAAAACAGATTTCCCACAGCATATTGCCCTAGCGGTGGAAGCTGAATTCCTTGTTCCCTTTCAAAATTTTTGATGAAGAATCTATGGGGTATCGAGGTCATGACACCAGCACCATCACCATCTCGCGCATCGGAACCCACCGCACCGCGGTGGGTCATGTTACAGAGGAGGTTTCGTGCTATTGTAGTGTTGGTTATCAGGCCAAAATACATTTTAGTAGAGGACCGAGCAACTAACCATCGCTGACGATCTTGTGACTGGGCACACCCTTGATGTGGCTGTATGGAGTATTAACAAGCGAGTTCCAGCAGAGGCGAGTTGAACGAAAGCATACCAAGCAAAACCGACACCACAAGCATCCTTTTCCAAGCTGGGGTCATATAAACCCCTAGACCAAGCAGTCAGTATGGGTACTGTTAGGAGCGCAGTTGGCAATGACGTACTGCTTCACCGGTAGAGCACCCGCCCAAGACTCATTGTTCTCAGTCTGGTATTCATAGGGATGGTAAGCTTCGGCCGCGGACTCGATTTCGGTTTGTCTGTCGTCGAAGTCCACAGAAAGGCCCATGTCAGGCAAGAAGACAAAGAATTACTTGTGGGATTGGCTAGCGGACTAGACGCTGGGGATCACGATGGTCGTGAGTCCTGCAGACGCGGCAATGAATGAAGGAGGGATGAAAGCAGCTCGGTGCTGCTCAAAAAAAAACAGGCCTATGTGGTGGATAAATTGAGTTAGTTACATCTAGCCTGTGTGGGCGGTACTTCAGCAAAAAGAAGGAGCAAAATAAAAGAGAGTTGGTGAAATAGTCCAGTCCGAGAGGGGCTTCAATTTTGGATAGAGTCGAGATCAAATGAGGTTCATCTCATAACATGGCATGCTCAGATACCAAACTGGCGGCATTGTATGATTGGCACAGACAACAGTCCTAAGGGACAATGAGAGTCGCCCCTAGGTACCTAGTCGCAGCACCAAGTTTATAATAGCGGCGCATGTGAATGTAATGTGGGGTGATGCATCCACACCCCTCGCCCAGACCAGACTCAGGAAAGTGTGCGCGACTCTTTCACTCTCCACTCACACACCATCAACCAGACTGCCTTCGGCCTCTGCTCTTGAATGTGGGCGTTTCTTTGAAGGATTGGCTGGTCGGATGAAGGGGAGTGACCCTGTCTTGGTGATAACAGGAGTCACGACTTTGCGCTTGCACGCTCCCCTATCGAACAAGCGGCTCCGGTATCGCAGAACTGGTGGGGTGTGTCCGCGCTCTATGGCAACGTGTCGGTGCATTTGCACTTTTGCTTTAGGTTGTAGGCGGCGTTCAGAGCGCAACAACAACAGTCCGTAGACCAATTGATCAAAACCATTGCTCATTTCCCACCATTTCGTGCAAAAATCGCGCGCCTGCAAAGTCCCTGTGCATTATCACTGCCACTAGACTCGCTCGGAACGCTCACGCTGCCGCTTGCCGCTGCCGCCGCTTCTACCGCTGCAGCTATGAGCGGCGAGAAAGATAGCTGGTATCCTAGTTCCAATGATGATGACAGACCAGGCCTGGGCGTGGGTGTAGATGTGGGGTTGTGGCGTGGGGATTCATTCAATCCATATCAGCACGGCCAATTATAGTTATTGCAAACTCAACCATGCGGCTACCGAGACTACTGCTCGCTAATAGGCCAGTAGTCCCAGTCGTCATGC
Organism: Xylaria sp. FL0933; assembly: GCA_022578765.1. Lineage (NCBI taxonomy): Eukaryota > Fungi > Ascomycota > Sordariomycetes > Xylariales > Xylariaceae > Xylaria > Xylaria sp. FL0933. Next base: position 387,528 of record MU389734.1, on the reverse strand, counting down.
AGTCTGATGTAGTCGCCTCAGGTGTTCCGCATGGCCACCGAAAGCACAAGTGTGAGGAAATCATCGGTTGCTGCAGTCGGCGAGGACCGATTGAGCTCCTCTTATGAAGAGCAGGCCAGAAGTCGCCATTCCAACCCCCCGGCTCTGGAGTCGGGAATCGCACGCATCAGGAGGCACGGAAGCTCGAGCGTTGGCTCTCTTCGATGCGAATGGGAAGGGGATGCTACGATGCTATGGATTCTTGCCGCGCTCGTCTATTATTTGATCGCTACCATCACTGGTGTGGTTTCGGCCTGGACTTTGGAGAATTGCTAGGCAGCGAAATAGAAATGTGTCACTTACAAGTACAGTTGCGTAGCAGTTTGAGATAGGTTGATTGGAAAACCCAGGTATCTTGTGGTATGAGGAAATGGGTCGAATAGTCTGACTCGAAGAAGAGAATAACTGTTTCGCAGGCTGGTTTGGCAAAAGAGAAAGAGAAGGAAGAGAGAGGTGGATTGAGAGAGGTGCGGCGATGGCGTAGCTTTTATGAAGGGATCTACCTTGGTAGGTAGGCTAGACGTACTGTAGTGTATAAGCCAAGCGAGCAATTCGGAGTGACAAAGCTTGCGACAATAGGTCCGAAGAAGGGATGTGAGGACGGGGTGTTAAGAAAAAGAAGCATAGGCTCATACGGTACAGATGGTTAGCAGTCAGCCCCTCCTCTCGCTTCCAGCCTGGGAGGCTGACCAAGAGACATGCTGGTGGGGGGTTAATGGGTCCTGACGGCCGAGAGACGGACTGCCCATGAAGGCGCGGATCTCATCTTCTCGACAAAGCGTGCCTACCTACTTGGTAGGGTAGGTAGCAAACGCAACTATGTGTACTAGCAAAGGGCAATTCACATGCATGCGCCCATGGGGGTATACAGTAGTACATCGACCCCCTGTAACGTTCAGGCAAGGTACCTTAATTCCACTATTCTCATTGGACAGAAACTATTTGCCCGAGCTAGTGGGATTTAGTGACGAGGTAGCGGTATTAGTCGCTTGCGTCCGAAAACAGTTGCGAGTTGAGAAATACACTATGCTGATTGGTCGAGGCAGACAGGGTTTGTTGTGGACATCCTTTTCGCTTTCCATCTCTTCTCAAGGCTCTCATGCTAACACAGAGATGGAGAGAGAGTCGTACCATTCACTGCTCGCTTGCCACGATGACCAGAAAATAACGCGTTGGTCATAATCCGCCCCAAATACGTGATTCTAGAGTGTTGCTGTACGGACGTATGCGTCGGATTTTCCACCCAATCATGGTTGCGATATAATCTTGTATATAGGGAGACAGGGTGATCATAAGGACTATTTCCGAGTTGAGTTTGTAATCAAACAAATCAGCAAATATTTTTGTCAACGACCCAGGCAGTCAACTCCGCAGTGTGTGACTGTGTGTTAGTACCTAGCGTAGTACTAGTTATTCTCTCCTGATGCGCGTAAGGCGACTTGCGTCTTTGTGCGTAAGTCGCCCCCATAGGATAGCGGGCTAACCCTAGACTTGAACATGGAGCAATTGACCGACGCCAATATAGTTCCCATTCCAATTACAGTACTAGTAGACAAACAACACCAACACCCTCCATCAACGAGATATCTTGTAAAGGGTTGAGGACACGTAGAAGTCTACTATATATGTTGCGCTTCCCTCAGGTTAAAAGCTACACCTTCGCTGTAATCAGCCGAACAAGCCCACAACCTACCTAGGTATAGAGAGCAGTTCCGTGTAAAATTGCTTTTGTACTTATTGTGCTAAAAGGCCGGCGGCTGTGGACAACACATCACTACGTAGTAGAAGACGAGAGAGATAATGTGAACTTGGTACGATTGGTCAATTTAACTTTGTAATGCTTTTTGGCAATCGTTTCTAACAAATTTGCCGTTCATCGGAGACGGGTTTTGGTTTTCAACTATTATCCGCGGAATGGGGGCTATAGGTGTATTGCATGCAGATCCCTGTTGGCCTTATACGCTAGCAGCACAACCCCACACTTAGTGCCCTCACCCTGGTGTTCTCCAGTGACGGATGAGACAGGGATCTCTCTGGCCATCGTCATACTTAGCATGTCCCAGGAAACAATGTACATACTGTAGTAGGAAGCCTGAAAGGGACGTCACGGCCGAGGCTGTGGATGACATCCAATCACCTTAGAGGTAATTCTCAGAGTCCGATGTCGCCTCTCTAGGTGAGCGGTAAAGCTCTATATGCCAAGCTTTCTAGTTTTGGCCCTGCATTGCGTTGACGAGGAGCTGCAGATTGACGACCAAATGTGATGACATGGGTAGAAGGCGTGGGGTTCCAATCAAGCAGTACCATATCTGCTCGCGACCAAAATCGAACAACGGCTGCGTCGCCACGGATGTCAAAACCGGGGCAGTGCTGGGAGTTTTTACACCACAGTACACTACACCACATACATCTTGTTCCCTACAATGCGGAAATGCAGGCATACCTACCTCCTGTTTGCCAGGAGCTACATACTTGGTGCGATGCAGTAGGTAGTAGTTGTTTGGCCGATGAGGCGATGAATCCGTACACCCGCCGACGCTATCTCTGATTTCATTTAACCCAGATGGAAGGCTCTTTCGCTTGCGGTAGATCTCGGAACATCAACGACTGTCAAAACATACCTCTACTGTCAGCTCACTATCCGCTGACCGCAACAGCTGTTCCGCCCGGAGGGGGTTCTTGCCCCCTTCAGCAGCGTGTTTGTGCTGCAGTATCGGCGGCTTCCGCTGCATGACAAAATGCGTTGAACAAAATACTCAGTATGGCTGCAGCTTCAAATACTTAGGGACAGGGGTCCGGACCCTGTGCATATGCTTACCTGGTGGCCTCGTGACTTTCCGCATGTTTGCTTAATCGAGAACGCGATTATCGGCCGTCATCATGGGCGGCCACCACGGGAAAGAGAGACGGGTGTGAGCGGTAATATTCAGCTACTAATACTTGGCACATCTACTCCAGTTAGAAGTGGTCGTCGATGTAAAAACAGCTTGTCATTTGCACTCACAAACATACTTACCGTTGCATCGGTCCAATAAGGCGGCAGGCAATAAGCAGCTCTCAGCCGCTGTAACGTCCGGAAGAAAGTGTTTCCTACGCTTTTCGATATCCTCCCAAGCGTGCACATGTGCTCACGAGAGTAACTGTACTGAGTATGGCAGATCTGTCCCTAACGTGCATATGGCGCTCGAGATCGTGGGTGCCAAGCCCTCGCTAGCCCAGCGAGCCAGCACCAGGGTGCGAGATATTTGATCCAGCAAGACCAGCAAGCGCACTACGTTACAAGACCAGCACTGCAAGCAAGGAGGGGTTCATGTATCCAGCTCCACTTGAGGAAATGACTGCAACTACACGTGTAGAAGACAGTGCGTCACGTTGCATACCAACCCGAGTGGAAGGGGATCACTTCGCACCAAGTTATGCTATGACCAAAAATCCGAATCTGAGTCGTTCAGCCTAGTCCAATAGGTAGTCTGTCTCTTTAGACGAATAGGCAGGTGGATAGATATACCCGTACCATGCCTAAGGGATGCGGAGAGTTGCTGGAGGGGTTAGGCAGTGAACATGTAGAAGCATATTGACGTGGGAGGCCAGTCCTGAGGGTATGGGCTTACTAGGTGCCCAAATCCGAAGAAGACTTGCGGTTGCGGGGGACATGACTGGCGGAGCGGATCAAGGCCTGGACAGGAACTTGAGTGGCTGTCTAGACCTACCTAAGATTAGGCAGGTAGCAGGTACCCTGCCAATAACCTTAAAGAGCGCACACAGTTTATACCAAAGTCGTGGTGGGAGCACTTTCGATTCCGAAAACACCCGATACCAGAGCGCCGCACTAGCATACGAGCAGAGCCTCCAGCAGAAGTCCGTCCAGGTGTGCCCAGGGCCAGGGCCGAAAACGGGCGTTTAAATGCCGCCCAAACCGTTGGCTGACTCCGTGAGCCGCGGAAAACCCAGATCAGCCAAGCTTCCACCGTCTACTTAAGCCGTGCTAGCTGCATGTTTCAATGCGTCTGGGGTATTTTCCATTACCTCACGAGAACCAGACGAGCGGCGCCGCACCGGACGAGACAGACGACAACTAATTTCCCCTTCTGGGCTCTCCCTTTGTTGCAGGCGGCAACAGTGCCTACGTGGCGACTTGGACGTACGGCTGGAGACTGACTGGAAAAATTGCCCTGGTGCCTATGCGGTGGCACGCTCACATAGACTCGGTAGAGTCCGATCGGGTCCGCTTGTTTCGGATCCGACGAAGTTGAGCCAGGAGACTGCCTGCCCATACTGGAGTGATCAAGCCATCGCTAAGTAAGCTGTAACGCGATGGGTGAGGGAGTTCCCGGGTACAGCTGGCAGGCTTATTTTGCAGCTCAAAGCTCCATTGGGGTCACTTTTGAGACCGAAGCCTGGAGTCTTTCTGACTCAATTACCACGTGCTGGTAACGCATTGGAATGCGATCACATGTCTAAATGCCAATGATGCACCCCTGCAGCCTTACAGCTACTTCCCGTGCCTAAGGCATATTATTACCTAATGAAGCTACAGTACTTCACGATGTGTCGCCAGAATGCTGGGTCGATAAGGCAGGGTCCAACCCCTCAACAGGGGAAGAGATCTCTGTAGTTACATGTATCAGTACCTCCAACAACACCCAACATTGGCAGTTATAACACACTATCAGATACTTACTATAGAAAAGCACCTCAGGTAGGTTCGTGCACTCTTCTGGAATACTGATAGAAGTCACGATGGAATCCAAATCCTGGATAATAACTGCTCGGGACAGACTGATATGCGATAAGATTGATAAGACGCTTAGTCACCCACTTGCCCCGCCAACATTAGCGACGATAACCAGAAGTGATCTAATGACAACAGGCTCATGAGAGAGTATACAATGCATTACTCAATGCCTCAGTGTGAAGTGAAGCCTGAAGCCTGAAGCCTGAATCCTCAATACTCTCTTCTATCTAATTCACCCATTTGAACGATGTTTGCATTGCTTCCGGACCTCTCACCACGTGACGTAAGTAAACAAAGGTCCGCACCTAGGAAGACCAACAAGCTAACCCAAGGGCTGCTCTATCCAGTCACATTCACTATGGTACACGTCGTCGCGCAACCCACTGTCGTCAAGCAATGCCCAAGACGCGCGCCTAAGCAATCAGAACCATGAGCATGGCCATGGCCACAACCACCCGCACGGGGCTAACGCTAATCACCGGCGTGGAGCTCAGCTAATCGAGCGCTCGCCCCTGGCCCGCCTGCGTGCCGATGAGCAGAACCTCGAGCGTCGCCAGCACAACGTGACCAATTTTGGTAGCGCTTGGCTGAAGCCGCCAGGCCTTCCCAAGACGCTGCACCAGCTGCGCGAGGAGCGTCGCGAAGCCGAGGAGCATCAGGAAGCACTGCGGCGGGAACAGCTAGCGCAAGAGCTCGCCGAGGCAGAGGCAGAGGCGGCAAATGCGGGTGCGGGAGCAGATGCTGGTGCTGGGGCTGGCGGTGACCAGGATATGATGCTAGATGCGCCCCCAGATGGCGACGAGGGCATGGATGACGTGCAACTGGACGGAGCGCGTGATCTCGATGATGACATCCCGGAGGCTGACGAGGCCGACTTTGGGTTCAGCGATAACGATGAAGATGATGATGACGACGAAGAGGAGGACGAGGATGATGAAGATGAAGATGACGAAGATGAAGACGAAGACGCTGATGAGCGTGAGATGCAAGCCGCGCAGGCCCAGCAACAGCAGCTAATGGCACAGCGCATGCGACAAGCCAACGACGCGTTCCGCGAGGATATGGCACGCGGCCGTGACAGTGCGGCTTTCTACGGGGTAGACGAGGACGTTGATGACGAGGACCAATCACAGATGATCGAGGAGGACGATCTCGTCGGCGCCCAAGGGGATGACGACATGGGCATGGACGCGGACCTTGACGACGAGATCCCCGATGCCGAGAGCATGGGCGGATACGAGCACACCGACACAGAGGCCGAGCTGAGCAGCAGCATCGGTGACGACGACAACAACAATTCCCACATGAGCTTCGTGGCACCGCAGCAAGCGAACCGCATCCGACACAGTCTTGCCCGCAGCGATGCCACGCGCAATAGTCTTGCGATCAGCGACATTTTGTCCCGAGACGGAAGCAGTGTTCTGGGCAGTAGTCCAGCCGTACCGCGGCAGAGAACTGGGCTTTCTTCGCGTCGAGGAAGGGGTTAGACGGCACATGGTCTTTAACCTCATCCCATGCTACTGTTTATTTCGCTTCGGGATCCTCTCCACGTATGTGTTCTACGAGCATGCCGTGTATCACTTTTGCGCTGCGTTTCATGATACCCCTTTTGGTTCTTTCAATTACTCCTAGAATTGAAGGATAGCCCGCTCACAATTGGCGCTCTCCTCATCCCTTCCCCTCACTACTACGTATTACCTGTAGTGTAATGACATGAAGACATGAATTATGATACATTAATTACAAAAAGTCGTTTCGTGAATATGGGGAATGTGGCCACTGCACAACGCCAGCGTGTTCCCCAGATAGATATGTGCTTTTGCTCCTAGAGCTACGCTTCTCCTATTTGGATGGAAGATACGTAACCTGATCGAATGAATTGCTTGCATGCTTGCTTTCCTCGCAGAATAATGAGAAATTCAAATGCAGAATCATGCTCGAACGCCCGGTGTGCCATGCATTTACGTCTTGTGGCCGTCTTTGGGATCTATGATGAGCATCCACCCATCCATCCATCCACCTTCCCGTCATCCTCGTCTGCTCCAAAAAGAATGAATCTCCCGATACCGTAACCACCCAGAGTCGCTCATATGTGCTTAGGGGGAGAGAGTCGTATATTAAATTATGTTGTGGTTGCTGCGCGAATGAGGTCGCGGTCGTGTAGGTCTAGAATAACCACACGTAACAGAAGATGAATATGACGGCGGCGAAGAAGCCGAACCACACCTTCCAGCCGACGCCCGTCCGCTCGGCCATCAGTAACATCCGGTTCATGGTGCCGCGCAGCCGCAGCCGCGTCGAGTCGAACGTGTCGTTCATCTTCTCCGCCAACGCCGTCGAGTCGCGGATCTCGTCACCGATCGCTACTGTCATCTGTAACATTGCGCATTAGCTAATGCTCCTTGTTCTTCGTTTCTGTGCCATCACTGCGCACTTGGCCGTGGTAGAATAGGGTGCATATAGGTGAGGGAGGATAAAAACATACCTCCTTCAGAACCTTGACTTTCCCTAATATGCCTTCGACCTGCTGGTCATTCTGGCTCTCGAGTTCACTTAACACCGCATCGCTGTACTGGCCCCTATACCGTTCGTCAGCCCCATAGCCCTCCTCATCTTCATTTTCGTCTCAGGCGCGCGCCGTCTTCCTCCTGTCGCAAATCCACTCCATACCCTCAACTATGCCAGTCCGACCGTTTTCTTCTTCCGCCGTAGTCATCCCTTCCATCTCCAACTCCGGCGCCCGGTGTGCTTTCCCCTGATTCCACATAACGAATCCCGCAAAAACGTACCTCGAGTTCGGCGTCGCCGGTCTGAATCCCCTGTTATCTACGCCGAGATGTTGCGAACCGCTACCGCTGCCGCTACCACCGCCATTGTATCCGTAGCCGCCCAGCGCCGGACTAGGGCTCGCGCTGACCTGTCGCCTCGTCGAGTCGGCCCCGCTGTATCCTTCGAAGAGCGCGCTGCGCGAGTCCCGCTGGTGGAGCGACGAGTGGCCAAATCTGTTTGTAGAGTTTCTGCGATTAGTTCTTGCGCTTCGGTCTGATGAGGTGATATTGGGTAATGAAGAACACTAAGAAGGAGAAAAGAAATTGAAACATATGTCAAGCGTACCAAAGGGTACATACACTGCGCAAACACATCACTAATGCGCTTGCGCCAGAGTATATCCGGGACCCTTTAGGTCTCTTGGGTTTTTCGCTAGTATACATAGACTTTTGGAAAACTGGTACATACCTTGAGGCCATGACGAAGTTCGACCAAAATGAAAGATTGCCGGGGACCTCTCTACTATCTTTGGTCGAAGAAATGGCAAGAGAATAAAGACCAGATAAATGTACCAGACCAGTAAGAAGGACGGGTTTTCTGGGTCGGCTTCATTTTACCCTGGCGTCTAGACTCGGCACACGTAGCTGCTAAAGTGGCCTAAAGCGCGCCTGGGGACGTTGCGACCGGCCTGGCGACGGGTGGGGCCAGGTGATCTAGTATTGTAGTTAAGTACTTACTAGCAGCACATACCTTCACATTACCAAATGAGTGTTTTGATATTATTCTAGTCAGCAAGATGCTATTTAGTTGTCGTGTATACAATCTCTCTTGAAACGAGAAAATTTCGCAATGCTTCGTTGACTTCACTTATTTGTAGGCGCTTTACACTGCCGGGGAGCGAACTCCGGTTGTGCAAACACCATCTGGTATATATATCCTTACCGACGGCCCATACTTTCGCTCTAGGGTGTAGAAGGGACTACTATGCCTTTAGAACATTACGCCATTATTGGCGCAATAGATATGTGCACGCCCTGAAAGCTATGCAGTCTAATTATGAGTAGAAATAAAAGTATCGCACGACGTGGATTGTCAAATTGCTAGAGGGTACGGACAAGCGTACTGTCAGGGTACTATCCAATCTTTTTGTGAGAAATCTGACATTGTTGAGATTTATATTTACCTCACATCAATTACACACATCATTACTTATCATCTCATCGTGAACATTCAATGCACCCAAATTGTAAGGTGAGTCTGAGGGTTGTGAGTGGTTATTGGAGAAGGAGTCAGCATCCACTCAAGTTTAGCCAACTCTGACAATACGAGAATGCTGTTGTTGTGTTGCGGCTTTTACAAACCCCCAGTTTCAAAAGATACAAAGGTCAGGATATTATAAAGTTCATGAAGAGATTTGAGAACTCGTGTGTAAGGTTTTTACCGAAATCGTTTCTATTCAGATGCAAAACCAATAGCTATACAGCCTATTCATGACCGTCTTGCGCAAAGTGAGATGCATGATCCTGGCCAGAGACAAGTGATCTTTGCTTGTCGCATATTTCATGGTCGCCCAGCAACACGACTCTTCATATCATGTCAGGGCCAAAACAATGTCGACGTGAGACGACACGGTAGATCAAGGCGCAAAATAGTATCGGCATGTCCAAACCCGTAGGATTATTAGCGGGCTGGGCGAATTTAGTCTTCATCCATCTTGTCTCCATCATCTGCCTCTCCCTCCGGCCGGAAGTCATCCTCATCGTCGTCGTCGTCATCATCATCGGCAGGATTCTCCTCAGCAGCCTTAGCCCAATCGATAACACGACCACGAGTACGACGTCCACCATCAACAATGTTGTTCAGATCGATTTCTTCCATGTTATCGTCATCATCCGCTAAGAATAGGACCTGTGTCAGTAAAGATGCGGTCTAGAATTAACTGGCGATAGTAGCCAGGCGCTTACCTTCATCAGCAACCTGGAAAGTCGGAATGTTAGCTTTTGTGGGTATGTGATGCTACATGGTTCGCTTCAACTTGCCTCCTCATCTCCACTTTCCTCGTCATCATCCTCGTCCATGGACTGGTCGACGGGCTCTCCAGCTGCGACAGCTTTGCCCTTACCCTTCACATCACCAGCCTCATTACCGGTCTTGGTGGGGTCCTCAGGGATGGTGGCACCGTTCTCGGGAGACATTATGACTTGAGCTTGAAATGAGATTGTTACGAGTGAGGATTGAAGTAAAGGAACTGTTGAGAGTTGATAATGAGAGAGCGCGGGGAAGAGTCGCAAGTTGTTATGATTTTGAGGAAAGTTAAGGTGAGTAGGGAAGGCCGAGTGTTTATAGGGTGACCTGCAGTTGCCAGCCAACCAAATCATGCTACCAGCTGATCCACCAGGCGCGATTCTGCCAGTCCGCCGCCCACACCGCCCGCTTATCGATAAGTTCGCATATGCTAAGTCCTGATTGGGATAGGGTATCGAAGTACCTAGGTACCATTCCAGGTGAGGGAAGGAGCTTAGGAGCTCAGGCAGTAGCAGGTGCAATGGGAGAGGACATAAAAACTTGAAGAGTATAGATGGAGATAAGAGGTAGTGTACCGTAAGAGACAATGCAGAGATAATGCAGAGATAAGAGCCATAATGGGTCTAGAGTTCTTCTCTGCGACGAGTTGAGATGGTTATATTGTCGTCCCAAAAGCTGCGGCGCGCCAGGGAAGTACTCAAAATAGACAGTCACTGAGAAAGAGATATCGTAAAGAGTAAAAGAAGTAGATAGAAAATGTCCGCAGCTCGTTGGATTTGAAGCATCGGAACTTGAAGTTTATTATTTCTTGTCGTCGCCGCCACCCAAAACACTCATCATAAGAACAAGTGCTATCACCCACCAATACCTGCGACAAGTTAGCAAGCGAGTCAACTTTACAACGTAGGGATAGGAGCTATTTTCAAGAGCAAGCGCCATGTGTGACAAAGAGAAATCTTCCTCCGGATTAGCAAGGTCTCACGTACTTCTGAAGCATCGTCTTCTCCTCTGGAACAACCTGCTTCCCCTCAGGAGACAATACGACGGGCTTATTTAAATCGGGTTGCTTTCCAGGCGCGGTCACAAGAACCATAGCTTGGGGCCCGAAATCTCTCGTCTGCCCCGCATCGATCCTCACGCCACGGAGTGCCGCGCTGATCGGCTCGCCAGACTGTTCTACCGACAAGATGAGGGTCGGCGAATATCCCTTGCCGAAGTTATCTACGGACGCAACAGAGGCCGAAGAGGACCACTGCCCGGCTGCGGGGTCATAGACGCCGACGCGTACCAGCTTCGTCTCATCGGGTAGCTCGGGCGCTTCGTATGTGAGGACTTGGGCATCAGAGGGTGCAAGCGTGTCGAATTGGAGCTCAGCGAGCGGTACAGGTGTTGCTGGCGACGGCGTTACCGCCTGGATATAGATGGTCGCTGTTCGCTCACTAGCGCTGGCAAAGCTTGCCAACGCGAGGCCGGCAAGTCTTGATAATATTGTTGCAGGCTTCATAATGTGTATTGGTGCATCAATGGAACGTCTTATCTCTGGTTGTAGTATAAGAAAGGAGTCTATTAATCTAAAACAAATGATAAATGATTGACTCTCTCTGCGGATAAAAAGGTAAGGTACGGGTACAGAATACCTCAGGTTAGGTAAGCGCTTAATGACGGCAGGTTACCTAACGCAAGGATACATAAGTGGACCAGGGGTTTTCAGTTAGTGTACCAATACTGTGCAGCAACTGGCGGGCTCCTTTGATCGGCAAGGCACCCGCAAGGCTCAGGCTGTCTACTATGTATGTCACCCTCATTTTCAGACCGGAAATAAACCAGCAAAGAGTAGATTTGTGAAGTCGCACTTAACTCATTTGATCTTCACAATCCCTTCAATAAACATTCAGGAATGTAGATTTTTAAGAGTATTCATGCCCAGTTAAGTCGTAAGAGCACAGACCTAGGTAGGCACACTATCCAGGTAAGCAGCCGCATCTCAGCTGAAGAGGCTGCGCCAGACTTCAGCAACGAAATCCCATAATCATTTCACCTGCCTTTTATGCTGGCTGATTTAAGTATGAGGACGCGTTAGGGACTGGACGCTGCGGTATAAATTTGTGATATATGCCACCCAGGGACCAACCACCGAACCCTGTCCGAACTCCAGACCCTTTTCCCGTCATGATTTTATGATATTTACAATGTCCTCAGTTTTCTTCCTCGTCATCGAGCTCGTCTGTCTCCTCATCTTCTGGAGTAGCGGCCTCCGCCTCTTCTTGAATGACATACCCGTCACAACGATCTACTAGCCCTTTATAATACGCTTCTAGGACTTCCGGGACAGGCACTATCCTCCAGTCCACTCGGTAGAGAAACTCTAACTCTAGGAGCTTCAGCTCCGCCACCTTTACACCGCCAACGCGCGCGTAAAACGAATTGTTCCAGAAGGAGTCGGAGAGGCCTTTCCCAGCCACAGTAGCCGCAGTGATCAGGAATCGATGCACAGTCAAAGTGTTGATGGTAAAGTCTGTGTACAATGCGCACAGCCGGTCGATATAGTATACCATAGAAAGTAGGAGAGGCGGGGTCAGGGTGGCGTGTTTCGCCAGTCGCTGTAGATAGTCCAAGACGGAGATGCCTGGTGCTGTTCTGCAATTCAGGAGGTGAGTGTTGCTGCCTAATTATGTGGAAGAGGGGCAAGTGCCTTACCGAGAATGAAATCTCGTGAGATTACCGCTCTTCATAGCCAGAGAGTCGTTTGTTTCAATTAGTTCCCCTATCATGTTGGCGATAAGGACGACCATGTCTTCAACGTCGCATAACTCGTAGCGCGACGGCAGTACTTTGGGTGGGCTTGCATTGGGTCTCGTGCGTTTGGGAGAGGTGGATGGGCCGGCCTGGACGGGGAACACACTGCCATGGTCCTCCGAGCTACGTCTTTTTGCTGGGGAGAGCGGGTTCGTCGACTGCTTGTCCGGCTGGGCAGTCGACGGGCTCACCTCCGAAGGCGGCTCTGCGATCTTGGGTTCAGGCGGGGCAGGCGGTGTCGTTATTTTCTCAGCGACGGAGTTAGGTGCGGGTTTGCGCGGAGCAGGCCCATCGGCGGCTCGTAGAGGAACCGTTGGGTCGAAGGGCTCCATGGGTGAGTACTGCGTGGCTGCATCCACACCCACATATTGCCTGGGCCGGGACAGCGAGGGCGACCTGTGCGGGCTGGGCGGCGACGGGGACGGGTGCAGGTGCAGGGCCGAGTGCTTGGAGTGTGCTTGCGACTGCGATTGCGAATGGCGGCGGCGCAACGAAGCGGTTATCTTGGGGGAGTGGTGGGGGGAGCGGGTCGACGGCGGCAGCGGTGCAGCATAGCGGAGGTCGCGCGGTGAGGCAGAAGCGCTCGTGGGCCGTGGCGCTACAGGAGACGAGGTCAACATGGTCTCCGGAGCATCGTGGAATGTGTCTCGGGTCGGGGAGCACGAAGGCTCGAGTCAGAGAGAGGCCGCGACTGTCGCACCAAATCCGTTTACCGTAGCACGACACAGCGGTTTTGGTGGGGTGCAACGTTCTTAGGGCAAAGTGTATTATGTTGGTCACTCTCTGTCTGTCTGTCTCGCTCTCTCGCTCTCTCTTTCTGTCTTCAGTAACGATGATGGCGATGATGACAAGGTCGCAGCCGTCCCAGCTGGTCAATCTATGGCGATGCGCAACAGCCGTACATGACCTCTCGGACGGCTGGTTTGGAGACGGGACGTCTTGACCAATTTGTCGGCTGCTGGCATCTGAATATTCTAAGAGCCATGCATTACACGCATGTACTAAGTTGGGTACGCAGGTACACACTATCAAAGATTTCTTTAGGAGGACACTTACGTACCTAAATTCGCCGGCAAGGACAGGCCGAGTGGGCCAGTCCCGCCTTGTTGTTCGGTTGTCATCGCTATCGATGCCCTACGCAGTGCCCTACGCATTAGTAAGGACTTACTTGAATAAGGAGCCCTCAAGGCCTTCGATTATTTCACGACGTCGATGAACAATACTCTAAAGTACCCCGGTACGAGACTTTTATCTTTTTAATCTTTAGACACATATTTGACGGACCTATCTTGATTGTCAGTATTGTGAGGTGACGCCCTTTGCACAGAAAGAAATCTCATACCTATCAAATAACATCCTAACCTAGTAGTACATAGTACTGTCAAGATTTCCTCAATACAACTTACCCCAAATCTCAGCAGTTAATCTTTTATAAAAACTCCCCTTCTCCTATCAAAGGTCTTACTTGAATGTAAGGAGGTACACGTGTAAACAAGCGAATTGCTCTTCTCTGAAGCGCTGTTAAAGGTGCTGTTTTTTACTATCCAAGATCATATGGACCGTTATCTGCACCCAACTAATAATATGTTCTACTACATGTACACGGAATTCCACATAAGGTTAATGCTTCTATCTACACATCTTCAAATAAAAGTGTTTGAAATATCATGGATAGGATGTTCCGTGTTATACTATAGCTGCAGTGAGTATGCATGATGTAGTATACCTAAGTAGCATTAAAGATGTGTACAACCGTAGCCGGCGTCAAGGTTACCATGCGCCGGTTTCTTGCCGGAGGACCGGGGAATAGGAGCTTAGAATGTGTACAAATGTGGAGCCGTCCCGCCTGTCACAGGTGCACGAGCCAGCCCCTTAAGCCGGTATTTAGCGCTTATCTATTATCAATCTACAGGGGCAATGTCCAATGCCTGATTAGCGTGCAGTGGCATTGCGCGCGACAACGCCGACTAACACTCTGTTCCATCAAACTGTCTTGCAGACAACATTCCCCAGGAGAAGGGGTTGATGCATTTGCCGTGTGGTCGGCACCTTTCAATATTTAGGCTCCAGTTCGCGACTAGCCGCTCAGATGGATCTTGATCCGCAGGCAATCATCGCTCAGCTCAATGCGAGTCCAGCTGACCGGATTGCTGCTCTTCGATCGCTCAAGAATGACGTTGTCGGCGATGTCCAGAAGAAGACACTATGGGTTCAACACGGTCTGGTACCACACATTGTGAGGCTCCTACTATCCAGCGCCCCTGAACGAAATCGGAACGGGAAGGGAGCGCGGCAGACCTTCGCGACCCTCGATGCCTTCACCGAAGACGAGACTGTTCAGTTACAGGCTTTACAGTTGTTAGCAAGCTTTGCCACCGGTATGCCACAAGTTTCGCACCTACTTTCGACGCCCGCAGCGCGAAGCTAATGCCTGTATAACTCACTTCTAGCCGGCCCTGCATTTCTCCCGCCCCTTTTCGCTTCGCGGGCGTTGCAAGCCGTCTTAAGCGCATCCTACCTCCAAAACGAGCATCCCGAGATTGTTCTCGCCGCCCTTCGCGTAATAAAGGACCTGACAGTGGCTACTGCGTCTGCCTCAGCATCTTCACCTATCAATCTCGTATCTCTAGCAGACATCATATTCACCGATCCCCATTTAGAGAGCTTGCGCCAGATCTTATCGCACCGGACGTCTAGTCATGACGCCGAAACTCAGATAATAATCGTTGCGTTCATTATCAGGAATCTCTGCCTCGAGGAGCGCCATCAGACCGCTCTAGTGGACACCGGCATTTTAGATGCGCTTGCCACGAGGATAGCAGCTTTTGCCTTCACAGAGGGATACGTACTACCGAAAGCCGAGGTGCGCGCTCAGATAGAAGGACTGGGGGATTATATACCAGAACCCGTGCTCTCTACTGGAGGCTTGAACGAGGTGCTCGGCGCGGTTGCTTCTATTATAAGCGACTCGCCCTTCCATGTTTGCAAACTCGTGTACAACCCCTCTATCCTTGCCATCTTCCCCAATTTCAACAATGGCGGGAGTCACTATTCCAAATCCCCGCCGGAGTTCATTGTACTGCCGGGATTAAGGCCCTCGAGGCCAAAGGAGCCTGAACTTATGGATTTGCTGCTCCCTAAGACGCCATCATATCCTCGTGTATATTGGAACAACGGGGGTTTCTCATCTGTGAGCGCCCAATCTTCTAGAGAGAGCCCTACCACTAATGGTCGGCCATCCTCGAAACTTCAGACAAGTCTTGTATCTTGGACCCCACCCGAAGAGAATCTGGCCCGCAGTACAGATGTAGATGTTGCAGATGTTGAAACTCCTCTAGTGCCGTGGCTTATCCATCTGGTTCGCACGCGTCATGGGAGCGAAGTGCTAATGGCCGCCTCCGTACTCGCATCGCTCTTCAAAACTGGGTTTTCGTATAAAGCGAGAGAAGCGAGCATGGGGCTGTTGGTAGTCCCGGTCCTGTTAGGGCTCCTCGAAGACGCTGAAGCGAAGATGAAAGAATCTGGAAATGGCTGGATGAGCCGCGATCTAAGAGCCAAATTGGATATTATCGAGGAGACACCATCAGTCCTCGCTCGCCTCATCACAGATAGTGAGCCTATGCAGAAGGCTGCATTCGAATGTGGCGCAGCTAAGACGATATGTAAGCTCCTGAAAAGTAGCTATGATACGCCCTTGGCTGCAATAGAGTCTCGCCCCTGGTCACCGAGTGGTAACGGCATTGATGCCCCGAGCAATCTCCCATCCGAGTGTCAGTTGGGTGACGAGGGCCAACATGCACATGTTATGCACCGCAGAAGGGTGAGAGAGACAACTCTAAGGGCGATTGGCGCGCTAGCAACTTTCAAAGAAGACTATCGTAAAGTCATTGTAGACCAAGACGTGGTGACCTATATAATCGACTCTCTAAACCAGTTTCCTAGGAACTCGAAGCAGAAAGATCAGGATATGTCGTACCGCGGCAACTCTGGAACCAAAGCGCACCTGCCTGAACAGAACTCTGTATCAGTCATCATCGCCGCGTGCTACGCTATTCGGATGCTGTCCCGGTCGGTAAACACACTCCGCACTGCCCTGGTTGATCATTCGGCGTCAGAACCTCTATTCCGCCTGCTTCGACACCCCGATGTCGAGGTCCAAAATGCTGCCACTGCCTGCATATGCAATCTGGTCACAGAATTTAGCCCAATGAGAGAAGTGAGTGATACCTCAAAGGTCACGATCATGGCGCACCTTACTAACAACTAGTCTTCTAGCCTCTTATTGACGCCGGTGTGCTTAAAGTCTTATGTGAGCACGCACACTCGCAAAACTCGGCATTGAGATTAAATGCGTTATGGGCTCTGAAGCATCTTGTCGATTCTGCCAGCATAGATCAGAAAAAGCAATGCGTAGAGGAACTTGGATCTGGTTGGCTAGTCAAGCTTATTTGCGACGATACAGAAGACGAGGCTCTCTTTTCGGCGAGGGCACGGTCCGAAAGACAGTCAGCCTCGACCACACCTGATGTCATGGACGAAGATGTAGACATGAGCTTTGTAGACGAACAGAGTCGATCATGGCTTGCGGGTTCCCTCCACAAGACTACACCGGCTTCCCCCAAATCGGATATTCGCATCCTACAACGAGCAGAATCGCGACTGGAAGCCCTTAGAGAGATTGAACAGAACCCCGTTCGTAAGGCCAGGCACGATGATCTCGCCATACACGAACAAGGTCTTGGCTTCATCAGAAATTTGATTGGCGGGGCGCACTCCGGAAACAATCCGGATTCTACCAACGACACAACAGAGATGATTGACCATCTTCTCAATGTCATTGGCCAGGATCGTCTATTCGCGATTTTGGCCTCGAAGTTAAAGCCCAAGGTCTTGCACCCCTATAACCGACGAGGCACCAGTGGTAGCGAAACTCGAGTCCTTCCCCCTCAAGTCAAGATCATAGAAGCGGTCATATATATCTTGGTGCATATCGCCGCGAGCATCCCTCGACATCGACAACTAGTCATCGCGCAGACAGATCTGCTCAAACAGTTGGCTAAGCTGTTTAATAGCCAGGATCGGGAAGTGCGGGTGGCACTGTGCCACTTGATCAACAATCTAACCTGGCAGGATGATATGAGCGACGCGAGTGCTTGTTCACAACGGGCGACAGAGCTAAGGAACCTAGGGTTTCTCAGGAAGTTAGAAAGCCTAGGCCAGAGTGACGACGAGTTAGACGTGCGGGAGCGCGCCAAGTCTGCTCTGTGGCAGATGAAACATGGTTACTAAGGGGACCGAGAATTGAATTAATAGTCATGGGTTTTATGATTACCTAGGTACATAAGGGCACAGGAAGAGGGGGGCACTTCAACAGCAATTGAAGTTTGTATCAGCATGCACAGTAGACGCAGCGGAAACCGAGCATACCCGGCGCAAGGCGTCTGGAACAATTGTATTCATCAGATTTATTTCACAACGAAGCGGATACGCGTTGATTTTATCCAGGCTACTTGAACCTAAACGCTTCTATTATGCGTCAGGGGGGTCCAACGAGCTTGATTCAATCAATACAGCATCGCACTATAACATCACACGGTGCAAAGAAGGCAATGAGAGCCAGGCAATACACACATAAGAATGTATTTAAATTCAGGCATATAAGAAAGAAAAACGCTTCTATCATCGCACCTTTTTCCCATCCGCTTTCCTCACCGTCCCAGCCCTCGGCAGCCCCACGCCGGCAAGGAAGCACAGCTTCCCGAGAAACGGCACGACCGTCGCGACGACGGCCACGGCGTTCACCGCGCTCCAGCGCAGCGGGTTGAAGAACCAGTCGGCGCCCATGCTCTGGACCAGACTGGCCGTGTAGAATAAGTCGCTGATGGCCGAGGCCGCCAGCGTGTGCCGCCAGACGCGCACGTCGTCTCTGGCGCTACTGGAGCGTAATGTTACGAAGTCGTGGAAGGCTAGCATCAGCCAGGACCCTGTCATCTGCGTGAATAGGGGTGATAGTGCCGGTGTGTAGGGCACGCTGGGCACTGTTGAGCGCAGGAGCGCTGATGGGAAGAAGAAGGCTTGTACTGCGCCTGCTGTTGCCAGCAGGGGCTCGAAGGTTGTGAAGAGCAGGCGGTAGGCGCGCGGGATTGGTGGGGTTGAATGCGAGGCTGACATTGTAATGTGATTGGGTTGCTGTAAATATGACTTTTCACCTAAGTACTATAGCCTATGTGGATTGGGTGGGATGGATGATTGGTGATGCTGCTACTGGAATGTTCTTTGGTCCCTATCACGGTGATGCCGTGTTTCGGCTACTCGGTATGCATAATAATGAGTGCCTCTTTGGGTAACGATTGGTCTGTATGAAGTATCTGATATTATTAGAGGTGAGGTTATTGTCAGCGCCACATGCTGACAGTTCCCCCATGTTTTCCACAGAATTGTGGCTTTAGCTGACAGACGCACATGACCCTTCTGTCGGTATGCTGTATATAGCTCAGTTAGTAAGCGCAGACGCTATTTGTAGGAGGTTAGGTCGGTCCTCGACCCATCCCACGTCCAGTATAACACCAAAAACACTACTATTTCAAGCGCCGGCCAAACAGCCAAGAAAAACAGGAAATATAAGGGAATTGAAGACAATGAATATTTGAAGGCTTCATTTTAAGATTGGTTTTCTGATTTTACTCAGGCGTTTGATTCTTCTTTTGTCGTGGGTTTTGATGATGGGATGTTTTTGTTGTATCGACTCTGTAGGAGGTTAGATCGGCCATGTAGGTGTAAGCACTTTCGCTGGCCGATTGATTCTCGAGGATTCCTTCAACAACACTATGAGACACCCACCATTGCCGGTTCATCCGGACTTCTTCAACACCCCCAATTGAGTCACCTCGACTCAAATCAACGGCTTCCCCTCTAGTAAGTATTTTTCGACGCTTCACCAACACCCACAACTCGCATACCGCCCGCATAGTAAGTGACAGCGATGAGTCGCTGCTGGTCGCTGATCACCTACCCGGAACCAGCCAATCGTGGCCCGTGCATAAATGGGGTACCACGTTCAGATGCAGGCGACTAACCCCGGACGGCCTAGTATATACTCATTAACACGTCAACTACCGACATGCCCGAGCAATAAGGTAGCGTGTGTGAGGCTCTAATATGGATGTGGCTTCTCCCCACCCGGACAGTATTCTCCTACCTTCTTTCCTCTACTCGTCACTGTCGTGACTGTTACATCTAGACTGCATATGCATGACGTTGTCGCGTAATGTTTACTACCTGAGATGATGCTGTGTTTGTACTATCTATTCCATTTAGTGTATGAGCAACCATCGAGCTCATAGGTTGACCGCCGTCGTCGTCGCGGTTTGCCTATAATACTATCAAATAAGTAGTATTTAGTAGAGGGATAGTAAACGGAAAGGAATGGATCGTGTCGGCGATCGGCCGCGACCAGGGTCGAAACCGGGGCCACCACCTCTATTTTTCCTCTTTCTATCTGATGCTATTTGATGCCGGGCCTAGCCAGAAACGCTCCAATGCATAGACGTGCAAAACGTCTGATTCGATCGTCATGTGTCACGACATTGACGACATTCGACCCGGGAACCACCGGCATTTGCCGGCACCTCCATTCTTTGGGGGCAATTCTTCCTGGTTCGACCGACCGACCGAAAAAATTGTGCATCTTATTAGACTACCATACCTACAATCCCCAAAAATGGCATCCGGTACTGCCGGCTACTGGCGACAAATTGAGTCCATCGCCAACTCGGCCTCGCTTCTAGAGGCTTCCGCCGAAGTTACTATTCTGAGTGAAAGGAAGAGAAAAAGGTATCCCACTTTCTTACACTTCTCGCTGTTTCGCTTATTCACGTACTGCATGCTCACTGGTATGCACTTGAGTAGAGTAAGAGTGATACCAACAATTCTTCACTTAAAGCACATATGGCGCCAATGTACATAGCGTACTATGGAATCCGGGGTAGGTGACAGGGGAACTACTAAGTCTGCTAGCTACGGCACTTAATTACATACCTACTACTTCTACTGAGTATTATAGTTTTTGGGACCTCTTGTTATGGGTACTTTGTGCAGTACTGTCCGCGGAAGCCTCTCGCTTGGTCCCTTGCCATTTGAAGATCGTCGGCTGTCGAAAGCCCATGCAGCCAAAAAGACAGCTCGATCCACTCGCGTTCCGGCGGCCCCAAAGGTCGACACCTGACCTGATGGTTGCCAGACCCGGGCGGGAACCGCAGAAGCTAAGTGGCTTCTCCGGCGACGGGAATGTGCTTGGGTGTGATTTATCATCATGGCCTCTGTCAGACGTCAGTCGATCATGAGATTGGCCGTCTTCGGCCAGCTCGGACTTGCACCACGCTGCTGGCTCGTCTAGAGCCTTCCAGTCCGCGAGGTGAATCAGTACTGGACCTGAATCGAGATCTGAACTCTCTCTCTCTCTCTCATTCACCCACCCCTCCGAGGGGCCCTTTAAGTTCATTCATGCAGATATAAATGTTACCCCTCCGCCCACCACTACCCTACTTCTATTTCATCATACATCGGGGTCCAACAACCACCTTTCCGTGAACTTAGTACAATTACCAGCCAGACTTCTCCCAGTGACGGTCACTTAGAACAGCTTCATCCTCATCGACACAGAATAACTCAATTCGCCTTGTCAACATGCCTGCTCTACTCTTAGGTCGTGGGAACGGCGCGTTAAACGCGAACCCGCCAAGCGGCAGCGAGGAACTCAGTGTCAATGGCAGTGACTGGCTTTGGGCAGTGACTGCCATCTACGTCGTCTCGTTCCTCGCTTTCTTTGGGTTGACATTTGTGGCCCGGTCTGGCGAGAAGATCTTCCACTACATCTTCACTATTGCGCTGCTTGTCGGTTCCATCGCCTACTTCGCTCAAGCCTCAGATTTGGGTTATGTCCTAGTCAGCCAAGTCAATTCGAGCCCGAGACTTGCATTGAGTCGACAGATCTTCTGGCCCAAGTATGTGAACTGGGTCGTGAGCTTCCCGGCCGTCATCTCCGCCATCGGGCTCCTGAGCGGCGTGCCGTGGGCAACTATCCTCTACAACATCTTCCTTTCATGGACATGGTAAGTGACTTATCGTCCGAAGACGTAATGCGATAAGTCGGGAAACTGGTACTAACCCGAGCTAGGGTCATCTCATACCTCATCTCAGCATTCACCACCTCCAACTATAAATGGGGCTTTTACGCATTCGGCACTGTCGCATGGTTGCTGCTGGCCTTCAACACGTTCAGTGCTGGCTCATCAGCTAAGCGCGTAGGCGTAGGTCGCGACCACACGCTGCTCTCCGGCTGGGTCAACCTGCTCTGGCTCCTGTACCCCATTGCATTCGGTCTGACTGATGGCGGAAACCGCATTGGCGTCACTCCTGGTTTCATCTTCTTCGGCATTCTCGATGTGCTGTTGGTCCCCGTCTTGGCCTTCGCCTTTATCTTCCTCGCTCGCCGATGGGACTACGGCCAGCTGAACCTGGGTAAGTGAATTTCCATGAGAAGGAAGCGAACGTTCAACATTGAATGACGACTAATGATCTCGACAGCTTTCACCCGGTACGGACGTGTCCACAACGCTGGCCAGTTCCCCGAAAAGACGACGGCGGCCCCCGCTGCCAACCCCACCGTGACTGCATAAGTTATTCTCGGTCGTCGGATGGCCTTAATCATTGGCCGTATCTTTGATCTCCGCAGTTCTTACGACGAAGTTCTGCCGGGTGACAAGATCATTGGTCTAATGTCGCATTGCATCGCATCGCACCCCTCTATCTAATAATCGCCTCAAACTCTTTCGTCTACGTTATGGTTCAGGCGGCATCACTCGCTTACGAATGTCATGATCTCCATGATTAATACCCCTTTCTTTCGTTACTTGTAAAAGACATATACCCTCATTTGGTTCGGTGGCAGATACCCTTGATACCGCTGGTTAATGGCATGGTGTTCTCCGGTGTGGGAGTAAAAGATGGAGTGTAATCCTCAGAGAAAAGCTACTTGATAGTAATATAATGTTGCCTCTAATCATGCGCTCCGTTGACGGATTTACGCTCGCGCTTGTGTAATAGTGGCGCATCGCTGCTTGATGTTCGATGCTTCATAGCGATTCTGGATTCGGTATTCGATCTGACTACCTATCTAATCACGGCGTACTGAATACTTTTCTCACATTTATGCAGTTCTTTGCTTTCGTTTTTTCCCTGAAAGGTCTAATCCAATTACCCGTCGCTCCTCCTAAGGACGCAGCTTCCGACTCATAAAAAAGTGCCCGCGGCCCGAGGATTTCCCAAGTCCCTTTGTGCATGGTAACTGCGATACGAATATTTGCAAAACGCCGAGAAAAGAAACTCGACCGGCTATGGTATGGAGACTGAAATTTTCCCCTTTCGAAATTCTGAGCATACACCGAATCAAACCTAATCAAATTCATCCGTTAATATGCGGTGAATGCTTCCATTTGGTAGCGCTCTATCATCCCATAAGCTCGATACAATTCACAACGAACACCCCTTTCTGCTTAGAGAACGGACATTATGGATCCGCAGTGAACTGAGCTCTCAGCCAGGTCTAAAATTCCTTCTTACGCGACGCCAGCCATGCGTGATCCGCTGGCGTCATCTAATGGCGCCTTCAAGTCTAGGCCTGCCAGGGTGCAGTGAGATCGCCCTTGTGAGGCTTCACGGCTTTGGCCGGCGCAACATAGTCGAAGTATCCCAACAGGGATATAATGTTGATATCCTGGGGTCCGCGGATCATAGACCCAGTCGAGCTCATAAAATTGTGAGGGAAACCAAGGTCGAAATCGTAGCCGCTCTCGATCTCCTTGATGTCCTCGGGAGAAAGCTCGAGGCCGAGGGCCTCGATGTTCGCCTTCAGGTGTTCGACCTTGCGACCTCCGAGGACGGGGAAGACGTACGGTGCCTGAGACCACTATTAGCAAGGAGTATTCTTGGGGCCTTTGTATAGGGGTTATATTCATTCACCCACCTTGCTGAGAGCATATGCTAAAGCCACACTAGTAATAGGAACATCATGCCGCTTCGCCACGGCGTCCAAGACCTTCGACATCTGCTCCTCGCGCCCGACCAGCAAAGAAGGCGGAACATTCCGCGCGCCACTGTCCGCCTTGCCGGGCGACTTGAAGTAGCCGCCGCCCAGGACGCCGAACGGCTGAAACGCCATCCCCTCGGCCTGGCACATGGGGATGACCTCGCGCTCGAGGTCGCGCTCCTGCGCCGAGTAGCGGCCCTGGTAGATGGAGAAGGGCCGCAGGCCGTTCTGGCGCGCGTACATGTTCGCCTTGGCCACGAGCCAGGCGGGCGAGTCGCTGATGCCTAGGTAGAGGACTTTGCCCTGGGTTACGAGGTTGTTCAGGGAGTGCATGAGCTCGGGGATCTCCGTGGCGTAGTCCCAGCCGTGGACGTAGAGCTGAGGGTATTATTAACATTTGAAGTTTAGGAAGTACTCCCCGTCAAGTTTTTCCGTCATTTCGAGGGGAAAGGGAGGGGATAGACTCACGATGTCGACGTAATCAGTCCGCAGCGCCGCGAGACTGTTGTGTATCGAGATGTGCAGGGACTTGGCGCCCGTGCCGCCGTAGTTGCTCTGCTGCACCGGCTGCCCGGATTTAGGGCTCATGGTGTACTTGGTGGAGATCACCATCTCGGCGCGGCGGCCGGGGTTCTGCTGCATCCACTCGCCGATCCAGCGCTCGCTTTGGCCTGCTTGGTAGGTGTTGGCCGTGTCGATGAAGTTGCCGCCGAGGTCGTAGAACGCGTCGAGGAGCTCGAATGCCGACTCCTTGGTGCATTCGCCCATGCCGTGTGACCATGCGTTTCCGATGCCTTTATTCAAGTCAGTTTGTCGTTGAATGGAAGCACGTGGACTTAGGGTATAATAATTGCGTACTCATACCCCCTAGGCAGAGGGGGCTGACACGGATGGATGCCGACGGGGCCAGGAGCCGGTGTCGCCCAAGCAGGCTCTTGGGGGCAGCGGGAGGTAGGAAGGCCATCTTAATGGGTCCGGGACGAGATCAGGCGCGATGAGAAGAAGATAATAATGATAAGTAGCGAGCCGTGTTTAGTTTGTTAAGTTGGTGATAGACTGACTGATGTCCTTGGAGGAAGATGCCAAGATATTGGCGACGGGGTGCCATTTTATATTCAGATCCGTCTCTGAAGTACGTCGAAGACTTTCCTGTACGAATAGTATATCTCAAATTCTCTTCTGATATTGGTATCTTAGTTACTGTGAAGTCCGTCATGTTCTACACACTCATACTATTGAATACGCGTATTACGGGAGGTACCCGACTCTATGTCCGTGTTGGAGATAAGAGAAGTCCGAAGTCCGTGTAACCAACACTGTAGATTTGTAAATTAACGCTACCTGGAGATAGATTGGTGCAATGCGGTATCAACGGCTATAAGAGACTTAAGACTCCGGGTGGACTGAGTTCTCAATTCTGCTGAATAACTGGTTGACGGTCGAAGCTTCTTGGCAGGGAATCGTATCTGTTAGCACAGTTATAATGGCCCAGGTTGTTGCCATATTAACATTGTGATATTTATCCCTTGAATATCAATCGCTTTATAAATTCGGCATACCATGAGACAGCTTCAGTTCCTATGTTGCTCAGCGGGTTTATGTAGCAACTATAGTTCTGCCACAGCATATGGTAATTATACTCCAACACATGTGTAACTGACTCAAAGCTTACCTACATTGCCATTCATTGACGTACTACTAAAATGGCGCAACACAATTAGGCAGGTTTCTGAACAAAAGCAGCAAGCGTTAAGTATTTAGACAATACCGGCGGTTAGGCTACAGCGTATACTCTAAGATGTCCGTGTTCGTGCTCTGTATAAGGAGGATTTGGGGGTTAATTTAGCGCTGAAAAGAGTACATACCCAAAGTAGAAGTCGACCCCATCTTATAGTTATGGAAATAATTAGTTATCTCCGCATAAAATTATGTTAGTGGAAAAGCGTAGTACAAGAGTAATGATACCCAAGAAGGGACTTATTAAGTAGTCAACTCTTAACAAACACAACGATCAGCATAGTCTGTAATACTAGCCATTTATTATTCTACGCTTGTAAATTACCATAATCAATAAAATTGCGAAACCTTTGGGCATTGAAAATTTGGATCGAGAAAGTTCGTGGTAGGTAGGGTAATTGATATACCGAGCAATTACTAGTGATTGCCGCAACTCCGCTATCACCCAGGGTACGTTTTGTAATATCATTATCACAAGGGCTGGACAATCATACACTACAACAATCTGCGCTATACGCGGTTAGCATTTTGATGACTTCAATAGTCTGGCCGCGTTAATAGGTAGTTACGCGAATTTTGTATTGGATTTAACATTACTATTATAGAAACGACATCAGTTAACCCCTTTTAACGCTTGACATCCGACATAGACAGTCAAAAACCGCTCGACGAACCTGCCTCCCCGGTGTTATAGAGGACTTCTACTAACTATCCTCCTTTTTGACACCTCTTCGAGCATCTCTTTTATGTATCCATTGATCCAGTACCCACTGAGTCTCTCAGCATTCAAGGCAACAGCTCCCGATATATGGCCAAGACAAACGCCATCTCCAGCGCCACACCAGCAATCGAACGGTTGAGCCATGCGGAATTCTTATTTGGGCCTTAGAATCAGTATTTCGTTCGTTTATGACACCTCGAGTTTTGGGGCTTTCATTGGGGTTTACCAGGAAGGGGAAACTTCCGGTCAACATGACGCCCTAGAGGGTTAGAAAACCGTGGACTACTGACCTGTGCTGGGGTAAAAAAAGGTGAGTACTATGAGATCTCTATCAGTAACGCAAATTCGAGGCAGGAACTTAACTGGGGTTTGGAGCTTGAGAACAAATTTTTGTAGTTCACCAAGGTTTTAGTTAAGGAGGGGAAAAAAAGAGGGGGGGGAGGCAGGAAATATTATTAACATAAAATCAGATGTGATATAAGAGCAAAGTCTTTACGCACCGTCTCCCTTTTTGAGATCGCGGTTCCTACTCGCTCGAATCTCCATTCGCTCCATATCCCATTCTAGGGACGGGACGCAGCTATGATTGATGTAGACGAGGTCGGATCCAAGCTCTATATGTAGGTTCCTACCGACCTAAAATCATTTACAAATGTTGATATTAGTTAAGATACTTTTCTTTAGTGAAATAGTTTTTTAGTATTAGAATATGAGTTCTGACCTGGACAGACCTCCACGTGGGCCGTGGCACCGGGGTAACACCCATGATGCGTGTAAATAATGCCCCAGCCGGCAGGTCGACAAGTGACTCAGCCCACGCTTTGAATTCGCCTTTGCCATTCTTAACTATCAGAAGACGTTTGAGATCTGAATTCACCCAGGCAGGCAGAAGATCCGTCGCCTCGGTCGAGGCCACAGGCCGCCTCTCACTACCGGAGAGATCTGAAGGTTTTGCCATTGTGAGAATTTTCCCATGGGGCGCTGGAATTGTACACTCTCCTCGTAGAGAGAAACAAACAGGCTGGTTTTATAATCCTAATCCCCTCGAATTCACGGACCGAGGGAAGATGACGAGTCATTTATTCTAGTTCACAGACGCTCCACCGTCCCCCCTCTACTTAGCTTAGCGTACTTACACATTCAACAGGAAAATAATCTGGCGGTTTTCGCGGCAATCGTAAAATACATCACTTATTCGAAGCATGCAAAAGTACTGGCAGTGACGTATTGACACTAGATTCAACCGTGAGGAGTCCTAGTGCCATGACGGTCCTCTCTTCCGCATTGGTAAGCGAACGTTCCCCTGTGACGCTATGCCGAGTTGCCGGCCACGCCTATCTACTCTATTGGTATTGGCGAGAATGTCGGACAACTCAAGCGACATGGGACGAGAATCCCGTCCAATGACGTGGGATGAATGAAGAAGCTTTCGGAACCAGAGACTCATGATCGTTGGCGGACAATCAGCTTAGGACATCTCGAACCCCTCAGCAGACGGTTGTCCCGACGGTTTGGGTTGCATTCTGATTGGCTGCCAAGGCGCTCGACTGGCTCCCAGAGAAGATATCATAAAGTGTGTTGGTCAGCGCGTTGCGTCCTCGCTTCCCACCCCAATACAGCCGGGCCGAAGCTTATGGCCTGATACAGCGCTATGTAGGATGGCTATTGGCTATGGCCAAGATAAGTCATCAATTTGGCCCTTCGCTATCACCCCCCGGTGGTAAGCGTACCAGTAATGCTGGCCGATCAATTAGCGGTTGTGAGAGCCTATAGCCTTCATGCTGACGTTGATTCTAGTGCGCTTACGTCGAAAGGGTTCAAGCTCTTTATAGCGGGCGCCAAGAAAATGATGAGTAAATAAGTGAAGCAAACTGCGTTACCGTCGTTTGCATCACTCTTGGTCTAGTTAGAGCAAGTGTGTACGAGAAGTGAGAAGAATCGAGGAGTTTTGGTAGTTCTGGTAGCCACACGTGTGGCTATATAATACTTAAGCTACCACCCCTTAAATCCCCTATTGGCCCTTTCCAAAGTTACACATTGCAACCTCAGTCTCACCATCTCAGTAGCCGCAGAGGCCGTCCATGGGATACTGTGACTGGCGGAGATAACTATCCGCTTCTTTCGGTAAACGAGCGCAAAATATCTCATATGCCGAGGGAGGTTTCAACAAAGTGAGCCAAAGTATGTTCGTGATATCGGAACATTTTAACCTTATTGGACTGGGTTCCACTACCACGCGACATATAGCAAGCTACCTATAGGTTCAATATGAGTGGAGAGAATATAGTGATTTGTCATGTGACTGGCTCGAGATGTATTCTTGAGCAAATTTGGTACAAACGGGGAACTGCGGTTGGGTCTAATCTAAACCATCTAGAATCGATCACGTATGTAGATATATAGTAAGGTAGTATTATAAAGCCGCGATAGTTAAGCCACGGCTACAACCCCTACGTTGCTTTCAGGTGTGTAGTGTTTGCAGCCCCTGAGGCAGAGACCAATTGAAATGCACCATGACCGTTTACCCTATGCCTTGCTACTTAAGTTGCCACGGCCACTAACCTATCATTAGGTAAGAGCATATAACGTTACCCCTTAGATATAGTTGTTACACCATGACAGCGTGAAATGATGCTGCTCATAATATACCCGGGTCAGACGGCTCATCTATGTACCGGACGTAGTTGCTGGCAAGTTATTGAGCCACCTGTTTTTATATATGTAGGTGCCCTCGAGGTAGCCAGTCCTTCGATTTACCAACGTCCCAGAGTATTACGTACCAGCAAAGGAAATTTATTGTCAGGCAGTTGATGGAAAAGCTAACACGTAATTAGACAGATTTTGTTATGGACGACTCCGCGTAAACTACCAAGCCACTCTCGAATCAGATAGACGAGCCCATCCAGCGTCGAAGAAGACATTATGGTTTTCATGTACTTCTTGTGGGATTGAAAAGCAGGATTCTCAAGCTACTAAATGAGTTTATGTATGCAGGAGATATGCCATGCATGCAGCAGGCACCTAGTATCCTCCAAATTCTGCTCTTGTTAAAGAGACGATAAATTGGGGAAGTATGCTTGGATTCACTCTTGAATCTTTAGTAATTTAAATAAGCTTCCCATTCTTTCAAGTTTTCTATTTCTACTCAACTTCTACTCGCATACGTGTGCGAGCAGAGCTCATCTGCAACTGACGTCCACTCTTATCATAACAATTGTACTCGATGGCTAAGCTATGATAAATGGGGAGTCTGTTGTCTATAACGTGAAGATGCATATGTAAGTTGGAACGTTCCTATTGGTCTGGTGGATTAATTCGTCATTCTGACTTCACAATCATCGCCGCGCGCTCTCACAACTCCAGGGGTCCCCTATCGGCGAAACCTCACCTGAGGCGCTTTATGCAGAACAATCTCGTATTCCGGTTTGGCAGCGGAGAAAATATGGTTGTATAAGGTTCGCGTGCAAAGAAACAGAGGACCGAGATGTAGAAGAGTAAGGGGAAGCCCGGAGTATAGAGACCCCCAGTGTAGCATCTTTCTTTCTTGGCGCTGTGAAAATACTGATGTTATTAGATACCCTGAGTCCATTTGAAAGCGAAGCAAGGAGAATATTAAACAAGGGGAGCACTTGTCTAAATGTTAGGACTCCTATCCGCACGAACCCGGACGCAGAGTCTCTGGAGACTAGGTCACATGTACCTCGCCTTTTTCATGTCCTTCGTCCTCTGTCCCTCGTATACGCACGCGATTCCATTACATGGCACGGATTTAGCGCCCAGAAGGCATACCTCTGCTCACAAAGCAGCGGCGCGGATACCAGTGAACTTTCCTAAGGAATTCGCAACAGCCCTGGCGATAGCTGTGACAGTGGTGATACTAGGAACAACGCTGATCTGCGTGTTCGCGCACTGCTGGCGGCCGATCCTGGACTGGAGTCAACTCGAAGGTACGGGCGGAACTAGGAAGAGGAGGAGACTGCGTAAGAAAGAGGCTTGGTTTCGCGGGGCCGACCGCAAGCTGCCGATGCCGCGATCCAGCACCCTGGAGCCCGAGGCGGAGCCGCTGTACCCCTATACGCAATTCCGTGCGCCTGGTACCTATTCCGGCCCGTTTTCCGGTCACGAGCCCCCCGTCTCTCCGGCGGTATTTTCTCGCGTTGCTATCAGCTCCCCCCGGCCGAAATCTAGGGCCTACTGGAATCAGTCGACTGCGTCACTGCCAAGTTGGGTTGAATCACAGGAGATCGAACGTCCTGCTAGTGTCGCTTATTGCTTCGATCGCCCTCAAGACACTTAGTTTGATTTATGGTATGAAGTCTCCGGGTATGTCTGGTTCAATTTATTTAACCCCTGTGTTTAGATATTCAATATCTAACTCATAGCTAGCGGCCAATCCCCTGACAGGCGTGTGACTGGGAATTGTCTGCCTGTGTCTCGCCAAATGACAAGCGTAACACCATGGCTTCGGGAAACCCATGTTCTGTGTAGAATAAGTTGTATTCTTCATAACGAATTATAGCAGCATAAGTATACTCAGTTCCAAACTTGAGGTTAAAAAAATGTCGGCTTCAATTATAGATGATGCCCTTTCTTATAGTTAGTGTACGCATTATTTAAGAGAACAGAGGCGATATCATATAGCGAAAAGGAATACATGTTACAATCTTACAACTTATCATTAGATAGTATCTGAACCTGGCGATATTGTGACAGTTAAAAATCCAAGGGAAGCCATGGACATATAATACATATTGCTTGTCGCCTACTCCCAATTATAGCAACCCTGAAAAATAGGGGGATTATGTACGAACTTATACAATCTGATAGCTCTCGACTCCAATCATTCATTTGAAGATAGCCCATCGAGATGTTAACGAAGACCAGTTGTCGTTCCCATGGCAGTATACAACACGTTGATCCGAAATACGGCACTGTCCAGATACTGTTTCTAAGTGAAGAAGATATCGTACCAGCAAACATAATAACCTTGAATGTAAAGGATCTCGATCCCCAGGACGAATAATACTGACCGCCAGGTATGCCCATACCGACACAGCGGAACGCACGTAAGGCGTTTGACAAACCCAAGGCTGCGCAGACCTCAATCTCGGTAACCCAACCACTGGGAGCGTCCGAAACCATTCCTATCGACACCGACGGTTCTAACCGGAAGGTTTCTGAGCGTACGAGCACGTTATCTGTTCATCTCCGCGAAGAGCCTGTCCAGCGGACTGTACTATGTAACGCAAGGCGTGTATTCAGTACCACATCGTACAAACCCATTGCTGTTTGCGAATGGCGATTTCTCCGAGAACAATAGTAGATAGAGACTTGTGCGTTCACGAGACCGTGTTACCTTTGTATTCTCGAAAAGAAACAAGGCGTAGCGACGATGTCGTCGTTGTTGTTATCGGAAAAGGCCCGTTTGTCGAACTTGCGACACCAAACATGGTACCGTGCTACAGTACAATATAGTAAGTACACTTACCAACCCTACTGACCCTCCCTACCTGTCTGTCCCCCGGATGGGGCGCATTTCTGGATGGTTGGGGGCTGGCTCGGTAGGGAGATCGGTAACCGTGTCCTCGGGACTCGGCTCGAGGGAAACACGTTACCGTACTCGCGATATGGCTGGTTCTGACCCTGTGTAACAGATCCCTTCATTTCGCCCGTTACCACACCGCCTTCCTGGAGGGAGAACAGAGAGGTCGGTCGGGCGGTTCGTCTCTTGGGGCATTCCCGTTGGACCAAGGGATCCGGAGTGATGGTACACAGAGATCCCAAGCGGCTATTTAGTTAGTTATCTCATCTATTCATCTACTTAGCGCTAGCATGTACGTATAGTACAGTATGCTCGATGAAACAGACTAGATAGAAAATTTCTGCAATGGTGTAATTACGCTACCAGGTAGCAGAGGTATCACCATTTTGACAGGTAACACGCACATGCACACAACTCTCGAAGCACGGGAAGAAGGGGGCAAGCATGGAATGGCGACTTTCATCTGGCTAGTACCGGTCTCCTCTCCACCACGGTGAGCAAAATCTGTGAAACTCGAGAGATTCGGACGGACGGCGGGCGTCACGACGTCAACCGCATTGCATCACTGTAACTGTAACTATCCTGAGATGCAATGCTACGACGATGGTCTGCAGGCCCCCGGCTTTTTCATCGATGCTACACGGAAAATTAGGAACATAGCAGTGCGCAGTAAGACTTTCAAAGCGTTGTGCGGCTTCCCGATGTAAATTCACTAGCTACACTAACTACACCAGCCTCATCGTATGGAGCTACTAAGTAGTTCGTTCTGGGACACTGGGCATGTGCAGTCTGCCACGGTTTTTACACGTGCATAGGGGTTCGTTTCAGACTTGCTGCTTGGCGGCCGGTAGATGATATGACTTGTCAGTTGTGAGCTATGACGCTCTCAGGGCTGGCCAGCCATTCGCTCTCCATGGTGAAGACTTGAACGACTGCCTGTTCTATGAGAAGGGCGGTTCTAGACTGTTATTCTTGCATACGTAGCAGAAGGATGGCGGGAAGACGCAGACAGAGAGAGACACCGGGAGATCACTGTGAGACTCACATTTTATCATTGGCGTTTCATGCATGCTTCCGGGTCGTGTTTCATTCATCGGCACGGGTAGCGTGGGTACCACGAGAAGCAAGAAACAGCGTGGCGTTTTTTTAGTCAGTATGCAGTGTTCATTCGGGGAGACGGAGAAAAAAAGAGGTGAAAAAGATCACACTGACACCTGCACGTGGCCACTCGTCGAGATTACTTAGCCACCTCTTCCTGTAAATCTGGTTGTGACGTGCAGTCAGTCAACCAGAGAATCGCTGGCACTATTTTCCCTACCTATGTGATAACTGCTATAGATTCGAAGAGATGCAAGATCGATCGCATTGGAAGTGACCATGTAGATCCAACTCGCATCTCCCCTGACCCTCTCATGCATACCTCATAGACGCTTGGGAATGGGTGAACGAACGTTGCGATCGGGGCAGCGGCATCCAGTATCTTGTATATATCTGCCACT
This sequence comes from Xylaria sp. FL0933, assembly GCA_022578765.1. Classification (NCBI taxonomy): domain Eukaryota; kingdom Fungi; phylum Ascomycota; class Sordariomycetes; order Xylariales; family Xylariaceae; genus Xylaria; species Xylaria sp. FL0933. Next base: position 354,579 of record MU389734.1, on the reverse strand, counting down.
GTGGGCAGGCCTTCACTGTTGCTTTCACGGTCAAGCTGTACAAACAGCCTCTTACGTGGGATACTACACTGGCAGCAACTCGTGCTAGCCAAGCAAGGAGCTTTAAAGCAGGCGTTAAGTTGCTTGTAGGGCTTACCGTCGATAGTGGCAATTCCGTAAGACCAGCCTCCCTAGCATTGTCGCATCCGAGACAAGGTGCAAAGCGTCACAACCCGCCTGCTGATTGAAGGGAGCCTGACACATATGGTAGATAGCGTGGAATGATATGGGCGGGATTATTGCAACTGTGTCTGGAATTCTTCACAACCATACCCTCAGAGAGAACTCATGTAGCCAGAGGCTAGGACCGGACTAGGTATCGACTCAGTTGTCGGGACCATGGTGTTTTGAAGACGATGGAATTAACACAGGGATTGTACCTTACTTTCTCAGAGAAAAAAAGTGCACACTCTCATTAATTCCCATACATAGCAATGAGAGCATTCTTGGCATTCTAGTATCCAGCTCGAATCGTCCTGGAATCACTAAATGGTCGGCAGTAAAGCAATGGCGCAAAGATTACATTCCTGATACTAGTAACTGATGTAGATTAGGGAATTCCTCATCTGATAGGTCGTATCACGATTAATTGATGACTAGCAGGAACCTACGTTTTTGGGCAAGCCGAAGGGGTCAAAGTCACAGTAGTTCGCCAATCATAGATATGGAGCTCAACGGCGAATAAGCTTAGGCTGGGACGATGAGATGAAAACTTAGCGTTCCATTAGATTAAGCAAAGACCGATCCCACCACCCTTCATTGAACGCGAGACGGATAAAGTATAGTACTGGAGATAGGAAACGGACACGGTTACTTAGTAGATTTCGTGGTGAATGCCAAGCGTTCGGGGCGAGCCAGATGAGGGCTCGTGATGTTGAAAAAGGTACGCTAGTCTAGACTTACGTAGTATGCGTGTGTGGCAGTCGGATCTGTAGACGCGTGCCGGTCGCATTCGTTGCGCCGTTTCGAACCCCATACCCAGGGAATCAGTCCATTGATGTGATGTGAGGGATCCGATGGGTTGGGACCAGAGACTGGCGGGAGTATAGGCAGCAAGAATTCAGCCGAGACGTCGTTACAACTACCAGGTTTCGGGAGTGGAAAGGACCATGCTGGCAAGCTGTTATTAGTTTGTTAATATACGTATAAGCAGGTACCCCAGCAAGCGCCGGCCAATCCTCCTCGTTCGTTGTGGCGTGTATCGGGTGACACATATAGGCGCTGGAGGGTGCGCCTAACTTTTGGATACTAACGAGTAGAGACCAGAACGAGGCATGACACGCTGACGTGACCGTGTTAGACATGCCTGTCTCTATCTGTCTGTAGCACAGCACTCGTTTGTGAGGACAGACAAGATGACCACCCAGTTAACCCACCCAAGCACTGACCCGACTGCCGAGTGACCCAGCAGATCTGGATGATTTGACGGGAAATAATGAGAACCAGCACACGAGAGAGCGTTGTCGGATCATGAGATGGGTTGTACTGGTTGCATCATGCATGACACTGTGACAACACGGTGCTTTCCATGCTCGTGGGCTCGCCTGCCACTGGCCACCTCGTTCCGACGACAGGAATGTGGATAAGCAGTGAGATGTTGGTACAGCAGAGACAGACGGCCGGACCCCATCGCTGAATCCCCCTATCAGGCACAGATGTAGGGACTACGCTCCCCTCCTCGAACAGGAAAGTAGAAAAAAGTTCTTACACCCTTGGCGACAGCCCAGACAGGGGTTCTTCCATACGAAGCCTGCTTCTCATTTTGCCCGTTTTGCCTAATTTGCCCACCCTACTTTGTCCAAGTTTGTCCAACTTTGCCCGGCTCTCTGCTTACGGTGCCGTAATACTGCAGTGTATTGCACAAATATTGCCCGTTGGGATCTGTGAGATCTGCTGTAGGTATTCATTGTTCGACTGGCGAGTGACTGGGGTCAGGGAAGCTGAGGGGCACGAGATTACCGGGGAGTATACCGGATCGGAGGGATTTGCTCGTGCTTTGTTTCCGACACTCGATGTGAATAGCTACAGTACACAACTGGTGTACTATTCACTGTAAGAATATACTCAGTAGCACACCACCATGGTATACACACCCAAATGTCATAATGCCACCCTGACTAACACCGGTAGTTCAACGGTTCCCCCCCAGTTGGAGTAAATACGTAGTAAGGTTTATCATTGTGGCCTGATGTTTGTTGCCCGTAACAATTGTTCGATGTACGGATACTACACGTGTAGTATACCACTATAATAGAGGGGCCAGATTGCGAAAGCCACCCAAGGGAGAGGTCATTTGTTCTCAAACAGTAGTGGAAATGACTGTTAGTGTAGATGGTGGAGAGCGTATGGTATGGCACACCCGGCAGTTCGGGTCGAGGGACTTGGTTTTTTTTTTGCGACTTATGGTAGCTACCTAAGGGAGGTTAGGTTAGGTACCTAGCCAAATTCAAGCCCCAGAAGCTCGAAGCTGGATGCGGCGGTGCATGCATTCCTGCGGCAGCTCTGGATGACAACAGAAGCTGAGCAATTTTCTTGTTGGAAGGATTCCCTGCCTCGAATGTTGATTGTAGTACACGTTTATGTACACTTGAGCAACTGTCGTCTGGCGATACTTAGTGCACACTAGAATTATTTAGTGAACCACACTAGCAAGACGGTTTGACAATTTGATTCCCAACTTGGTATGAAGTAGGATGAAAGAAATGATGGGACGTTATTGAAGATAGGATAGCGTTGGTAGGTAATAGTACTATGGAGGAATGGGGGCGTCGAGCTCCTTAATTGTAGGTAGTGCAACCGGATGCTGAATTGACGCCCAGTACTGTGTAGCGTAGAGTAGCGTGGATACAGTAATACCTAAATAGAAAAAACCTGGGAAAATGACGCGCCCCAAATACTCGGTTCTACCCGTCCATGGTCCGTGGGCAAGTGTGGTTTTTTTTCGGGTAGTTCGAACCCCTCGGTGGGCGAGGACGGAAGCAGACGGCAAAAGAACTGGAACTTGAGCTAATTTACCCTCATTTCTCTTCTCAAATAGCGCCCTAAGAGGCATGGTGGAGGTGGTAGCGAGTAGCCACATCCAGGCGCTATGACCTAGTAGGTTTAGACACTTTCTATTCCTGCTGCTCAGCATGTACCTACGTACCTACACTAGTTCACCATATTATGAGAAACCAATGATGCCTTTTTCGAGCGTCTGCTGATCCGCACCAATGGCCACATTGCCACAGTTGTTATGTATATGAAGTGGCAGGACTAATCGACAGCCAAGGTTTGCTTTTTTCGATACCGTCTGTGCTACATAAGAGTGCAGCAGCCAGCAGCAGCAGCAGCAGCAGCATCAGCGTCAGTAAACGAACATTCGTGCGCACGTATCTGGGTATCTGGATACCTGGGACCAAGGCAGTCCAGTCGAATGAGGAGCCCGCACCTGTTGACTGGGACAGCGAACTTGGACCGATGCCCTGAGCCCACGTTGGTGGGATCATACTCTGCGCCGCCCAGTCGGGGGGTTCCCTTCCTGTGAGTCCTTGTACAGCAGCCCTGTGCTACATGTAGCTTTGCTGGGATTGTACATGAAGGGGCACGATGCGACAGCTCTACTGCAGTCCAAAGCGCGCTGAGACTGGGTACACGGTACAGATGGGTACCCAGTGCTGTCAAACTCGGACCCGTTTGACATGGGGAGTGAACCAAGATGCCAAGGAGATTAAGCTTGCTAAGAGATGCGAGAGAGAGCGGGTCGATTACCGCTGGACCGTGGCGATGGCCGCAGACCAGGCAAACAGGACCGAATCGCTGGAGGTAGCGTACGAAGTACATACCTGCGAGGGAAAAGGGCACTCCAGAGGGCCCCACAGTAAACTTCCGCCTGGGTTAGCCTATGCGACCAATCATGCTTATCTCCTGTAGGTACATACAGGGTTGACAGGCTACCGACGCTGTGTTTTTTCCCTCACACTGTTGCATCTACCCTCCCCATACTTGCTTGCCCCGAGGACGTCTGGCTGGGTCCACTGGGGTAAGTGTTAAGATAACTGGAGGTAGGTACAGTGGGTCACTGTATACTGTATGCATAGACCTACGTCTTAACGCAACTAACACTCTGTGGTAAGCTACTACGTATGGTAGTAGTGTTGTCTTACCTCGAATTCTCAGCAAAATTTCATTCGATCACAGGAGATAGATAGGCTCCTGTGGATATTATTCTTATGACTCGACCTTCATGTTTTGCTACGTATGGTGTTATTATACCACCTAGATGAAGATGAGCGAGTACCTACACTACTGGTATAGTATGATTCTGTAAGCACACTGTACCAAAGATTGTCGCTGGTAAGCGAGCTACCTGGTTAATTATTCCATTATTCCATTTTGCCAGTTGATTGCTGAGCTAACAGCTAATAGCACGGCCCCGAGAGTGCTCGCACCCCTGTCTCCCACCCAAATATACTACACTAGTATGGTACTAGTGCTAATGAAAGTCGAACCTAAGCCCACACTACCCAGTGCACTAGACGCCCGCAGTGCTCTCCAGGAGTGTGGTGTACAGTATGCGCTCGACGGCTGCTAGTGCGGACTACTTGTTCCAGAAACCAGAGTCATCCATCAATCAATCAGGCCCATCCATGTGCGTCCCAGCCCGCTTTTTGCTGCGACTAAGTCTTGTTCCCTCCCTCACCCACTCGCTCGCTCGCTCACTCGTGCTGGTGTCTTGTCTCATAACTTCATTTCTATCCCGTCGCCCTCTCGCCCTTCTCACAAATGGTCTGAGGCTTCTTTTGTGGCTGTCTGCTTGTTCCTTTCCCGCCTCCGACCTTGTTTTTACTACTCCTCAATGTCCAGCTCGTCAAGGCTTTGCACGTTCGCTTCTAGTTTCACTTCGTCTGATGTATCTTGCCTCGACCCGGGAATGTGTTAAGGTTGCCTAGCTGCGAATCGCGTCAACTTCACCGAGTCAGCTCTCTGACGCCAGAGCCAGCCTTCTGGGGCGCCTACCAGCCAACTAACTTCGACTACGACCCAACACAACGGTGTCCTCTTCGCTTTGCCCTGCAACGTCTCAGAACTTGCCATCTTGCAACTCAATTTCTCCCTGTATCCGCCGACTCGGAATCCTGTCCACCAACTTGGGCCCTTGGTCCGACCTGGTGGGATCTGCGACACAACAATTCTGTCTGTAATTCTGAGTATCTATTAAAAGACATTCATCATGCTTTCTATACAAGTAAGACATCACCTTGTTGACTAAGGCAATACATGCCACCCATTCCCTTTTTCGGCGGGACATGTGTTCGTAAAGTCCCAGCAGACGGATCAACGTTACCATGGCTGCAGAATACTCCTCATACCCTTTCTGTCGTGATGATCTGTATCCCAGCAGCCCGAATACCAAGTTGACAATGAATTTCCTTCTGCAGCCCGACTCTAATTTGGCCAGCATGATGGCCGCCCCGGAATCAAGGATGGGCAAAACGCAGCCATTTGCTCGTGAACGCCGTATTACTAAGGATGGGAGGCAATTATGGTATCAGCTCGAGGTTCTCCAGCAACCTGAGCGCGCTCGAGCCTGCGGTTCAGGCCCTAAATGTTGGTAGTGTCCCTCTTGATTGATACTTGTGCATCGGTTTTAACATGAATGGGTAGCGTCCGCCGATCGTCGTCCCGTGGATCCACCGCCGGTCGTTATTTTGAGAGTATTGGAAGGTGAAAACTTCGATGGAGCTAGAGATATTACCTTCGACTATAACGTGGATTTCTTCTGTTATGCCTCCCTCGAACATGCGCGTCCGATGGCTCACGGAAGGGTACAAACACCTGCAGCTACGTCGCCTCCCGTTCTTACGGGATTCCCAGTGTCTGGATGCTGCTATCTCGACCGACCAGATCCTGCTGGTTATTTCCTGTTTCCGGATCTTTCTGTCCGTCACGAGGGCCGGTATCGTTTGGTGTTCAGCCTCTACGAATTGATTAAGAATGAAGGAGATCTTGATAGGGACGCTCCGGAACCTGAGGCCGGCACCGCGCAGCTTCCGACAGACGCTTGTCATCGGATGGATTTGAGATCAGCCGACTTTACCGTGTTCAGTGCTAAGAAATTCCCGGGTCTTACTGAGAGCACCACCCTTAGTCGGACTGTTGCGGAACAGGGCTGTCGTGTACGCATCAGGCGTGATGTCCGCATGAGAAGACGTGAGACGAACACGAAACCTTCTGGTGGCGACGAGTATAACAACAATGCCGAGGAAGAGTATGCGAAACGACGAGGAACACAGACGCCTGAGGGATATCGGGCTCGCTCGATGAGCAATTCAAGCATGGATCGATCGGCCTTCCCAGATAGACGGCCTTCTACTGTGGAATATGCTACCGCACCGCCCCCACCAACGTACCAGGCGAACAAACCTTCGGGCGCTATGCTCAATTTCGGGCAGTCTACGAATGGGTTTGCCCAGCCATCGTATGGCCCTATAAGCTCTTCAAACCCGCAATCTACTCCAGTATCTCCTGCACAAACCGCCTTCCCGCAGAGCCAGAGTGTAAATCTACCACCTCCGTCGCCGAGCTATTCAAGTTCCACCTACACGCCTTACGAGCAGCCAGAAGCTGAAAGTAAGAGGCTCTCTAACTCTTATGCCCAGATCTCGGCCAAACCCCCGAGGGGTGCTGAGCCAAGATCATCCATTAGCTCCAATGTATCCGTGGAGAATACTCCTCGACCCATTCTTCCATCTATCAGCTTCCCTAGCCCGTCTGAGTCGACGTACTCTGAATATGGTGCGTACCAATTGAAAGGTGGCCTCTACCCGCAAGCAGAAACCCGGCAGGTCAAACGGCCAGCCGACGAGTCGTTCTCGGCGCAACAGCAACAGATGCGCGATATTCGGGGCGAACGCTTACCCATGCATCAACCATTGTATCCTTGCACATCGAGCTATATGAGAGCGGACGGCAAAAAGGTGTTTGCTCCACAACACCTTTGGTTACCGTAGACGCCTTCATATGCATATATTCTTGGTTTTGTTTTTCTATTTGCTCTTTTTCACATCTTTTCAGGATTTATCACAAGTGGGCGGGACCATAAACGGGCTCGAATCTGGGCAAAAGGTTCATCGGCGTTACGGCGGTTTGGTCTAAGCTTGCACGATTCATGTGTACATACCAAGACGGGTTTACTTTCATTTCTTCCGCTTTCACCATACTTCGCTTCATCGACAGACCTAGGGTATTATAGGCATAACGGCCCCCAACATGGGGTGGCTTTCTTCGGTCGGGTCCACTGCGAGCAGCCAGGTCAAGGCAACTCGGTATTCACTACATGGGGGAGACTGGGAGTGTATTTTGTGGGGGTGTTGAAGGCGAGGGCGACCATTCAAGTTGTGCAGGTCTCATCTTACGCATGCGATGCATGGCGACGATGAGTGAATGGGATACATGTGTCATGAGAACGAGTCGGAGGCGCGTTCTAGACAGCGTTGCTTTATCATCAGTTGCGACATCCGCATAATTGTCTTTTGTCAAGCGATGAGTTGTAGTTAGGCGAGTGAATTAAAAACCATGATACCATTGGGAGGTTATTGGAGATAAGATGTTCAACATAGTCTGTATTGATAGCTTTGATTCTATTATAAAGATATACGAACATGATAGGATCTTACCCATACTAGTATAACCTGTTACTGAAAATTTGAACAAGCGCCCGGTATGTAATTAAATTGGGATATGAAGTCCACGTAGCATGCGTGCTGTAGGGACTCAAGAAAAGTGGTCCGCTATCTACTTGTATGCATCGCACTGGGCGTCGGGACCACGCTAAGGCTACCCAGGGCGACGGCCCGAGCTATGTGCTAATCTTTAGCAAACTGACAGCGCAGTGACAGGCGGATGGGCTCGTGGTTGCCCCCCCAACCATACCTCCTTTGCACCCGATCAAACAAAACATGTGCATACCCCTGGCTCATGGAGACAAGTTTAACTGCCGTTGAGAGGAAGCAATAACTTACCAACCTACCTACCTACTCAATGCAAAGCTTGAATGCATCCATACATCCATACATCCATACACACCTGCACGCATACACGGAGTCACACACTTTTGACTTTCATACCTAACTCAAATCAGAACTCTGAATATTCAAGCAAGTAAGCAACAACGACCCCAAAGCTTATTTCTCGCTGTGCATACATCAGCCAGCGTAGTCATATTCAATGGCGCCGGAGCTTACACGGCCGCCCACGCGGACGGGTAGCAACGGCTCCCGACCGCCTACATCGCGGTTTCAGGAGGGCTCTATGAACGATAGGATCAGCGCCGCACCGCCTGCCCAGTTTCTGGGTCCCGAGCAGCTCAAAGAATACGAGCATCAATTCTACACGGAACCCCCGACACCACGTGAAGGCCGTAAGCCACGGCCCTTCTCGGCTGCAGCGGTATACCAGCACGCCCCCAGCGTCGACGAACCACAACAGCAGCAGCAACAGGAACACCAACACCAACGGAACGGACAAGGACAACGACCTGCTATCTCACACAAGAAGTCAACGAGCTTCTTCGGTCGTGTTCGAGATGCTCTATTCCACAGAGGAGGTGGAGGGGGAGCAGGAGGAGGGCAGCAGCATGGCCATGGCCATGGCCAGGGCCTGAACCAGAAGCAGCAGGAAGTGCGTAGGAAGCACAGCAGTCTGCAAGAGCCGCTGCGTGATCCTCTCCCGCCGCCGCCACCGCTGCGGCCTGACTATTCCACGGGCAGGACGCAGTCCGAAATCAACATTGCCCAGATGTTCCCGAACCCCAGAGGAGGGACAGACCGGCCGTCTCGGGAGGATGTCATGGCCTCGTACAATCAGCTCGTGGCTTCGGGCTTCTTCCAATCACACGCTATCCAGTCTACGCGACATGCTGCCCCTTCCGCATTAGCATCCTCCGCCCCAACCTCGGCCCCCAGGGGACACCAGACACCCATCTTACCACCCACGGAACACCAGGCCGCGCCTCGCGGGCCGTTACGCATACCATCATTCCACAAATCCCGTCGCTCGGGCTCAGCATCACGCATGCCGAGCTCAAACCGGAATAGCCGGGAATACGCGGCCGCAACAATGGCGGCCCCGCAGGTGGCACCGCGGTCGTCGCTATCATCGTTGTTCAGGCCTTCGATCCCGGACCTCCACACCAAAGACTCGTGGTTGACGCTGCGCGGTCGCAAGCGCACTCGCGGCGACGACAGCGGGACGTCTACTCCTGAGCCACAGCCATCTTCTTCTGCGGCGGCAACGAATTCTGGCGGGTATTTCGCACTGCCCCTTAAGAGAGTGGCCAAGAAGCTGCGGGAGATGCCATCCACATCCTCACAGCTTAATATTGAAGCCAAGAACGCCCAGTATACCAGTGCTCCTACAACCCAGCAGCAATCAAGTCATCAAGTAGTAGTAGGAGCAGCGGATGGGGTCGTACGGCTCGTGCCGTCCGTCTCATACGGCGGGACAGTGCACCTCAACGAACGCCCCATACGTCTGCGCTCACCATCGCCTGATATGGCACTGGATAATGATCATGAACGAAGGAGCGAGAGACCACCCATCAGCGAACGAGCCAGCTCGAAAACGAGACGTCCGCGCAAGACGTTCTCGTATACCCTGGCGGAACCCTCCCGCGGCCGCAGCAGGACCACACTTCGCGAGCGTGAGCAAGAGCAAGAGCGAGGCCGAGGGCGGGAATACGACAAGTACCGTATCCAGCGCCGCGGCTCATCATCCACGCGGCCCGAGAACCGGAACCGGACATCCCGCACCACGACGCCGCAGCCACCGCCGCCGCAGAACCCGCTGGGACAGTGGCAGCGCGTGTCGCTCGAGGACACCATGATCCACAGGGATTCAATGGACAGCTGGCGAGAAACATCGCGGGACGAGCAGCGGTCTGCTAGTCCTGCTATTACTACCAGCGCCGCTAATGATCACGCCACCCCCAAGGCTACTAGAGGTAGAACAGCGACGACGACAGCGCAGTCCCCGCTGCAGACCATGGCGGACGCCAATGCGCGGTCGGCGTCTAAGCCGCCGGAGCGCTGGCACGGCACGGGCAAGGCGTATCACCTCAAAGACCGCGGCTCGCGGCCTGATCTCGCTGTCCGAAGATCTGAGGACAGCGCGAAGGTCGAGAGGGGGAGGTATGGGAAGGAGAATGAGGCGGATTGGCGCCGTGTTGACGCCGATGGGGATGTCGATGTGCTCGTTCATGAGAAGCGGGGATGGGTTTCGCGGGAGAGTCATTATCGCGGGCAGACGCAACGACGGGAGGAAGTGGAGGTGGAGGCGGAGCACCAGGCGCAATGGCGTATAGGAAATGCTTTGTGAGTTGTGTGCTGAAGAGAGATATTGAAGGCTTTGGTGCTCTCTGTTTTGCAGGCTTGCTCGATGGACAGGGAGAGTTTCTGCGGCTGTTTTATTCCCATTCTACCCTACCCTACCCTACCCTACCTACCCTACCTTACCTACCGACCTCATACTCTTACCCCTTTCTCCGCAGCTTTCCCACCCTTCCCTTTGATTTTCTTCAATGGTGAAAAAAGGAAATACTGGCATGAGATAGGTTCGAGAGAAAGAAGGAAGGGATGGAGCGGGCTAGAATGGAAACGGCATTCATCGGATCAACTTTATTGCTTTCATCACGGACAGATATGACATGACATAAATCCGGCAGGACGGGTACCGGCTGGCGGAAGGGGGTTCGGCGTTTTTTATGGTGTTACGGATGGGTCTTCTTCACGACTTCTCAACTTCTTCTTCCTCTTCCTCCCACAGCGAATCTACCACCCATCCACTCATCTCTCCGTCTGTACATCCTTCGTTGTCGACAAAACGCTCTATCTCGGAGCACTTTATCAAGAAACTTGTTGGCAAATAAACGGAAAGACGGAGAAGTGGAAGCGCAGAAGCGGAACGAGCGAATGTATTTATTGGTTTGGTTTGGTTTGGAAAGGGGGTTTCACAAAATTCGTTTCTCTCTATCCCCCCTTCCCCCTCACGAATCACGATCAGGAAATGGAGTAAGAATTCTACTGGACGGGCAATGAGTATGAGCATGAAATGAGATCACGATAAGGAAAACTGTTTGTTTTGCTTTTTCCCTTGGTTTCTTTGCTCGATTGGTTTTTCTCGATTGCTTGCTCTCTTAGTTAGTTTGAAAAGAATGGACTGTACTCTGTACTTGACTGGATGCTAGATTTGATTGAACTGAACTGGTTATACTAGGTTGGGTAAGTGGGCTAAGCTAGGTACTACTTACTTAGTTGATTGACCGATTCAAATCGAACGAGCGGGAAAAGAGTGGATTAATTGATCGATTGATTGAACTCGATATTAGTGTTTCAGGATCGCTTTTCATGTAGTATGTTTGGAGTGCATTTTGTGGAATTTCACCTCACGGCGTCTCATCTCATCTGGTCTTGTATACGGGCATAGGCGTTTCGTTCATCGATTTGCTTATTCAATCAAATCTCTCCTAGGCTTCCTAACTCCTTACGACCATGATGATAAAAAAAAGGCGTATCTTATTATACATAATGTACATAGGACCTCTTTTTTCGAAGGAATTCAATAATGAACACATTACTTACGCTTCTCATACTGAGTTTCACTCACTGCTATCTTTGATTGAGCTGAAGTATCACATCGGACCTATATACGATTGATTGACTCATAGAGTGAATCTATCTATCGAGCCCAACAAACAGCGAGGCAGTTATGTCTACCCAACTATCTCGTAGGTTAACATACAGGTGACCTGCCCAATCTCAAAAACTCATTATCCAGTAGGCAGTCTCCCTGCAGCTCAGGACCTGCTCTTCGAGGCACACAATTTCTCACAAAAATTCGGCACAGTTTGATTTACATCAATTCAACTGACTCTTTTATAGAAGAGATATTTATATACTGTCTGTTCGTAGCAGGGCAGCCTACATGTATGCCACCAACATACAGGGTAGCGATTACAAAGGACCCATGACGCAGGCTCTTTCCAACCAAAACTCACATATATATATCTCTGATGTCCAACCCGTATACCTTATGCCTTGAGTACCCCTTCATACTCTCTATAGCTCCTCAACGCCTATCCGGCTATTCTTATCAGGCCGGCGAATCCACCCACAATAAGTCTCCTCATAGTGATGAATAAGGGTACTGCTTCCTTCCGAGTCCCTCATCATCTCATAAACTAATTATACACTTGTCTAAAGGGAAAGTGAGAAAAGGTAATGAACTGTGATGGCTTGAGCCGCTGAGTATAGAGACATATAAGATTCTAAGCCGCAGGTATCCATATTTCAAGAGGAATTTCCCACTTGAGGCATAAGGACAGCTGAGCTCGTCTAAAGATATTCGAAGAATATTTAGTGAGTAGATTATTAAGCTAGTTCTTGGACCATATTGCGGATTCGGTCACTAATACTCCGTGGGTTTGCAGCGAGACCACCAAGCGTCTTGGCAACATTAGTTGTGCCGGAAACTAGCGACGGAGCACCGTTCCAAAGCATGGCTCCAAGAACAAATACTAGAATCGGAATCTATGTCATCGTTAGCCTCGCACTGAACCTGAAACTGAGAATAGTTCATTGCTTACCCAGACAAACCACAACATCTTGTCGCTACTGCCCGCTTTGAGCCGCTGGGCGTGTGCACGCTGGAGAGTCTCTTGTTGTTCTTTGGTGATGAGATGTTTGCGTCCGATCTGTAGGACAGTAGGGACTTCTTGGGAGTGAGAACTTTCTGCTTTATCTTGGTCAAACAGAGCAGCACACTTGGCATCGGCTTCAAACTCTGCCGCAGCCCGAGCAGCTGATGATTGTTTAATATCGAGATCCTTCTGCGGGAAGATCTCCTCGTAGGCAGGAGGAGATTCTTTATTACCAAAAAATGGGAAGACTCCCCATTTACTGTCGTTGGAGTTACTTGGATGGTCCCCAGTCGGTTCTTGTCGCTGGCCACGTATATTAGGTACAAGCGAGCTGATTCGTTGCATAACCGGAGCTGACTGCAGATAAGCTTGGTAGTCAGGGAGTACGGGCATGGGCGGAAGATTCGGAATTTGCGGGATATTGGGCATCTGGAGTTGGGGTAGATTTTGCAGATGCATTGCCATTGTATGCTGAAATTGCTGTAACTGGGCTGCAACTTGTTCCCGAATAGCGGCCATAGTGGCGCCTGGAGAAGCTGGACCTTCGTCTGCCTCATTGACTGGATGTGGCTCAACAGTAGACCGTCGACGCAATCCAGAAAGGCTGCGCCCTCTTGAATTAAGCCACTCCGCATCCTCCTCGTTACTAGCCTCTTCAGACGAGTCATCGACGTTCGCTGCTGTCACCATGTCAAAGTTACCCGACAAGAAATCTTGGCGAGATACTGGCGTCATTGCGGAGGGCTCCCATAAAGACCGTATAGAGCTCCGGCTACTCGCCCGGCTGCGACGCGAATCGATACTCCTAGAACGATAATGAATTTCGACATATTGCAGGCTTCGACGTACAGATACAGACCCAGCGACATCAATGGGCGTGAGGCCAGAATGAGATCGTACATTCCGGTCAGCCCCTTTAGCAATTAGCCGGCGTACAATTTCGGGGCGATTGTTCATCGCGGCCATATGAAGCGGAGTGAAACCCCCTTTGTCCTTGATATGCACATTGGCACCACGGACTAGTAGGCCGGCAACAAGCTGGACAAAACCGAGAGAGGCTGCTAGGTGTAGCATGGTCTGCCCAGTAGGTCTCCTGTGATTAATCCGAACCGGGTGGGGGCTCTCGTTTAGATCCATCATCTCAAGAATTCGAAGAAGGCTGGATTCAACAGCCTCCCCGGGCTCCAGGCTTAAGTGAGTGAAGCCATTGTTGCCAGTACCATGAGGAGCTTGATTGCCTGAACCAGACGTGGAGGTTTGGTCGAACAGGACCCTCTTTGCGAAACCCACAGGGTCTGAGGTTATTGCCCCGTAATGACCCGCCAACAGTCCGAGCGCGATACGGATGAGCTGATCTTCATCATCATCCTTGTAGTTGAAAAACGGAGGTTGTTTGACAGCCTGCGGTCTTCCTGGTTGCTTTATTCTCACTTGAACAGGTCCTGCTACTGGTGAAGGTGGAAGCATGCACACAAGGGATTGCGGCCCCCAATATGTTGTAGTTATCGCTCTTTGGGACCCAAAATAGACCTCCAGACCATGGTTCGTGAAATTGCTACCAAGAACAGTGATCTCTGCTCCTCCACATTTCGATCCCTCATTAGGGATAATCTTGTGAATAGTGGGCAATGGTGGAAGAGGCCCGGAAAGCATATCTTGAGGTCTCTGAGTATGCTGTATGTTTTGTGGATCGGGGCGAAGTTGACTCGGACTGGGAGCACGACTGGGATGTGCAGACACTGGAGCCGAGAACAATTGATTAATAGGTCGTTCCAGGTTCATAGCCCTGTGGTTTATTCCCGTGAACATGAATGGCTCTGTCCCATTATTACTCGGTGTTGCAGGCGCACCACCAAGCACTTGCGATACATTATTAAGCATGTGTTGTCGTCCCTGGTTCGAGAGCTCTCCATTCAGCGGTCCATATGTCATGGTTGCTGAGAATGGCGAATTTCCTGCAGACATAACACCGGTATCATTTTGAACGTTGGAGGCCATTGGTAATGGTGACTGGCCCGTTTCAATCTTCGTCATAGCAAGACCAGCAGGTACCTTACCATTCATGCTGGCTTTTCTTTTTCTGGTTGTCGCACTTAAAGGGCTGGCGGGCGATGTTTGACGTGAGAGGTTGTGTGGTGTTACTGCTCCTTGGGTAGGTTGTATACAGTTTGCGTGCGGACTGGGAGAATTGGTCGCTGGAAGATTCTGTCCCTGACTTTGTAGATCGGACGTAGAATGATTTTGACGGAAAGGTAATGAAGAGATGTCTCCAGAATTATGCTGAAATGATAATGGCGGTGCTCCTCTGGGCTGAATTGGGGCGGGATGTGTCGTGATTGGTTGAGGAATACCTGCGTGCAACGACATATGTGGTCCATGATTAACAGGAGGCTGAGGCGATTGTTGGAGTTGAGGCTGAGAGGATGGTTGGGGCGTGGGAGCAGGGCCAGTATGCGTAGGCGTTTTATGGTCGTCTGTTATCATGATCGACGAAGAGATCCCCTGAGCTACGATATTGCCAACGTGGTCCTTGAGTGTGATAATGACCTGAAACCCAAGTTTCTCGCCATGGTGACGGCAGTAACATGCAATACGCATAGGTGCGTCAACCTGCACAGTTCCCTCAGGGATAGCGCCATTGATCAAACCAGCTCCGGTAGGGTCGGCCATGACTGGTGTGACGGTTTGCCACTCCTTGACCTCGAGAGTGTTGAATACGATAGCTCGCTCCTGTTCATACCGATCCCACAGTTCCTCTTCCTCCGGCTTCTTGTGTTTTTTCCTACCAGCACGCTTCCTCTCCCGGGTGATACACCCTGTGCATATGCGTACTTCGCCTCCATTTTGCGGCTTGTTTTCCTCATCCTCAAAACCGTTCGCAGTACTATGCAAATCCTTGATTTGAGGCTTCCCGGCAGCACGTGAGAATGCCCGTTTGAGTCTCGTTTCATCGGTCATGGCACTCGTACAGACCAGCATGGTTGTCAATTCTAGCATATCGGGACATGGTCCTGCCGAGGGCTTTTGAAGCAGTTTCGGCTTAGCGATGGTGTGAGTCGGGAGATGTACCCTCTTGATCCCTTTTGGAAGGTTATGCATAGTGATCTTGAGTGGAATTTGCGTTTCGACCCGGGATTTAGCCGGCATTGGATGTATGAATAACCTGGGTACTGAGGAGTGTGATAGAGACGTTGGCGGGCTCGCATTGGGTATGTCATGGTCGGCAAGTGGTATATAAGCTGGATCGGATCTCGGAAAAGTGAACAGTGAATTGCCAGGCTGGCCATTCGTCGCGGGAGGCCAGTTCGTGGCAAATGCATTGCCATAATTGGGGAGATTACTATCAGGTGAGGCTAGGTTATCGATATATACAGGAGTTGGTGACGACTCGCTGCTGTGAAGCTGTGCTGAAGTAGGCGAGAATTCGCTTGGACACTTCGACTCTTTCTTCTTCGCAGATCCACTCGACTGTCCCTAGGTACTATGAGAATGCGCTATCAAGATATTCTCGTCAAATCAAGAAAACTCACCGTGCGATTTTTTGGTTGGCCTTTACGTCTCTTAACGGCGCGGCCCTGAGGCAAAGTCTCACTCGTGGTGCGGAATTCTGGTGATGGCTCGCTTGCACCCGGGGGCGTGGAGCTGCTCGAGTCGCTTGACAGGATGAGGTACTGATCCACGTTAAAGGTATCATCACTGCCCCTTATCTCGTCGAGCCATTGACTAGAAGAGGTATCCATTGGCGTCGCATCTATTGACGTATGGGGTGAGCTCGAAGCCATGCTTCTCAGCGATGACGAGGAAGATGTCGAGCCCCGGTGCGAGGGCAACTTAGAGTTTGGGTTGTCTATGGTAGTAATGGCCTGGTTGGATTGCTGGGGGAAGGCGTATGTGGAACCGTCATACATGGCAAGAGCAGCACCATCGAACGCCGAAAGATCCACGAAACTGACATCTTTCATCGGTGGGCTGTTTTCAGAGGCGCCGTCAAAATCAACCCCATGATTGAGGTCGAACGGAAACATGTCGGGCATTGGATCTTCCTCGGAGAAAGTGAAAGACTCGGAGGTAGGCATAGCTTTTGCCCCGAAGCCGCAGCCCTACCTACTCGTCGTGACCTCTGTTGACCTTTGGCAGCCGGTGGAGAGTTGAAGTGGCCTGCTGTGACTCTGTTTAACTGCAACTTACGAGCTGTATGTCGAAAGAAGGAGGGTTCCGTGGTACGGGCGCACGAATACTGCCGGGACCAATCGCATGCGTATGATAAGGCAGCTGTGGGGGGGGGAGATGTCCTCGGGGCTGACGCGAGCGGTGCTGTCGTGTGATTCGTTCTAGAGAAACATGGCGATACTGTTCGAGATCAGGGGATGCCAATGCCGGTGGAGCAGAAGATATCAATTGGCGTCGAAGGTGAACAGACCGGGTCTCAGGCGGATGGAACACGGGACACGGTCGGAGGGGAGGAGTCGGCTCGTCAGTTTCGTTCCACAGGTGACAGTCAGGGTTGGTAGGTGGTAGGTGGTAGGTGGTAGGTGCTGGGTGGTGTATTCGTGTCGGTGAAATTGGGTGAGAGGCGACAGGCTATGGGCGATAGGTGAGAGGTGAGAGGTGAGAGGTGAGAGGTGGGAGGCGAGAAGTGGGTATGGGGCTGGGCTGGATGTGTGTGTCTACGTCCGTCTACGCCCGTCTACGTCTGTCTGCGCCTGGTGTTATTTCGGGCCCGCTATCGGTGTAGGGATCAGCGCCGGGGGCAACGTGGAACATTAACGGAAGACTGCTGCGTGCCGAAGGGGGGGCCCGGTGTCAAATATCAGGCGGTTGAGCGCCTCTGGCTGGACAAGAGTGCTAACTACTACCTCGCTGGTCGGGTTGTAGGAGAAAGGCGAGTTCTCCAAGACGGCCCTCACGGTAGCAGGCCGGCACTAGACTATACCTACTAGGTTAAGTAAGTAGCTGCCTGGTCGAGCGTTGCCTAGAAGCAGAGGTTGTACACGCACACGTACAAGTTGCTCTGGTTTGGTGGATACAAGACCAATGAAGACAAGGAGAAACGGGAAGCGGGAGTGGAGATGTATGGGCACCGCAGGTCGATGTCTGAACAAAATAAAACTACTTAGGTAAGTAGTTAAAGGACACAACTGATAGGTATCACTCAGTAGGTAGGGTAGGTAGGTATCCAAGAATGCGGTATCTTTAGAGGCACTTATCCCAGATGGACAGTGTCTGGTAAAAGAATCAGCTGGGTCTTCTACAATTCGGCGAAACTGGCCCGGCCATTCCAGCGTTCTGTACCTACTTAAGGAGCGATCAGACAAGCTGAGGATATTCCCCCCCTAGCTTACCTGAGGGTAACTCCACTTTACACCTAGTACCAGCTGTTTTACAGCTGGCAGCAGCTGAAGAAGGGATACTTTAAAGTACTCAAGGGCCGATAGGAGCCTCGTAAGCCTGTAAGGCGAGCGGCCGATTAAGACGAGTTTATTACACTTTTTCCGGAGTAAGGGCCGGCGCGGAGCGTATATTTTCCGGAGGTCAAAAAATTTAAAAGGGGGAGAACTTTAGATCTCGCGGCCTAGCCGCCTAATAGGTATAAAAAAGTACTTCGGCTGGCAGCTGTAAAAGTACGCATAAAGATACCCTCAGGTAAGCTAGGGGCGGATACCCTCAGTTGATCTGCATACTCCTACTTAAGTGCTCACCACATGTGCAGTTACATATAAGATGCTCTCGAGGACCAGCTTACGGGCAGAAGGTACTACCTAGCCTAGCAAAGCGCTGAAAGAAATAATTGTGAAGTCTACCGCCTATCAAGCTCGAGAAGCTCGACAATTATTTCTCTCAGCACCTCGCCCAGAACCCGCAAAGTTGCTACCGGCCTAGCAAAGTTTGGCGCTATTAGTCATATATTGCTGTTAGTAGCCCATCGCCAAGACCTTTGTCGAAGATTAACTATTGCATACGTAGCACTTAGGTAGGCCCTTTAGTGATGGCGTACAGCCCGCTTGGACAATTCTTTTAGCGTGGTCCCGGGGCATGGTAACCTATTACTTAGTAGGTACTGTTGACTTCAGTGGTGGTATTGATGTTGTAGGTGTATACACTGTCCCTCGTACCTGCCAACAGTACCCTAAAGTGCTTCCTCTAACCGCTATGGTAAGGCCCATCTAGATTTCTAAACCAAGATTTAAGTCCATTGTTCCCACCCTGCTAGCCCACGTTACGTGATAGCACCAACTATCCGAGTGTGAGAAAAGCTTCTACGGGGTTGTTGCTAATACACATGCCTGGAAAAGGGGTATAACACATACCATTCGCAGCTATACAACGTAGTGCTAATGCCGGCAACAGCATCAGCCAATTCTAAGTGGCTCCTAATATAATTTACATGCGTCCTTCGGCACCCATTAGGGTGTGGATCTAGTCATACTTCTACAAATCCGCACCAAGACAGCGCGCACGGCCGTCAAGATAAGCTCGAATACATTGAAAGGCCTCGTATACGATGGTAGGATAGGTTATTTTCTGCTTGGAACAAAATTAGGTGAATAGCCGGCATAGAAAGCGTCATCCGTCATAGCCCCGTTCCACGATCCCGGGGCCACCATACTCTATACAGAACCCCCTAAATCCCGTCATGCAATGTCAATACAAGGCAGTGTCTGCTCAAATCTAGCTGCTGCACCGCCGAAGGGGAGGTGCTTTCTCGTATGGTTGGAACCTGCGTTCAGGCATTACTGAGGGGTGCCTCAGATTGTTGCGCATTCGAATCGGGGGCTGCTTCGTCTGGGAAACGAACTGTCCGACCAGGAGGCACAGACGGCTGCATGGCTTCTTGAGGTTCATTGCTGGTTAATGGGGGAGCGACACAGGGCCTGTCATGGGTTTGGTGAACGGGGCTGGGCAACGGTGGTTGTAGTTCATGGGCCGCCTCGGGTGGCACTATTTCAGAACCACCAATCTTGAATGCCCGTCCTACGGCCGTGATTCGGGATTCTGGGGTACGTCCTCTCGTACGACTCCTTGAGCGACCTGTCGGCAATCGTATGTCATTCATTACTAGAATCTTGATGTTATTAACCGTCATTTAGTACAGATCCCCAGTGTTTCCGAAGATTGGAGATCCTTAAAATATATATATATATATATATAGCCTCGGCAGGACCTTTCGACACCTGCACATGCCCACAGGAACAACATTACTCACCGCTACTGATTTGGAAGGAAGGGCGCTCGATGCTTGCGGGTGTACTTAGACTTCTCGAGATAGTTCGGGGTAGATGGAAGCCGAGTTTCCCCAGGGGAATACTCAGTCCATGGACCACCTTCATAACAGTGAGCTGCGGTTCCCAGTCGGGCAATTTGTGG
Source organism: Xylaria sp. FL0933 (assembly GCA_022578765.1). Taxonomy (NCBI): domain Eukaryota; kingdom Fungi; phylum Ascomycota; class Sordariomycetes; order Xylariales; family Xylariaceae; genus Xylaria; species Xylaria sp. FL0933. The sequence continues at coordinate 334,499 of MU389734.1, read as the reverse complement.
CAACTTACAACACTAACAACAACCATGAACCAAACGATTACACTGACAGCTTCAGCTAAATTTTCGACGTCATGCCTTGGTTCATCTCCATCCCCAGGGTTCAAATTTCTGACGAAGTCAACAGTGACGTAGAGATAGAATATAGCAGAGCAGCCGATAGGACCAAAAAATCCCATGAAAGTGGCCTGTCTGATGCCCTCAATTTGTGGGATCTTCTTATGTAAGCCCAAAATGAATGGTGGCCGTCTGAGTAGCAGGATTAGAAGGCCCAGTGGTATTAGACGACCAATTGGAATGACGTTGTTGTTGACGAAGCTTCCCCAGGGGCAGACGGCTCCGTACCACATGAAAACGACCACATTAAGGAGCATATCGATAGTGGGTTGGAGTGAGCTATGTTCAACAAGTCAATATCAGCAAGGTATAGGTACAGATTGGACCGGTTTGGCAATGACTTAGGGGTAAAGCGTACTACAATAGTTAGCAGGCGTTATACATAATACTCAGGGGCCAGACATTTATACGGACCTCGTCCAGGGTTGCTAGCCGAAACCAATCATCCCACGTGAAAGCATTTCCGGCAATAAAGCAGGCAAGAATGTCATCACTGCCAATCAGACCACAGGTGCCGGTTATGAATAAAGCCAAGGACAAGGCAAACACTAGAAAGCTCTCCCGGTCGACATATCTATGTTCCTCGCAGTAGTGGAGCAATTCTTTGGCGACCCATCCAACTACGGCGCCATAAATGGTACTAAGGATGATGGTATAACCCCACGTTTCCCCAAACCAGAGGCCGATCGCAAGGCCGCCTCCGCCGGACTCGGAGACACCGCCGTCGCCAACGTACTTGATAAGGTAGAGTGCGAGGAAAAGGAAGGGATACCCGAGTCCATCGTTGGCCCCAGATTCAGCGATGATAATTTTCTGAAGATCTTTGGGGACATTGTGGTCCGCGAACTTGCCCTTTACAATGACGTTCGATAGGACCGGATCAGTAGGCGTCACGCAAGCTCCTATTGCCAGTGCATGGAGAAAAGGGAGCCGCGGGACGAGTGCCCAGACAAGTAGGGCTGTCGCCAACCACATAGCAGTCATGATGGGCCCAAGAAGAAGAGAGAGGGGTTTCCATTCCTTCTTCAGATAACGGTGCGGTAGCTGAACACCGGCGAGAACAAGCTGGACGCCAAGGACCAACCGGGTGAAGAAGAGTGTCACCTCTTCCAGATTCCCTGTTGACCCAGCATACTCTATGGGCCGCACCCAATTGAGAGCTTGTGGCCCAAAAGTAATTCCAGCCAAGAGCGAGATGACTGAGGAGAAAGGTGAGGCTGTCAATACAAGCTGGTATAATGACTATGGCATAAGATGTGAGTGTTGGAAAGCGACACTATGGGAACTTACGAGCTTCCGAGAGGTAGAAGTTCTCCTTGAGCAGATATGATACCAAGCCGAATAGCGAGACCCATCCGCCAAGGATGCTCACGACAATGTTGAAATTGGATATATCCAAGGTCGGCATCGTGTATAGGCTGGGACCGTGATGAAGTTTCTGCCAGTAGCAATTGCAGTGTGTCAGGTAACTCCTGAGTCGTCTACCGATGCCCGCAGTGCCGGAAAACAGTGATAGGCCGGCGAGGGTGAAATCAATGTTATTGAATCATTTGAGCGTGTTGACGATATACTAGTAATAACTGGGTTATGGCCCGCCACTTTGACGAAACGCGGAGTCCAGGATGAATCTCTTGTCGCGTGGGGTACTCTGCTCACGAATGCGTCGATGCAGTGTAATGATGCAGCAAATAGGTGCACAAGTCGTACCTGGTGATCAAAAGAAAGGGCAATGGCGAATGAAGACACGATGTGTTTGGGGAATGAATGAAGCTGCTGTAACGCTGTGATAAGGCAAAGATGTTGTGCCCGGTCTTTGCGGTTGTCGGCAAGCAATGACTGGTTCAAGCTTGGCGACTCGGGGGGGACGCCGGGTACGCCTCAATTACAGTGAAGCTTAGGTTGATAGTTTGCCGATCTTAACCGTGTCGGTGCAAGTGTCGATGTATTCAATTCCTTATGAACAGGGTCGTAGAAGTTGAGGTTTTGTTGCACTGCCTAGGTTGGATGACTTTAGATACCATCCAATTGCTTGAGCAATCTCCAAGGGCGGGAACCCGTATCTACTACCTACATACCTATACGATAACTATAACAGCGGAGAGATAGATTATGTCAGTGCCGCAAACGCCGGACTACAGGCAGGCGAGGTAGGACACCTGCATTCCGTATTGACACACTACTTGGCAGCTGGGTCTACTAACTTCACTGGGATTAGCGTATCCGCCGCTTTTGCTCTGGCTCGGTTCATCAGCTCGGTCCACCGGCATCTCAGAATTCATCCTCGTTATCTCCATAATACAACAAGGCAGCCGTGATTAGTTTGCGTTACCACTCCCCAAAGTCTTAAGTCTTGACGATACTTTGACGATTGTGATCGGTACTGTCTCTTCCATGAGACCCGGGATGCATATGTGTTCAGAGAATCACACCGCAGCGACAGCTATTAGAGACACAAAATGGGTACGATGAGCTGCTTGGAGAGTTTGGGGGTTTGCGGCCTGCTACGAAATATGGCGCAGCGAACAACCACTTTTCGATAAAACTGTTCCTTTTGGATTACTATTGTGAATTTATTTCACTTGTCTCTCGCACATTCTGTTGATTAACTTCAGCCACTTACACGAGGTGGCCCTTATTATACAGGTAGACGAGAGACAGGGAACTTGCCGAGAGCACTACGCAAGTGAGAATTAACCACGTTCTGTTTAAGTAAGCCTGACCCTAGTCAGGTCGGTGACAATAACAGTCTATTGCATTGTCCAGCCCCCTTTCCAAAGAGCTGGGAAGCCATGTCTGCCTTTATATGCGTGCGATCCAAGCTACTTTAAGCATTGGGCCGATGATGGCCTGCAACATGAGGTCTTGGGGCGGACGCGGCTTATCAGCTGATACGACGCTGAGATGTAGGTTTCAGAGAATTACTGCCTAAGGGGACTTTATGACAGCCTTACGTCCTTCTCGTTCTTTATAAGTTGGTTCCACTTGAGCCAGAGACTATTGCAGAAAAGCAGAAAGTTGAAACGTCTCAGACAAAGCTTACTACCGGCGGTACACATACTCGAACATTCTTTTGGCCACAATGTCTTCATCAGTGTTTTGGAGAGGCGCTCACTTCGTTTTCCTTACCTCGCTATTTCCGGGGCTAGTCACCGCCTCTTACCCTCTCAAAGTCAAAGATTCGGCAACGGAAAATGTGCCACTTGTTGCACGCGATACTGAGACTCTTACCTTTGCTCGGCCCCAGGCGACTATAACAGTTTCGGTCCCGGGCACGGGTATAACTTCGACAGCATTCCAGACCTCGACGACGGTCCGGGCTGTAACCTTACCCTTGGCAATTTTGGCGTTCACCTTGACGGTCATCACATACTGGATGCTTATCAAGTACTCGGCTCAGCTGTCTAATCAGGTTGCCATGCCCATCAGGTTTCCTAGGGAGAATATGAACAGAGCCTTACAGCAACTAGGAAATATCATATACTCAAGAGAGGTAGATGATCTAGAGGGAGGGTGGATTAATTATCCATCTTACGAGTTGCGTGTGAGAGGCCGTCCGTATTTCCTATATGCGCCATGTGAGATATCACGCGAGCGCTGGGAACCCTTAGAGTCAGCGCCAGGGTGGGGCAGATTGCCTCGTCCAGCTCGAAAATTACCACAGATCTCGTGTCTACCAGTTGAAAGGGGAGGATTGGATTTCCTTACTGCAGCTTACCTAGATGACAGGCACCAGATCACAGTGCCAGCTGGATCACCGGCCATGAAGTCTATCGTCCAGGCATCGATCTGGGAATGGGTCGCAGTCTGGCTAGCGCTCATCGCGCTTGTGAATACGTTGATCTACAACGGTTTTGGAACGGGTGATAAAACGCCGGACATGGCGTTGAGACTATTCATAGTCTTTATATACACCGGCGCAGTAGTGGCACATGCTCTCCATGTCACATATTCTAGTATTTATCCGATCTTATCATATTTGGTGTTTGAAGCTACTTGGGAACTTCTAATGAAGACTTTTGTCATTTCCATGTGTATACCAGGCCCGGACCGGGGTAGAGAAGCCCTAACCTTTGAGGGCGTCTTGATGGGAGAGACAAAATTCAAGGCATGGTCGGGTCATCTACACCTTATCGATCGACTGGACAGCAAAGTAATTGCGTTGCGGCCTAAATTTCAGCCTGTGACAGCTGATTTAGGGACTAGATGGCAGAAAGGCGACACGGAACCCGCAGAGTCCTTTTTCAAGGACATACAACCCGTCGAGAGCGTTTTGGAGAAGAAAATCAAACCTGTGTTGGAATCTGAAGTGAAACTCCTCGAAAAGGCGGCGGAAGCAACTTTGGAGCGCACGCTGGCAAACATTGCTGTCTTGTTAGGAATTTGTCTAGCTACCGGCCTCTCACCCTGGACGTCTATAGGATCAGCGGATGCTACTAGCACCCAGTTAGGGTCTTATGCTCTTTTACTTTCCGTAAGTACGGGGTTATTGGCTCTCACGAGTAGTTTGTCCCACTTCAGCACAATGGCCGATTCGGCCAGCATGCTTCTAAAGCTAAAGGAAAATATGCTCAGCTCAAATCGGGACGAACATCTCGAAGCCGACAGGGTTCGAGAGTGGAGCCTGTCTGTGGCGCCGTGGTTTGGCTTCTCCTCCGCCGCGCGCAACTCACCTGGCTATTTAGACGGTTACAAGGTGACAACCAGGCGGCTGTGGGACTCGATGAAAGTAAAACAGTTCTGTTGGAGCCTTCTTCACGGCCCTGTCTTACCCTTTCTACCAGTATATCGGGTAGGAGAAACCGAACGTGATATCGTGTTACAAGCAGACGGGGTCAAGATCCTGTGGAATTCACGCGGAGTACAGAGACTTCCCGATGAATTTGAGAGCGCTCCTCATGCAGAAGCAAGATCACAATCCAGCCAGCCCGCGGCGGATGGAACCTCTCGGCCACCGGCTAGCTCAACGAAAGGAAATCATGAAATGGACGACTTGAGGGCAGAAGATAGGTACTCAAACATCAGCAGCACTGTACAGCAGTGAGTCCAAACGGTACTTGAAAAGCCTTGACGACTCGAGTATTGCTCGATGCCGGCCGGAAGCAGGATTCTACCCCAGAAATACCGCATTTCTGCTCCAGCTACCACAGAAGCTGGAAACAGGGCTTGGAGAATGACTTAATATGAAAATAGTATTCTATGAGCGCATTGATCCTTGATTATGCAAAAGACACTCAGTCCTTTGGAGGGTCGACTAGTCTTTATATATGTGACTCCTACGGCCTCAAACCTCCGTTGAGAAGGTTTAGCTGAGTGTCTCAGAGTCTATAGCTTTATCTATCTACTATCCGAAACCTCTGCGATTCGGCTTCATGCCTACGATATGATGAATACGAATATGATGGCCTGATGCAGTTCGGGGGGCCTTACATAGGTAACCTTCCGTCTGCGCGTAGGCTTTCGTACAACACCAGCGCCATGATCTCGCAAATCTGATGGAGATGAATCAGGTATCAGAATAGGAGGTACTCTGCATATTCATTTATTCCTCTAGAGTCCGGCTTTAACACAGTGACTATCGGACTGTGAGGTGGAATGGCGATGGTATAGAAGTAATGGAGTCTAGCCCATGGGTATATACTTGGGAGGAATCCATTATAGACACTCCCCCGTATCTTCTTTGCAGTCACTCCAGATGAATGAATAGCACCAGTTAGATGAATGTCGGATCGAATTTATTTTACTATAAGTATCCCCGCTATCACACTCCTGGAAATTCATCGAGAGAACACATACCAATGTATTAGATGTGTTCTTGCCAGCAGATATTACTGTTGGAGCCGCAGCTTATTCCCGAGAGACACTCCTGTTACCAAAATCATGTTATCGGAACAACCACTCAAGACCTGAATTCCTTATCATTCACAATATATAAGCTTGGAAAGATTGGCTTTGTGGTCATAAGTGATTTATCAATCAACTATGTACTTGGGTATCGCAGACTGCAATGAAAGAACACCCATCATTCGCCAACTGGCGCTAAATATATCGCAAAATTTTAAAGTGAAGCCCATTTTCCATGACGGCGTCCTAGCTTCACGCGTCACTTCTTCTTAGCACCCGCCACAGCAAGTCTGTCGGCGGCGATGTTTCCAGCGTTGGATGCGTGGCCTTTGACCCACTGAAACAACGTCTTATAGCCCACCTTGTCTCGCTTGTCAATCAAGACCCGTATTTGCTTGACGAGATCCTGGTTCAATACATCATCGCCATTGGACTTTTTCCAATCATTCTTCGCCCAAGACCTATACCAATTTATCGAGCAGTCGATAGCATATTTGCTATCGGTGAAAATTCTAACCTTCGCATCGTGTTTTGAGTGCTCCAGGGCGCGGATTATGGCGGTAAGTTCGGCCCGTTGGTTGGTCTGTATGTCGCCGGCGAGACGTTCCGAAACATTCCTTGTAAAAAGTATGAGTATAGAGGCAAATAAAATTAGTGATTGACATAGACTCACCGTTTATCGCCTTCACCAAAGAAGACGCCTACACCGGCTGTCGCTCCAGCGCGGCCATTGGCGAGACTGCTGCCATCTGTGAAGATTCGCAGCACGTCCGGCTCATCTTCCACAACATCGCCATCAGGCCCGGCCGCTACTTTGGTTTTCTTGGCTTTCTTGCTCGGTGCCTCAACACCCTCTTTCAGGAGCCATGCTTGCGCCTCTTCGTTGCCATGTGCACGGATGAACTCAATGGCCTCGTCGCGGACCATGAACTTCTTGTACTTGGGGGCCTTCCAGCCCTTTATAGCAAGCGAAGCTTCATCCCAGTCTGTATAGATCCCCGGTTCTCTGCCAACGGCCACGGCGTAGAATTTATCCTCGCCATCAGCGGCTGCTGATGTTTTTTTCCCGGCCACCCAGTTCTCGGCCTCTTCCCGACTCGTGAAGCCTTTGTCTGAAAGGACATGTTTAGCTAAGCGCTCCCCAATCGTATGTTCCCAAACCTACATGATGCGCCCTTAAACCCAGCTGTCTGTTCCTGACATTCGGCCCAGGTAAGATAGACACCAGGCTGGTTCCCAGCACGTACGGCGTAGTATTTCTGAACAGTGGCATCCATTTTCCGTTTCCTGCTTGTTTTGGTGGTGGTGGCAGTGGGAGGGGTAGACTTCGCGCTGGGCTGGGAGGCGCGCTCCTTTTTAGTCGTGGTCGTAGGCATCGTGATCGTCGGAAATAGGCGATTTATGACATTTGATATCAGCTCACTGGTCCATATCAGCCTGCCGCTCCCTCTCAGGGCGACCGCTGGTACTTGTTCGAAACACGGGGCTTTGTTGGCGACTGCGTTGAGCCAATGAACACGGGTTCTGGAGTTGCGCAAAGTGATGGGCCTAAGCATTCAAAGAAGGGTCATTTTGGGGCATCCCACAGAGGATGGACTAAGGAAGCAGGTCAAAGGCAAGTTCCGGTCGCGTCCGTTTCCTGCTTCCTTCTCACCTAACAACTGTCAATGCGATAAAGAAGGTCTAACAGGGAACAGGGGAGCTTGCGTCAGGGCCCCAATGTCCCTAATGCGATTAGATAAGATGGCTCCAGTAACTTTTAAGGTGGGGTAAGTGCAGGTAGTCTTCGTTACCACCACGCACCTCTAGCACCATACCCAGTATAGAGCACTATCGTCAAGTCACGTTTTTACCTTCAACAACGCGCGATTAAAGCTCTGCCAAGGGCCTGGTCTGTTCTCGAGTTACAGCAACTTGTTTAGCATATTTTTCGATACCAAGCTTATGGGCTGAGGTCCGGGGTGATTCTGACTACCTAACCTAAGATACATAGGTGGATCAAGCACCTTCATTCGAATTCCAGCTTCGCGGAATTGGTATACCATGTACTTTATGATGTCAAATGTCAGACAAGAGGACTACCTAATTCCTGTGCTTGTCTCAACCCAAAATTTCTTAGGCCTCTGTGCTGTTTAGTGATAAAGAAGATACTAGATCATGCATGCACATGAGGGTCTACTGTGAGACGCTCAACGGTGTCCGTCTCCCACTCCCATCCTAACATACTCCAGTTCAACTCCTTGCGCCAGTGTAGGCCAAGCCCGCGGCCACCACCACACGGGCCACTATCACACGCGATAGGGTTACCACAGGCATCATAGCCACGGTCCTCTGAGCTCATGCCGCCGGTAAGTGGCATACGATGGCGGAAAACGATGCGGCCCATACGAGAGTGTAAGATGGCCATGGCACACATAACACAAGGCTCATGCGTAAGATATAACTCGAGATCATGACAGAGATATCCATCAGGGCATGGATGTTCGGCATCGAAAACAACTTGCTCATCATCAAGCAGCGGTCCATCCTGGAAAGCCTCGAATTCCATGATAGCTGGCTTGCTCTCGGGTCTGTTTTCCGTTCTGACCAATTTCTGTGCCACCATGCTGATAGCTCGAAGAGCAGCATGTCCCATCGGATTTCCAGTGCGGCCAACTTTTTCCTGCTGATACCAGCGAGCATCTCCAGCAAGTGCAACAATCTGGGTAGTTTCTTTATATTCAGGTTCAGGCCCTGAAGTCTCTGAGCCCATCGCATCTTCAGTGTTATCATTATTGCCGAGGTCACGCGAGCCACAGTTGTTCGCATTCTCAGAGACATCGCCAGAGGGGGGTTCTGTCGCAGTCTGGCCGGTCTGGGCTATATTCGAGTTTGAACGCTCAGACTTGAGTGCAGCTTTGGCAGAATTAAACTTCTCGGGGACAGTGCGTTTGATGATAACCGCGCCAATGGGCTCTCCCAACCCGTCGTCACGCGCCTTTCTTGCCACCTGATGGGCCAAAGTCATCCAAACAGATGCATCGCGAGAGACAACGGACGTTGTTCGACAAATATTACTTGGATGAGGGCCGAGTGGGTTGTTCTTTCTGTAGACAGTCTGCCAAAACTGCTGCGACCACAAGTTGGCCTGGACCTGCGATGTCGGGGCCAGCAGGGGAACCGGAATGATGCCGATGAAGATGTCATCTCTAATGCCATCAACAGAGGCAAGACCTCTCAGGAGTTCGTCATAAGGCAGCTCATCTTTTGCACCCAGCAGGATGTACAGCCAATTGGACTTTCCAGTATGAATTGTTCTTCCGTTGCCCTCATTCATGAATTGCGACTTGAGGTGAGGAGGTAAATCAACAGGCTTGGAGCACCGGCGCAGGTGAGGAAGGTTCTTAGCCGCATCATCACCGGCCAGGGCTCGGGCAATCCTGGCAAAAGAAGAGCGTAAGTGTGTAATCAGGAGGACACGGGCTGAATGTATACAGCTTGCGGGAACTTACGTCACAATATCATTGGTATAGCGAGTAGGAGCCCGGGTGATATAGGCGAGGCCGAGAGTAAGGTTGTCTCGTAGCTCAAGGGTGGTTTTGAGGGGCACCAGAGTTCCAGAATCAATATTCGCAGGAATAAGCCGTCTCGAGACGGGGTCGAGCGTCTCGACGACTTCCTTCATGGAATCGCTCATAGCGGATACCTGCAGCAAGCACACAAGGCGTGAAGTCAGAAGAGGAGAGATGTGACAAGCGTCTGCAACTGTAGGTCCAAGAGCGTGGCAACAGAACAGGGTGGAACAACGTCTAGTGCGCAGCTAGACAAAAGACAAACGTTGATGCAGTGCAGACAGGAGAACAAGTGTCGAGTGTTTGCTATCAAGGCTGAGTGTTCCAAGCATGTCGTTGCGGTGCAAGGCCGGGTGGCGTGGAAGGTCTGGCAGTTAAAAGCACGCAGGAGGTAGACGTTGTGCTTACATGGAACTCTCAGACAAAGATGATCGATCCTGTGTCAAGGTAGGGAAGGTGCGGGCAGCGTATACCTTGGGAGGCTGCGGAAGGTCGTGGCAAGCTGTGAAAGATCGTGGGAAGTGAAGATTGTCCTGGGCACCAAAGCTGTTGTGATATACCTACTGAGGCAGGTTCCCGACATATGTAGACAGCTTGTCTTAATCGAAGAAGGACAACCAGTGGTTGCTAGGGTACCAGTCGGCGATTTCCATGGCAGTCGCTATCCCAGAGATAATACGGCAGGTACATATGTAGATTTTGAATAGAGTTTCGAGGTCACATGTAGTTTCGGGGGAAAGGTGAATGAGGTATACTACAGATAACTTGAAGGTGAAGTGACACAGGTGAGGAGAGGATCTGAAGCTCTCACAGAGCTTTGTAGCTACAAATGTGTGCTCTGTCAATGGAGGGGCATATCGATAAGGAATTCTCATCAAAGAGCCTTAGCTCAGGTATAAGACCACTTCCCTGTCGTTTCCCCACACTGCCAGTAGGTAGTCAAAGTCAAACGCACCTGGGAGTAGGCAGCCAGAAACCAGATATCTAAGAGGATTCTCAAATAGAATCAGATCCTCCTAGGAGTAGTATCCAAAATACTATGTAAGCTACCTAACAGTAAGTATCTACCGGGCGCTGCGTAGAGTTACTCTTAGATAAGGTCCCATACAGAACGGCACACTTCCTATGCTGAAAATATTTATGCTAGGGGTAAACTTGAGCAAAACATTGAGTCGAGTCTGTATACTCCTCATACCAGACAGTATATACACCTAGGTGTATGTATTAGCAACTCCTGCGCCGCGTGTAGTGGCTCTTCATGCGTATTAGTAGCATAGTTGTTTTATCGTAATCTTCAGTGCCCCAACAACTCATCCCAAGTGATACCAATATTCCAAAGCGGCTATTGATGATTTCCACTACATACAGTAGTATCAAGCTCTGATTACTCATAAACCACCACAAGGTTCAGCAGCCTGTTGAAGCTCGTAAGTTAATGGTGGTTAGCCCAACGTATACAACCTCCTAGCATAAAGTTCAAGGTCTATAATTGGATATCATCTCATGATCTACCCAGTAAGGGTATACCTACCTACCTGGTAGATAGGTAGTTAACAATTATAGAACACGAACTCCCTGAACTTACAGTAGGTCAATAATTCAGCATGTACATCGGTATTGGCTTGAGCTTGGCTTGACTTGGCACAAAGTGTGATTGGCTCTCGTATCCCATAACTGAAGAGCCAAAGTTGGCATAGAGACACCCCTGCCAAGCCCGAGACCCAACTGGGAAGATTGGAAGCATAACCCATGCCCTGCATGTACGGGCCAAGACAATGGGAAATCCCTCAACACCTACCGCAGTACACTACATTGGATGGAGGGACATCCGATTCGCGGTGGTCTTCAGGTGATTAGGTCAGCTTTGACGCAGGTTGCTATGTGACGGCGCCCAGACTTATCCGCAGGACGGAGGCCGGGTATATTAGACGGAGCTCGTTAATATCGACAAAAAGCTTATCATAACCTGCAGAACAAGCTGCAGAAATGGCCCATAGAGCCATGTGCTGCTTCGGTACTGTACATCCATACACCATCCCAAGTCACATTGAAATAAACGAGGACCCAGAAATCCCTCACGGAGCCCTACCACCGGTAAGTCTCTTGGTTTAGTTGGGACGAATGCCGCTGCTGGACCAAACCACGTGAGCCAATATCTGGCTATTGGGTGGCCTTCGTTCGTCCTACCATCTGTGAAGCATCTCTGTGTCACGGTCTCGAGGGAGCAAACTTGATGGTGAAGTCATATCTCTCCAGACACTCCACATCATGGGCCGGGCCTTGGTGGAGCGCGATCAGGAAGTCAGACACTCCACCGAGTGCCGAATACCGCACCTATACATATGTTTTCATTGCGTAATTATGAATTTAGCAGCTTATAAATATCCCTTTACCGTTATCAACCCATAAGATGTACCATAGACTGGTGGGTAGCGGCTCAATCGAACAGATGCCAAATAACACCTCGTTGGCTCTCGGGTGTCTGGGTAAGGTGCAGTGATAAGACGAGATGGGTGGCACAAATCCAAGACCGGCTTATCTTGCGATATATCTCTCGTGTATGTGCTGACCTCAGACCGCGACCTACTAAGTAAGAAGTGAATCCAGGTGTTTGCTTGGAGAAGACCGCCGGACGCGGAGGGGGAGAGAGAGGGGAGAGAGATGGGCCAGGTATCACTGATGACGCGCATCCCAGCCTCAGCTATCGGGGAATTTGGCGCAACACTGTCCATCTTGTCAAGTGCGGAGCCAAACTGACTTGCAGAGCCCTTGTGTAGCCTCGTCGGCTTCAACCGCACCGTCTCGGCGCTGCAACAAAGGTAGCCCAGACAGACCCAAACCCGACTTGTCTGAAGTGGCAGCCCAGGCAGAATAAGACACACAGCGGAAACACAGCCAAGGAGAACATAAGGCCGAGTAATCCGAGCAGATGTCCGAAGGCATAAGGTTCGCCCCTACGTGCTGCTGCATGCTGTAGGTGTCAGGCCTAACAGACAGCCCTTCGTGACTACCCCCCCAAGGCACGCTGTGCAGCATCCTTTCCTAATCAAAGCATGTACCTAACTGTACAGTAGAAGAAGGCATGGAGGGGGGTAGAGCTGCTGTACAAATCATTGGTGGGATGCAGAGATGTGCAGGCAGCGACGTTGTGAAGGCTGGCTTCAACGCAGCAAATGCTTACTTGCGCCCTTGCAAACTACCTAGGTCTCGACGTATTAGGCGCGTTCCCTCCACCCCCGGACAGGATCCTGCGAGTGATGCTGCGGGCAGCACTGCGGGCTTTTGGAAAAGAAAGGAAAAGAAAAGCCTCAATTCATAGTCTCCTCACATATCATGTGCCTACTACGTAGAACCTGTATTTATGTCTGAGGCTTCTCTTCGCTGGGCGAGTCTTGGGTTGGCCGCCAAGCTGCTTGTCGCCTGGGCACTGTATTCTTGTTCCATCTACACTACAACCACTTCAACTAAGCGTAGCAGCTAGACTGCACTGAGCCACGGTCATCTGCTGCCGCCGGGATTGCCTCAGCTACCTCGACGAAACAGACAGCGGGCCAAGCCCTTGGACACCGTTCTTTCTTGACGGCGGTATATTAAACCAAGACATCTCTCGGCACTTCCATCGACTGTAGACACCGCCCCGGGTTTCTCTGCTCGCACCGCATTGCGTGTTTACTACTACGTAGTATAACTTCACCGTCGGACTAGCACCTTGCCAGTCGAGTAATCTTCCTTCGGGTCTTATTTGTTCAGATAAGATCCCCGAGCCCGCGCCCGACACTCCTGAGGTCGCTCGAGGTCCTGGCACACATCGCCCATCAACACGGATTCCAGCAGCACCAGACTAGGCACGCCGTCGAGGCCTGACCACGGCACGGCCCACCAATCGTGATCTCATATACAAGTGGGAACTTCATACAAAGCTTAGTCTAGCGGAGTATTGATCCTCGTGCAAATTACCGCTAGATGAGCGTGAGCCCACATACAGCAAACCAACAGCCCACTCAACAGCCGACTGACGTCGAAGGCCCATCCCAAAACATCGTTTGTAAGGCGAAAGAAGCGCCGAAAGTGGACAGAGATGACGTGAACAGCATTCGACACAACGCCCTAGCACAGCCTCGAGATAGGACACAATCCCAAAGTTAGCTTGCTGATGGTCGTACCTACAGACCACGTACACAGCCTTGGGATGAACCCTGTGTTAGCTACTGTCTTATACTACCCAGTGCTGTGCCGAGCCTGTGCCTAGATAAAGTTTCCACCAGTCGCCCACTGGTCGCGCCTCGAGTGCTTCGATTGCCTTCCAATCGGACAGATTCTGAACGGATCTGAGTATCGCGTTTTGAAGATTTATGGTGCACTTTGCCACGCCACGGCGACTCTCTGCGTGCGCACATTGTAGTGTACCTAGGTACCCGTACTCAGCACCTAAACATAGTCCGGCGTTCCGTCGGGTCGGCTATCGCAAAAGCCGCAGGAGGCACTCTGCTAAGAACCCTACTGGAAGCACTCGCGCGCTTCCTACTGCAGCTAAGATAGGTAGCTTCTGCAGGACCTCGTGCAGTTGCAGCGCTGGGTGCCCTAAGTGGAACTGCTCGCCAGGGCTGCCGCTACTAGGTTCACGCCACACGGCGCCTCGCACCTTCTTAGCGATCCTGCTGCTAGTGACGGACCTGGATACAGTTAGGCGCTTCATACCTTCTTCTGGATAAGTGAACTCCTCCACGGTATGGCCCCCACCCCATCCCACACCCCTGGTGCAGCACATGTCTGCACTCCACAGTCAGTTCTGACTAGACGTACTCAGTAGTCGCTCTGAACCTACCAAAGATAGGTACCTCTTGTGCTACCTACAGCCATACTGTAAGTGTGGTCACGATAAGGTATCTCTGTACGCTAGTATAATGATGTCGAGACCCCTGGAAATCATGACTCCTCGTCCCAAAGCAGCTTCCGGTCCACTTGTTGCGCAACCGGCTCTACCACTGGCAGGGTCGGCCGGCAGCACCCACCGGGCCCCAACAAGCACCACCACCACAACCATCAAGGCTGGTAAGTTTTTATGGTTTATTGCTTCAACCTAGAATATTTTTCCTCCCAGCATTTTGCCTCTTAAAGTCGCACCCCAGCAAAATTCACCTAAAAGCCGTACTCTAAATTTCCTCCGCTTCCCACTCGACCGTCTCCCGCAATCATCCACCTCTCCCAGCTTTCGGCAACTTGCAATTCACCACTGCAAAACGGTCGCCTTTGGCTGGATATCCATCCCCTCCCGAACATCGGCACGTCACCATTTCCCACTAGCTGCTAACAGGAGCCCCTGCAATCGCAACAACAGAATTCCGCATCGCCCGCAAACAATCACGCCTGTCAACTCTCGCCATAGTGGCAATGACAAATCGGCGACTCGTCGCAACTTCAAATGCCGAACCATCTACAAGCCCGCGATCTTTGCCAATGCAGGTCCAACCGCGCGCTGTGGGCAGCCCGGAGGTTGGCGCTGCAAAGTCCAAAAACGGCAGCGCATCACCACCCACGCCGACGTCCTCAAGCGGTGGCAGTATGACGACCTCGCAATTTCCGCTGCTTGATCTTAACATCATGCCTCCTCCTGCTCTGTCTCACAGTAGCGTTGGCCCCTCGGCGCATCCCTCATCCCTGGCCAATGCCCTCCGCGCAATCAACGATGGAACAAATAATCCTACTCTTCCCATGCGGCGGCCTTCTATGGAAGACTCACCCTATACCAAGAGCATATCGTCTACAGCACCTGCCTCCCCTCGGATGTGAGTACTTATGCAGCTCCAAATCTGGAGAGACTTCCGCTTTTCGCTCGTCACTAACGCTGTGCATCACAGACCGCCTATCCGACAGAATTCCGGCTCGGCAACGCCACGGGTTCGTCCACATGCAACTACTCTCAGCATTCCAGGTATGACCCGGTCGCTCGTCTCGCCCGACGGCAGAATTGCCGACCGGGATGTCGCTGCAAAGTTGGTGATAGTCATGGTGGGCCTTCCAGCTCGAGGCAAATCCTACATCACCAAGAAGCTCCGAAGATATCTGGCTTGGCAGCAACACAATACCAAGATCTTCAATGTTGGAAACCGTCGTCGTACTCAGGCCAATATACTGTCGCCAACCAAACCGGCAGCACAGAACCCAATGGATGCACCCAGAGAAGCTGCAACCATCCTTATGAATGGAACACAAACAGATTCCTCTGCAGCCCATAATCTTTCGCCGTCAAGCCCAGAACATCCAAGTCATGTCGATCACTCCGCAAAATTTTTCGACCCCAAAAACTCAGAAGCCTTCAAGCTCCGAGAAGAAATGGCCATTGACACTCTGAACGAGTTACTAGACTATCTTCTTTGTGGTGGCGGATCAATTGGTATTCTGGACGCGACCAATAGTACAATCGAACGCCGGCAGCGCGTATTTGACCATATTAAGGCTCGCGAGCCGAAACTGGGGATACTATTCATTGAAAGCGTTTGCCAGAATCCCGAGGTACAAATCGATTTCGTCCAAAGAATAGCGTTATGTGCTGACATGTGATAGCTTCTCGAGGCAAATATGCGTCTCAAATTGTCTGGTCCCGACTACAAAGACAAAGACCCAGTGAAGTCTTTGGCAGATTTCAAGGAACGGGTCAAGGCATACGAGAGCGCTTACGTTCCTCTGGGTGACTACGAAGAAGAGCATGGAATGCAATATATCAAGGTAAGAGAGCCGTTATTTCACTCCCATGCCAGGCCGATGGCTGACTGCAGAGTAGATGATCGATGTGGGTAAGAAGCTTACACACTTCGGATTAGAGGGTTTCCTTAGCACCGGAATCGCTACATATCTATCATCTTTCAATTTATCACCCAGGCAGATATGGATTACACGTCACGGCCAATCTGTGGACAATCACCTTGGGAAAATTGGAGGCAACTCTGAATTGACGGACCGTGGCCACCAATACAGTCATGTCCTTTATAATTTCATCACTCAAAAGCGGAAAGAGTGGCTGATTGACCAGAAAAACAAGATTGCGCAGTCATCTTTCCCTCCCCTCCCTGGCGACGAGTCGCCACCTTATCCGGAAATCAACGAGGACTTCGACAAGAATACCTGCGTATGGACCTCAATGTTGACACGCAGCATACAAACGGCGCAATACTTCGAGGCTGACGAAGACTATGACGTGAAGAACTGGGAAATGCTCAACGAACTGAATGCGGGAAAATTTGAGGGCTTAACTTATGATGAAATTGCTCGAGATCATACGGATGAATATACGAAACGACAAATGGACAAGCTTCATTACGTCTATCCTGGAGTAGGAGGGGAAGGATACCTCCAGGTCATCAGCCGACTTCGAGATATGGTTCGCGAGATTGAACGAATTAAAGATCACCTGGTTATCATCGGTCATCGATCGGTCTGCCGAGTGCTCATGGCATATTTCATGGATCTCACCAGAGACGACATCGCGGATCTTGATATGCCTCTTGGAGTGGTCTATGTCATAGAGCCAAAGCCCTATGGTATCGAATTTCACGCATATAAGTATAACGAGGCGGCGGAATGGTTTGACGAGATTCCAGATTACAAACCTCAGAAAACGGTCGACCGACACGCTTAGAAAAAGCTTTCTTCGACTGATACTTCTTTACTGAGCAGGGCCGCGAATCAATGTATACTATTAGACTAGCGATGTGGCGGCGTCAGTTTCATAACTCAAGATACCATGGGATACAATGGGGTTTAAGCTTGTGGCTTTTGGTAGGGCGACCTATCCTGTGATGATGGATTGAGCTAGGAGAACGGCACCATCTGCTGCATTGCATGGGAGTCTGGCGTTTGAGAGTGGTTTTGCAGTTTTTGAGAAGAGCACATCAGTTCAACATGCGACGCACTGAATGTACTACATTAGGTTTAGGCCGCCATAGCAAATTGTTACTTTTGCGATAAGCTACAGAGCCCCGAGAGAGTGGCCAGCATGAAGCCTAGAACTTGTCTCAATACAGAGGCCGTTCGGCACAGCCTTCCACGGGCCCTGATTAAGTACATGCCTTCTTTGTCCCAAGCTATCGTAAAGTTCCGTGGTATCTGTCAGCACATCGCTAATGTAGCATTGCTCGATCTATATGCACCTAGGTATATAATCTTACTTTAAAAGGGAGGAGAAAGACGAAGATTTCAATCATGTTTCCATTTTGCTGGTCTTCAAATATAACAAGATCAACATGTTTCGGGAAGTCGAATTAGTATAGTAGCTAATTGTCCTGACTACATAGCACGCCACCCACTTTGGGTCTTGGACGAAAGCCGAGATCGGCAGTACATCGCGACATGTGATTTCGTAATGCTCAATACCGAGCCTTCACTTAGAAACTCTGGGGCAGCTATTAGCTGGACCCATTGGCTGTAACCTGATACTTACCTAGGTACTTAAGTCTACAACGATCGAATTCTATACAACTTGAATACAGTTCGATAATAAGCATTCAGTGCATCAACCTATTGTCTGTCCAGACTGGAACATCTCATGTGCCAAGCCTACCTTTAGCGTCTGTTATGCGGGCCTTATAGTGAGTGGCCCGAGGCTTCTGAACACAGCTTCGTAACGGCCGAGTTGAGATGGGTTCGCCCGCTGCTCGAGAGGACGACGGCAATAGCAGCCGTCCTAAGCGGACGGATAATGCGTGTAAGGGATGTCGAGAACGGAAAGTTAAGTGCAGTGGGACGCAGCCTTGCAGTACGTGCATTCGGCGACATCAAGAGTGCTTGTTTGAGTTGGACGAACGCAAGGTTTTCGTTTCTAGACGGTGTGTAATCGCCTCTCATAATCGATTGTTTTCCTAAACTGCATAACTGTCTTTTTCCTGTTCGAATTGATTGCGTGACGGATCGCAATACTGGTTAGGTGGTTGAGTCTGAGTCTTGCAATTGTACATCTATATCAACTATATATGCATTACTTCTTCATGCACTCGTCGCTCGGTGTACTGTTCTTGCTGCAGCAATCTGTCATTCGCTGCTAGCCGATGGCTATAGCAATATCTGACGGTCTTGTTCACTAGATACCTCGACGAATTAAAGAGAAAATCCACTTCTTCGCAAGACGATAGTGCTGGGTCAAGCAAACGAAGGCGCATTTCGCTTACTACCGCCGATCAAGAACCGTCACCTCCCGGCACGAGGACCAGCGCTCGACCTGGACCAGAATCCGGCCCTACGCTCGGTGACCAAAATATCACTGCTGCTGATAAAATCGGTCATGGCGACGAGAATATAACTCAAAGGGCGGCCAACATTCGCAATCTGCTAGCCAGCAGACCGTCTTGCTTCGTTACCGACGTGAGCGGTAGACGGCGTAAGGCACTGCATTCTTCTATACGTCACTGATATGGCACTGACTGAGTTAGGTTTTCTTGGTCCTACATCGACTTGGAGCTACACCCAACAAGTGAAGATCATGATTAGGAAGAATCTCAAGAACCCGGATATACCAAAGACGCCTCTTAATCCAGAGGGATCGTCATTCATACTCGAGTGGCCATCTACTAACAAGATCGGCCCGCTGAGTTTGAATGTCTTGCCATCCCTGGACTTTGCCCTGTACTTGACAAATACCGTCAAGTTCCATCTGGGACAACTATACCATCTATTTCACGAGAAAACCTTCATAGCTGGCCTACACAAATTCTATGAGGAAGGACCGTATGCGGAACCCTCGCCGGAGAACCGGTTGTGGTATGTCCAGTTTCTCTTAATCATGGCATTCGGACATGCTTTGTTGTCTGGTTATATTGGACGGAGGCCAGCTGGGTCGGACCTCGTGTCGAGGGCGATCGAACTCCTGCCCGATGCGTTTGGATTAAACCAAAATCCCGTGTTAGCTACCGAGGTTCTGTGTTGCTTGGCCCTGTATCTGCAGTCTATCGATCACAGGAACAGCGCCTTTCTTTACGTGAGTTACCTAGAATTACTCGCTCAAATACTTACTGGCTGACTGGACACAAGATCGGCCAAGCGATGAGTATGGCGCTCAGCCAGGGTTTACACCGTGAGCTTGTCGGCGACGATCTCACCGATGAAGACATAGAACGACATCATGCAGTGTGGTGGACAATCTATATACTGGACCGACGCTTCTCTTCTCTTATGGGCGCGCCGAATCTGATTCGGGACGAGGATATCACAGTCCCGCTTCCCGACTTTGAGCAGAATAGTTACTCGGCGAAGGCTAGGAGTCTGCAGGTGGCACTTGCACGGTTGCATGCTCAAGTGTTAAGCAGTAGGTTATCCACAGGCCACTCTTGCTATACCGGCCTAACTGGGAGTAGGTGTCTACAGCAGCGATACCCATCTTAAAGCAAGCTACTTGAAGAATACGCGAGAGGTCTTGACAAGTATGGCTGAGCTCGCCTCTGATCTAAAAGACACTTTCGGGATGCAATTTGACAACAACGGACCGATTTCGAGGGTGTCGGCAACGCTCCACCTCTATTACCATCAGGTATGACATCCCGGGCTTTTATTCTTTACTCGGGTGGCGATATCTGAACTGACGATTCTTCCAATAAAAGTGTATTGTTCTCTCGACTCGCCCTTTGCTACTCTGCCTGCTGCGGCGACTCCTCAGCGAGCCCGCGTTACTGGTGATTACTGAACCAATTAAGGCCCTGCTGCGAGCCGCCCAAGACTCTGCAGCCAGGTCCTTGAGAATTTTGACAGCGCTTCATTCGCAGCGCTTGCTGGGTACGTTCGGCCTTCCTACGACATGAAAAATGAAGTGGACAATGTGCCTAATAGCGGAGCAGAAAACTTTCTTCCTTTCGATCTGGAAAGTACATTTTCTTCTGCCTTCGTCCTGTCTTTGATGGCAGCGCTCCCGGCATGTCCACATGAAGGCACCGCGGATGTCGATGCCAGTTTCTACCTGCTAAATCAAATGGTCGCCAAGGGGAATGTAATCGCGGAGTTTCGTAGGGAAGATCTCGAGCAGCTAATTAGCCTTCTGCATCTTGTAAGTGCAGAAGTGTCACAGCGAGACTCGCTTGCTTCACGTGCGGCAGCGGCAATGCCAGTCTCTAATGTTGATGATTACGACCAACCTAACCCTGATCAACTGGGCGGAATCGACACATTTAATGGCCTCTCTCCTGAGCAGATGTTATCGTTAGCTGGGCTGCTTGAGTTGGACCCGGCGTTTGATTATGTAGATGAACAGTGGCTTTGGGCTTGAACCCAAATGTCAGTCGCAAAACTTTGAGTCGCAGAAAAACCTATCGTTTGAAACAAAGTACAAACTGCAGAAACAGTTAAAGTTAAGAGCACTGTACGAGTCGAGGTATAAGTGCTCACTTATAGGGTATTAGTACCCTATGCATCCTTTTCGCATTGCTACCTAAGGTACAAGATGACGGCTTAGGGAGGCCGTGGCACTCAATCACTAAGATTTTTCGATATAACACTACTTGCTTCAAGAAACATTAACACATCCCCGAAGCAAATAAAGCCGCGTGTGAGCTCGATATATGTCATGAGGTACGTGGATTGAAGATACTGGGTCGGCAGGTGACATCATATACAAAGGGGCATGTGACGATGGCAACCGTTGTAAATGACCTGGCAGCTGCCCAGCTTGTGTGGTGGACTGATGATGAAAACTTGAGGCGCCAGTTTGAGGATAGCTTATGTATAATGCACGTATAAGTGGGTAGGTCGTACAGTAATGCATCACAGTGCGCCCCCATAGTTCACCACGCCAGCAGGGAACTTCCCTACCTCACCTCGCTTGTCATTGTGCATACCTCCCTCGATTGGAATAATATTAGTACATATTACAGTACGAGTAGTTAATCTGTCCCTCCCAGACAGACCCTACACCACCGCTCTTAAGCTTTTAAGCTACTCTACCCCTTGGGAGCTTTGCTGCGTCCTAAGCTTGCGTCCCTCGATATTGTTTCTGCGATGGCAACGGTTGCTCCCACTATTGCCTGAGTTCCCCGACCTGTTTTCTTGAATTGCTCTTACTAGAACCGCTGCGAAAATGAATGGCCACTTTGCCGCAGTGGGCGATGCGCCCACTAAGGCGCAATACGAACATGGCGTTCAAGTCATTGACGAGGACAAGGAGTTCAAGTGCGCTGTCCTCCATTTGCTCGCCTGTCAATTCCTTTACTAACTGTATGCGCGACAATCCATTAGCTCCAACTTGAGTTCCTATTTACAAGCCACCGATGTTGCCGAGGCCGGCTTCAACTATCACCTTATATCAGTCTTCGGGTCCCAGTCGACCGGGAAGTCCACTCTGCTAAATCACCTGTTTGGTACCGACTTCAATGTCATGTCCGAGACGGAACGCCGCCAGACTACTAAGGGAATATGGATGTCTAAGAACAAGACCGCGTCCATGACGGACAACATCCTGGTCATGGATGTCGAAGGTACCGACGGGCGCGAGCGTGGCGAGGACCAAGATTTTGAGAGGAAGAGCGCATTGTTCGCCCTGGCGACCAGCGAGGTCCTGATTGTCAACATCTGGGAACACCAGGTCGGTCTATACCAAGGTGCTAATATGGGTTTACTGAAGACCGTATTCGAGGTCAATCTGCAGCTATTCCTTAAAGACAGACAGTATGTTTGGAGAGGGGATGGATAGAACGCGAGGCCTAGACGCTGACATGTTATTTAGATCGACTCCGAGATCTCTATTATTCTTTGTAATTCGTGACCACATCGGTAACACACCGCTTGCGAATCTCCGGAATACCCTGATCCAAGACCTTACAAAGATCTGGTCTTCTATATCAAAGCCACAAGGCCTAGAAAAAGCTCGCATCGAAGATTATTTCGATTTCGCTTTCGCAGCTCTACCGCATAAAATTTTACAGCCGGACCAGTTTGTGGCCGAGGTGAAGAAACTGGGGAAAAGGTTCGTTCCTGGCAGTCGCAACTCCAAAACGCAGTTGGAGCACGGTGAACAAGAACTTGACGGTGGAGTATTCCTACCTGAATATCATCGAAGAATCCCAGCCGACGGTTTCTCTGTTTACGCCGAAGGTGTTTGGGACCAGATTGTCAACAACAAAGACCTCGATCTCCCCACGCAACAGGAGCTCCTCGCGCAGTTCCGTTGTGACGAGATTTCACGAGAAGTCTTAATTACATTTGACGCTACTATAGGGCCTCTAGAAGAACAACAAGCTGAAGCTTCTCGCATTGGCAAGCCGCTTGTTCTAGCAGATCTAGGCGAGACCGGCAAACAAACAAGAGAAAAATGCGTCAAGAATTTCGAAACACAAGCTAGTAGATATCATAAAGCAGTTTATGCGCGAAAACGCACCGAACTCGAAGGCAAGATTGACCAACGACTGAAGGCGCTTTATCAGGGGCAGCTCACGGCGGCACACAAATCTGGCGTGGCCTCTTTTAGCGATGCTGTCTCCGGCGCTGTGAAAACCGGCCAGAAATCAGGAGCGACCTACGAATTTGCAGAAATTGTTGCTACAGAGAAAAAGAAGTGCTTGGAGCAATTCAAGGCCGAGGTCCAGAATCTGACCATTCCGGGCGTCTCGTGGACCAATTTCAGCTCACAACTTACTCTTTTCGAGAAGGAGCTTGATGAAGTTAGCGCTCGCTTGCGAAAAGAAGAGATGCGGAGACTTGCTACCCGTGTTGAGCGATGGGTCAAATCACGGCTGGGCGATGCTGTAGGTCTTGAATTCAACAAGCTCGGATCCGGAAGAGCCGGATCAGGCGCGCCGGAGGAAGGAGAGAAACCACCTACGGAGAAGGATTTATGGGATCGCATCTGGAACGTTTTCGTTTCCATCGTTAAGGAAGCCGAAGGCCGCTTTACCGACCGAGCGAAGAGCTTTGAGGCAAGTGAGGCTGAAGTCGAGGTCGGATTGTGGCGCCTCAGACGTAAGAGCTGGGTTGCCTTGAGAGAAAGGGTTGATGAAGAGGTTATGGAGGGAAACATCTTACTTAAGCTCCGTGAGAATTTCGAAGATAAGTTCAGATATGACGAAGCTGGAGTGCCGCGGATATGGCGGCCTGCAGATGATATTGAGGGTATTTATACCCGGGCACGGGAGTCAACTCTTACTCTTATCCCACTTCTTTCTAGATTTCGGCTCTCCACCACCTATGCCCCACCGGATCTACCTACCTTTATCGGCCATCAGCCCGCTGGCGTAGAACCTGAAGATGAGGATGATCTGACCCCGATTGGGGGTGTTGACGAAGAGGATGGCAAGAGCCTGGAAGAGGAAATGACGGTTCTGAGTGAAGGCAAGCGGCAGGATCTGGTCGTGCGGTTCAAGAAGATGGCTGATGGCGTATACGTTGAGGCGAAGCGAAGCGCCATTGGTGGGGTTGCCCAAGTGCCATTGTATTTCTACGGAATACTGCTGGCTCTAGGATGGAACGAGCTCCTGACCGGTAAGTTGAAGTCGCTGAAACTAAAGCACACATTTCCCTTTACTGACGCTGTCTAGTCCTGCGCAACCCTATTCTCTTCCTGCTCCTGATTATCATAGCCGGTGGAACCTATGTCGCCTACAACCTGAATCTGCTGGGTCCGATGATGCAGATGAGTACGGCGGCTTGGAACCAGGCTATCGAAATCGGAAAGCAGCGACTTCGAGAGTTCTTGGAGAACAATGAGACGGCGCGCCAAGCCATTGCCATGCCTGCGCGGGACAGCGACTCCATCAGCCTGGACGCTCTGGACAGCCGTGGCAAGAAAGCCCGCCGGGCCGCGAATGATGATGATGATGACGATATTTAATTAGACACGAGTTTCCACGCGGGCTCGGAATTGCATACGAGGGTATGATGCAGGAATATAATATATACATGTGATGTTGATGTTAGGGACGACCGCTCAAATTTCCAAACCGCCCTATAATGCCAAACCAGTGCCGTATGTCCAAACGCCATGATAATGCATTATTATGTGTACAAAATCAAAATGCTTCCAAACCGGCCGGAGTCCCAAACCATGTCCCAAGCTCGTCGGCATCCTTTTCCCTGTCACCGTTGGCGGCGAAGTAATCGGTCAAGCGACTTGTGGAGTCATCGTCGTCGGTCGGCCATTCGACCTTGATACCACCTTTCGCTTCCAGCATGTCCTTCGCCGTACCCCAACTGAATCTACATTCGGGGCCCCAGCCAAATACGGGGTGCATGTTCTGCCTCAGCCAGGCTACACATCGCGCGTCGGAAGGATATCCAGAACCCCAGGACAGAACCTCACCGCCGCTCCCTTCTTCGGCGCCTTGCTCCCCGCCGTTGCGCGTCCAGGCCTCGTATAGGACCTCGAGCGCGGCGTCACGCGTGACCTTGGCGCAGACACTGGCGGCGCTGACGCAGGGGTACAGGCTGTCGGCCTTCTTGGCGACGGTGATCTTGACGGTGGGGAAGATGCCCTCGAGGCGGCGCTGGTAGGTGGCGGGCTGGCCGATGGTGTCGACGTAGATCTCGCGGACGTTGACGCCGCGGGCCATGACGCCGTGGATCAGCGCCGCCGTGGCGTCCATGGCCTGCGCGTTGAGGTTGTACGTGGCGCCGCCCGGACGCATCATGTTGGCGCCGATGTCGCGCGCCGACAGGCTCGAGACGGCCCAGCCGCACGTGGCGTGCAGGTCGGTTTCGGCCGTGCAGAGGGCCTCCATGAGCGAGGAGCGCACGGCGGGCGTCAGGACCTTGGAGTCGTCGAAGTGGTGCGTCGACTTTAGCAGGGGCTCGGACTCGGGGATCGGCAGGTAGAAGACGCCGTAGACCATGGGGCCTAGCACGGGGCCGCGGCCGGCTTCGTCGACGCCGAGGACGCAGGGGACGCCTGTTGATGGGTCGGATTCGTTTGCTGAGAGGGAGGGGGGCACGGGCGAGAAGTGGGTGTAGGACTCGCCGCGGATGGTCTTGTCGTGGTGGATGGATGGCGGCACGAAGACGTCGGCGACGGGTGTCTCGAGGGCGATGTTGCCCTCGTCTATCTGTGTGTCTTCCATGGTTGATTTGTCTCTGGTTCTGGTATTGGTGTGCTGTTGGGGTGCTGGGAGGTTTGGTTCTTCTCGTTTGACAGCTCAATTAGATTCCGTTTACCCCAATCTTAATCTCTCTATTATATCTTGCAAAGATTTGCAAAGAGGCAATTTATTACGGCATAAAGACAAAAGCTTCATGCATTTATTGTTGTTGAAGCTGTGTAGGTGTATATGAGATATAGCGAAGAGGTAGGTAAACCGAAGACCCACCTTGAATAGCGGGTGGAATAGTGGGCGCGTCCCCCAAACCCCCATGCGCGTCTCTAATGCCAAACATAGGCGTAGCGTCCCACCCCAGTTGCAAGGCCAATTAACCGCCCGAAAAGGGTGTTAGTAAACAAGCTCTCTGTGTATCGCCTGCCTGTCGCAGCATTTATCATTCTCCCCACCAGCGACTGCCTTTCGTATTCAGCGAGGTCTTGCCGTTTTAGACCCGGTCTGATTGCGCCTTCTCATATCCCTTTTTGCTTTTTTTTTTTTTCTCTCGTAAGAAATTCACTAGAAATCAAGTTCCTACCTTGTTGGACACCCAAGGTACAGGTGCCGATCGTGCGACAGGCCAGGTGAATTCAATCTCCGGCGCGAGCAAGCATGGCGCCTCGTGGCTCGGTACAGCGCCGGCAGACCCAGTCGCAAAATGAACATGTTTTCGCGCTGGGCAAAGTTGGGAGGTATGTGGATTGCATGCGTCGCCCTCAGGAGAGGTGGTTTACAGTGGTTAACGGACGCGGATTAGGAAAACCGGCATCACAATACCGGACAATGGCCGACGCGATGAACATGGCTTCGAAGAGCTAGACAACTTATTTTCCTCGCCAGACAGGGAGCTGCAAGCTGCGACTAATGGTCGGACTCGCACAGTGTCTGATGACGAGCAGGATGAGCAGGATATGGAGATTGACGATGGTAGGTTGCGAATCACAGCCAAGCGGGATGTATAGTAGTTTAGATCAACTAACGAAGGCGGCTGGTGGATTAGGATCTGAACTTGGCCCGGCGACAACACGGAAACTCCAGCAAGGCCGACTATCTCTCCCGCGCGCTCGATCGCCAATCAAGACCAACTTGAAGTCGCCTGCGCGCCAGAATCTTCATTTACCACCTAACTCTTCACCGAGCAGGGGGACAGTTGTCACCACCCGTGAACAGAGCTCCGAGCCCGAGGTGACGCGCAAGCTGGATTTTTCAAAGAGTACATCGAATCATGCTAGGGCTGCTCCCCCACGTGCGAGGGTTTGGCGCCCCGGCCAATTCTCAAAAGGACCAAATCCTGTTCGTTCCGACTCGCCTATCTTTTCAGATGATGCTCGTGCTCCTCCTTCAGATCCAATTGAAGAGGAAGAGGAGGAAGAAGAAGAAGACGAGCACTTAGATTTGATTGATGGTGGTGCAGTTGACGGAGGCGATATTGAGGATGAACCCCCCGAGGAGCCTGACGAAGAAATAGAAGAGGAAGAGCCTGTTGTTCAACAACCTAAACCGACGAGCAAATCAAAACCTCCGGGACGTAGAGGTCGTAAGCCTAAAGCAAGCATCGAAACAGAGAATGATGATCAGGCGGATACTTCATTGGGTAGTGCAACCGCCGTGGAAGCCAACGAGAAGGATGAAGAACCCGTAAAGAAGCGAAAGGGACGACCAAAGGCTGCTCCCAAGCCAGAGAAAGAGCCAACACCCCCGGCTGATCCTACACCCCCACCCAAAGCCTCAAAACGTGGGAGACAGGCAAGGAGCTCTTCAGATGATGCCGAAGAAGGTCAGGCCGATTCGAGAAGCGCAAAGCGCCATAAGACCTCGGCAGCGGAAAGCAAGGCAGAGAAAAGCACCGCATCAAAACCAGCGCCAACAAAGGAAAAGAGTAAACCGGGACGGAAGCGTAAATCATCAGGCATTGGTGTTGATTCACCGAAGATCCAACAAGGGCCGCCACTCCCCAAGAGCCGTGGTCTCGTGACTGTGCGTAGGGAAGAAACTACTGCCATGAAAACGACGCGGTCTGGTCGGGCGTCATTCAAGCCACTAGAATGGTGGAAGGGTGAGCACGTTGAATACGACGAAGACCAGGAGAACCTTTTCACAGACTCTGGCAGACACTTCAAGATGCCAACCGTGAAGGGCATCGTGCGCACAGAGGAGAGTGAGCCGGCGCCTAAACGTCGTGGTCGCCCACCAGGCGGAAGGAAGCCCGGACGAGCGCTACCAGCCGTAGTGGAAGAGACAGAAGTAGAACGTGACGACTG
Organism: Xylaria sp. FL0933; assembly: GCA_022578765.1. Lineage (NCBI taxonomy): Eukaryota > Fungi > Ascomycota > Sordariomycetes > Xylariales > Xylariaceae > Xylaria > Xylaria sp. FL0933. Next base: position 306,698 of record MU389734.1, on the reverse strand, counting down.
GGAATATGATCCCGGCCGCGTGACAGGCGAAGTGATCTGTTGGCAACCAGATCACGAATTTCAACCACCGGAGAGTGACGACGAGATTGAGATTGTCCACGAAGAGTTGGCCATCTCGGAAAATGCGATCCAACTCAAAGACATCAAGGACGCGACTTTCAAATTCGCCAAGACGCTCACGCTACCGTTTTTTGGCGCCGGTGTTGTCGACTTACCCCCAGGCGCCGAGAAGCGGCCTAAGAATTCCCGCATGAGACATCTCGTCTTCTTCGTGCACACTGGTAATGTCCAAGTGACTATCGCGCAGACCGAATTTGGAATCGCTATGGGTGGCATGTTCTTTGTTCCAAGAGGTTCGTGAAAATCTAACTTATCTACCCTACTCTATGCCAGTTATAATCGACTTATGTAAGGAGAAAGCTAACGAGGAATATATATAGGAAACGACTACAGGATTCTGAACGATACAGATAGGCCTGCGCGGATATTCTTCGCGCAAGGTAATGAGATGTACGTTCAGCCCGACGCCGAGGCTTAGGATTTGCAAAAACCTGTGAATAAATAAGTGCCTCGAAAAGCTTTATTTATTCTCGTTTGTACGAGACTACTTCACCGCTAGCATGTTTGGGAGAGGAATGAAGCCAGCTCGCCGCCAGCCCGGTGTATTTGCGATGATGCTCTCGGCGGAATGAGGGAGAAGTATGATATATACCGCTGTACCACTCACTAGCCAGATCTTGTCCAAGCATATAGATATGTAGTGGTGGAAGTGAAAGACCAGGCGCGACAAACGCCACAGTCGCGTGCCACAGTCGCGTTTCGAACCCTGTCATTCAGTCATCACAGCGTCTCACGCATCACTACTGGTGTTTACGGCAATGCTTCTTCCATCTATACCCCACAAGTTACCGCGAGTAACTTGTAAATATACCCTCTTCCAATGCCCACCTACCCACCTTGCCTATCTATGTATCTAGCTTCCTGGCATTTACGGTAATGGAGGACTGCCTTGTGTGGTCTTGGCGTTTGGTCTCACTGGTATTGTTAATGATGGATGGGATGTATGGTATGCATGGCAATTATAAATGGGACGTGTGCGCTGAAAAGGGGCTTATTACCTCGGAGAAGAGGGGAAAGGGGAGTCAGGAAGAGGAAAGGAAATGGCGATTTAATCTCTACAATGTATTTCTCGCTGTCCGGGCGTGAGTGGGTGCTGACCTATTACGTGGAGCTGTATTTTGTTGTGGTTATTTTCTTTCGCTCACGATACTTGATACCAAGCAGCCAACCAAGCAATCTAGAATTCTATTTCTCCGTTCATCCATGCTTCGCGGGGTTCCGTTGCTTGAAAGCTGGGAGACGGGGCGCTATGCATTCGTATCGGATAGAAGATAATGTCTCATGAATTCTGTTCGAAAAGGTGGATCAATGGACTAGATTTATTTTCGGGACGAGATAAACTGAGATGGGTATCTAACCATGCCATACCTTACCCTCATAAATATTTTCTTCTGTTTTTGCTCCTATAGCTAGAGTCCCTAGCCTATCGCCTCGTAATCCCACGGCATCAACATCGCGCACGACATCTCGTCATTCATTATAATAATACACCCATCCTCCTCTATCTACGTAATGACTATGGCCAAAACAATAATAACAATGGCAATGATGACGATAGTGGATTACACCGTTGCCCGCCTAATACTGTGTCGAAAGCACCTTCTTCAACTTGCCCATCTCGGACTCATATCCCTCAATCTTGCCCTGCGCGCCTTTAACTTTACCAAGGAGGTACTGAACGCGATCGTGCGCGCCCCAGGGCTGATTGGGCAGGGCGCCTAGAAGCGCGAGCTCCTTCTCGGCTTTGTCGATGTTACCCGTCTCGATCTTAACGAGCTCTTTAAGTCGCGATAGCTCCATCTTCGCGGACAGGACGCCGTCGGACGCGAGCTGTCGGAACGCGGCGCCGTACACGGGTTTGCCGGCAACGATGCTGCGCGGCCGTCCCGCGTGCGAGCGCACCGTGATCAACTCCGCGTTCGCGAGGCCCTCGAGCGCGGACTCGCCGTCCGGCGCCGTCAAAGAGGACGCGAACGTGTCCGAGAGGAGCACTTCGTTATACCGCAGTGCCTCGTCCTTCGAGAGACGGCTCACGAGGTACCAGGCTTGCTCCATTGACCACTTGTGCTCACCGTCACTAGCCACCTTGCCAGGCAGGAGGAACATCTTTAGGATCTCGGAGGCTGCTTGCTCCGTGATCTCGGCAACGGCCTGCTTAGGTGACTGGCCGACTTTGATGCGGCGGGCGAGGTATTCGAGGTCTGTGAGACGTCCGCCGAGCGTGCCGATACAGTCGTCTAGTTCCGTTAGATCAGGCGAATCCTCAATCTTCTGTTCTTCTGCAGCATCATCATCGGCGTCCTTCGAATCCTTTGTCTTTTTATCGGCGCGGAGGTGGCCTAATATGAACCATTTCGCTACGTCTGGCGAAAGATCGCCCAGTGCGACGTGACGGAAGACGCGATCAGGGAGGGCTTTGGACAGAACCTTGGTGTATGATGTGTCATTGGCGAGGAAAATGACATGGGCGACGTCAGACTGCACGAGCGCCGCGGCCCATTCAGCGATCCTATCATAGATAATGGTGTTGTCTTCGCTTCTGTATACAAAGTTGTCAATTACCACCACGGCTCTTTTCTCGGGGTGAGCCTCTAGGTAAGCGTCCGCTGGAAGAGAGGCATCTGCGTCGTTTTTAGATCGGCTTTCTACGTCGAGTTCCTGTAGAGCCCCAGCTGTTGTTTGTAGGATTTTCTGCAGTTGCGAATCTAGTGTCTCGGAGAACCCTGCCTTCACACCAGTGGTGCTTTGGATCGCGAGGTCGATCATACTACTCATGCTGTTGGCCCACGAGAAAATCGGCCTGTAGCCGACTTCCGACGCCATCCTCTTGATGATCGCTGATTCGCCTCTGGCTTCGATGATCTGCTTACAGTCGATCACCAGAACGTTTTCTCTATCTTTGAGAGCTTTCTCAAGGACGAGCTCCTTCTTCCCCGAGCCACGTGGACCCTGAACGACGATAAAGGTATCGGCCGTCTCCATCAGCCATGCCTGGATCTGCTCTATTATGTCCTTTCGGTGAGACCAGACCGCATTTAGGCCAGCCTGTTCGGCCCCTCCTCGCCTGAGCGCAAAGATGTCGGATGTCTGTTTTCGAAGCCAGCGGTACAACCTACTGTTACTCAGGCGGTACTTGCGCGAGACATGAGCTTTAACAAAAAAGGAGCGGATAGGATCAAAGATGACGACTGTGAGGCCCGTAAGCAGAGCTACTAGAACGGGGATAACTATTCGAGGGTGATTCGTAATCCATTCCCATATCCGGTGAGGCTTTGTCCGCCGCTCATAGGAGATGCGGAACTTGGTGCCCAGTTTCCCGCCCCCTAGCTCCTCTGGCACAACATATCCGTGAAGGCAGTTCCTGGCCATAATAGCGTCTCTCACAAAGAAGAAGTCGACGTAGGCGTACTTGGGGACGACCTTGGAATCCCATGGTTGGGAAATGATCTCGGAGATGGAGCCATATCGACGGAACATGCTATACAGATCCTCCTGAGACAGTTCAACAGCCTCCTCACCGGGATTCTTAGGGACGAACTCGATACGTAGCCGAGCCTTGGGATATCTCTGCAGGTCTTCAAGCCATGGCACTCCTTTGACTAATCCAGCCTGTACCCCACGAAAGAGGCTGAAGAACCGCTTGATGGGTTTCTCGGCCAGCAACTTGGAGACTTTCTCCTCTATTTCCTTTGGTGTTGTTTCAGGAGGGTGGACGAACTTGACAAATGCGCCACCATCCTTGACTCTCGGGAGGATCTCTGTGACTTTCAAGGGCATATCGTTAGGCAGAGCGCGCTTTACTATGTTAGCCGGGTCCATGACGCCCAAGCCGGAGTTTTCAAATCGCTTCATGAGCCCCGGTATGTCATTCTCAGGGTTCCTCCACGGCAGATGCACATTAGCCATCTTGAGCGGAAATAAGTCTGTCATCGCCGAAGTGTGAGCAACACCACGCCATAATCTCGGTAAACAATGGCAGTCACTGCTTACTGTCAATCCAGAGAATCGACTCGTTAGGAGCTGTCTCTATATGGCCATTCCTCCGATCTTCCACAGCTGCAGTGCTGTTCCAAGCCCTGCGGGCCGTGACCATCGGCGACGGCCATGCTGCCTGTAGTAGCCGCGGTGTGCGGTGTGTGCAGCTCAGTGCAGGTTGAGCTCTCCAGCCTGGTAGGGACCGGAAGCCGATTCCGGCGTATCTTGTAGCGAGCATTGTCTAAGGTCCCTACTGTGTGAAGCCAAACAGGCTCTTCTCCATGCCCCGTGCAGAATCTAGGATCGATTCGCAGGAGAATAGAGCCGTGTCTTGCGGCCTAGATCAAGATATGTCAAATGGAGCTCATTCTTTATCCATAGTTCAGCTAGCTAGTTATTTGCGCCAGTTGTGGATGATATCATAGGCCCAATTGCCAAGGCCCAAGCTAGAGGTACATATGTATGATATGAGTTCCGTGGCTGAGTAACGTATGTTGTGGCTGAAGAAGTGGCTTGGCCCACTTGCACTCCCTTGTTCACAACATTCCCGCACATCGTAAGCCATCGTTGATCAACACGTGAATTGCTTCAGTCTCTGCGATTTAAGCCTTGAGGAGCCACTGATATCTTAGTTCCCCCAACCAGAAGATGGGGAAGAAGTATTCCCCGGAAATCAAGTAATGACTTTGAGTAGAGATGCTTCGCTGGGCCATACAAACGCGGCCAGCGAATTCCAGGCCACCGGTCTACACATAGATTTGCCGTGCTCCCTGGAACTTAGTCGAAGCAGAAATTGTATACCAAGACCGCATCAATCTGGTTTCCGAAGGTATGCGAGCGTCAGTCAGCTGCTCAGTTGCTAAAACGAGGCCACTGTAATCTCTTAAATAGGACAATAGACTACATGTACTAATCACACGAGGGTACATGTAGGCTCGGGGGCGCCGGCCTTGACTCCTCGAGCTCCTGTGGTTAAAGATGTGTATGGCCCAATGACTATAGTATGACACAACAATGGCTAGCTACAGACTGTCATAGCCCGGTGTGTTTGCACCCTTTTAGTTTCGCTTTCCTCTTTTTGGCGGGCAGACTGGGTACTCCCGTCAATCGCTAGCTATGGGTTCTCTGGGCTTTCCTTTTATGCCACTTAGCTATCTTCGAGCTTAGAACATTTGAAACCCTCTTTTTCTTTGAGATGGCCTCTGATATAGTCACATGGCCATTGTGCGTTATGAAAAAGTTGCTGTAAACCTACACCGCCGCCTAAATCTACTACATGCTCGGTGCAGGACCTGAGAAATGCTACGCGGCCATCCGTAAGGAGGGAGATGAGTATTCCAGATTTCCAAGCCCAGAGTATGTGTCCGTGGGAGACAAGCTGGAGAAGGCATTTGAATCTAGTCGTCCAAGGCTCTCCTTCGTTGTAGAGGTTCTTCGGTAGCGAATTGAACTTCTGAAACTGGTACATGATGCCCCATATCGTCATTGTCGCTGTCACGATCGAGGCAGTTGTCAGAATGAAAACCCACAACGACTGTCCACTGTCATTGAGTTCATAAATATTCATCCCGAAAACGGATGTGCTCAAACTTATGGGCACGAAAAATATCGCGAGAACGGTTACTGGATTTTCCAAGGGTTTAGATACCTGAGTAATCAACCAAAGGGCATGCAAAATAACAGAGCGATATTGTATTACTTACTTAGCTTTGTCCGCTTGCCCTCCTCGAAGGCAGTCTTTGCTTGTTTGATGGAGGAACGAGATTCTTGAAGACTTGACATTCCAACGTGGTGTTGCAAATAATCCCGAGCTAGAGCTTCCGTACGAGATATCTGTCGTTCGATGCATCCAAATCTCTTGACTAAGTCTTTATACTCTTCAGAGCCTTGAAGTTTGCCATCATTATGGTTGCTGTTATAGTTTTGGATGCATTCCAACGGGCCCATACCGTTGTGTCTCATCATACGCAGAGCAGTCCAGGCGTCCTCGATAAAGTCCGGTTCTACGTAGCGATAGCTTTCCCACGAGCGTAAAAGCCTATCTGCGTGAATAAGACCGTCGTAAAGATAGGTAGCATGAATATCTAAGATCGGTAGAAATAAAAGGAGAGGATCCTTATGTGCCTCTACAAAGTAATCCCTGCTACGCTTGTCGAGAGCCTGTAAGTATTCTTCAGCGAAATCGACCCCATCACGGTAAGTGTTCCGCTCAGTAGAACCACTTCCCCTAGAGGATGCGCCCATTAAGGTTGAAGCAGATACGAGTACTGCAAATACCATTAATCAGTGAGCATCACGATTAGGAGGCCGGGTAATAGACCAGATTCCTAGAACTCACCAGTATTAGAATTGCCGTCGCGATGAATGAAGCCTGTCCAGCCATAGCCTAAGTCTAGATACGGCGGCCGGCCACCAACAAGAAATTCTGGCACACGACGAGCCACCTTGGTGTATTCATCAGACCTATCGCAATCTGCCTCGACAGCTCGGAAAAAGCCAGGGTCTACGTCATACATAACACCGGCGTAATCTTGTACGTACTTTCGATTGGTTGGGTCGAATATGATCAGTCGAGTTTCGTCAATTAGATATCTCTCCGTCAATGTTGTGGAAAGGGTGACGTCTAATTGTTCGACACTGCCAGAAGACGCCATGATCAGGATGTGAATTGGCCTATGGGGGTAATCGTTTCCTTTTTCGAGGAATTTCATCCAGGGTTCGTAGTTGTTCTTAGATGCTAGATGTACGAGATATGGGTCGCTTTCACCAGAGTCGATGGATCCTGCCATTTCAAACGTGATTGCAATTCGAAGACGTGTGTGAATGGTGGCTTAAATATCTAAACTAAGGGCAAAGGCGAGTCATTTAACAGATGGGTAATGCGATCAAGCGTTAGGAGATACAGATACGCGAAACAGTAGCAAGTGATGTGTTTTATGTTCAGCAGGCTGTGGACTCGGGCACTTTGCCATGTCAGATACTTTATAGCATCGCGGAAAAATCCTGACGCCCGACTTTTGTGGGATTGGCTAGAAGCTTACACTAGATTCTCAGCTTCTATTCCGAGGTAGGAAATACAAACGACATATGCAGCTGGATCCAGGCGTCGTATTGGTCTGGTTCGCGCAGTCGCAGTACACCACCAAGGTTGTATCAGGCCCCAATTCTCACCGTTCCGTGTTTTATTTGACATTACTATTACGTTCCTATTCATTAGCTTGCTACACCGATATCTCACCAACTTGTTGCCATACGGACAGAATAGCCATGAAAGGCCTAATACAGCTCACTACGGTACATATCGCTAATCGATTTTCGGAAAACAAACGCTTTAAGCACCGTTGTGCCCAAGTCCACATTGACATCACGGTAGCGCCAGCCTGCCTCGACCGTGCATTAGGTCGGAGTACAAAGAGGCGGTGCAGCCCTCCGAGCAACGTAATATGGCGCTGCACTGTCGCTCAGCTGAATCCAAGTCCTGCATATAAAGTTATGCGATATAAATTATCATTGATATTCGCAGATCAATAAGCCCTGATAGTTTTGTTAGTATTTTCGCACTCTTAACTAATTACCTTAGTATGAAGCGAGAAGGGAAAAAATTTCCATTTTGGCATTAATTAATTCTTAGGGTTTACATTTTTAATTGAACATTAAACTGAACACTTGCATTCCGCCTGTTTCGGCTATTGATGCCAGATAATGACCGAATATAGTTCGCTTGTTTTAGTCCTCCGGACCGCCGTAACGAGTGTTCGACGTCGAAAGTTACACGGAGAGCCGAACAATCTTATCATATCGACCAGAAGCATATCAAAGAATCGAAATCCTTCGGCTCCAGCTCCTTGGGCGGTTCGTCCGGCAGGATCTCCTTCCGAATCACTTCGGCCCGGTGGATCCATCGCTTCCCCTGCTCCACGTTGTCCTCGCCGCCCAAAGAGACCAGGTGGATGCCGCGCAAGAACGATGACCGGGCGGATTCGCGCTTGTACCAGGGGAAGTCCCCATAAATGGTAAGAGCTCGATCCAAATTTTCTCTGTGCGATGTGGGAAATTTCTCAGTTTTAGATGATTTACGTAGGGATGGATGACGGGAAAAAAAAAAAAACAGGAACCAGGGGATAATTAGAGGTCAACTCACTCTGCCTCGTCGTGCATGTCACGACGGATGTAATGTTCTGCAAGCTTGTGACAGGCATCGGCCACGCGCCGATTAGAAATGCCTAAAGCCTCCTCGTACTGTTTCAGAGTTTCCAAGTGTATTTTGAACGACTCGTCCCATAGCTGTTTAGCCTCTTCGTCCTTTCCGTCGGCCTCCGACTGCGCAGCTTTTCCGGCCTTGGTATTTCCCAACGCATGCAAGAGTCTCGCATTCCTAGAGGTCACTCAATGTTAGCACTAATCACCTCGCCTCAACTAGGTAAATGGGATTATCAGCTCACTTATAAGAAATACGGTCAAGTTTGTCCCCCAGCTTCTCGCGTTGGGAGCGGTAGTCGGTGAGGACTTGATCCGCCTGGCCTAGCTCACCCTGGATCCAATAAGCAAGTCCAAGATTGCAGATTGGAAAGCAGTATTCCTCGACATGCGCGTCCCTCGCCTTAAGCAGCTCGACGCTCTGCTTGAAGTATTCTGTCGCCATGGCAAATTTTTTCACGCCCATGTATCCGACCCCCATTTGACTGTAAGCAAAAGCCAGTCTTTGCTGTGCGTTATCACCATCGCCGGCAAGGGATTGCCTGATGGACAGACATATAGCATTGTGTCTGAAGCACGACTGGAAATCACTGACTCCATTGTACAAGGTCCCGACGGTAAGATGCATATCGCTCAGGAGAGGCTCCTGAGTGATTTTGGCTCGCGTGCATAGCTCGAGGGCCAGTTCCATGTATTTTATTCCCTCATGTGAGAAATCTCGTTCTCTCAGATACCTACAAGTAAGTCAGCATCCTGGGTTTATTTGACAATTGAATGGAATCAAAACAAGTTAAATTCCTCTTACAGTCCAGTTTCATTGAGAAGCGTCGGGAATAGAACGAAGACTTCAAATTCCTTCCATTCCTCGGAATAGTCGAGGTATGTTATGAAAAACTGTTCTAAATGGGGTAGTAGCGGCTCGCAAAGGGGCCACCTCTCGCGAGCTTGGCTGAGCAAGTCACCACGGGGCCATTTGGCAGCAAGGAGCGAGACAACATCCTGGAAAATCTGATAGCGACGGGTTGGGTGCAGACGATATCGAACCTCCGATTGCACAATACGGTGCACTTGCAACTCTCGCTTGTCAATATCTCTCCTGATGATGGAGGAGGTGAGTAGCTCGAACCGAGCGTTTTGGAACTCGGGGACTTTCCAGCGGAGAGTATCATCGAGTGCCGGATTGGTGAAGATATCTTCCTGAATATGGTCTGGGTTCATGAACGCGATTTGATTAAGGAGTTTCATAGCTTCGTCACTAAGTCCTTGGAAGTTGTACGCCGTAGCTAAGGTATAACCGTACCTGTTGTCCTGGTGGGGATTACTGATATCACGGACCTCTCCGTACCTGTTCACAATGCCGAACATATCCACGAACTCTTCAACAGACAGAAGCCTCCTCCTGATGAACCCTGCTATTTGGACCACGGCCAGTGGTAGACCGTCTAGCTTCCTCGCTAAAGCGGCTGATGCGTTCTCTTCTTCAGTAGTCAATGATTTTGATAGATGGGGTATTAGTTTGTGAAGAAGTGTCATCGACTCAGCTGTCGATAAGTTCTCCATATCTACCCCGGTGCCCATATAAAAAAGGTAATCCTTAGCAAAAGGGTCCCTACTGGTGATTAATATTGACCCACTTGCGCTGGAGGGTAAATAGCTCGTTACAATGCTCAGATCATCGGCATTATCAAGAATGAGGAGCCACGAGTTATTTTCTTTGTCGGTACTTCTTGGATTCGAGAGCCAGGTCGTTGCTATTCGTACGCACAGTTCCAGGTCCTGTTCTTCGTTCGAATCCACAATCTCTAGTTGCATAGCAATCTGGGCGAAAGCGCTGGTAATCTGAGAAGTGCTGCCTGAGTCGACCCAGAAGACGGCTGCGAAATTTTCCCTCCTTGAATGAGCGTACTCTATCGCAGTATCTGTCTTGCCTATGCCACCCATACCACAAAGTGCGAAGGTGCGAGCTGGCTGAGCAGGACCTGTGCCGGGTCTCGGTGTAAGGAGAGCATCATCAATCTGGCTGAATAGATCACTTCGGCCTACGAAATTTGGGTTCGGGGGTTTTTGGACTGAGAAGCAGGGAAGTCTGGGGTTCCTGTTCTCTAACAGCCGCTTCGAATTCATTGTTGAAATCAGAGATGACTGTGGCTTATATCTATGACTTAGTCCAGTCCCAAATGCATCTGGCGTCTTTCTTTCTATCGATTCAGAACCCGTTGCTTTTGCCACCTTAATGGGGGCCATACGAGGAATATTGAGGGGATTCAAAGGGTCCTTCTTGCCAGGTCCAGGGGTAGGAGATGGTACCGTGGCTTGAAGCAAATGTGAATTTGCTGCATGAATTGTCAGCCAACTATTTTCGTAAGAAGAGACTGCTCTACATTACCAGCCATGTCGGTGAAGAGTGACCGAAGAAAGTCTCGTGCTGAGTAGGTCTGGCCCTTGAGAAGTGGCAACTTGCACAGCTCACTGTGCGCTAAATGTACCCCCAGAAGTTTCTCAGTATCGGACGAGATAGTAGCGAGTTCTTCATCAACAAGCACCTGCAATGAGTCAGCGCTCGGATTCCTTGACTCTCACGTCGCGACTCACCTTCGTCTTCTTACCGAAAAGCTTATGCACGCTCGATGAACGGTCGGCCAGCTCATAGACAGACAGTACTGGTATGGTCGTGATTTGTTCGAATGTAGCGGCTAGATTGGCGAGCTGGAACACATCGTGGCGTGGGAGCTTTGATGACTGCTTCTGGAGTGCGATCCTAGCACAGCTGAATAGTACTTGGTTGTGGCGAAGCAGGGTGCTCTCGTCTGTTACACCCGAATGCGGTGTTCCAAGAAACAAGATGCCTGATAGGCAGTCCAGCACGAGCTTGAAGCGAGGATCCTGGAGGTTTTGGTGTGCCAGAAGCAGCGCCTATGCACAAGAGAGTCAGGGGCATCAGGATAGGGTTATGGGACGGTGTAATTGTGTGCAGCACTTACCTTCTTCAGCAGGAGACCACCAAGCGAGTGTGCAATCAAGACAATAGGTCGATGCGGGTACTGGAGGAAAAGGGGGGTTCAGGTTTGGTCGACCAAACGGCGAGAGCAATGACGACAGTCCTCACCTCTGTTGCGAGCTGCGCCAGATCCTCGGCGAGATCACTGCCGGTCTTCAAGAAAGAATCCCACGAGAACTCATCGGGGAGACTGAAAGGGGGGTTGTATGTGTACATGTGAAGATGAGATACAGAGTGAACGGGGAGAGCGGCCTGTTCAAGCTCCTGATTGACAGCCCATTGTTGTACAGGATAGGTGCAGTAGCCGGGAACGGCAATTATACTATGTTTTTTATCTATTATCAGACGTGCGCCCAAAAAGCTTCAGAAAGCTTCTGTGTGTTCGAAGGCCGGAGTGTTTACCTCGATTCGATCTTCAGCTCGTCGTTTGGACGGAGTTCAATGACGTTGCTCAGACTCAACGATGGCTGGCTAGGGCTGGTGCTGTGTTGGTGTCCCCTTGACTCCGATTTGGAAGACCCCTCATCCAATCGATTGCGCATGTTAGTCCAAGTATGCAATTGGGACGCTAGAGTATGGTCGCCTGCGTTGTTGGCTAATAGAAAGTGGTGGTGCAATCCTGGAGATATGAGATATGAAGATGAGCGACTGCAGAAATGAATTGCGAGAAAGTCTGGAATGCGGCCGTATGACAGATGCGACGCATTCGTGCTCTCTGGGGAAAAGATGACAGGCCTCTGAGCCGCAATGATCCCGTCCATTGGTGGTTGCAGGGGGGTGACGCCACCTAGTGTGCGCTTCTTACTCTTACCGCGTAGGCTCGTGGCATCAAAGGCTCATCGATATATTGCACTCCGATCAATTGGCTACACGAAAATTGATAGTCAGTCTTCGTATGCGCGAAGAGCCGTCTGGCAGACCTTCTAACCCTCTGGGTCCTCTACCTACAAAGAACCCCTATTCTGTCCACACACCTTCGACCCCCTAATCATGTAGGCCGTGGCTATAGACCTTATACAGATCTTCGCAAATAGAGGTTTGCTATGGACTCCCCCAGACCTTGGACCCAGATCTTGCCAAGGTTGTAGAGACCGCTATAAAGACCGCTGAACTTGCTGGGATCAGCAAGGCCCTTTTGTTGCGTGGCAATCTGATACGACTCTGTTGGCGGTCTGTTGACTGGCTGGCAATTAACCTTTCACTCTTTCCGTTGAATATAAGCGATGATATATTCTATTAACTAGACTAATAATATGTTAATTATATTACTACAGTTGTTCTCAATTTAACGTGGTAACTTTGTTAAGTAAGTAATGTAATCAAAATAAGGATTATAAACCGGTGTGTATATACTTATTATGTATATATATCGCTGAGTATTATATATTATATCGTTAGCAGAAGACTTTTATCCCTACACTCTGGCTCAAGTACTTCTTCCTGGCGCATTCCCTGCTCGTAAGACACCCTGTCATGAGCGACCAATCAGTCCGTATCGCTTCCTTCGACACTACTCAAGATGCCTGATGGTGCCCATCCCGCATTCTATATGATGCAGGCTACCTTGGCACATGATACGAGACCGCTGTAACCGACCGGCAATTACCAATAAGTAAGCAGCACGTGGGCCTCCTGCAGCCCATCATGGCATTCATTGGTCGGCAGAACATTGCACATTGACTAAAAAAGACAGTATTAGTTGTAAACGCACGTTGGCTGAGCCTGCATATAGTCAAACAATATGCTGGCACTTGATTATGAGGTTGAATGGTCGGGGGCTTAGAGGTCAGAGAGCTATGCTTTGGTTTTGGGATGGAGCCAAGGTCCAGGTTCTTTTCTGGATTGAGTCCTTTAATCCTTGGTGAAGTAATACGGAATTAGTAATTTGTTCTACAGTTGGAGGTGTGTGGCTCGGCAGTTTCTTCTTGAGCACTTACGCATATGAGAGCATCTCAAGTAAGCTACATACCTACGTAGGTATACATCCATGCTGCTCCACCACAACAACGACCCAGTCGAGGTCCCATGAGCCCGCTGGACAAGTAGCCAATCTTGGCGGCATCGCTCGTATGGAGGAAACGGAGCCGACGACGTAGCGTTATCTGTTTTGAGCCGCAAAGGACTCCAGCGATCGTCTAATGCTTAAGTACGTAAAAGGCAGTGCACCCAATACTACCCACTATTCCATGCATTACCACACTGTCACTCTCCCAGTAGTTTGGAAACGCTCACCACGCCCCAGTAGAATCATTTCAACTATCGCCGACAGAAGTGAAAAAATGCCTGAAGCTCCAAAGCCCGCGAAGATCCAGCCGTGGAAGGCGATGAAAACCCTCGAGGAGGACGTGAACCCGGACCTTGCTGCTGGGCTGAGACTGTTCCAGACCGGCACGGGAGGTGGCAGCTTGGGAGCAGCCGTGAGCAAGCCTATGGATCGGGCGACGGCGAACAGGGGCCTGCAGCCCAGGAAGCAGGATCCTGCAATCAAGCCGGTGGAGTGATTAGCTACGGGCATTAGAATTCCACGTACGAGTACCCCGACGCTTCATTCTGCACTTTTCGATCAGATTCTGATAACGCACCGAAAAGGCCCACGAACAAAGAGAAATTGTAAGCCGAAACTATGAAGACGACTACTAGTCTGGAGTTTGGGTAGTTTAGGAGAGCGCGTGTCCAGAAGTCAGTTCGGCCGATTTGATAATCACGAGTTCAGTCACTTGTCGCACAGCATACGGAGGAACTAAGTTGAATGTTCATGAATTATTTTATCTGCTCCAAATATTCCATCAATAAATCAACCGTCTTTCACCCTGCGGTCATACTTTGGTCAAAAAAAAAAACATGTGCAAATCATTTTATAATCGTGTTTCGTACTCCTTTGACCATGGCTCCGATTCTGGATACCTAATGTCCGCGTACATGACGAGCAGCCGGACATCAATGCTCTCCCTCTTATGGCTTTCACCATTGCCAAGTAACGGGAACGCAGTATGCGGGCAGGCTATTCCAGGCGTTCAACACATCCTAGGTCAATAAAGTCAAGCCTACAAAGGTTGAAGGGGTAATTATTGAGTGACATAAGGGATAGCGAAGAAACTTCCAGTCTTACCAGAATACTCCAGTTTGTCCGAATCGAAGGCTGAAAATATCAGGACCTCGTCGGCTTTCTGCTCGGGTAGCCAATACCACCTTTGGTCCACGTTGAAATGGACCATGTAGTTCTCGGCCACCCAATTGGGATAAAGGATATCGGCCGGGACAAGGTCTTTCGGGTCAGTGGTGCTCGCGTCACATATCGTCAGTGGCCAGTCCTTGACGGGTACGCGAAGGGCTCTCCAGACGCTATATGCTTATACGTTAATATCAAAAGTCTTGATTCCCATTCTTCATAGCACTTCCTTGAGGGAGAGAGGCCGTAGTAACGCACGTGATGATTCGATACCGGGCCTTCAAGATCTGGGTAGCAGTGCCATTGTCGTATAGCTCCTCTACGATAGTCTGCGCTCCCGTGGGTGTTGTGTCTAGGGAGAGTTCAGTTAATTCAGCAACTATGGAAAATTATGTTACTCGAGGGACTCCCAAGGGGCACCTACCGATGTGTACAAGGGAACTAGGCTGCGGACCCGGCGGGAGCTTACCACCAAAATTAGGATATGCCGCATCCCTTGTCCTCAGCTTTGAATAAAGAATTAGTTATAAATTGGCTGACTCACCTTGTGTGGTATATTCAACTGAAATCAGCTGAGGAAGCGTTGACGCACCTGATAGTCCAAGGCTCTGACGTGCGGAGCACCCGGCAGCGATTTCTGGAGATACTTCTCAAGCTCCCTGCAGTAGACGTTCTGAACAGCGTCTTCGTTCTGAAAGTCATCCGGCATCATCATAGACTTGACATTGCCGATCTCAAAACCCTGAACGTCAAGGGAAGGCGGCGGTTGAATCGAGCGGATGCTCCTGATGGTTAGCGCATGAGTTGAACGGTTGATATTATGTTGTGGGAAGTCTTCTTTGGGGTAATATTGAAAGTTGTAAGGCTTGACTGTATCGTAAAGATCGATTCGGCTGAGGAAGTTCATCCGCGCCACGACCGTTCCTTCGACTGGTAAGTAACTACCATTGCTGACCTACCATTGTGATTCAGGGCACTGATACTCACTCGAGGTAGCCTCATCACGAATCCCGTCTTTAGACATAGCTGCTATGATTGAAGACTTCTCTGTTCTGCAGTATGAATATAGAGTATGGGTGTCTGCTCAAGTAATTACATTATCCAATAGAGTTCTCTGATCTTAGATGTTTTATTAACACCACAAGATGGGCTGCTGCTTCTGTATCTCGGACAATTCAATAGAGCCACCCAATCTAGTATGTCGGTCACTTGTGAATGAACCAACTGGGGGGTAATCACAACGCAATCCGCAGTAAGAACCCATAGCAAACTGCTTATGCAGAGCCACATTTGCGTATAGGAGTTCCAGCGAGATAGGCCGCGCTACCAAGGATAATGATCCTTTTGCCTCGCCAGGTCACGAGTGGCCTTCAAGTTGGAGGATGATACTACTGTAGTACTGCTAAGAAGTATATCAGGGGTGGCGTGACATGGCAGTGCATTCGCCCTGCATATGTGTGGGTTATAATCGAAATACCTAGTTACTTATATATCAATGGGAGCGCTAAGACTGAGATGAGCTCCGTTGCTGACGGAGGGGCAGCCACCACTTCCTACCCTGATACTACAATAAATCCTGCAGTGTGGACTCAATTAGGCAGTCAGGATGATAGCTGATGATATTGTCTCGGAAAGGACAGAGCCCTACGTGAGATTATTGGGGTTCTGGGGTAGATACATCGTAGAGATGAACCGTCTGGTCCTAGGTCAGCCTGTAAGTATGTATACAGCGTTCCATTGTATTCTTTCAGGCATCTTCATGTCCCTCGCGTAGACCTCATAATACAGCTCACCGCATAGGACTTGAGTCTCATCCGCTTGATTAACGGCCAAATAAACGAACCATGGTTTTAATAAAATATGAAAGATATGAAATAAGGAATATGAATCATTGAATTTACGCGCTTATCTTATTTTATCCTATTTAAAGTTATGTATATAAATTTAAACTCCTTAATTTATCTTTAAAGATATAGCGATATATTGCTAGCTGAAAGTAGAAAGTAGATAGAGTCCCGCCGCTTGATAATGCGATTTTTCATTTGCATGAGCTGCGCCCACGGTAATGGACGACAAGAAAGCGAGGCATTTGTGGAGAAGCACCGCCTCACAAATGCTCAGCTTCCGCCAATTCCTAGGCGCACTGCATGAAACAAGTGTATTTAGTGTTGACGTTTATCAATGACGAGTTTCCCTTGCCGATCAGCAATCTATATATAATCAATATCATCCCTTATTGAACTGGAATCAATAGAGAACTCAGCTGTTTCCCTTCCATTAACGCGTGCAGAATCAGACTCGAAATCTTGAGGCGATGACAAAGACTATGCATAAGCTATACCTGATGACTACTGTACCGGTACTATGTCTTCCCCAGACTGCACTAGCAGTTCCGACTATGGACGCAAGCTAGACCAGTCTACCCAGGAGGGCCCAGAGCTCCTCGCGCAGAGTCCAAGCCAAGATCATATGTATCCCCGACCCGACCTCGCCAATATCACTTACTATCTTCAGCCACAGACCACACCAACCCCGAGCTTCCCCGCTTCTCCCCTCGGTGGCAGGAACTCTGGTGGTGGCGCCGCCTCCGGGCTAGATGACGACAATGAACCCTTCGCCGTACTCTATGACATAGAAGCAAAGACGCACACGCCGTTCGGGTCGTCGCCGGCCGCGTTGGCAAGCTTCTTAGTACACGACATTGAGCAGCGTGCGTGTATACTCTTCATCCGCGGCTGGGCTTCTCCGGAATGGCTAAACGCCATCAGCAACAAGTTCTCCATGAGCCCGGAGCTATACCGACGGCACCTGCAGGACAACATGCTGCTGCGCCCCGCCGGCCGGGATTTCTTCCTCGGCCCGTCGTTGCTTCCATCCGCTACGGCCAAGGTCTTCCAGCTGACGATCCCGACTATCTGCGCTCGGAACGTGAGCTGCGAGAGCTGTGAGCCGGAGGACCTGCAGGTAGACCGTCAGCTCGAGGCCGAGGCCATGGGTGCTTACTGTAAGCAGTTCCGCGTGAGGGCAAGGACGGCTGACTCGATCGTGCGGAAGTGCCTCCTCTTCAGCAGGAAGCATTACGTCGTCGAACAGAAGATAACTATCGAAGTCAATGCTCCCGGCGTGAACCTGCGTGCCGTCGTGTGGCTTGACAGTGGCAGGGATCTCTCTGAATGTATAGAGGGTCCGTGGAGCCCGAAGCAAGGGACGAGGGCCTGGGAGACCTATTTCTACCCAGTGATAATCACCCGCCGCGGAGAGCAGCCCGAGAAAGACTCGACTTCATCGTATTTCAGCCCCCTCGCACCACCAGCCCCGATGAGTTCCAGTCCACTACCCAGTTCGATCACGGGTCATAATGACCTAGGCCGCCCTAGATATAGGGGAGATCTCACGAGATGGAGGGCAGCGCAGAACATCTCATTACTTCCGATGCATTACGGGTCCCAGATGAAGAGTGAAAGTATGTCGGGATATGCGTTGCACGCGCTCAGTGAGCTCTTCCAGTTCGCAGCATCTGCAGAGGTCCAGTTTCTAAACTTCCTCTGTCACCGCATCGAATACGAGCTCTCCCTAGTCGGAAGCTCGGGTATGACATGGTCCCACCAGATATCGCTCTTGAATCTGAAATACATCAAGGCACAACTCACGCAGCACGTTCATAGTCTGACTAATACAGTGGAGATCCTGCGTAGTCAAACCTCGGCCAACTCGCTGCGGATCTCTCACGACGACAGCAGAACGGACGACATGTCAAATAGCAACAAGCTTCATAATGAGGAGAGGGCGGCTGAGGCACTATTGACAGATTTTGACTTCTTGTTGCAGCGGGCCAACTGGCTGATACGGGAGTGTGAGCATGGCATGTCAACGCTCGCAAACAGCGCTATGCTGGAGGAGTCGAGGAGATCGACCAAGATGGCCCAAAGCATGCAGCGGCTGAGTGTCATAGCCACCGTCTTCATCCCATTGTCATTCGTATGCTCCATCTGGGGAATGAACTTCCGAGAGCTGGGTTCCGGTTCTGAGCCGATCTGGTGGTGGTTCGTCTCGGCGGTGCCCGTCATTATCATCACACTCGCAGTATATCAATGGAAGCTTCTTGTAGAAATGTCTGGTAGAGCGACACAGAGGTGGATGTATGCCAGCAAATTAAGATGATTAAAATAAATAGTTAGTTAATTTAATACTAGGTAGCATTATTTGAAACAGAAAACAGCGTGCTCCAAGTAGGTCCGACCGTTCTACTTTGTTTTGATACGGTATTGTAAAAGGTTAACATGCCGATAGTGAAACGGA
Source organism: Xylaria sp. FL0933 (assembly GCA_022578765.1). Taxonomy (NCBI): domain Eukaryota; kingdom Fungi; phylum Ascomycota; class Sordariomycetes; order Xylariales; family Xylariaceae; genus Xylaria; species Xylaria sp. FL0933. The sequence goes on along the minus strand of MU389734.1, from coordinate 287,940 downwards.
GGCCCGGCGGCTACAAAGTGGACCGCACCGCTACAACCTACATAATAAGTTAGCATAAACTCTCGTGCTGTGGCAGGCACGCTGGGGCGTGGCCATATACCCCTCACAGTGGATTCCCTGTACAATGGTCTCCATTACCTCTACAACATCAATACCCCCATTGCAGCCAACAGTGCCGAGTTCTTAATAATTATTACAATTAAATACCTGCATAGCGATAACTTAGAGAGTAATATATTCAACCATCGGCTTTAGAACATTGAAAGTCTCAACTGTGCTATAAAAGAAAGTTGTAACTTTATATACAACAGAAAATATGTTGCTCAAAGTTGAATAGGGGTAGAAACCGAAATGATATCTACTAAGAGAAGGCCATGTGTAATGTTTTACATTCCAGTCGCCTCGACTAGCCGTCGGAATTATCGATTTTACTCGCCCCTCATGCTGCGCCTAAGCTCAACTCCGTCGTCCACCCGGTCTCCACACTGCGTAGTGTTCTTCACGCCCAGTTCCAGCTCATCTTGACGCGGCCAGCAGCCGGCTTAGCGAGCTTGGCGAACTGCTTCTTAGGCACATCCAAATCGAACTTGGCGCAGCCCTCGCAGCGATCGCGGACCGTAACGGTGATAGTTTTCTCATTGCGGTGGATCTTGATCTTGCGGCCGCAGAGAGGGTTGTTGTTGGGGTTGCCGCCGGGGGTCTTGGGGTCAAAGATGATGTGCGAGATGGCGACGATGGGGTCGTCGCCCGTGTTAAAGGTGCCGCAAGCCCCTAGACCCGGCTTGTAGTATGTGAGATCGCCATGCTTGGTGTCGCGCGCCTCGATTGTTGTGTCGATCTCGGTGCCGTTGTACTCGAGATCAGAGTCGAGCAACTCGATCTCGCTAGCGTCGAGATCCAGTTCCGCGGGAAGCGCTGACACTGCGGCGCTGGCGGTTGCGATAGCGAAGAAGAACTTGGAGAAAGAAACCATGATGACTGAGAAAACAGCGAAAATGTGTGGGATGAAGAGTAAAGTGCTCGTTTTGATGTTAGTGCTGATACCGATGGTGTCGTTCAGTCATGTTTCCTCGGGAGAAGACTGAAGGCTTTATATCATACGCAATGCCAGCAATCAGTCAAGCTCCCTCGAGGCGTTCTTTGAATCCCTAACGATGTTCCATGATGAAGATCGAGACCCCATGTCGGTCATCACACGACATTGGTGCAAATTGAAGCCCGAGGATTCCCATTCCTAGCATCAAGTTAATCACGATCATAATGTTTTCACTTCGGCGAAAGTCTTCCCAGACCCCATGGGGGACTTTTGTTATTCAGAAATTATTTCGCCTTGGATTCCTCTGATCCCCCTGAAGGACTCTGAAGCGAGGCGGAGCCGCCCGTGGTCGTCAGACACACTTGTCGCTGTATAAAAATAGCTTTTTGAGATGGATTTTACGGCCGAATACGGCTGCTATGAGCTCGGCTATCGCATAAGAAAATTTTGCGAGATCTAGCTAACGTTGATCATCGTTTGTAACAACGAAGATTGGAAGATCTAATTGAACGATGCGTAATAAGCCTCTGGCTGCGTTCGTATAATACGCGAAGAAATTAAGACTTCACTAGCGCTTGCTTACATGGCGCTCGTAGGACTGGACTGGAAGGAATGCCTCTATCGCGGGCGGCTGGTCAGAATAATATGCATCACATGCTGGTCTGAGATGCTTCTTTGGAGCGAATTAAAACGTCAATTAAGAAGGTAGGTCTATTTTGAAGGAGCTTCTAATTTCGAGAGCGTGGCTCAGGCAATCCTCTGTTGTTCATCCCAATGACTGTCTAAGTCGAGATTCATCGTTCCCCTGTGATAGCGAAAGCCTAAGAGCACAAGATCTAGAGTCATGTATAAGAATGAAGACTATAAACATTAGATGAGAACTATGAACTGATCAGATAAACCATTTTACTTTTGTTTTCACTCTAGGACATCTATTTCTTCTCCCCTCATTACTCACTCGTTGAGACTTCTTTTGGTTACGTAAGTAGATCTTCATTCAGTCAATACCACAATGCACTTTACGTATTTCTTTACACTTGCGGTCTCTACAACGCTGGTGACCAGCAACGTGATACCCAGCGTCGCACGCCAGGTCAGCAACAACAGCACGGACGACGACCTAGACCTACCGTCGCCAGACCTCGATGCCATCTTCGCAACCCCAGACACGGATGAGGGGCACTACGAAACCGGCGGGCTAATCCGGGAGCCGTTGTCCAACACGACTCTGACAGTAGAAGGCCTCGAGGCAGCCAAGGCCTGGACATGCACGAAGAAAGGGCACTCGAAGCGCACCAAAGGCGACAAGGTCCAAGGCCACGGCATCAAGCTCACTAACGGCGATAAAGTGGCGCGCAGCTTCTACCTCTACCACAATAGCTGCGACTCGGTGCCGTGGAAGCACATCACGATCCCCGCGGGCAAGACGCGCTACGTGCAGGTGCCGGCGCTCTGGGAGGGCCGGGTCATGCGCGGCACAGACAAGCTCAACCTCGCCGGCGTCCCGCGGCCCCTGGGGACATGGTTCGAGTTCAGCGTCGACAATACCGGCGTCATCTGGGGCGACGTCTCGCTCATCCGCGGCACCGACGGGGCCGTGGCCCTGTGGTCCACAGACGACATGACGAGACGTCGCACGGGGTTCCGGCAGTGGGTCCTCGACGGCGCCCCAAAGGGGGCCTACTCGAAGAAGGCTGACGGTAAAAAGGTCATCGGGCCCACTGAGGGTAAGGACGCGGTCATCCGCCCCATTCCGCGAAACTGGGTTCTCAAGAAGGTCGGGGCTAAGCACGCTTACGTCGACGATAGCCACGCTAAGCCCGTCATCAACTCGAACAATGGGCGCTTCGGAGTTTGGTTTGGGCGTGGGCGGGTCTAGGAGAGTACGGCTAACATCTAGAGGCCCCCTGGTGTTTTTTTCTATTTTTACCGAGTTCATCCCCTTTTTCGCATTTGATCAATGTTCAGTTTAGAAGGAATTTATAAGACAAGATTGTATGTAAACTCATATAAAACATAAGATCTGGTGCAATTTATCGATCTAGTAATAAGAAGCCTGTAAGCCTGAAGAGCGAGTGTGAGTCGAGGAATCAAAGGAACCTCGGAATCTCCTTAAGCGCACATTATGTAATCTACAACCAGCCACACTGAATGAAAGCCACGATATTGAGCCACAAGTCTCGACGCGGGTGGACGCGGGCAAGGTAGGTAGTCTCCGAGGATCATCGTACGACCCTTACCTGACCAGAAGCTACTTGCCTACAACAGTAATCCGGGAAAAGAGGTCGCATTTACATATCGTCATATAGTAAACATAGATCAACGTACCCCGCGTCTACAATCCCCGCATAACCAACACCACGATATCAAATCGCCTCGACTAGCAAGCGGCTTTCATTTCTCTCTTATTTTCCTGGGATATTCGCAGCATTGCAGTCTAAAAGACGAGTGAGAGAGCGCATTCCAATCAAAGACGGGCGCAGAACCCCGAACGAATATCGAGACCAGCCGAGGGAGCAAGAATAGAAAGAGATCAGAATGGGTTGGCTATGGTCATCGGGCGCCGCGCAAAAGGGCGATGCCACCGATACGATCTCGACGACGACGACAACGACAACGACAATGGCTACTGAAAACCAGTCTGACCCGTCCAGAGCTCACGAATCCACATATAGCGACCCCGAGATCGCAAAGTTCATGGCGCAGATACAAGCAGAATTCGGAGACAGCAACAGCAGCAGCAGTATCCCCACACCAAGAGCTACTACAATAAGCTCAAGCACAATATCTTCACAACCAGCCCCGTCATCGTCATCGTCATCGTCATCATCATCATCATCATCATGGTGGCCGTCCTGGTCCACAAGCTCTCCGCAACGCACAACATCCTCTCCTTCGCCTTCATCAATACCAACAAACCAAGAACCTGCCCGTCTAGACCCCTTATCAGAGTCCCTCCTCCCAACAACCATGTCCTGCCGCCAAGCCTTCGACACAGCCTTCCACTGCAACAGTCTAGGCGGGCAGTGGACGGCCGTGTACCGCGCCGGCACGATGCGCTCCTGCAGCGAGCAGTGGGACGACTTCTGGTTCTGCATGCGCACGCGCGCCTACACTGGCGCCATGAAGGAGGAGGCCATCCGCGACTACTACCGCCAGAAGGAGCTGAAGAAGTACGGGCCCGGCATGCCCAGCAGCACCGACGTCTGGGAGCCGCGCACCGAGAAGCTGCCGCCCGGCGCGGCCTTCCAGGGACGCTACGTCAAGCCCGACATCAGCGACGAGGAGTGGCGCCGCCTCGAGATCGAGCGGAGGAGGATGATACAGCGGCAGCTTAGGGAAGAGGAAGAGCAGAGGAATAGGTCTTCGTAGTGGTTTACGCTCTTTAGTGAGTGTTTAATGATAAGAATCAAACAAACCCGCCTTTCATATTGAGGGTACCCAGCAGGGAAACGACTCATCGGGTCAACTATCTGAACCATGTGAGCAGCATCAATGTGATATGATGCATAGGAAGCAGCACCCAATCAGAATAACAGGGCCAACAGGGCCGTCAGAAATCCACGAATTGTATAGCAGAGACTTGAGAAGGAGGAAACTAGATTGCTATTGAAAGTATAATCTCCTGACAGTACCATTAGTCTCCGTCCTCCCATCAGCTGTGACTCCATGGACTCGCAATCGCCACCTACTGGACGATACCAACGCTGGTGAGGAAGAGACTAATTGGTTCACGCTCTAGGGAGGGCTCTACTTCTATATTCGCTGCTGAATTTGTTGGAGCAGCTACAGTCGAAATTCAGACAAGTGCATCCTTTTTTATGATTCTGAGAGTTGTATTGCGTGGTTATGAGAAAGTCCAACGAACCCCTCTATTTACCCCTGCGTCGCATATCTGAAGATCTCTTGGCACAAAAGCCTATGCCGACCCGTCGCAGCTGTGCAACAATGACACCGGTTTTATTACCCCGAACAGCCCTCTCCACAATCTATCTATCACGTAGTGGGTGTGACCGTAGGTTAGAAGACCACGTTCCATTCTCGGCAAGGAGATTACCAAGCATAGTTGTAACTTCGCTCAGGCTATTCAATGGAGAATGAATAGGGTACGACGTTTCTACACTTTAGGAGCTCTGGAATGTGATTTCAACCCAGCTACTAGAATCTGAATGTGAGAGCGCTTGGAAGCTCTCCGATATCTCCTCTTCAGGAAACGGAAAAGAATGAAGCGCGAACTCGTGAATATGAGTAGCGATGTGCTCATCCTCTTCTAGCCGTACTAATCCCATCTCGCGACCATCGGAAGGGGACGGGACCATGTGGTCGTCTTCTCCGAGTGAGACGAGGCCAGGTCTACATAGAGGGCACCTGGCCTTCTGAATCCCAGCGAACTCCTTACCAGCTTCGACACGGAGGTCGACCTCGGAGGGATCCAAGGATTGGTGGGAAGTCAGGATATGTTCCCGCAGCAGTCCCGGGTCTTGGAAGGTAGAAGCATTCTGAGCGCCGGGAGCTGGATGTTGAGTGCACTTGTGGCATACCCATTCTATTTCGGAATGAAATTGTGCCATGTGTGACAACCATTCGTATGCGGACGCGAACATTTCATCTGGAGATTTACAGTCTTCGAAGATGCAGATATAGGCGCAGAGATCTTGCGCAACGTGCGCTCTAACTCCTCGGCAGACTAAATTAGATCCAGACTTTCACGCTTGAGGGGGGGAGGGAGGACCATACCGCCATTTCTCTTTCTTATTATAGTCTTCCGTTAAGATGATAGCACAGTACGGACAGGGAAATTGCCCACGCTCGACGGGGCACTTGGGGTAGTCCAAATGTCCGACCCTAGCACTAGCGGCCGCTTTGGTTGCTCTGGGAGGCGCCGGTGCGGCCGTGATGCTAGATCTTGATTCGAGAGCGGTGGCTGGCTGCGCCACAAAGCTCTTGCTCGGTCCGTCCTCCTTATCGTCAGCCTGTTTGGATTTAGTTGGGGTTATGGAACGCGCTGCTGGCTGGGTTTGATCCGCCGGAATGACCTGATGGACGATACCCTTAGTCAGTGCTTGTTCCCGGCGTTCTTGTTGCACACCAAAGGACGCCTTGGCAGCTCTGCCAGCATAGATCAGACGGTTTCTTCTGATAACGTTCGCTTTGATGAGGCGACGCTGGACCATCGTCAACCTCGCCTCGTCGTATAAGTAGGCGCGAATTACGATCAAAAGCTTCTTCTGGAGTAGGAACTCAGAGTATTGCTTATCCTGAGGGGTACAGGTCTCGGCCAACTTGTGAATTTTGTAGCCCATTCTTTGCACAAAATCGTGCTTGTACCCATTCCAGAGAATTAACTTAGTGAGGTAGCGCCTGAACCTCTCGTGCTGTCCGTGTTGGCCCCAGAGAGCCTGGTGCTCCCCGAGACGCATCTTTTCCGATTGAAACGCCTCCTCGGTTCGCTCCAGAGCCTCGTCGGCGTAGTTATTCTTAAATTTTAAGCCAGAGCGCTTGATCTCTGTGTAGATACGGATAAGGGCCGCTAAATGGGCATCGATGTAAACCCGCTGCTCATGATATCTGCCACCAGCCAGGGAAGCATTGTTACCCGCCTCTTGGTCATGCCCTTCCTCTCTTGAGGAAGAAAGACCAGAGTTACCCTTGCTACTATCGCCCATGTCGGACCAAGGCGACGGTGGCCGTGTGTTGTCCGCCGGATCTTCTGGGCTTTCTTTAAATAACAGGGGATCGGAGGTTGCTAGGCCCACGCAGTAGTCAGATTTCCATACTATTTACATAGTGCACTCGTGAGGATGCAAAGACGAAGGAGTAAGAGGCTTACCTATTCGATGGAGTTCGCAGAGAGTACTTTCAAGGCCGTCTAGGACATCAACCAGCACGTCCTTGACATCGGGGCGCAGTCTCAGCTGAGCATCGAGCGAACCTGGTCCGGTCTCGTCGGCATTAAGACCTGACATCCACCAGTTGAACACAGAGGCTTTTTGCTCCAGCCGGTCGTCAGAATCGAGATTTGGGGTTTCGAGGCAGTCTCTGAACCACTGTCTGCAGGCTCGAGACTTATCCCGCAAGACAAACTCCGAGTGGTGCTCGGAAGATTCAGATGGAATACCCGCCATATCCATTATGTGATCGGCTTTAAAAAAAAATAAGACGTTCTGTTGAATGGGCCTTGTACGATATCTTACGTACAAATGGCTGTCGCTAGCAGCCTGGAGACAATAGTAAAAAGTTTATGAAAACAAACCCCCCTCTTTTCAAAGGGAGCACAAAGATGCGGACGGAAGGGAGGCTATACATAGGTGATCCCAGGGCCAGTCACCTGACTCCAGCCAGGAGACACCTGGCCACCCAAATAGCCCCAGGCCACTCACACGCGATCGCCCTTAATCTCGACAGAACTTTCGTTCCCGGTGCTATTAGTATGGAAACAGTGAAGCTTCGCGTTGAAGACACCGGCGACGTCTCTATTCGGGGACAGCAGAAACAGTGAGTGCACGGCCCTAGCAATCATGAGCCCCGTCACGATGAGGACGGTTCATTGGATCGGGAACCCAAATAGGGGCTTCTGCCGCTCAATATACTCCTTCACGGCAGGCAAGGTGAGGACTTCCTCGATGTACCCTCGGGAGGGCCGCACAACCTCGATATCGACCTTGCCGAAATTCTTCCAGTTCTTCACGGTCTGTTTGAACTCGGCACTGAGCTCGGCATTAACCACGGCCACGCCCCCCCATTGTCCCGCCGTGTTCCCTCTCGCTTGTAGCGCCCCATGCGAACTCGCACAATCGCGTGCACGAGATGCGCATGTCGAGGCTGAAGAGAGGTAGCTGCCCCTGCGTGAGAACGGGATAGAGATGTTTGCCGGACTGGGGACTACATCGCCGAGACGCAGGTCGCCCCCTACCGTCTTGCCACGGGCTCTTGTGGGGCTCTCGTACTCAGGGGGAGCGTAAAAAGATTGTTGGAGGACGAACCAGCATTTGTTCATGGTGACTATAGAATTGGAGACGACGGGTAGGGTTTGAGGCAAGGTAAATATGAAATCTGGAGCGACACGGCTTCGTTACTAAGTCGTTTGCAAGGGTTGGTATTAGATGTCAGCTCATGTTCTACGGAAGCCTACGCGCAGACGGGAGATCACCTATGCAAGGCCGCGCGAACTGCATTGGCCTTTCGTATTCGTATTCACTATATCATAGGCATAAGAATGTAACCATTCGTGTGAGGGAATTTGGAGATAAGCAGAGTATGCTCGAGCCTTGCTAGTTGAGCCACATTTTCAGCTACTTCTAACTCGAGCGGTTCCGCTCACGAGGTCAGCCGGCCTGAGGATAGAGCCAACCCGAGCAGTAGTCACTCCAAGTAAAGACCACACACATCATCCTGCCCCCTACATTCAATCATTTATAACATAACCCAAGAAAAATTAAGAAAACCGGAAAACTTATATGGTTTATAGAGACAAAAATTCCGAACATCGCTATTTATGTCTAATAATGCAAAGCCTTATCTTGGGCGAGTTGTCGTACCTTTAGAGCGTTAGTAGAAAGCGAGTGTGTGGTCTTTATCTGGAGTGACTACTGCCCGAGATACCAGCAGACATTCTGCAACGGAGTCGAATTCTAGTGGTATGAAACTTTGATTCCATTCGCAAGACGAAGTCAAATTTCCCTGTTACAATAAATACAGACGGGCTTCAACATCCGGCAGTGATCGAGACTTCACTTTTCGCGGGATTCTCCAACATCTCACCCACCATGGATGCACGACAGTAAACGACGAGCAATAATCAAACATCGGAATTTCTCAGAACGAGATATGCATGTTAACATAACAGAGGTAAAATTTAGAAAATCATATGCCTCAGTTAATAAACTTGTCTCCATATAGGCTTCCTCGCACTGAAAAAGTATGGTCCAGTGCGTCTGCTGTCTCTGTTAAATTACAGAGGAAATGGAGCGGTTGACGTAGTATGCATGTAAGTATGCCGTAAGAATCCCATCTGCTCGTTCATGTTGTGGAGATAGGCGAAGGCGGTAGCATTGGTCGTAGAGATTCTTGGGCAAGTTGATCTATTTCTGAAACCGATCGTAAGCAACAGCTTCTTCCATGCAAATTTGGAAGTTATTTCGGTCTATCGCATCGTCCACATGTGAATCACATATTAAGGGCTGAGTCAAAGAATCTCACTATTACATGTCACAATCAAAGTAAAGACCATTATTATGAAGATTATTGTATTGCATCGAAGATGAATCGATACTAGCATACAACCGCATGATGCTCATCGTGAATCTCAACTTTTGTCCTGTATCATTACCACAGAAAAAAATCTAGGTAGAACCATTACCCATACCGTCATGATGCCGTTGACACCGTATAACGCCGTAAGAAAACAAACAAATCAATCAATAGTCGAGTGTATTTAGTCGACCTCCTCGACAGTGGGACCGTCGTCACCACCGGCACCACCGGCACCACCAGCAGGGCCGCCAGGGAAGCCACCTGGGCCACCACCTGGCATGCCACCAGGCATACCACCGGCACCGCCAGCACCACCGTAGAACTTCATCATGATGGGGTTGGCAATGCCCTCAAGTTCCTTCTGCTTCTCCTCGTACTCCTCACGGGTGGCCTGCTGGTTCTCATCGAGCCACGAGACGACGGCGTCGATCTCGGTCTTGAGCTTCTCCTTGTCGGCAGCATCAAGCTTCTCGTCGACCTTGGAGTCGCTGAGGGTGTTGCGAAGAGAGTAGGCGTAAGACTCGAGGCCGTTCTTGGCACCGATACGGCGGGCCTCAGCCTCGTCTTCCTCCTTGTACTTCTCGGCTTCAGCCAACATGCGCTCAATCTCCTCCTTGGACAAGCGACCCTTGTCGTTGGTGATGGTGATCTTGTTGGACTTGCCGGTGCCCTTCTCCACAGCGGAAACGTTCATGATTCCGTTGGCATCGAGATCGAAAGTGACCTCAATCTGGGGAACACCACGAGGTGCAGGGGGGATTCCGGTGAGCTCGAACTTGCCGAGCAGGTTGTTGTCCTTGGTGCGTTGACGCTCACCCTCGTAGACCTGAATGAGCACACCAGGCTGGTTGTCGGAGAAGGTAGAGAAGACCTCAGACTTCTTGGTAGGGATGGTAGTGTTGCGGGGGATAAGCTTGGTCATCATGCCACCAGCCGTCTCGATACCGAGAGAGAGGGCAGCAACGTCGAGAAGCAGGATCTCGTTGGTGGACTTGGAGCTGGTGTCACCAGACAGGATAGCAGCCTGGACAGCGGCACCGTAGGCAACAGCCTCATCGGGGTTGATGGACTTGTTGGGCTCCTTGCCGTTGAAGTAGTCGGTGATGAGCTTCTGGACACGGGGGATACGGGTGGAACCACCGACGAGGACAATCTCGTGGACCTGAGACTTGTCGATCTTGGCGTCAGCCAAAACCCGGTCGACAGGCTGGATGGTGGATCGGAAGAGGTCCTGGCAGAGCTCTTCGAATCTGGCACGAGTGATGGATGTGTAGAAGTCGATGCCCTCGTAAAGTGAATCGATCTCAATAGAGGTCTGGGCAGACGAAGACAGGGTGCGCTTGGCACGCTCGCAGGCAGTACGGAGACGACGTAGAGCACGAGCATTCGAAGAAAGATCCCTAGTAACGAGTTAGCAATTGTTTCAAACCCAAACGGCATAAACTGAGTATAAGCAATTATATAACCACCGTATACACCACCGTATAGACGATTGGATAATCACCGTATAGGCGATTAGATAACCATCGTATACACGAGGGTATAAGCGGTTAGATAACTACCGTATAAAGTAGGAATAAAACAAGGAGATAAACGCGGATAAAATAGAAAAAATTCCATACTTTTTATACTTTCTTTTGAATTCAGTTACGAAGTGGTTGACGAGGCGGTTGTCGAAGTCCTCACCACCCAGGTGAGTGTCGCCAGCAGTAGACTTGACCTCGAAGATACCCTCCTCAATGGTAAGGAGGGAAACATCGAAGGTACCACCACCGAGATCGAAGATCAGGACGTTACGCTCGCCCTCGACCTTCTTGTCAAGACCGTAGGCGATGGCAGCGGCTGTGGGCTCGTTGATGATGCGGAGGACGTTGAGGCCGGCGATGAGACCGGCGTCCTTGGTGGCTTGACGCTGGGCGTCGTTGAAGTAGGCGGGGACGGTGATGACAGCGTTGTTCACGGTGCCACCGAGGTAGGCCTCGGCGGTCTCACGCATCTTAGTCAGGACCATGGAGGAGATCTCCTCGGGGGTGAAGTGCTTGATCTCGCCCTTGAACTCGACCTCGATGACGGGCTTTCCGCCCTTGTCGATGATCTTGAAGGGGAAGTGCTTCATGTCGGCCTGAACCTCGGGGTCGGCGAACTTGCGGCCGATCAGACGCTTGGCGTCGAAGACTGTGTTGGCGGGGTTCATGGCGACCTGGTTCTTCGCGGCATCTCCGATCAGACGCTCTGTGTCGGTGAAGGCGACGAATGAGGGTGTTGTGCGGTTACCCTGGTCATTGGCAATGATCTCGATTCGGTCGTCTCTGTAGACGCCGACGCACGAGTATGTCGTGCCCAAGTCAATACCTACGGCAGCGACCATTGTGGGCGATGTTGTGATGGAAAGACGATGAAGAAAATGAAATGGAGAATGGTAGCGGGATTATGTGCAATGCAAGTGTGTATGCACGTAGCGTGTGTATGAGAAATGAAGAGAGGGTTTGGGGTATCTCAGAGCTGTGTTTAATGTGTTGATGATGTAGAAAAAGAAGCAGGAACAACTCGAAGTCTGTGAGAGTGCAAAGCCTTATATTGACGGTGGTGAGGTACGAAGGTGGATCCGCACCTTGTTCGGAAGCTTCTGGAATGAACTCTCTAGGCGCAAAAAGTACTTTCGGGCCCCTTCACGCAGTTTCTGGCAGAATCCTTAGCGGAAAACCCAACACAGCACCTTTAGGATGCGTAGAATTCAACGGTAATAATTTTAATTTGATTAGAGTCTTTTAAAGTGGTCTTTTGCTGGTAAATCCATATGTTTCTATAGCTCTTTTGCGGATGCTATGGTGGGGGGATAACGTCACTACTGTGTACCCCGCCATCTCTCGAGGTACTTAGGTACGTACCTCAGATGTTCCTTTGGGCGGTAGGCAGGAACCTAATGGCCCAAGCTTTTGGGCAGAAAATTTTAGCTGCCGAGGGCTGCCTGGTAACTGCAAGGCAACCCTGGATCTAGTGGAGGATGTCCCACTTTCCAAAGCTGTTTGCGCTAGGCTGAGTGAGTTACTTACCTAGGTACATGTAAGGTTGGCAGAGCAGCCGCCCTTTTTTTTTTCTATTGCCTTCCCTTCATGTTGCCTTGTAGCCTTCCCTTTTGTCCCCGTTGTTTCACAGTACTCAATCGCCTAGCAGTAATTAAGCAAACCTAAGCTCGTACGCAAATGAACCTCCACTTTGTACAAGCAGTCTCATGCCAAGCTAGCATGTACCAACTTGAAGACTTACTCATGTCCATCCTCTTCCATGTCCTGTACAAATGCTATCTATATTTCTTCCAGAACCATCTTGTTTTGCTATTCACTGTAGTGGTAGCGTCATCATGCTTCAGGGGGCCTGCACATATCTGCGACAAATCATTGGTCCAACTGCCGCTCGCATGCATGACTTGAATCTTGGATTCCCTTATTTGCTCGCTTGTCTGTTATCCTAGCTCTTGGTACAGGTCGCCAGGATGATAAATCTATACTATGGGGCTGGTGGCCTAAAAGAGAAAAGATACAGCTAATCCGTAGGTCTCATGTTCTTTTTTATACAATGCCCCTACTTTAGCACTTTAACAACAATGCAATACTTGAAAAAGGATGTTGATCAGTCGAATAATTATTTTGCCACACTGAGATATGGCTTGGCAAGTATTTCTGGAGAACTTTCTCACCAAAAATTCCCTGTCTGTACAGGCCCACAGCCCCATAGTATAGATTTATCATCCTGGCGACCTGTAACTAGGTACTCGTACCATTGTACTTGCGTCGACGTCCAGGTTGTACCCCATAACAAATCAGGCTTAGCGCACCTGCCGCTTTTGCGTACTCCAGGCTCAGCTCAATCTGCCCTTGGCCCTGTCGTTGGTAGCTAAAAGTGTTTACATCTACTTTAAAATGTTTAATTAAAGAATATGTAGCAAAATATAGATGGAACTGGACTATCGTCTGTGTTCCGTTGCACAGGGCTGTAATGCCGTTTAGATTGGCCTCACTTACACTATGAGCAGGCAGGGCAGCTACCTATAGTAGGTACCAAGGTACATGACCGCAACTCCATAAAAAATGCTCCGCCAAGGAACATTCTGGGGTTAGCAAGAAGAAACTCGATCGAGATATGGTATGACTTTCATCATATACAGCCATGCGCACAGTCAATCCTGATTCATGGATGCATTGGAATACACGAGAAGCTGGGCCAAGCTACGAGCTACATCGAGATTTGTCTAGCATACATGTTCAAGCTTTTCAGGCTTCGCATCACGCGGTCCCAGATCCGACTTGAGCACTCTTCCAAATAGCTCGAGCAACACCTCGAAGCAGATCTTGGTGATGGCTGGGTCGTAACGGCCCTTGCTGAGTTCGTCGCGAATGAAGGCGTGCTGCGCCCACGCAAACTCGTAAAAGCTGAATGCCACACCAGCCTCGCGCAGCTTCTGTCGGATTAAGTCGCGCCCGGCGTCGGGGATGTGAGTGTCCTTGATACCGAAGATCATAGCAACCTCGGCTTTGATTTCGGAGAGTCTGTCGATTGTATGGTTACTATTCGGCGGCGCCTCCGCTGACGTGTTGGCCGCGGTGTATGGGCCCAGAGTTCTGCTGTGGATATCGGTCCCAAAGTATGGAACAGAGGCGCTAATTCTTGTGTCGAGCTGTTACCGAGTTAGCAAGGCTCCACGACGGATAAAGTGGGTGCTGGAAGCCTTACACTGGCGCGCAAGGCGAGGTGGCCACCGAGGCACATGCCAGTCGTGCCTATGCGCCCGTTGCATGTCGGCAGGCTGAGCAAGTAATCAACCGCCTTGGAAGAGTCGGCGTCATATGATTGGAGCGTCTGTGACAATGTAAGAACAAGTGCAGATGCGCGAGTGGTCACAAGGGGCTGCCTCGGGCGACGCAGCACCGCCAGCCAGCCTTACTTTCTTGATTTTCAATTCGTTGCCTAGATCAGTACCGGGCTACACGAGATTAACCAACAGTTAGTAATCTGTTTATCATTAGAAACATGCCTAACGGCTGCCAGAGACGGGAAAGTGAAACATGAGATTCGGGGTGTCGTACAACGTCGTACGCCAACGCCTCTGGACCGACGAAATCGCTGTTTATCCGCTACAGTTAGCAATCACGTTATGAGTAAAGCAATGTCTCAAGAGCTTGCTGGGCCAAGCAGGCCCGAGACCTGCTAGGAGCGAAATACTAGTAAAAGACGCCATGAGACTAACTGGTACGATGAGGGCGCCGCAACAATGTAGCCTTGCCCAGCTATCTGGCGAGCAAATCGCGCAACGGGCCCGGTCACTTATGATCACACCGTTAGCAAGTGATACTGCCTCCTCAGCCCTTGTGGCCGTATGGTAAACTGAACTATGAATGAATAAGGGGGGCTCGGCGCAAGCGCACCTTGATAGATCTCGCTGAACAACACAACACCTGGAAATCGACTGTGCCGCCTGGTATCAGCGATTGCGCAAATCTCGGGGTTTGTCCTATCTATTTACGCATTTGGGTATTGAGGAATCGTCGGGTGAAAGACGAATATTCCTATTCCGTATGTTAGCCGTGTCATTGGATCCAACCGGGGCCAGCATGCCTTACTCATAGACGACTCTTTCCCATCCACCGTCGTCTGGACGTCGGTATGACTTTCGTTAATCAGCATCTTGAATATCCGTGTTTATAGACCGATGAACTTAGATATACGTTGAGTAATGAAGAGACGAAGAAAGAGGTGAAGATCATATATCTAGGCAGAGCACACAGCATATGTATAGGTCTCAACAGATACTTCTTAGGCAATTACAGCCTCGGGCTTTACCCCACCGTGGTGGTACGATCTCCCACTGTATAAATGAGGATATGAGGGGTTAAGAGGGGACAAATATGGGGCTGACTAAGGGCAAGTACACTCCGGTAGGGGAAGCTCCATGCAGAGCTCCAAGACGCATAACAACTTGAAGAGAGTCATCATGTTATGCCATTACTTTATACCACTGTCTACACCGTTCCCATCAAATTCTTCCAAAAATCTTATGTCTCGGCCTTACCCATTATGCCGTTTAGGATTTCCTTAAATAATCATCAAGTGATGAGGAATTCCTCATAAGTGAGGCACCTGGGAGCTCTGCAATATCAAATTGACGATGCTTAAGAAACCTTCACCTAGGATAAACCCCTGTAGTATCTATTAGCAAACGTAACAACGTCGTATTCATTGTCCGATTTCACTTACTGATGCCAACACAATGAGGGGTGTATCGTCCTTCCCAAGACGAACTCTCCAATACCAATTCATTAACCCGCCAATGGTCCTCGCCAGGGTGAATGATGGCACGTTGTACATGCCTAACACGTCGATCAGTCCCCGGTAACAACTCAAATAAGGTTCAAAATCAGCCCACTTACCAACTGCTACGGCAATCCCTCCGGGGATGTATGCATGCCACTTCTTCCCCATACCTATTGTCCTGAGAATTGTGAAGACGGCAAATATCACAGCAGCGCCTATCGCAAACTCTCGCGCCATGTATGGTAATCCCTTGCCCGTGACAAGTCTTGCGGTAAAGATCCATACAAAGGCTGTCGGGACCTGGAATAAGTCGCCGGGAACTTCGTACACGGCCGTATAGAGTCTATAGATCCATGCGCTAACCACAGCCCCGACCGTTGCGCCAATGATCTGACCCCAAAACTGGGCCTTGGGAGCTGCGCCCAGTAGGTGTCCTGTCTTGAGATCCTGCATTAGGTCTCCGGCCTGCAGAGCGCCGGCCTCGGAGACAGCACCGGCGATGAGATTTATGAGTACGCTGGCCTTGTTTGTCTGGGGGATAATGAGCGCGAAGAAGAGCTGCGCAATCTTGCTGATACCCGACACAGGATTCAAGTCTGTCTCACCCAGTGCACGTACGCCCATGATACTGAGTATCATGGCCATGAAAACAGCAATTATGGTGCCGTATAGGGGCACCAACTCCCCAAATGTAATGTGAATGCTGACGATGCAGAAGACAACCGAGAGAATTAGGCCAATGCTAACGATTTTCGTACCTACGAGTTGCTCTGGAGGGGCATCATCGTGGTCCCAGACCCTTCGATCTCCATCTTGACCCCCTGGGTTTTCGAGACCGCCTAGCCCATCTGCACTAGATGTGGAATGTCGGCTCGTAGCAGTTTCATCGCTAGCCACGGTTGAATATCCTGTAGGATGGCGTCGGAAAAGGCCCTGCAAGCCGCCGCGGTCATATCTTTTCTTGAGTGCTCTAAGCATTGCCGGTCCATGTTCGATCACAGGGCGCAAGGCCACGTGGCCGAGGCTGATCACAGCATCCGCTAGCATGATGGCGAGGGAAGTCCAAACAATCCATCCTTTGCTTCCTGATTCCCAGTCGCCGATAGGTCCGGGTGCCCAATCCCGATACTTCGCTAAGGGCGATAAGATACCCCATCCGATTACCGCTCCTAAGAGCATGTGTATGGTTGTGGCTGGTCCCATGATGATACCTTGACCCACGTATGCGAAACTCGGGTTAAGAGTCCACAGCCAAGTTTCGGCCGCGACGGTGCCGAATATGGGAAGATTACGCAGGATGGGGAAAAAGTATGTGCACAAAGTGTAGATACCCGAGATGCCAAACGTAAGCAACAGTAGCCGGATGTTGGCCGCCCAGGTCTGCTTCTTTGAATGCATACAGTCCTCTTCATCATTTGCTTCCTCTGATTCGAAAAGTGGTTGGTTTTCTAACGCGAGGCTTCCAAATGTGGCAGCCTTAGACGGGTCTAGCGCTCCGCTGCTCTGCGTGCTCCCTTTCCCGTGTAGAACACCGATAAGCACCGCCGTGCTAAAGCCGCTTGGGAATTTCAACTGCTCTCTTATGATGACTTGCCGCCTCCTACGATGATAATAAGTATAAGCTATCGTAACAATTTACGATTAATTACTTACAACGGAACGGCAAAGACGACACCAAAGTAGCAAAGGCCAAGGGACCAGATGATCAGCTTTCCCATGCTGAGATAAATGGGACCCTGTTCAGAGGGTTTCAACAAGTATTCCATGGCTGGTAACTGTTATGAAATTGAAGTCAGTACAGTCACTTGCCCACGCAGCACCATATACTGATCCCCATCAAATCGAGCCCCTCAAGTAAATGCCCCTCATGTACACTATTGATTCGGAAATTCTGAACTGCACTCACCACACCAACGAAGCCGCAACCTAGCGGCATAATGGCCATACCACCAGCAACAGACTGCACTAACACATTCTCAACAGGCGTGAATGGGAAGCTCAAATGGCGCGAGAGAGTGCGGAAGATGCCGAAACCCAGCAGACTCGCAGGCATAGTCATCATGCTGACCCAGCCGGTCTGCAGGCCGAAGTACATATTAGAGAAGACGATGACAAGGCCCACGAGCAAGCCGACCACGATGCCGCGAAAGGTGAAATGACGGCCTTCAGGAAGGAACTTGACGGGCGGATCACCTCCCCTTTCTCTGGAGGAGGACGTCGGCCTCAAATCCTCAGCTTCCGTTTCAACTTCAACGTCATCTTGCGGGATAGGTTCCAATACAGTCAATCCTCTGTCGGGAGCCATGATGAGAGCCGCAGTGTCACGCGAGGCGGCAAGGTGATACGCTATGAATGAGTGAAAACAAGTATGACGATGACAGGACGCTTTGGAATTTACGATATCATGATGAAATATGATATGAAGAACTGAAGGAAAGAGAGAGAGAGAGATGAAGATGTCGATTGACGTCCTGTGATGTGATAGGTACCGGGTCATGGGGCCAAGGATGCTTCCCAGTAGGCTATGCCTAGTATGGACGATCGACTCTCCACATATGGACTCAATGGGAATAGTATGCCAAGACTATTAGATTCCCGTGCGATCTGCATACATGAATTAATAAGCTTCAGGATGAAGCGGACGTGAGGCGCCTACTCTTACAAAGCTGGTAATATGTCAGATAGTCTATAATTTCAATATCGCTTTACTAGATTTTTTATATCATATCCAGTGTTGTTGACAAGCATTAAGTAGTAACTATACCTAGTACAAGTGAACAAAGCGCACGTAGCTTACCAGTGGAATGCCAATCTGCAACTACCTATTCGAACAATTACACTCAAATACGCCAAGCACAATACCTCATGAAGATAATATCTGAATGCTAGGAAGGGTCTGCTCATCCATACTATCGTGATTATAGAATCGCGTTTCTTGAGGCGCCGAAGCTAACACAACTAAACACCAACAAGAACTACACTGTCAACAGAAACAGTAGTTACTGGCGTCTAGGTAGTTGTAATAAGTAATAGAGTACCTAGGTATGTTTAAGAGATAGTATAATTGAAAGAATTAAGTTGGAAAAGCTTAAATCTGCCTAAGTATAAGCTATATTTTCAACTAGAAAGCTTAAAGCTTTAAACGAGGCCTTCAACTAGCATTTAACTTTTTCTACTGTGTTGCGGACCGGAGAGGCCTCAGGTGCTTTTCAGAAGACGAGGACGCGTAGGTTACGATTTGAGTAGAAGGGAAAAGACTACTAGAAACACATACAGTATTTAAAATTCACGCGGAGGACTCTTCACTGAATATGGTGTATCATGTCATGCGCTTGCATTTACAACCTCATCTCGTTCAAGTAGAGTATGATCATCCTGTCTTCTATCGACGTCTTATGCAAAAAAGTGCATGTGATTATGGCACTTGGTCTTCCGTAGAGGGCCAAGTGAGCTGGGTGAGTGGTTTGGGATGATATTCTATTAAAAAAAAGCATCACAGTCTCAGTGTATGGGGAGGTACCTAGGTACCTCTGTACATGGCAGCAATGTAGATATATCCCAGGGCTATAAATCAAAACAAGAGTGCCAACCTCTAACAGACGTTCCCCTGAAATAAGCCAGTTGGCTCAGTGGTAAAGTAGTCGCCAGGAATAAACAACTGGTGCCAGAGGCATTAAGGGGTTTTCCGGTCCAGGTTGATTTCAGTTCGTCTCTAGCCCTGGATTCTTTTTTTCACAACTTCGACAACACCAGTTCGATTTGGCTACTGACTTTTCTTTTTTACCCTTTTTTTCCCCCAAGCTACTCACAGACTTGATACATATTCCGCATATACCCCAGCCAACAAGTACCTGTCCTTCATCCCTCAAACCCTTAACGACGACACATTTCAACCCGTTAACTATTTTGCCTCTTACAACAAACCCCTCAGATACTCAAAATTCCCCAAAAGATTATCCGGCCCGGCACCCTTCTCCCACATCTTCGTATACTGCTCCTTGCCTCCACCCTTCCCATCGTACCCGAACTCCCGCCCAAACCCACTAACGAAGTTATCAAACGTCGTGGCGGGCTTATCACGACACAAGCCGCAGAAGATCTCCTTTGCTCTCTCCTCCCCGAAACTAACATACGGGAACGCGGCCATCACCTCCCTGAACTCGTCGACGGTGATCACGGCGCCGGGGGTATCGACGCGCTTCGCCGGGTCGCCCCAGGAGTCGGCTGCGAACCTGGGACCCTGGAAATCCGCCATGACGCCTAGACTTACTGCCGCTACTTCTGCTGAGCCGAAGGGCGCGAGGGAGAAGGTCGAGTGGACTGTTGACGACAGACAGAACGAGTAAGTCAGTGACAAGTCAAGAAATTATAGACTACAAGGTCCAATATTGTGATACATCATCGAGAAGACCATAGTAGTTGGAATAGGAAAAGATGAAAAACAAAAGCACATGTAAAGGCCCAGAAGAACAACTCACGCACAATAGCATCCCAAACCCTCTGCACCCTCGCCCTATCCCACATCTCCTTCCCCTCCCCCTCATACCCGCCAATAAACCCGCGCGCATGATCCGCGCCATCAATCTCGAAGCGCTTAAACGAGGACAGCAACGCCTTATCGAACGACCAGCCCATATCATGCAGCACGCACGCGAGCACGACGGTCTCGGGGTCCGGGTTCAGCGCGGCCAGCGGCGCGAGCTTCTTGATCAGTAGCAGCGCGAAGCACGCGCTGCGCGCGCAGTGGTTGTAGATAGCTTCTGTTGTGTACTTTTTCGTGTGCGCGAAGGCGGCGGTGGTTATGGGGGAGTGCGGGAAGGTGAGTCCGCTTATGGGGAGGTCGGGGAATGGGTATGTTGATGATGATGATGAGGACGGCATTGTTCTATTTTGTGTTCTGTTGTCGGTTGAGTATTCTCTATGAAG
Source organism: Xylaria sp. FL0933 (assembly GCA_022578765.1). NCBI lineage: Eukaryota > Fungi > Ascomycota > Sordariomycetes > Xylariales > Xylariaceae > Xylaria > Xylaria sp. FL0933. The sequence goes on along the minus strand of MU389734.1, from coordinate 267,416 downwards.
CTGGGTGATGTGTATATCTGAACAAGTGTAATGCTATCAATCGTGTGTACTTTTTCGCTTCCAAGATATTCGGATCCCAGCTATATGAACCGAGATCAAAGGCTCAGGCAACTCGTCGAGATGATACAGGATCTTATTATATCTGGTGATCAACTCTCTTTAAGTTCATTGCCAACAACGAGGATAACCGACTACATATATACTACTCGTATACGTCTCTTAGCCAGTATCCCTCATATAAACGCAGCACACACAAAAACACAATCTATCCTTTTGCCGCTTCCCATCTTCGAATCCCAATCAATCTCAAAATCGGCATCTGCTCCCATCACCGAACGCAAGCAGTGGTTGCAATAACAATATCTGTTTACTCAACACAGGGCGCAAGTTAAAGACAGCAGATAGCAACAAACATACTTCAGCTACTTGCCTAGCAACGTAAACTGCGAGAGTATCTAATAAGGCAAGTACAGGCGAGAACATCTCATGTAATGAAGTAGCTAAGCGTCTGCAAGTGTTGGGGCGAGTTAGTAAGGCATTGAATGATACAGATCAATTTCAACCTCCGACCCGCAGCGGAGTAAGTCGTTCATTCTCTCCCCGCGCGCTTATCCGCACGCACGCGCTCTGTAAGTTGGAGAACTGCACTAGGTACAAATCCCGAGACAACATATGCAACGCCACAGTTAGTGCTAAGACGGCCGCGACTATGCGCATGTATGTATTTGTATGTTCTATGTTGCCCCGTGAGGTTCGAGAGTCGTAGCGGCTTACTCACCAACGACTACCTCCATGCACAAACACCTAACGATGAATCAAGAAAAGATGATTCCATTCAGCTAACACTACTACACCCAGCCCTCCTCCCATCACATACACATGCCGCCATTTACCCAGCCCTCAGCCAGACTCAGTTAGACAATGCTTATTATTATTAATACAGTCTAGGCTGAAACAGACAGACAGCTAGCCATCCAATAATAATATCATATCATACAGCCGCTACCGCCTCACTATCTTGTCCAGCTCCTTATATAGATAGATAGACGTCTAGCAGCACATCACTCCACGCCACCGCTATTACGGCCTACTAGAATCCAAACGAATCAAGCAAAGAATTGGCATCAGGTTCCTGGAACACGGTTGGCGGCGGCTTAACGCCATGGCCACCAGTCTTCATATCCCCAGGGACGGTCGGAGTCAGGGGGATATCTTGGACGATGAGCGAGCTGCGCCGGCGAAGCAGCTTGGTAGGGTCGACGATGTCGCCGCCGAAGCCCTTCTGTGCAGGCGAGGGGAGGCGAAGGAATTCCCAGTTCCGGACTACGAGATCAGTTCAGTTAGTATCTTGATAATTATACAACACACACAAGACAGGAAGGAAGAAAGAAGGAGCGAGTGAGTAGAAGGTATGCGCAACGATGATGAGACGTACCGAGATCAAGACCAAGCAGATCACAGCCCATGCGATCGTAAAGCCCCGCATTATGGATCACGAAATCCCACTCTATCCGCGGCGTGACCTTGGAGGCTCCGCGGAGGGTCAGCAGACTCTGCTGCCGCAATTGCTTATACAATATTATTAATGCGGGATCATCGGTAAGGAATAGCTTCGATCTGAGATCCCTAGACGCGGGCGTCTCCAGAAGAGTAAAGACGGGAGTCTAGGCACAATCAGTTTCCGACGACGGCATATCTGTAGAAGGAAGAAGGGGAAAGGGGGTTGATTTACAATAAGGGCTCGGACTGCCATATCCCTCCTTTTCAGCATCCAGAATGCCCAGGAAGCAAGCCATCGGTTCCCTTCTTTTGAAGCTAAAGCCAGTACTTCATTTTCTAGCAGCCTTTTCAGAACTATACCCGTGTCACCCTCGTAGACTCGAGCGATGGCAATAGCAAGCTGTAGATCCTTAACTTGGTTTAAACAGACATTCACCGCGTCTTGCAAATGATCCGCTAGAAGAAAGAAGGCAGCCGCATATTCTGTTATTGATATTAGCAAATGCACTTGTAGAATAACGACATACATACCAAAGCGACGTTTACTAAGAAGCGCGTAGGCGTTCTTCAGCGCTGTCGTCTTCCATTTAGGATCCTCAAAGTTGTTTTGCAAGAGTCGCTGTGTCATAGTTTGCTCCTTGTTCCAGGTCGCCATGCGCCAGAGACCCTGGAGTACAGTTTTCTTCTTCAGGGCGAAGTAGAATAGACTGCAATCGACGGGGTTCTTCATCTCGCTCTTCGTATATTCGTTGCGCGCAATGACCTCAAATTGCGCCCTCTGCAGCTCATATTTAGTTTCCCGTCAAAGGCCACGGCGAGAATGCTAACTTACCACAGCACTGGCATCAGTCAGCCACATGAACATGCCACTCTCTCGCGCATTTTCCCATAGCATCGTTCCATGGTAATTACGAGACACGAAATCCATCAGAATATCTTGACTGGTGGAATGATATGCCCAATTAATCTCCCTCCAGGACATGTGAATTTCATTGACTCTACCCTTGCGCAGAGCGTGTTGTCGAAAGAAAACCATGAACCTGGCTCCATTTTCATCGAGAGACCTCCGATGCTTCTCTACGACACCAGAGCATTCGACAATATCGACAAGTTGAATTTGCTCATGGCCGGACAGCTGTGGTAGTGGTATACTCTGGAGCTTTTCGCATATGCTCAATGCAAGTTCTTCTGTGAATATCTCATCGTTGTCTTCGAATGATGTTTGCCGCGTTATATGCGAGGAATCGTTGGCATTAAAGCCAGTGGACTGCACAATTAGCGAAACGCCTGGGAGATTAGTCGGGTCACCTACAGATTCATCGTTATAAAACTCCGCTAGATCAAGACCAAGGTAGGCATCGATCGTGTCGCCCTCAACATGATATTTCAACGTATGGTTGAGAGCCAAGAGGATTCGTTTGACAAGTTTGTGTTTGCCCGCTAGAATACACTGACTGAGGAATTGTGGATGGAAAATTGGCAGGGGCCCATTCAACTTCTGCACCACTTCGAATAAGTCCAGATCTATAGGTTTGTGATGTGTTGTCCGCACGCTCGTAATAAGGGCACTCGTCTCGCCGAATTTCCTGTCATATAAGAATAACTGGTTACCAGCGCCTATTATAAGATTACCATCGCTTAACCATGTCGAGTCTCCTATGGGGTGTGGCGTAAACTCCCGGATGCTGATTTCCCGGATGGGAGCCCAGGCAGGGCCCTTGTTGAGATAGTCAAACCGCATCTGTGAAAGGAGTACGACTCGGTACGGAAACCCTACCGCAAGAATAGATTGCGAATCGGGTGTAGAAGTCCAATCAAGGTCTTGAACCGTGTTATGGCTCTCAAAATCTTGTTCATATTCTAATCGCGCTCCTCGAATGTCCCAGATTGTCACCGCTGACCGATCTTGGTTCACAAGCGCAGCCTTCTTCATCGTGCTGCCACCGACCAGAGTAGGTTCAGTGACTCCTGTTTCCATTGACGATGTGGAAAGCCATTCAACCCGATTTCGTGTATCGTCGACCCTTGCTGTCCAAAACTCGACACGTCCACTATGAGTGTAAGACACCGCCACATCGCGCGCAAAGACATCCAGAAATCCAGATATCACAGGCTTCGAGCCCGCTGGGTCGACAGGCAAGACGTACGCAAGGTCCCCGGCACCCTCCAACTCGAAGGTACAAAACTCACGAAGTGGATTCTTATATCCATTCTTTTTAGTCCCATCGGCATCGTTGGCATCCAGGGGAAGACATATTTCCCACACTATGCCCCGGTGTTCCGACGTGATAGTTGCTACATGAGCAACTGAGAAATCGTCGGCTCTTCTCCGGGGAAGGACCAGAATACAGAGTGGTTTGCCTCGAACGCTATACTTGCATTCACCGAGAAGCTTATGTGTAGGGGTTCTGCAATCCCATACTGAGAGAGTGTCGTGGTGAAGAAATACGACGAATCGGCCGCCCCTTAATAGACATATTCTATGAATATGCCGCTGTTCCGATATAATATTGTGCCGCAGTAGTCTGCTTCGTTGATGATTCCAAACAATGGTCTCGCCCTTCTCAGTTCGCGAGACGATGGCGCCACCACTGAAGTTTCTGACAATCTTCTTGATTGCTCTAGAATGCCCTGACCACGTAGCTCTGTGGGCTAATCGACCTGATCTTGGCGTCGGGTCGAGTAGGTCCGCAATATTACTTTCGAATACCTCAATCTTGCCATCGAAGTGTTGAAAGAGGATGTGGAGATGTCCCGAGCATTTATTGCAATAGCTCAGAATCTCGACGTGCATGGGCGTGGCGGGGTGATTAAGGAACTCAAAGTCCTTCGACTTGACAAAAGCGACATTGTCAATATTATTGGCTCCCTTTGGCTTGCTACTGATGTTCTCCAATGCCCACGCCGACATACTTCCATTGCCATCGAAGACAACGCATATTTCCGTGTCTCGGTTGGCAATAGATAACACATACTGAAGGGCCACGTCCTCTTTTTCTTGGCCGTTTCCTTGCTCTTGGACCACTTTTTCCGCCGCGTTTGCGAGGTCTCGCTGGCTGATTATGAATGCCGATCTCGCATCTTGCCTGTGGCTACCGGGCTCTCGTGGTATCGCTCCTCCAAGGTCCAGCTTGCCCCAGAGCTGGAGCGTATAAGCGCCAATCCCATCTGCACTGGTCCATATCCGCAGCGTATTGTCGGCGCAGAAGCTATACAGGACGTTCTCGATGGTCTGGTCAACGTGGAATGGTTTCCGCCACTGTATACTCGTGACGGCTTGAGGATGCCGTAGATAGCTATAATCGAAATGGACTTCCTCGGAGCCGAAGTTCAGTCTCCTCCATATCTTGACAAGGCGGTCGTGGTAGCCGACAGAGGCAATGTAGGACGAGTCGTAGGAGAGTAGCGCAGATCTGACCGGGCTTGCCAGCTCTTGTTTCCAGTGATAGGTGGGAGGTGTTAGCCTCGTGTCGTAGAGCCAGAGGGAAGATCGGCCGATGAGAAGCTCTTCAAAGCTACCCCATGACAGTGAAGCGGGTGTCGGGCCTTTTTCGACGTCTAAAGTAGCTTGCAATGCCCACTGTAACCAATTGGTTTAGCACCCCCACAGGGCAACGTCTTGACAGAGGGAGACTAACCTTAAGGGAGTCATGCGTATGTCCCAATGGTCGATATACCCTGACAGTCCCATCCGTACATGCGGCTATCTTTCCCGACGATTCGTCAAAGGCAACGGCCTCGAGCGTTCGACTGTCATCGTCATAGATGGTTTGCAGGACGGTGGCGGCGTCGGAGAGGATGGAGAGGGCGTTGCCAGTAATGTAGACGATGATCCGCCTGCCGTCCCAGTATCCGGTTGAGACAGCTTGAAGGCTAGCTTCTGGCTTGCCTGGAAGGACGCCCTTCATCCTATCGGCGCAATCGGTTCATGTATGGCATTGCTAGGCGACTGGGTTAGCGGACATAGTCGAAGTGCGCGAGGTGGTTGTCAGGAGAGGCGCGTTTGCGACAACGGGTTGCTGATCGGGCAATGTACTATCGCAAAGCCCTGGTTGAGCTACTAGCTCGATTTACGCTTTCCAGGGACTTTCGGGTCTCTTGTTTTTTTGAGCTCGGCGTAAAAAGAAATGTCACCAAGTATTCAAAGATCTTGCTCGATCACCACATACCATTTCGAGTTCAATATAATTAGGTGTAAATAGAGCATTATGTAGATAGGTCGTTGAAGCTGACGTAGAACTAAGACCCCTACACTAAGAACTAAGGCTAGGCAGGGCCGGGCGGATGACCTGTACCAGCGCCAATCTTCAGTGCACGCGCTTATTTAATTAGAGCTAGAACTGCAACATGACGTGGGGTATGCGACAAATGCGCACATACACATAACTTCAAGTCAATACAGAGAGTAATTTGAATTGTTATTGGTGTTTTTTTATTAGCTACGGTCGCAGTCCTAAAGGCTGGAATATCGCCAAAACGCTTAGATCGGCTATTATAGATTTGATTCGACTTCACGTCTTCATATACTAACTAAGCGGCCCAAGAGACTCGAAGATTCTTGGGGGGTTTAGTGCGCTCAGAGCGACTCACTCTTGCTCCGAACTCTGACCTACCCATCGCCGAATCCCGAGCCTGCCAACGCGTATAACTCGGCACTGGAGCCAGGGGCGTCGTCGTCTCCCTTCCACCATAAGCCCCAAAGAGACGTGGTCGCCCAGGCGTTGGCGCATATTCCTCATCTTGCACCTGTCTCGCCCTGGTATTTACTGCCGCCGTTGCTGTAGCCGCGGCTTTCCATGTGTGTAGAAGCCCTCGGGCCTGGTGTTCGATAGCTTGTTGTTGGGCACCTTCAACTACTTGGCCTACGTTTCTGTAGGCTCCATTAGGTAGTTCGACAGGTACAAGCTTGTCTGCTGTTCGCCCATACCATGTTTCAAATCCTTGTCGTAATAACCTCCTCTCCTTCTTTTCCAATGCGTTTGCGACCATTTGGGGGCGGTTCGCACCTTGAAGAGCGCCAAGGTTCCAATTCCTTAGTGCCCGAGACTTTGCCTTTATTTCCCAGTGCTCTTCGGCCTCTAACTGCAAGTCCTCCTGCAATGCGGCCTTTTCACGCCATTGCCCTATAGCTTTTTGCTTAAGCATGGCGTCGCCCGTGACTGCTGCTTCCGTCCGCTCCTGGGCCCGATCCCGCCATGTATTGAATGCCTGCGATGTCTGCTTCCATTCGCGATCCTCAAGGGCATCGACTAAGGCCACATTCATAATCTCATAGCGTTGATAGCTTGGTTCGAGCTTATCACGCCACTGCTTTATGGAACGTTCACCCATATTTTTCTTTACCATGCGGCGTGTCTCCAAATGTGCCTCTTTCAGTCTCTCCTTTCGTCTCTGTTTGGCTCTCTGCTGCCACGCAGAAAGGGTGCCTTGAGTCCTGTAATAATAATCGGCTCGCTCTCCATAATGCTCCTGAAGCTGATGTTTTCGGGAAACATCCTGTGCTCTTTCCCGCCAGATTGATAGGGCCTGTGTGGTCCTCAAGTAGTAATTGGTACGTTCGGCGTAACAGCGCAACAGCTTCTCTCTCTGCTCGGCTTGTTCAGTTTTCCCTCTAAGAACGGGAAGTGCCTTTGTGGATTTTTGATAGTATTCAGCTCTATTAGCGTAATATTCGAGAACATTTTCCCGACGGTGTACCTCTCGACTAGCCTTTTCTCTCCATTTAGGAACTGTGTCCGCCACCCTTTGGTAGGCTCTGGTCTCCTGAAAATCGACGTTGCGCTCGGCAGCCCGCCGTCGTCGAGAAGCAGCCTCCTCGCGCCACGTTGAGACTGACCGCGCAACTCGTTGATCCTGGCTGTCTTGCTCAAATTGCTCCACTTTAGCAATATTGTCACTTGTGTACCTCTCCCAGGCACCGAAATATCTCATACGCAAAATATGTCTTCGAGCTAACATGGTTCGCTCATCCGGCTGGTCGTCATCAGAAACATCAGTGTCCGGATTAGGCTTGTCTGGCACAGGCTCTACTGGTGAAGCAGAAATGGCACCATCGATGGGAGCAATTGTGGGCGGTACGGTACGAATGGGTATTGCAGTCAATGGCCGTACAGCAGAGGAAGCATGTCGATTCTCAGCAATACTTCTATTTTGAAGCCGAGTAGCGATGTCTATAGAGGATAATGGCCGTTCAAGTGGAGGACGGCGTGTAGGAGGGTCCGGTGCAGCAGAGGTAGGCTTCGTGGTAGCTACGGCCAATGGCTTCGGCCGCTTGGTATCGGGTGCAACTGCTTGGGTAGCGGGAGAATTACCTGCACCGCCGGTTTTGCTGGCTAGCAGCTTTCTCATACCGTCTATAGCTGAATGCTTTCTAGCAACACCGAGAGCTTTTAGTTTTAAGCTCATTTCGTAAGCCTTGGCAGCTACTTCAGCTTTGCCATTTTCTTCCTCAACTCTGTTTGACCATTGTGTAAAAGCCCGTGATAGAACCAAGTTCCTATGAGTTCTTTGCGCAAGACGAGCGAGTCCGGGATTGTCCTTAAAATCATCATCCTCACATTCTTGCGCAGCCGATTGGCGCGCCAGCAATTCAGCTTCTCGATTTCTTCGATATTCCTCCTGAGTTGATTGTCGCCATTTTGTCAGCGTTTTATTCGTTGACAAAATGTCATGAGCCCTGGTCGCAATTCTCTCCGTACGCTTCGAATATGCGTTGGGGTGAACTTTATGAGGCTCTGCCTGCGCAGCTTCAGCGGCAATAGCCCTCCAAGTATGGAACTTTTCTTCGAACGCTTCTCTCAATTCTGTGCCACGTGCTGCGTCGGACTGGGAGCGTAAATAGCTGATGTAGTGGGTTGTATTATGCCATCGACGAAGAGTATCCACAGCTAAAAATTGGGCATGATGCTTCTTCCGGAAGGCTTCGGCCTTGTCAGCAAGATGTTTTTCATTTGTTACATCCGGTGCCTCGGTCGGGTGATCGGGTGTGTAATCAGAGTCCAGTCTTTGATCATTCGATTCAGATTCGCTCATATGAGCATTGTGCGTGTGCTCGTCATCAATAGTGCGAAGATCTTCGGCGTCACTACCCATATAATGATCCTTGCGATATTCATGTTCGCTCTCAGAAAACTGCGGTTCCTCGATCGCCAAAGTTATGTTCATTCGAGCCATGACCGCTTTGAATTTGTCCATAATAGATCTTTGACTTTTGACGCCGCCGACCATGAAGACCAGCTTACTAATGTGGCGTTCACCCGGGTCGAGGCCATGTTCTGCAAGAATCTCATCGTAGGCAAGGAAGAGAGCGTGTGTTGGGAGACGGGAAGATGGTGTGAGCTCTTCGGCTAGGATGGTTTCAGCTCGAACAACAATTTCGTACACCATCTTGATATCCTCGTCGGAGTATGCATTGCGATCGATATTGGCAATATGAGCCATGTCGGATGAGCCGACAGTGGAGAAGGCGCTGCCATGATGACTCGGGTGTGGATATAATTGGGGTTGGAGAGCCTCATCGTCAGAGAAATCGAGGGTATCACTGGTGGGCTGCTCCTGGTCGGGGAATTCATTCATAGTAATGGAGACAGTGTCACATGGGAAGCTAAGGGTCGAGGAACGCGTGAAGGAGCATTCCTGCGACTCGTCGTCGTTGTCTGCAAGAGTGAGGAACTGTTGCGGGTTCTAGTCGCAAGCAGAGCCGGTCGTAAAGAACAAAGGCGGAAGGCGCATTGTGAAGATCCAATTCTTGGTTGTGCAGAATTTGCGTCAATTGAACTTATTCAAGAAATTACAGAAGACGTGGTGTTTGTATTCCAATCAATTGATTCAAAAGATCCAATGAGTGAATGAGCTTATGGTACGAGCAATTCGTGGTTTAGATGGAGAGAGGAGAGATATGCAAGGCGCGTCTGGGTCGCGGTTAGGCGACCTAAACTAAGGCACCCGTGTGACCCCACATTTTTACATGGTGGCTTACAAGACCATGCCTGACCAAACGTAAGTGGTACATCGATATACTAGAAATGACCCACTTGACTATCATGTTTTAAGGTTCACGCACACCATCCGCTGTTTAAGTGCTTGCATCATCCTGTACCTATGATGTTCTGCATCGTCATCGTATATGCTGAGGTCAGTGCCAGTCAACATCGATTGGATGAGAAAGACATCAACAACCTCCCTTCCTTGACCCTGCTCCAATCATCCATACCAAACCAAACGAACAACTAGAGCAGACATATAGTTACCTCCCTCAATTTCCTCATATCATTCGCTATATAATACTTTCCCGTCATGCAGCCGCGTACGCGCCCAATCCAAAAGTTTGCCGCAGCAGTTTCACAATGCTCAGCCGAGGTATGGCTCCAATTTGCATGCTCGTAAGAGTGAGCAACTAGCTAACCGCAGCCACCTACCTATGATGTACAGGCTTCAGTATACGGTAAATGCATCGTTGCTGATTATAACTCCGTTCATAAGGACAAATGTGCCAATGAGTTTATGAAGCTCAAGGATTGTTACTTAGTAAGCAACACCAACCACTCTGGAATGCAATGTAAAAGACACTTACTCTTCACTATAGAAGCACGCGAAGAAAGGCCGATGATAACATTACATATTTCCAATTAAACTTCTAAGCCAAAAATATTCTCAGGATACGGGTCACTTAGAAGAAATAAGCTGGGTCCTAAAGCCCTGAGGTGTGGCAGGTCTTCTCAAACCAACATTCCTATGTTTTAGGGAAATACACGACATTGAATACATGTGAGGCCAGCTATACAGTTCTACATTTAGATCCAGTTTCTTTCAATGACGAATCTCTATAACATCAGCCCAGATCTCCTAGCGAGAGTCGTCTATAGCTTCAGGAGTCTAAGCAAGAAAGTCGCTTTCTGTACTTCTTGCTCTTCTTCTGCAATGATACCCTCCTCTTTCTCATTAGGAATTTCGCCCTTCACCTGCGTAACCTCATGCTTATCTATCGGTCTCCGTAGAGCTTTTACAAACGCCTGTGTCTGGCTATCGAACACCTTTGACAGCCCAATATCCTCAGGGTCCGAAAGAACCTTGTACTCCATCTTCACGTCGTCCGTAGGCTGTAGGCCGGCTTTCTTCCGGAGACGCTGCACGCGGTTGACGATCTCTCTGGCCAACCCTTCATCCGCCAGCTCTGGGTAAATAGCAGCATCGAGGATGGTAAGAACATCATCATCTGTGTTAGGCTCGAGGGTTTGAGTTTCACCTTGCTTCACTTCACGTTTCACTCTCAGATCACCCTCCTCAAGTCGAATTCCATCAACCATGATGAACTTCGCCTTGGTGTATTCCTTCACTTCATCACTAGTGACGCTTGGCAGAGCTTTCTTGACTCTAGCCAGGTCTTTTCTGAGCTTCTTGCCAAGAACAGGCCAGTCAGCTACCACCGAGTATTGCACATTATACTTTGCTTCATCCGATGTCAACACCAGATCTCTGATGTTCAACTCTTCCGTAATGTAAGTTTCCAAAGATTTAACATCTGCCAGATATTCCGGGTCGGAGTGGATCACTACCAGTGTCTTTAGAGGCGTCTTGAGGCCGATAGTCCGGCGCTCTCGAGAAACTCTGGCAAGCTCGATGACTTTTTGCATACGGGCTACTCGGCGTTCAACCTCGGGGTCGAACAGCTCTTGTCGCACACTAGGGTAGGGAAGGAAGTGAACGCTTCGGGGGTCTTCACCCTGCAGATCTTTGGGAATATGAGGTAGTAGTTTCGAGTAGATCGTCTCTGTGATGAAAGGTGTGAAGGGTGCTAAACCTTTGCACAATGTGAAGAGAATCTCAAACAGCGTGTTGAGCGCGTGGATGGTATCATCGAGACCGTATTCGCCCTTGAGACGTTTCCGGTTGAATCGAATGTACCAATTTGTGGTGTTGTCGATGAGCTCCAACAGTCTTGGGACAACGGTATACAGGCGGTAGCCCACCATCTCCTGGTTGACAAACTGCAACAGACTCTGACAACTAGCAAGGATCCACCGGTCCATGACGTTTGTGTTTGAGCTTTCCATCGTGGGGTCGAAGACATAATCCTTGTCCTCAACCTTTTTAAGTAAAGCCACTTGACCCTCGAAGAACTTGTAACTGTTCCAGAGTGGTAAGAGAACCTTTTGGACTACTTCCTTGACTCCAGACTCCTTGAACCGCAATGGCTCGCCGCGGACGACCGGCGAGTTGATCATATAAAGTCGAAGCGCGTCCGAACCATACTTCTCCATGACAATGCCGGGGTCAGGATAGTTCTTGAGACGCTTAGACATCTTTTTGCCGTCCTCTGCCAGAACTATACCGTTGACCACGCAGTTCTTGAACGGCGAGACGCCAAAGAGGTGTGTCCCTAGCACGAGGAGGGTGTAAAACCAACCTCTTGTTTGACTGCGAAAACGAATTAGTCGCTTGTATATCCCAGTATAAGATTGTAACAACTTACTCTAAACCTTCGGCAATGAAATCTCCAGGGAAGCTCTCCGCAAACTTGTCTTTATTCTCGAACGGATAATGTTGACTAGCGTAAGGCATACTGCCTGATTCAAACCAACAATCGAAGACTTCTTCCACACGCCTGAGCACGCCCTTGCCGGTTTTGCTGGGGATGGTAATGTGGTCCACCTTGTCTCGGTGAAGGTCGGTCAACTCGCCCTCATAGCCGCTGCGTTCCCTTAACTCCTGAATAGAGCCAATGCAGACCCTCTCGCTCAAGTCATCGCTAACCCATAATGGAATAGGAGTACCCCAATATCGGTTCCTGGACACATTCCAATCGCGCGCATTCGCGATCCAATTACCAAACCGGTTTTCCTTCACGGCGCTTGGCGTCCAATGCATCCCTTCGATATTCTTCAGCATCTGCGGCACAACCTCAGGGATACGGATAAACCAAGATGGTACAGCTCGATAAATGAGCGGCTTGTCTGTTCGCGGGCACATGGGGTATGAGTGTCTCAACTGAGAGTCAACCACCAGGCGACCCTTCTCCTTCAGGTGTTTAATGATGGACCTGTCAGCGTCTTTGATATACATCCCCGCGAAGTCACGAACTTGGTCGTTATAGATACCAAGATCATTGATGGGATCGGGAGGCGCACGGGTCTTGTCTATGACACCGTTCTCAACGGCAACGCTGTAATCGTCTTCACCATAGGCCGGAGCCTGGTGAACAATTCCGGTACCAGAATCATCAGTAACGTATGTTGCGTTCAAGACTTTAAATGCAACATCCTTGAACTCCTCGTAGAAGTAATCAAATAGCGACTCATACTTCCAGCCCTCCATTTCCTTCCCCTTCAGTTTTGACACAACCTTATACTTCGCTTTCTTGGGATCTTTATAGAGTGTTGTTAATAGTTTTTCTAGGAGGATGTAGTGGTTCCCTGACTTCTCATCGAGTATCTTGATATATTCGAACTCTGGGTGAGCTGCAAGCGCAAGGTTGGTGGGTAAAGTCCACGGAGTCGTCGTCCATGCCAGAAGATGTGTCGTCGGGTCGGACACTAGAGGAAAGCTCACAACGACGGCGGGGTCTGTGACATCTTGGTAATTCTGATTCGCCTCGAAGTTACTCAAGGCAGTTGTCATTCCAGTCGAATATGGCATGACTCTGTGCCCTTGGTAGACCATTCCCTTGTCGAACAATTGCCTGAAGACCCACCATTCTGTCTCCATGAAATTGGTATCCATGGTCTTGGCCAATATCAGTATATAATCTCATATCTCACGATTGATCAGCCGACTGGCAAGCTAACCTTGTAATCATTGTCAAAATCAATCCACCGACCAAGCCTCTCAATCGTGTGGCGCCATTCCTCGCGGTATCGCATTACGATAGAACGGCATTCCTGATTGTAGTTGGCAAGGCCAAACTTCTCAACAGCTTGCTTGCCGGAAAGGCTAAACTTTTTGTCGATCTCGTGCTCGATGGGGATCCCATGCGTGTCCCATCCAAATCGCCTCTCTACATGGTGGCCTTTCATCGACCAGTACCGAGGAATAATGTCTTTGATAGTAGAAGCGAGGAGATGGCCGTAATGCGGCAGACCTGTGGCGAACGGAGGTCCATCATAAAACGTATATCGAGGCTTGTCTTTAGACAACTCGACCTAGACGTTGCACGCGCATCAGTCAACGCCCGGTCGTATATCGTCGAGATTATTTGGGTATATATATCTGTAGGCACTGACCTGGCGCTCGAAGGCCTTGATCTCCCGCCATTTTTCAATGACGGCGATCTCGGCCTTAGGAAAGTCGATAGACATTGCTGAGAATGTTACAAAGACTTGTCAAAATCAACTGAGCAAATGACTTCCTGTGGGTTTGGCAGGACAAGAAGTCAGAAGTCAGAGAATGTCGCAAATTCATTAATCGCCCCGGAGGTTTGAGTCACAGCCCAAGGTGTCATGCGAAATGCAGTGTGAAATAAATCCGACCGCGGGGCACTTTTGTCAGATGCACTAATCGCGGGGTCTGAGCCTGCGCTTGCGCGCCCTGCTCAGAAATAATTTTAAATCACCCCGCGTGTTACTCAATCAGGACTAATCTAGCCGATAACATAGCTACTTTATTAGAGGGCCCTAATACGTCCCTTGCAGCTATGTATAACTTGATCTAGCAGTTTCGGTCCTTCGAATTATTTTCTTTAATAGCTCCAGTTCGATCCAGAGTCTCCCTTGGAAGCATGTTAACCCCCATAGTGTCAAGGCTTGTTTGGAGACTTTGTCATATTGTGGGCTAGGTAAGTACTGGTTGGTACCTGGCGTACAGGGCGAATTCAAGGTGTGGCTTATAGCCAATCTTATCACTCCAACTAGCCGCCAAGCCAGAAAAGGCAGGCAGGCGGCAGGCGGGGCTTCGCCATTAGCTCGTGGCAACGTGCTAGGGGTCGAGTTAGCGGCTGAGCTGAGGAAACAAAGTCCCCTTGCTTGGCTGTAAATAAACAACATTTCGACGGTTGGGCCTCCTGAAGCAGCCCTTAGCACTTACCTACCCGGGGCCATTGATTGACAGGGAGTCGAAACTAAGTCGCTTACAACATAAGAGCTGGTGTTAGCCAAATTCCCTGGTGATGCTTCGAGGTGATCAGTTCCTTTAACAACTCAATTCTCTTTGTGCCTCGGTTCGAGAGCAATGACGTGCAGCAGCATCTGAAGCAAAACCCCCATAGAGGATCGAATAGCTACCTACTTTACGCAGCAATGATAACTGGCATTCTCAAGCGACCTCCGCCATAGAAAGAGACCGGGACCGACAAGTCAGCCCCTAGACTTTTCGCAAAACTTCGTTATACTGTATACTTTGGCTGGCAACGCTGGCCACATCTGACTTTGTTGGCTGGCCCGATAATCCGACCTCCCGGACCACAGCGAAATGGCATTCCTTTTTGGGAGGGGCAGGAGTCGAACCAATACCATCGATCTGTCGAAACAAGCCAAGGAACATGTCCTCAGGCTGGACGGCCCCGGCGGCCCCGCGAAGGTGACTAGAACCACATTGCGAGACTTTGGTTATACCTTGACATCGAGCACTGACGGTGCCTTTCCCCTGGCTAGGCCGAAGAACTGGCCAAGGTTCTTAATCAGATGAAACTCGTCCTGCAGGGAGTCCCAGGTACGGATACATGCAACCAAGCGTAATCGAGTACTGCGGGCCCGCAAGCTAACAGCTATGACGACGGCCAGATTATGAGAGCACTCCAGAACAGGTGTATTCTCTTGTCACGGGTCTGATAGAGGAGGATCTCCTATTCTTGCTCGCCCAAAACCTGCACCGCCTCCCCTTCGAAGCCCGCAAAGATACCCAGGTCATCTTCTCATACGTCTTCCGATTCCGTCCCCCGACAGCATCACCGAAAACAGACCCCGTCGCATTGAGCTACGTAGTAAATAACCGGCCTGAGGTACTGCTAGAGCTATGTCGAGGCTATGAGCACAAGGAGAGCGCAACACCGGCAGGCTCCGTCTTGCGGGAAGTCCTGAAGAGCGAGGCAGCGGCTGCTATAATCCTCTATGACGACGGAGAACAGCCGGGATCCAGCTTGAAAGGCGTCACAGCCATTGATAGGGAGCGACCACAGACTGGAAGTGGCGTGTTTTGGAGGTTCTTTGACTGGATCGACAAGAGCTCATTCGAAGTCGCCGCGGATGCTTTTACCACGTTTCGGGTACAGTCCTGTCGACGTTCTCGTTTTTTTGGCTTGAATTAAGCACTAACCAGAGTTAAACAGGAACTCTTGACTAAGCATAAAGAGCTCGTACCGCGGTACCTGGCAGTCAACTTCGAACTATTCTTCGACAAGTACAACAATATTCTGGTACAGTCAAACAGTTATGTTACTAAACGGCAATCAATAAAGCTGCTCGGCGAAATCTTACTAGACCGATCGAACTATAACGTCATGACCGCCTATGTCGACCGAGGCGAGCACCTGAAGATTTGCATGAACTTGCTGCGGAGCGACCGCAAGATGGTTCAGTATGAGGGCTTTCACGTGTTCAAAGTCTTTGTCGCCAATCCTCACAAGTCGATTGCTGTCCAGAAGATCTTGCTTTTGAATCGAGATAAACTGCTCAGTTTCCTGTCGCACTTTTTGGAGGAACGCACAGACGATGAACAGTTCATCGACGAGCGGGAGTTCCTCATCAAACAAATCAAGAATATGCCCCCGAGTCCGGTACCGCCAACTCGACACCCTCAACCTGTTTGACAATCATAGCGTTGTGTATGTGAATTGGGGGCAGCAAAACTTAGATGGAAGAAATCCAGGATATCCTCAAAGAAGCAACGGGTACCGAGAAGTAGTAGGAGTAGTAGTAGCAGTAGATATCATGTGAGTGTAGCTAAGAGACATAGAGAGCAGGGCGTCTTCGCGACGGAGATTACATGCATGCAGTTAGGCGTTAGGAGTGCTTTTTCCAGACCTGGTAAAGATGCAAAAGAAAGCATTTGTCATGGCGCACAACTAAGGTACTTAGCTGTTCTCAGCCAAACTTGTTTAACATGCATATAAACAATCATTGATCTTGTTTCGCATGTGCCTTCTTCCCTGACTTTTTAACCATTTGAATCGAGCCCCTGACTGGAGCAGTGAGCAGCCTCTTCCACCTAATTACTTGCTACCTGGTATTGCAAATAGTAGTATGGTATAACAGCACCACCTCATTTCTTCTCCATCCACTCCTTGAACTCTTCCTTATACTCCTCTCTCCAGCGACTCAGCGGCGGCCTTCCGAGGATGGCGTCGTTCGTATTCCATTGCATCCGGCGCTTGTCCATGTCCTCCGTGACGTCGTTGTCCGGGCACAGCACCCAGAACTGGCCTTCTGCCATCTTCTTCTCTAGGTAATCGGCCACTTGTTCAGGCGTCCACTGTGGTTTGTCATGAATTAGTTGCCTATCTAGCCATTATCTTGTAGAGATGTGATAGAAAGGGGCAAGCAAAGTTCCCGTCTTCATCGTGGGTGTCGTTCCCGAACAAAAAGGGGAACCAGAGAGTAGAAATGGAAAGAAAAGAATAACTAGAAATAAATTGTGAGGAAGTGAGGAACTAGCGACAAATATGAAAAACACATACTGCAGCAGCAGGTTTCTCCCGCCCACTAGCAGCACCAGCAAGCTGGGTCCACGTCCACCCAGGCACGAGCAGATGAACAGACACCGCCTTGGGGTGCGACGCCGCGAGGTCGAACGAGAGGTGCTCGGCGAGGGTCTTGACGGCGGCCTTGCTGGCGTTGTACGCCGGGTTGCCCGGCGGGTTGGTGATGCCCTGCTTGCTTCCGGTGATGACGATAGACGCCGGGGACTCAGGCGTGGCGTGCGCTTTGACGAGCGGTAGCAAGGTCGTGATGCCGTGGATCACGCCGAATAGATTTGTCTGCAGCACCTTCTCGAAGCCGGCGCTGTCGGCGTCGTCGAAGCTCGTGGGGACTTGCGTGCCTGCGTTGAGGGCTAGGAGGTTTATCTTGCCTGTTTGGGTGAGTTAGTTGCTGGCGGGTGTGTGAAACTTGAAAAGCGGATATTGAGGACGTATGGTAGGATTGCTCTCTCTGCTTGATATGGAGCCTCATATAGACAATATGACATCGATGGTCTACAACGTCATATAGTAAACAAGCATCATGAGGGGATGAAGAGCGGTCAAAAAGCCAGCATATATGCCAACCAACAACGAAGAGCAAATCCGAAAACCATCGTAGAGAAAGAACACACGAACGAGTACATCCAAAAAGCACGAAAAGGAAAGAAATCAGGGGAAAAAAACAAACCTCCAAATTCCATCTCAACCTTCTCCTTCAAAGCAGCCCAGTCCCCCGCCTCCCCAACATCAATTTTAATAGTGCTGACTTTATCCTCACCCAGGGCGGACTTGGCAGCATCGAGGTTCTTCTCGTCCCAGTCGGCGACGAGCACGCGCATGCCGTAGCCGACGCACTTCTTGGTGAGCGCGAGGCCGATGCCCGAGGCGCCGCCCGTGATGACGGCTGTGTTCCCGCTTGAGAAGATTGCGGGCGTCATCTTGTACGTAGATACTTATGTAGTACGAATATACTTCACTGACACTAAGAATATATAAGTAAGTAAGTAGGATGTCAGGTCTCTTTCATTCATACCCCTCTCTGTGGTGGATATATGATATGTGATGCGTGTACGACAACCCCGCCGCCACAAGTGCAACAAGAAACTGAGACCAGAGGAATGAAGCGAAGTACCTACATGAATGTATCCCACAAGCGAAAATAGTCTTTGTTGCTGTTTGTGCACCTTGTTTTACGTTAATTCAGTAGCTTCAGACAACCCTTATAGTCATGAAAATGATGTTAAGTCCAGGCCGAGTCGTCATGACAATGATGCTAAGTCCAGGCCGACTCGGGGTTAGGATTTTAGGAATTATCTGTACATGTAACGCCCACCGACACTGTCCCATTAACCTATCACCTGTCTCTTTGCCAAAACACACGACAAAGTGCACTCCCTGTTACAAACTAACACGACACCCTCCCCGCTCGGAACAAATGATATCTTTTCCAATGTATTTTACAAATCTAGGCAATGAAGCCCTTCCAGAACGCCATCCGTCTCCTGCTCCCAAACCGGAACAATAAGGATCTTCCAAATAATCGTCTGCTGCGCCATATTCCATGCCATAGTGTCCAATGCAGACTGAAGGCATGAGTATTATGGTCTTGGGTCGACTACCGTGGCTGTGGCTGGGAGGGCATTCTAGAGAGTAAAGAATTAACACTTTCGCGAGCATTGATCGTGCCCCAAATGCTGTCCTTCCCGCCCTTGCGCCATTCATCCCCATTGGCATCTTCGCCCCCGCCCCTCATTGCTTCACCCAGGATCACTTCGAGATCTCGTTTTTGGGAGCTTAGCCAATTCCGCACAAACGTCGCCGGGTCCTCACTCAGCGAGCTAAGGAAGTCATGCTTCGCCTTTGACACGTGAACGGCTTGGATGATCATGGCCAGTTTGTCGTCTAGCGACGCAACTTCTTTCAACATGCCCGCATACCCTGGGTTGTTCAAGAATGCGCTCATCTGTTCCCGCAATGGGTCATCTACTGCCACCCGTACATCATAAACGGTGGGCTGGGGGTCTTTGTGGAATTCTTCATCAAGTCGGATGGTGTAAGGGAGCTGTACCGGGGGAAGGGGCCGAAGATGGGGAGAAATGTAGTCTGTGAGCTTAGGGATGGATCCTGTCTCGATACCGAAAGCCTACTTTAGTGTTAGCTATGACATGTATGTCGTTCGTGATATTAGTAAAGCCAATAGCGACTTACGCTCCGAAGAAGCTCGTCGCAGCGGAAGTGTCTCTTTTCTTCGTCTTCTTGTAGGCCCATCATTTTAATGTACTCCCAGACTCCCATGACAATCTCTTGGCGTGTCGCCTCGCGCATGTCGATGATATCCTCGAGTTCAGGGCTGAGAGCATAGCGTTCGGGCTCCTCGTGCCTGGTAAGATTGATGGTGATGTTGAGATTCTCGTCGCCATTCCGCTTGAAAGTCAATTCGTCAAAGTCGGCAGCAGCCGGTAAATTTGCAGCTCCTCCCACTCGCTCTGGTTTTTTCCATTCAACGCTCTGTTCAGCACCACCATTGGGAGGGAAGTCTACATGAAGGGCCTTGAAGAAATGCGAGAATCGGTATCGGGGCGGTTTGTTCGTCTTAGACTTTGCATCGGTTGGACCATCTTCTTCCATTCGGTCTGCGTCGTCTGCACCAGTCTTTGTGTCTTGAGTTTCTTCGTCGTTATTGAAGTCATCATCGTCATCCAGGAGCCGAGCTTCAATTTTGACACGGTAGGTGGGTTCTAAGTTCGAGCTGAAATCGAAGGTATCCACGTTGATGCCATTGCCTTGCCAGATCTGATTTTCGGCCGTGTTGGTGATCCATATTCGAAGCGTCTTCCACCGCTGCAACGAGTATTGTTAGTTCAGCGAACAATGCACTAGCGTGACCTTGCTCTACAAACCTTGGTACTGCGGGTTACGGCGTCGACGATGTCGAGACGCTTTCTTGTCATAGTGGCATCGAGCCTTCGCTCAAAGTCTCTTAGCTCCCGGTATCTTTGCGCCACATCACCCACAGTGCAGTCGTCAATTCCATCAGGAAGGTTCTTGTCTGTGGGCTTGCGGCTACGGCGCTTGGCCATCTCAAACTGCAGGGCTGCTGCTTGTTGTTGTGCGGCCATCTGGGCTTGGGTCAAAGGGACCTGGGGGTGTGGACCTGAAGACATCATGGGACCTGCATTACAGACAGTTAGAGAAAGTAGTTGGAAGGGCGGTGGGTTCGGAGATCGGAGCGCTGAAGGGGAGATTGAATTGATATTTTAAAATGGGGGATTGTAGGTGCCGGGAAGTGGCGCGAAAAGCGGACGCGATGCGACAGCAAGGTCGGGGATGGCACGCAGCGCAACAATGAACGGGGACGGAACGGGGACAAAGAAAGCGCCAGATCTGCGGTATGATTCGTGGACACCGACGAGCAGGCACGACAGAAGCAGCAATCAACCAGGGCCGAAAAAAAGAGAGATGCCAGAGCCAGAGCCGGAGCCAAGGGCCAGTGGAGCTTGCATATTCCTCGCGTTGTGGGGTTTTACACATCACAAGCGCGGGCCGTTGCTTGCGAGTCGCGATACAGCGGTAGCGCCCAATGCCAATCCATGCTCTGAGTCTCCATGCTGTCGGTCTCTCCATCCCCGGCGGTCTGCCGCTTGGTCTCTTCTTCTCCGCTGTTGCGTCGTCTTCTCACCACGATCACCCCATTATCACGCTCATGGTCATGGTCATCGTCACCATTACGAAATGTAATCACGGCGCAATCTATTAAATGAATCGCACATACCAATACCACCCCTCCGCTGCCCTGAAGAGTGGGATGCCCGCTGCTGATGCTGAGGTTGCTGGTGCGGCTGTTGTTGTTGCTGCTGCGGTGGTGGCGCCACCACCATTTGTTGTTGTTGCGGATAAGGACGGTAGCCTGGCTGCATCATGACTGCCTGGCCGACTATAGTGCCGGTGCCCTCTGGACTCTGTCACTTTGCGAGCTACTTGTGAGACGTTGCTTGCTGGTTTGCTTGCTGGGGGGCGAGGACGGTGTGCGACGCCAGACACCAACGCCAACAACCGAAGATTGGGATCGCGGATCGAGTGTCCACTGGAGTGGACGGATCGAACTGGGGTTCGGCTACGGAGTTGTCTAGCGTGAGACTACTCTGTCGGGAATTTGTGTTGTGTCGTCAAATCGCGTCGGCCTCGTTGCGCGCGCTCATTCGAAACCCGAATGGTTTGCCGTAGGATCTCAGTTTGTGGAGCACTGGCAGCAACTTGAACTGGACAGAAACACTGGGACTAACTAAACGTATATAGGTACGGACAGTATTAAAGTTTAATATGTATTTCACGGGTAGGTCGCCCGGTTATCCAATGAACTCAAGTGGCTGGCGCTCCTCCTATCTCCACTTTTTGGTATACCTGCGACAGGCTCGGTCCTGCCTGTCGATTTCTGGACCGCGGCTCCACATTTAGCTTAGGTGATCTTCTAAGCCGTAACAAACGGACACTGAGTACGACTTCCTAGGAAGTCGATCGTAGCTCGCTCTATCCGATACTATTTACCAAGGAGCACAAACTACAATCAAAAAGGTTCACAGCTTTTGTATAGAAGCGATAACTCGCGCTAAATTGCAATGGAACTTTTGTAAGCATATCATACGAAGTCATATCATATACGTCTCGGGCAGGTCGCTGAGGCGGTCTCGGTGAGGCTATTCAGCCCCCACCATTCTGAGCCTCAACCTCCTGAGACCTAGACCTAGGCCAAAGGCCGGCCGGCTCTTCAGGCTAGGCGGCCCACGCTAGCTACTCCCACTGCAACTCTCCTGCTCTAGCAGCAATTCGACCATCCCACCTGTGGAAGAGCTCGTCAGAAGTCGGGAGGTAAGGGATAAGTGGATAACTAACGAAACTCATTCCAGCCTTGAACTCAACAGCTCTACCTTTTTGTGTGTATGTCTATCTCACAACTTTCAGAATCGAAGATGATGTTCAATGAATCGATTAAGAATAAATGCCCTAGTTAGATATACTACTGTTGCTGGTAGGCTAAAGCACTACCGGTATATAAACTTCATGTTAATCCTTGAGCAAAAGCAGCGATCACGCTAAACCTATTTCACCCACTAAACAAAAAACTGCGAAGCACAAGATCATACGCAAGGCAGGATCTTAAGCTCAAAGCTAATTCTTCCGTTATCGACGTAGTCCAAGTCGCACCAGAAGCTGCAGACTTAATCGAGGGATAATTTACACTAAATCCAAGTGCATTCAGTCTGGCGTGACTCATGAGTAGCTCAGCTCTGGCTACCGAGCAGGAGGTCATGGTTGGGAAAATTCTATGGTTCAGCAAGACGGTGTTATAAAGCATCGGAATCTGACCTAGGTGAGCTAGGTATGCGTCATTGCTTGGGGTGATGGCTTGTGTATTAAGCCTCGGGTGTTCATTTCTATTTTCCTAGCGTTACTCCCTCCCGAGTTTCTCCTTCTTTCCCGAGTCCCTTCTTTTCTTCGTTCATCCCAGACAATAAGTTTCCCAGGTTAAAGTACCAAACCTCAGGTAGAGAGTAAAAATAGAACTAAGCAAACCACAACACCTAATAACACGCAGTATTCGCATTTGCATGTGCATGCCGTAAAACAATGCGCTATAGTAAACTGCAAATAACCTATCATCAGGGTGTATTATGAACTTTGATATGAATATCCTTGAATGCACGATAATCCTTCTAATCCGTCTAGAAAGTCGCAACAAGGATCGCAATGCACTGAGGGCCTTGCAGATGCTGTGTAGTAAAAGGACAAGATCCTTGCCAAGTATGCATTTTGTTTCACAATTGAATCTCTTCCAAGATTACACCAACGTACCTGAGCCGACGCCTCGCTATAACACCCGGAAAGAAAGCTCGCGGAGAATTGAATGACAACATTGTGTGTCGAAGTATTCGAAATAGCCAATATGCTGTTTGCGTCGAGGCCGTGATACCTCTGCAAACGCGGTTCTAGAATGCTGAGCCGAGCCCTTGCTTGGATTGTCGTTTACTGAAACGATTCCGCTTGGTATTCGCAGTATCCTCTAAGCTTGCTTGACTGCGAGTGAGGGGGTTGCGATGAGATCGATCATTTACATTGTAGCCTTCAGGACCAAATGTACTGGCTGGACTCGACATGGACGACGATATCTCGCCGAACGCGTTGTCACTGGCGTACGAGCCAGACATATTCATCGAGACCGCCATATCCTTGGCTTGCTGCAACGTCTCGATCCAATCATCTGGAGTAGGCCCGGAAGGGTCGAAGGATGAAGGTGCTTTTATATCCTCAAATGTCCAGTGGTAGCCGGCCTGATCTATGTCAGTACGGAAACATAGCAAAAAAAGGGGGGAAAGAACACACCGAATCGACACACCAGACCACCTGCCCCTTAGCATCGATCTGAGTTTTCCAAGAGCAGTCCGGAGTAAGGAGTGATATCTCCTGCTTTACCTTCTTCTCTTCGCCACCCGCGGGCGCTATGATGATTCTCCCACTAGAAGTGATCATAACAAGCCTCTGTCTCTTTTTTGTAGTGCTTCCACCAAAAAATCGGGTGAACTTTCGGTGGCCCTCTTCGCCTTTGCTGTACGGACTATTCGGTATCGCAGACGACATGACCAAAAAGTCACCAAGCCGTAGTATTCTCTCATTTGGTTTCGTTAGCACTGGCGACCATTCAATATCGAGTTGAGATGGTGGTGGTATATCGGTGATCAGGCGTCCTGGTGTACGTTGACCACCGTTGATCCCATTACCGCCGGTAGGCGGCCTGGCCCCTTGGTTCGGCTGCTGCTGGGGATTTGGCATGCCATTCAGCTGAATGATTTTGGATTCCTGGGATGGAGGTACATATGGGCGGAGTCGCGGCGCTTTCGACTTCCATAAGATTTTGCCGAACTGCTGGCCGTCGAAAAATTCGTGGTTCTTGATATGTTCAATTGTAAGCCTCCGGGCAGGGTCCAGAACAAGGCAACGCTCAACTAGATCTCGTGCAGCAGGGGGGAAGCCTGGAGGGAAATCGTAGTCGAGATTGACAATCTTCTGAAATGTCAGATACTCAGAGCCGCCCTTGAAGGGTGGACGCCCAGCTAACATTTGATAGATGATGCATCCAAAAGCCCAAAGATCACTAGCCTTGCAAGCATTCTTGTTGGTGAGCAACTCCGGACTAACATATTCCGCTGTGCCAACAAAAGAGGCTGCTCGGCTGTCATCCTGCTCATTCCCTCTGGAACTCGTGCCCGTATCCTCGATTCTCGGCGGCGCCTGTGATGCTCTTGGATCGCTTAGTAATCTCGCCGTGCCGAAGTCGGTGATCTTAACATGTAGTTGATCGTCTAAGAGGACGTTTTCGGGTTTCAGATCACGGTGTATCACACCGCGAGAGTGCATATACTCGATAGCATCCAGGATCTGAGCTCCAAAATACCTTGTACACTCGACATCGAAGGTCCCCGTTTTCTTTAAGACTCCCAGGAGTTCACCTCCACTACATAAATCCAACACATAGTATAAAGAGTTCTCGTCTTGGAAGGTATAGTACAGTCGAACGATACCGGGATGATCCGTTAGACGATTTAGAGTGTCTTTTTCAATGTTGACATATTTGATTTTCCTCTCTTTGATGATGTGCCTCTTTTCGAGTACTTTGATGGCATATTCCTTGAGCGTTTGTCGGTCTGTCGCAAGGTAGACGCTGCTGTAGGACCCTTCCCCAAGCACTCTGCCAAAAGAAAAGTCACGAACCCCCTTTTTCACGGGTTTCATTATCGTCTTGCCGTTCGCATCGACCTCCTTTCGCATCGCTACAGCAGCTCCTCGATCTTTCCATTCCTCGCTACCGGTTGAGCCAGGTATGTCAGGTCCACGGCCACGAGGTTCGGGCACTACCGGTACACCAGCAACGGAGGCATACCCAGCACCCATTCCTTTCGAACTCCTCCTAGGAGGTAATGGTCCGTTGCCACTTATGGGAGGGGCCTGGCGATTTTGATTATATGAGCGATCTCTGTGGCTGGACTCTCGAGAGGGAATACTAGGTGAGTACTCTGGGGCTGATCTTCCCGACTCGTTGGGAGCAGGGGCTCGAGACGGATCGGTTCTTAGAATGTGATAAGAGTTTGCGGCCTGGTCGCGCACCGTCGCTGTTGGAGCAGCATTATACAGGGCGGACGTTGGGCGGGTGGACATATTGGAGTATGGCAGGGTCCCATTCTGGGTGTATGTAGCCTGGTTTGAGGCCTCAGGTTCTATGCCTGTTCTTGGCGATTCCGCGTACTGGGACGTGCTCTGCTGCGTCTGGAGCTGAGAGTCGGGGATAGAAGCGTCGGCGGTTGGTTGGGCTGGGGTGGGCAATTCGGAGTCGGTAGAATGTGATTGTGGGGGACTCGGGGTGGCATCGTCCGGGTTGGCTATGCGCAGGCCACCCAAGGCCCTCGAGAGGCTCAGGTCATTGTTCATAGTGGCTGGATATAGTCGTGGCTGCTGATAACTGTGCTCGGTTGCCAGCTGCAATGGTACGCGGATGTCGTGAAGCGGTGGGATGATTATGGATACGAGGACCGTCGGACAGAGGTAGATGCATGCGGTAGCTACTCCGTGCTGCAGTGATCTCCCACGTCTACAGACGATTGATCAATGACGACTGGCAAGGGCAGTCGGCAAAGGTATGCAACGGAGACCGTGACCATCCACTGGCGGAGGTCGGGTTGTCAGTTATGGAGGGAGGTCCAGGTCCAGGACTGATATCTGCGGCCCAGGCACCAGGATACGGAGGTCGCAACGGCTGGGATAGGGTGAGTGCACGGTGCGCTACACCGAGTGGTGGACGCGATGCGTTTCGGTGTGTCGGATAGGGAGATGGATGGCAGGGCCATACCATCAAGGCAGAGTTGTTCGTCGAACCTGGTTGGGAGGAAAAAGGGAAAGAAAGGCACCTCTGTAATGGCACAAGGTGCTGGCTGGTAGTGGTGCTGCACCTGTCCTTAGATCTGTGGTGGTACCAGGTACGGAGCACACATGTTAGTACCTAGGTAAGTACGAGGTGGATAATGGATTAATGGATTAGGTACGTAGGTAGTGCACGCCCGGTCCGCAAGTAATTTCGATGCGGCACAATAGCCGTGTTAATTAAAAGCAGCAAGCCGTATATGATACAACCAAAGCGACTAAAGCAAGTACTTTCGAATGAATATCGACCTACTTTCACTGTCTAACCACTATCTTGTGTAGTTCATACGCATAGGTATAAAGTAGAAGAGAAGAGCTGTGCAGTGAGAGTGGTAAATGGGCAAGGTACGAAGCCCATTGTCCGACACTTCGTAACGTTAATGTTGGGGGTTTCGCTTATTTATTAGACTAATACGCGTCCACCCGCAGAAGGCAGGAAGCAAAACGGACATATCTTTCAGTAGGTAAGGTTAGGTATTGACTCTTTACTGAGCAGGTACCTATAACTTAGTAGTAGTGCCTTAGGTACTGTATCCCAGGTACGAACCTACATAGGTCGTAACTTATTCAGCACTCGGTCGACATGGCTAGTTGTGTGGTGCCCCTGTGCAATGGTGGACGATTACACGAGACAAATATCCGGAACTTGAATACCATGAACTTTCAGGACGATGGCCCAATATGCATACTTACTTCGAGATCGACCTAGATCATGGTGGCTTAAAGATAACAGCTTCACTTACCCGCGTACCATTCTTTCTGAGACAACAAATGTAAGTATAATATGTAGGTAGGTAAGTACAGGTAGCGACTACCTATCAACATGTACATATCGGCCTGCAGATGCGCTACTGTGAAGCTCTCTGTCGGGCGAGCTTAACGGGTACAAACAGCGCTTAATCTGTGCTTAATATAACAAAGTGCCTATCTAGGTAAGGTGCGTAAACTCTGAAAGCAGGTCAGGTTACTTTTGGTAAGTTACCTAGCACAGCAGTAACTGACACCAAGTTGCGGCTCTCCTGTCGAGACCCACCAGAGACGAGGGCAAAGGTCGAAAACAAGCTGATCTGCAGCAGAGAAAATGACCGTCGTGTTAGCTTTAAGCACTTACTCAGGCTTCCCCTTTCTAAATTGTGATGGCCTCATTTAGCTTCTAGTGTTGATAGTGGTAGTTGACAAACAATGATGTATTTACATGGATAACCTTCAAAATTCTCAACCTGACGGTGAACTTGTTCTTTATCTCGTATTAGAGACTGTATAGTGTACACCACTGTACAATAGGTAAGTAGAATGTCTGTAGATGGTAGGTAGTTGCAAACCAGAGGTCGACGTCATCGTTTGTTCTCCTGACCGTTGCATCCCCTTTGTTTCAGTTGGATTCAGAAGTTCTTGGGACGGTGGTACCGCATAATTTCGAGCTGACGGACATTTACAGTACCTACCTAGGTAAATCGAATGTCTCTCCTACTACGAAATAGCACCTACCTGCTCAGGCTCTTGAAGTGGCCCATGCACACGACTGGAGTGTCTACTATATCGCTTATCTTTCTTAGATTTAGCTCGAATAATGAATTAGCATGCCATTACGAGGTAGAAGTAGGAGGAAGCTACCTGCACGTAACGAAGATACAGATCAAGACACCGAGAAGGCATGTATGTTCGATCATCTACTGGTGGTACTAAGTACATAGGTGGTATGGCAGGGCAGAGGCAGGTACCTGGTTTCTACTATCGTGGGTTGTGATGCTGGTTCCGAAGGAACTATCCATATCCCTATATTAAGCTCACTTCCTGTTGGATAGTATCGATGGTACCTATTTCTACAAATTCAAGTTGGGAACTTGGACACACTTGGGGAAGCTGTGTTTCTGCCACAGAAGGCCGGCCGGCAAGTCAGCCAAGCAACCGCATCTCGATGACTCTCACCCCAGACGATACTGTGTTGAACTCGTTACCCAATCTAAATTACTGAGATGCTGTAGTCTCCGTATTCTTCGGGCTCCTTGCTGTCCTCTATGAAGCTCCTAACACGACTAGCTAGATCATCGCTCTAAGTTACTGAGCCGTCTTCGCGAGATGCTACGACTACCGCCAACAACCATCTCTCTCACCATAACAGAGGTGAAGGAGTTTGAGCGACGTCGTCGATTCAAGAACTATCTTGCCAAAGAGGAAGCCTTCGGACAACTTCCAGTTCGACTGAAGCCTCGACATCCTGCGCAGAATAGCCGCGAGTCAGAGCAATGTCCACTCGAGCCGACGCGTCAAGTAACCACTCCCAAACCCTCTAAGGTAGAAGAGGCAGAGCATGATGAAGGCTTCAAGCTACTGTCCTATCCAGCACGCCGGCCTCCAAAGAACAGAGAGTCCGTAGAAAGCACTACTCCACACGAGTCGAGCTCCTCACAAAGCCAGGCATCAAACTATTCGGCTGCGTTACACTTGGCAGAAGATGTCAGCTTTCCAATATCACTCCCCCCTCCCTTTTCATTGGAGAGGCGTGCGGTCTCTGACGTACAATCTCTTCCATCGGTGCGTTTTGCGCTACACTTCGTAGATTGCATGATACTGACAAGGACTACTGAATAGTTGCGCTTAGGCGGTCACCCAGGGGGGCAACGAGAGACAATCACGCCGGAGCTGCCAGCTACTCCAACAAGACGGCCATACAGGGAGTCGAATCAGTCAACTCCAGACGAAACACCCCAAGTCCGTTCTTGTCCCTCTGTAGCCTGACGTGAATGTAGCTAAATTTCAATAGTCTGGTAGTGCCGGAGCACGGATTTTCAGTTCTGCTGCAAGGTTTGTTGAGTCCATCGTTCGCTTCCCTAGGCATAATTCGTCGACGCCATCCACACCGCGGACGGCGGCTGAACCTACCTCGCAATCGAGACGGGACCTGTCTAGCAGTACAATTGCGGAAACTCCTAGACTCAGAGTCTATGACGACTCTGTTCCAGCTTCCTTGCAGCCGCAGACGCCGATGAATCTACCAGAAGCACGGCACCAAAGTCGTTTGTATAGATTCTACACGGTCCCCGCACGACCTGTGGGAATGAGACGGAGTGTGCAGCGCTCTACTGCCAGTCCATTTGGACGCGAAGATGACCACAGCCCATCGGGCCTGACAACACCAGGATTCCAAGGTCTTTACGGAGGTGCAGAGAACTCCTCGGATACGGGACTTCAGCGTGACTCATCCCAACTGTATCACGAAGGCTCTCCAATAAGTAGAGCGGATTGAAGCAGAGATGCGGGAGAATGAATGAACAGCATTGGACTCAAACATGAAGAGCTAACCCCATATCGCAATGTGTGTCGACTTGATATCAGAGGGTATCCGGGAGCAGACTTTAGTTGGAGGCTTCAGTATTCATTACCGGGTTGACACTGCGGTCTACACTTGTTGATCGATAATATTGAGTAACTATTGAACAAAGACTATCCCCGATATTCTCAGAGAAAACATATCGTGCCATGATTGAGACTGGGATAACGATGATTAAGAAATCCTTCTTCATCCGAGCACACTTGATGCTATGGCAACCGTATCAGTTCGAAGGATTTCCCATCGCCATTCCGCTTTGAGCAACGCCCTACTCATCTCCCGTCATATCCGGGGAGAGTCTTGTCCGGCGAAGACGACGAGCGCCCGTCCCCACACAGCAGCCAAAGTTCTTCCAGGTTTCCGACTTGGGGTCCATTCCGAAGAGTGGATCCCAGCGTTAGTCAACCGAGCCCCAATACGGTTAGCGGATGACACCATCGTGTTGACTGAGGGACATTGAGAAGAATCAGAGCTAAAGGATGATCTCTCGTCGGATTTTCCCGGTCCGACGCTGGCAACCAATCATATGTTGCCATTCTTGGCCCCAGCTTTGCCAAGGCGAAGGGACCGCGCACTCTCCTCATCCTCATACTATTGGTCCACTGAGCCAATCATGACTTGGAAAAGGTAACGATTTCGTTGGCTGCAGAATGTTGCCATAAGAATGCTTTGCATAACCCCCAAACCGTCTTTGATTCGTTCGATTCCCAGTGCTGACCGCACGCTACGGTACGCTAGGTGCTTGCCTTGATGTGTATTAGTATGGCCTTATGATCTTCCTGGGCACAGTTTGCATATTCTGTTGTGGTACGGCTTGTGTGTAAGTCGGAGATTCAGGCTAGTCAGTCTCATAGTAGCTAGTGATGTACGCTGTATGCAGGTATATAATAATAGAGTGAGAGACTGATGATAATGCGAGGAAGAATGCTACGCTATGTAAGACAACATTATTGGAAGAGTAGACTCCATGCAGCTTACTTGGAACCTGAGCAGAGGACAGTGTGGAATACTGTACACAGCCTCTTTTTGTGTGGTTGCTGCACGGTCTCACATTTTGCCAGTCTCAGACTCTTTTTCAGCCACCAGGGTCTCATAATAGCGGCTAGGCTTTTTCAGGAATAGGTGGTTTGGAGCAAGTCTTGGTTCATAGGAACACACCGGGTGTGGTGGACGAGTCAAGTACAGTGTGGTTCGCTACCATCTGCCTGCTCCGATCTCGTACGCACTGTCCTGCTGTGCCTACCTCCTCGAGCCCTGGGTGGTCCGTTTGCTTTGTGCCTTCTTCCAACGTAGGTGATCCTAGTATTGTCCCGTCTTTGCGCGCCATAGTATGCACATGCGAAGTTCCTACGGCTGCTTGCTCTGCCTGCTTGACTACCGCCTCTCGCTGCATTCTCCCATCTCACACACGCACACACACCAACATGCCCCCATCCCCATCCACATCCTACCTGACCTGCCCATCCACACTACTATCCCATCCTCGTCTTTATCATTGACCTCCTCCCACACCTTTCTTCCCATCTTTCCCTCTCCCAACCCTCTCTACTACTTCATACCCCCATAACTCCCATACTCAATACTTCGTTACCTCCTCTTGACTTACACCCTGACGCCCAGCCTCTACTTCCCTTCCTCCCCTAGCGGCCGTTGCTACTCTGCGATTCAGCAGCCAGCCTTCGTCACCGTCCTTCGTCGTCGTCGAGGCAGCTCTCACGATATCCTCTACTCACTTGTTCCAGACCAATTGGTTCTGCCCGTCCTCCATCGATATCCACCCTCTCAACCATCAGCCAGCATAATTGACGTCCCTTCACACAGCATACTTCCTCAGCACCCGTATCTAACCTTGATCCGTCTAACACAGTTGTTGATATCTCACCTGAATCTAGTGCTAACAGATCACAATGTCTTTCTTCGAACGCACCTCTTCTCCTGTTCTCACCATGGCCCCAAGTGCTCCCCAGGGTGCGTTTGGCATGCCTTCCTTTTCACACCAGTCTTCTCCATTTAGCCGTGTCCACTCGTCGGGGCCCTCGTCGCGGCTTTCCAACAGTGGCGCTTCGCTGGCTACAGCCGGCCGCAAACGCTCTAGAGATGAAGCTGGCGTCAACCTTGACGTCGAGGAAGCCAAGCTCGAGACAATCGAGCCAGTCAAGGAGCCGGAAGACGAGTGGGTTTATGGTGAAGGCATGGTACTTATCAAGTCGCCATCGTCATACATTGCAAGTGCTGGCAGTCAATCTGGTACCTGGCTCGAAGAGAAAGCAGTCGCGGAGGAGAAACGCAAGAACGACGAGGCCCGAGCTATCAATCAGCAAGCACGACCTTCTCTCCGCAGCCACAAATCCCAACGCCTGGACATGAACGCCGTATCGCTACCTGGTGCCGAAACCCAGGCAAGACGAGTCAGCCCTGTTCGCGACATCAATCCCGCAGTAACCACACCAGGTCTCTCTACCGACGTCAGCAGCCAGCCCATCGTAGACAACTTCACACTTCATCTCGGCATTGGATGGAGTCGCATCAGCGAGGACGAACACATTCAGGCTGCTGCTCGTGGATGGTCGCGCTATATCGAAAACCACTTTCCTGTAACCAACGCCCAAATTCGATTGGAAAGTAAAGGCCTACAGTCATATCTCGTCGAGGCGTCCGAGGGATTCTTCCTTTTTGCTGAGAATTTGCGCCAGGGCCAGCTTGTCAGTAGGACCGTAGACCAGACCCTTCACAACCTGAAATCGACACCTCCAATCTTTGAAGGACTCGAAGTCATGACGGCTGCGGAATCTCCACGACCAATTGAAATGTCTTCCCCTCAACAGCCAGTAACAGTTGAGATGGACATGAGCTAGATGTGTGATGCAAAGTTGACTTAGGTGTGTCTTGGTGAGGTTATGACGACGTTATTCTGGGGAGCATTTGGAGGCGCATGTGAGCCCGCATCGATCTTCCGACATTTCGTTTTTCGCCAATTGTCTTTTACCATATCTTTTTATCCCAGGTGGGAATTGGAGCAATCAAAATGGGTCGGTAATCTGGGGGTTTACTCATCGGGCTTTAGGGATTTAGCTTGTACGATAGAGGTATTCTATCCCGATGAAATCGAATTATTTTCCATCATTCATATACCAGAGTTTTTCAGCCAAGATTGATTTGACTGGGCATAGGCGCCTTTTATGTTTTGCCAAAAGAGATTTAATGCTGGTAAGTTGGGCAATAATTGGGCCAGCGGCGAGCAGCCAGCAGCCAGCAAAATGGATAGGCTCCACCCTTTAGGCAGGACGTCGCATGTCTACTTGCCATACAGTAGGTCTCGGTAGATGACATCCAATGGGTCTAGTAGTAAATCATGCCTCTCTTCACATGGCATTGCCAGTGATGGGTGGAAGACATAGGTTGTTTGTTCATATCCTATCCAAATCGCCAACAACTGGCTGAAAGTTATCCACCTGAATTGTTAGAGCCGGGGCTTTTATTTTCTACTGTCGTGAGGTGTGGTAGATCCATAGGCGCACATAGCGTTTCGCAGCAGCCAACACTTTAAGGGGGCTTGTGCCAAGAATAGCCATCCCCGAGACCTGATAGGCTGCTCTTGGTTTCCTGAGAGCCAATCGTTGTCTATAGAAAGCCTCGCCTGTTTTGGGATGGTAACCAGATAGCCTAGCTATCGAACCTAGTGCGATAGTTTTGTAGGATAGAAGAGGGCAGAATTCACTAAGACAATAGAAGTGCTAGAATCGATGCGTAGTTCTGTCCGTTCGCATCTAATATGTGCTCGAGAACGCGTCAACGCGCGATGAATATTGCCCTGAATAGAACGTAGATCGTTGCGTGTGTTTGCTATGGCTGCTTTGGTAAGTAAAGGACCTGGTCTTTTCTTATTACGTCCTGTGCTCATGCAGGATGAGATGGTGACAGCTCGACCAGGTTTCTCCTGGTAGACTCACTCTACTCAAGTGGCCCGCCATTAGCCGTCTAGAATATCCTTCAAAATTGGATCCCAAACGGGAAGTCAACATAGTTTTTCGACCTCGAACTTCTCAATTTCTATAGTGGCGCGGGTTCTCTGCACCGATTCATATCTTGACCATTGAAAAGAACCCAAGCCGGGTGGAAGCAGCAGCTATTTCGTTGCCAAGGTCCCTAAGTACCTCCAAAGCCGAGGAATTTCTTCTGGGACTGAAGGTCCATCGCACCCAAAAAGAAAGTTGTGGCGAAGACAGAGCACAGCCTCAGTTCGCACCTGCAGCTCGCAGCAAGAGTCAAGCGGCCCAAATACGAAGGAGAGGAGGGCCAAAGCTTAACAAAGCTTGAACTTAATGGTAAGGCTCCATCAGCATCTGTACGTAGAAACTCTATTCTCCACGTCCTTTTTGATATGGTCACTGCAAGCAAGTTTGACATGTTTCTCCCTCTTTTTAGATAGCATCCTCATTTAAGTTTATTTATTGTGGTAGGAGTCCCTACTGCATGTGCCGACTTGCTATCTTAGGAGGTAGAGGTACTTCTATCTTTCACTCAACTCAGTCATACGCTACTTCCCCTTCCCACTTACACCACACTCAAGATTACCTGGTCCGCCTACATCATACCTACCCGGTACAGAAACTGGTACATAAGCCACAGCTGCTTACTCGAACAGTTGCCCAGTGAGCTGCCCCTCACAGGCACACCTACAAGCTCGCTCATCATCGGCTCGCCATCGGGACATTTACTGAAAACACTGGAGTGACAGGGATGCCGTTGTGAGAGGTACACTGGCAACCAATCCCTCCAAACAATCTACCCAACTAGTAGGTGTGGTCTACACTACACGCTGGTCGTGCACGCGACGAGTGTTCGACACCACAACCATCGCTGCCCTGCTTCCTGTCACTTCTTGATCACTGTTCCCGTTATTTTTCCCGCCCTCGCTCACCGTCTCGTTCTCTCTATCATACATAGACCGCCAACCCTGTATATGTACGGCCTGGTGCGAATCAAGTCTTCTTGTCAATCACTCTTCCATATACAAGCCAAGAACCATCGCATCACCCGCTGATATCCCGACCGACGACAATAGCTCTAGCTTGCTTCTTCCTGTCGGCCGGCCATCCATCTATCCTAACTTTTCCCGACAGTTCTCACAGCACTCCGTATTCATGGTCTCACAACCCGAGTATAACCACTCTTCCCTTGCCCTTCGCGGGCCTTCATCCGTCGTCTCTGCTCGCACGGCCTCCCGGACACATGTATCGTCGCGCAGCAAACGCTATAACCGGTCCCACGCCGGCGGCACCTCCTACGTCCCGCAGAACGAGTTTCCCGTCTTCAGCCATTCGGGCGATGTTGAGATTATAATAGCTGCCGGCGGGAGAGAAAACAGATACCTGCTGCACAGACATACCCTGACGAGATGCTCGGGCTTTTTCGAAGCCAGTACCAGCCAGGAATGGTCCAAGGCCAGTATCCTACCGTCACTTCCAGAGCCACCGTCTAGAGAGCTGTCCAAGATAGGAGAGGAGTCGAGTAGCACAAATGGAAGTGACATAGGTGTTAGGCCAGGTGCGACCTCTCCCGTGCCAAGGCGACGGTGGCGCTATGAACTAGACTGGGGCGACGACAGAAGCGATATACCTATGTTGGTGCAGAGGGAGGCTAACGCCAGCAATCATGCGAATAATCAGAAGCCGTCAGCGACCACGACCTCGCTCTTCGGTGGTGGGAACAGCACATCTAACGTAAACATACCCCGAAACAAAGGAGACCACTCGCGCACACACTCGACGAATTCCTTTTTTCGGTCTGTCGCAAACCTGTCAATATCTGCCCCGAAACCAGATAGTCATGTTCCGCCACCTCTCTCGCAGGAAGATGCTGACCTGCTCCGCGATTACGATAATCTCTTCCGTATCTTCTACAACTACCCGCCTGTGCTCGACAGCATCAGCATTCCCGACGCCTATGTTCAGTGCAAGTCACTGCTCAGGCTTGCAGATCAGTATGATGCTTTGGCCGTCGTGGGGCCCCGGGTCGACCACCATCTTCTGCAATTTCAGGGCCGGCTCTGGAAACAGATTGCTAAATACCCTGTCAGCTATCTGCGGCTAGGATATCTCAGCCGTAGCAAGGTCATATTCCAGGAGGCATTGATTCATATTGTGGGACAGTGGCCAGCTAACGAGCACACCATTCGCACCTCGTTCCCGGAGATCGTGTTGGACATCATTGAGGACAAGGTCGAGGAACTCGAGGAAACTGTCAGCCGCATCGAGGGTCAGTTGTTCAGGCTCAGTCTCACAAATTCCCGTGGGGAGCGTGTCAACCCGCAGAATTCGTACCTCGACTGGCTTGCCGTGTCACTATTTCGGCAGTGGCTAGCCGATAGCACGAGTCCGCCGCCTGTGCCTCCGCAGGTGCCGCACTCCTCTTCCTCCTTTAGTTCAAGACACGCTGCAGGTCAACCTGGCCGTGACGCCGCAGGCAGGCCTGCGCCACCGACATCGGTTAATCCGGCCATATCAAGAGCCGTCATCCCTACTCTTGAAGCTGTTGGTCGCACGTATCGCACACTGGGATCGGCGACTGGCGCTGGGTACTTAGGCCACGATGAGTGCAAGCGATTCCTCAAGCTCTCGCCGGAGCTGTATACACGGGATAATCTGAGACGATTCGAGAAGCGCATCGATGAATTGAAGAGCGCCGCGCGAGAAGTTGTCCGGCCCCTCATGGGAACCAGGCTCGAGCTCGAACTGGACAGGGTCCCGAACGGCGCCACCGGGCCTGCTGCGGGCACAACGAACTATCTCACTTGCATTGAAGTATTAGGGAGAGACTTGCCGTGGGACGCTGAAGAATAAAATAAAGTCGATCGCTCACGCAGAGATAAAACGTACAGCTTTGGGGGAATAAATAGGACGATTAATTCCGCGACGATTGACGATTGTGGGTCTAACGATCTAAGACGAGACAACGATGATAACCTCATGTACGAATGTGATGTTTGGGGAAGAGGCTCCGCAGTTCTGTCCATATATAGGAGCCTGCATAGGAAATACCGTGTCAGCTGTGGTATGCTGCGTACTCGTTCTTTTTTTTGTTGTTTTCATAACTGCATCTTGGGGAGCTACATGCGTTGACTCCCTCCTTCATCTGGGGTAGATTTGGCCATGATGTATGAGAGATGGCAGGCTGGAGTTACCGTTTTGATTCGCCCTTCCTTTTCCTGAACTCATCTGGGTGATGGATTGCTTGGATACGATACCCAAATATTTTCCACTGTCTTTTTTTTTTTCTTGTCTGCCTTCTTTTGCTTATAGTAGGAACGCTAGATACCAAAATCACAAATTTATATCACTGCGATAAATGCGAAGAGAACCCGATTGATTGATATAAGTCGCTTTTGTCACTTATGAGCTCTGTTTGCTTGATCTTTTTGTCTTGTAAATATAATGAGAGTAGTCAGTGGGTAAATATGAATTTGTATGGGTTCACATCCCGACGTTGAGTAATTTGTTGTAGGGAAATCTCAATGTTGGCTTTCTTCGGCATGAGCCACAATGATGAAGCTGCACACTTAATCCACTCGCCGACGCTCTTAGGACCACGGAATGGAGAAGAAATACTGTATGTGGGTGCGTATACAAGAATCGGTGGTAAATCGTTGGACTGTTTCAACGCGCTTTATATTCGAATGTAGATATTATACCTCACAACGCCTGTGCCCTCTCTCTATGCCTTCCTTACTGAGTGATGCAAATGCAGATAATAGAAGGATACCGCAGGTTGGGTAAGACCGAAATGAATACCCGTCGCAACTGAAGACACCAGAAGATACCGCTTTACTCCCGCCTATCCGTCCGCCTCCCTGCCTCCCTCCTTTCTATCCCCTTTCCCCTTCTTCTATCTCTATCTATCCCATTTAATAATGACGCCCTCATTAATTAATTAATTCTCACCCGTAAGATCAACACAAGAGACATCACTCCGCCTCCAGACACCCACTCGCCTCCTGCCATTGCTCCCTGCACCACCACTACCCACACCAGTAGCAGCGGCGGCAGCGGCGGCGGCGGCGAACTCGGCCTGCAGAGCATCCGCTTCGTCGACGTCGACTTCGATCTCGCGGAAGAAACCCGGCTGGCTCTTGCGCGGCACGTAGAGTTTCGTCGTCCTCGTTGCGGCGAAGGATTGTTTTAGCGTTGTTTGTGTGAGCTGGTGCTGCTTTTGCTTTTGCTCCTGCTCCTGCTCCTTTCCCTTTGTCTTCTTGTTCTTGTCCTCCTGCTGCGTGGTTTCTGGGGGTTTTACGAAGTTGGGAGAAATAGGAGAAGAAAGGGTTATAGGTTCTTGCTCTATGATGTTCTTTTTGGTTTGGGGGATTTTGTTTAGTAGGGTGCTTAAGGGCGGCAACTCAAACTCGTCCTCGGAATCGGAATCGCAATCGGGACCGGCTGGTAGAGTCTCGATTGCCACGGTTTGCGCTCGTGAGAAGCCTCTTGTTCGGCGCTCTGGACGATGCGGGCTCGAGTCCACTGGTAAGGATTCTGTGCGGGCTAGTTTGCGTTGTGGATTTATGATGGAAGCTGGTGTAGGACTTGCGTCTCTGACACTCCCGTGACGCGAGACTTCCGCTTCCTCTATCGTGTTACTCAGCGGCGTCAAAGAGCGCCGTTTGCGTGGACCCGTTTGCTGCGTTGTAAATAAGCCCAGTGTGCTCTGATTATGACGATCCTGAGCATAGTACACAGGCGAAGGAAGATCCTTGAGAGGCGACGAAGGCGGGCTAGAGGAAATGAGAATCGGCTCGGAAGCCTTGGTAGATGGCGCAGATCTGGTAACCCTGGGACTCGCTTGTGAGCTGGCGATAGTCCAGGGGTTGATGTTGGAGTCTGCCTTGGGCCCTGCTGGAGGTTTCCTTCCGGATCGCGACGGCTTAGATATGGGTAGCTTACTGTGTCTTACGGGTCGGGATTTATGTGGTTCCTGACTGGACGAGAACAGCGGACGAGTACTTTGCGAAGAGACCATGGGGCTATCCGAAGGGGTATAAATCCTAGCAGGTGATGGTGGTCCTGGGCTTACCGGTGGACGAGTTGCTTTCCTGGTCTCCAAGGCGGGTGGCACGATATTCTTCGTGACCCTGACGAACTTATCCAGAGAACCCGCTGCTGTCACTCCCGGTTTGGCCTTCTGTCTCGAGGTCTTTGGCCGAGAACGAGCTGCGGTCTTCGCACGCTGTGCTTCCTCCCACTCTTCAACCATGGAACGTATTCCAACCCTAGCTATTGTTTCCGGCACCCATGCTAAGTCTGGTTCAGTAGGACTGAAGACTTTCTTTGCTCCCGATTTAGAGGTAGATTCGGCATCTCCCACCTCCTCGGCGACATCCTCTATTTCCTCGTCGCTGTTAAGTGCTAGGCCATCACGCCCATAATCAATCACTTCGTCGGGCTCCTCTTGGAAGTCATAGCCGACGATGTTAGACGGTATAAAGGATATGCGTAGCTCTGGTGTAGCGTCTGTGCTGAAGTGGGCTCGCCGGGCCGTGATAGACCTGACTAGATCTGTTATGTCCCTGTCGACTAGATTCGTTTCTCCCGGTGCATTATCTTGTTCATCTTTGTGTTGCATGATTTCGCGCACTAACAGACACGGTGCTAGCACCCTGATAAATTTGATCGCTCCTATCCGATAACTCCAGTCGAATGTTTCGCGTACAAATTCGCGAAGCCCCTGAACATCGATCGGCCGGTCCCAAGTCTGCTGCTTCAGTCTGTCTAGTGTTCTTGCCGGTGATACCACGGGATGAGTGTAATATCTAAGAATCTCGATGTTTGGGAAATCGTCAGGTATAGTTATGGCCTTGTGCCTCGTTCTAAAAAAACCACTTTCGTTATGTCGTAATTCGTATGTCAGCCACTCTTTCCAGCTGGCCAATTCCGAGGTATTGGACCGCTTGAGTTGACAGAGCGATTTGCCAAAGCCAGCTCTGGCGGCTTCGCAAGCTAGCTTAACGCCAGCACCGGGGATGCCCTCAGGAAGATAATCACCGCCACTCATCAAGGCGACCAGAACCATACCTTCACGGTCCAGACCAGAGGCACCTTGACCTAGCTCTCGGCTGTCGTACATGGACACATGCGTGGGTGTTTTACTCCCCTTGGTTCCTTCCGAAGACCAATTTCGCAGAGTCCGAGTACAACCGAACATGATCGTGTCGACATCTTCGCTTAGCACGGCATCGACGATGCCATGCTGTTGCAGTAGTGCGCACTCAGCTTCAGCCTCACCGGGAGCATCGTGGACTATGAAACCAAATAGTTTGATTAACCGCTTGGCCATAGCGGACGCTACGCCATCTCCTCTTCCGGAGCGCTTGTTGCGCTTGAAAGTCGGCTTGTTGGGGCCATCAAACACGAAAATGGGCTGGATGGACAAGCTAAGGAGTCGTAGCAATCTGTAAAAGAGAGTGCGGATGGCAGGGTTCGAGCCGCCTGTGTGATGTCAATAAGCCGACTAAACACGAAGATCAACGAATAATATGTAATTAAATACATAAGTCTTACCTCTCGCGGCCTGGACTTGAAACTGCCATATAGAGATATCTATGGCGATGCGCAACGGCCGGCCCGATTCCTCGAGCTTCTCGACAGCGAGTTTCGTCAAGGATATGCGCTTCCCCGGACCGATCTCCTTATAAATACTACATCGATTATTGTTAATAATAAATCGATAAGTAATTTCCTCATAGTCGGCGTGATATTGCTTACCCTTTGATCCCCATCTCGATGACGCACACTGCCCGAACTCTAAAGCTCCTTCAAGCCAGGTCATCTGAGGACGGTATAAATAGCAAAATACTCGGTAGCTATGGGCGGCATTGATGCTCACGCATAATGTTCATCGCATGTTTGTAGTTGAAGCTCGTTGAAGTAACATGCCGAATGTACCTTGGAATCCTCGTGAAATGTTCTTTCTCCGCCTGTGGCAACTTTAAAGGCTGTTATTGACTTTCGGCCATAAATGGTAGCTTATCCCGTATCCACTGGCAACCATGCATGCACTTGCAGGGATTATGCACTAGCTGGGGTGTCTTGCCGTACCGTGTAAATTGAATTCCTTGTCAATATATTCACAATCCCTGCCTTAGGCATGTAGATTCTTGAACATCGTTTCACTGCATTTCTAGCACTAACAAAGGGTCGGACTTGGCTTTGTAAATTGTCTAATTGAGGAGGGCCTTGGACAGTATGCGACAAACCAGCCAACCCAGCTCTAACAAACGACAAACATAACGATGTCGTCAAACCCAGGGGCGACATCCGCATCCCTCCCGCATCGGACGGTATCGAGCATCCGAGCTGGAGCCCATTCGACCACAACACCTGGCCCTCCTCAAACGCCGGCACGAGCCATCACCTCGACCTTTGGCTCTCCCTCCAGCAGCTCCCGGGTCGACGACGACCCCATTGTTATCGAGCTTGGGTCCCGGAAGCTACGTATCGGCTTTGCTGGCGACGCCGCCCCTAAGAGGATTGTCGCATTCAGCCCAGAGCAGCAGAGACGCACCGGCGACTTTCGAGAGTGGGAGCCTGACTTCGCGAGTCGGTGGCGCAGTAGAGCCTCGGGGAAGCCATGGGGCGCTGATCATGAGCTATGGACGCTGGATGTTCGAGGCCAAGATCTTGCACTGGTTGGCGACAAGCTGGAACGGGAGTTGAGGGATGCCTATTTCAAGTATGTGGGCGCATTTCTAGCCTACCGGGCCGATCGTGGTGCTGTTGTTACTGTTCTAACGATTATTTTTTCAGATACTTGCTTGTCGATTCGAAGCCGAGGAAAGTGACGTTAATTCTGCCTCCAACACTGCCCATTCCTTTGTTATCTTCGGCTCTCGACACTATATTCCACCATTTTCAGGCTCCTACCATATCCCTGTTCTCGTCGCCTGTCATGGCCGCGTTTTCCGCTGGCACTCGCTCCGCCTTGGTCGTAGACCTTGGCTGGCACGAGACCACCGTCACCGCCGTATACGAATACCGCGAGGTGCAAAGCTGGAGGACTGTGCGAGCCGGCAAGCTCCTCGTAGAAGAGACATACGAGTTTCTGTTACAAGCAGCTCAAGGGCGTCCAGCTGCCACGGAACATGCGGAACGAACTAGGGACGAAGATAAGCTCGGGGATGAGTCTCTTAGCTTCGAAGAATGCGAGGAGTTTGCCACCCGTATGTTATGGTGTAAAAAAGCAGCAAGGCAACC
This sequence comes from Xylaria sp. FL0933, assembly GCA_022578765.1. Classification (NCBI taxonomy): domain Eukaryota; kingdom Fungi; phylum Ascomycota; class Sordariomycetes; order Xylariales; family Xylariaceae; genus Xylaria; species Xylaria sp. FL0933. Next base: position 225,772 of record MU389734.1, on the reverse strand, counting down.
ATGCAGAAAGACGGCGGAAGAAGGCCTCCCAACAGTCCACGAACACGAAGAGGAGGTAGAGGAGGAGACCCCTCCTACGGAGGACCACTCTCCTATGGCCATCACACTTAGCTCGTGCAAGCCACCGAAGACGGTAGAAATACCATTTTCGCAGTTAGCCGAACCATGCGAAGCTACTTTCTTCGACACTCGAGTCTCTCCTTCATGTTTTGATGACCACGAACTTCCGGTACATCTCCTTATCTATCGAGCATTGCTCCAGCTACCTCTCGACGTGCGTGCTATATGCATGTCGCGAATCATTTTCACGGGAGGATGTTCAAATATCTTGGGACTTAAAGGCCGTATCTTTGATGAAGTCTCGATTCTAGCTGAAGAAAGGGGCTGGGATCCTATAAGAGGCAAGGGGGTCGAACAGTACAAATCCAACCCCAAGCTCAATCGTGACCAGACCGGTCAAGGAAGCAATGGTGTTATACCTACAGTTATAGAGCCAGACGCGACGAATGGCGACGGAGAAGCGGCGGAACTACAACTGAAGGCAGCGGATATACCCCAAGAGCCTGACCAAGTGGAAGATCATTTAAAAAGAAACCACGCGCCTCCAGTGCAAGGCATCCTCCGGGCCATCGACTCCCTGGGGCCGTGGTGCGGAGGGAGCTTAGCAACACAAATGAAAATCCCGGCACTGGCAATGATAGACCGCGAGATTTGGCTGCTGCAGGGCGTCAACGGGGCATCTCGGCCAAGCGAGGTGGACGTCAAGGCAGGACAGAGACAGAGCATGGGGCCCAGTGGGCTGATGCGAGGCCAGGCAGCCCAACCCAACAACTGGACACTGGGTGTCTGGGGAACACTATTTTAGAAGTCTGTTGTCCTCTTGAGGCCGGCTCGTCCATTTTTTGTTCATAGATACCCTTTCTGCGCATAAAGTTGATGATGAATTTGGATGCCTCCATTTCATGATAGCATGCTCTTCTTAATATTTGAACGAGCTGACTTTAAGAATCCCCTCACACGGACAATAGGAGAAACTCTAAAGCTCCAATTTATGATGGCCAAGCTATCTACTCTGTTTTCAATATGTCATCAATATCTTGAACTCTTCTATAACTCTGGCGCTTACATAAGTTGCGATGTAGCTGTCGACAAGCTACCCCTGTAGAATGCGGGGCAATACACATAGTATCCTTGCAGCTCAAGCTGCACCACCAAAAAAGTTCACTCCACATCTGGCCATGTCAATTGAAGATGACATCGATGCTTACATTTGCATACGAAGCACTCTTTCTCTGGTTACAGCGTGCCATGTCAGCAACAGCCCTTCAATGACACCATGAAGGCTGTAAGACCATCCTTCACATGTCTGCAATGCCGGCTGGCCCGGCCGAGAACGGCAAGACTGTTATCGTTTCCCCGCGCAACTGCTCGATTGTACTCCAACTCCAACAACTCCCACTCTGACTCCAATCCTAGCTCAAGCTCAAGTCCAAGCTCGAGCTCGAATTCTGCCGGAAATGAGGACGCTAGTCAGAGCCAGCATCAACAGATACACCAACGACATACTATAGCGCCCCGGCCAACTATTGACATCAAGCACATCCGCCAGAACCCCGAACTCTACGAGAAGAACTGCCTCGAGCGCAACTACAAGATCCAAGCCACCTACCCATCGCGCATCAATGCGCTGTTTGCCCAATGGCAAGCCCGCCAGAAAGACGGACGCAGCCTCCGCGAACGCGGCAATGCTCTGCGCCGACAGATCGCTAACCCGGCTACAATCCAGCATGAGGATGAGGCAGAGAACGGCGGCGGCGCAGCAGGATCGCAAGAGGATGAGTCGCATTCGCCTGGTGAGGGATCTAGAAGAGATGTCAGGACAATGACGAAGGACGAGCTTCTCGAGGAGGCCCGTCTTCTTAAACAGGCCCTATCAGCCATTGAAGAAGACGAGGCTCGGCTCTCAGCCGAAATGACAGACCTCGCGCTGGCCATTCCGAACCTGACTTCTGAGATCACCCCGCGAGGGGACGAGCCGCGCGTGCTCACCTACATCAACGAGCCGCACCCCTTTGAGTCGGCCTCGCGATCATCCGACCGCGTCTGGCGCTCACACGTGCACGTCGGCTCCGAGCTGGGCATCCTCGACTTCGCCGGCGCCGCCACGACCTCCGGCTGGGGCTGGTACTACCTGCTCGACGAGGGCGCCCAGCTCGAGCAGGCCCTGGTCTCGTACGCCCTCGCGAGCATCACGCGCATCCCGGGCTGGCGCCAGGTCGCACCCCCGAGCATCGTCTACAGCCACATCGCCGCCGCCTGCGGCTTCCAGCCGCGCGACCAGAACGGCGAGACCCAGGTCTACGCGCTGGCGCAGTCGGCCTCGGACGCGAGCCGCGGCCGCCCCGAGCTGAGCCTCGCGGGCACCGCCGAGATCCCGCTAGCGGGCATGCGCGCCGACAGCGTGCTCGAGGCCGCCGAGCTGCCCTCCAAGCGCGTCGGCGCGTCGCGCTGCTACCGCGCCGAGGCGGGCGCCCGCGGCGCCGACACCAAGGGCCTGTACCGCGTGCACGAGTTCACCAAGGTCGAGATGTTCGCGTGGACGGGCCCCACGGAGGAGGCCGTGCGCGACGTCTTCGACGAGATGGTCGACGCGCAGACCGAGATCCTCGCCTCCCTCGGCCTGCACTGCCGCGTCCTCGAGATGCCCACGGCCGATCTCGGCGCCTCCGCCTCCCGCAAGATCGACATTGAGGCCTTCTTCCCCTCGCGCGCCGCGCAGGGGCTCAACGACGGCTGGGGCGAGGTCACGAGCGCCAGCGTCTGCGGCGATTACCAGACGCGGCGGCTCGCTACGCGGCTGCGGGGCGTTAGCTCTGGTAATGGGAGTGGGAGTGGAGGGGGGAAGTTGGCGTATCCGTTCACTGTTAATGGGACTGCGTTGGCCGTCCCTCGGGTTCTGGCTGCTATTCTTGAGAATGGGTGGGATGAGGCTGAGATGGCTGTTACTATACCCGAGTGCTTGCGGCCGTGGATGGATGGGAAGGAGAAGATTGAGATGAAGGAACATCGTTTGAGCTAAAATGCGAAGCTGGCACAGTGGATCGCATATATTTGCGCGTGTGTATGTGCGTCTGGGACGGAAGGATGGGTTTCGTGTAATATTAACTATTCGGTTCGGACTCGTCTACTCACTCCTGTAAGGCGGGTTAAGGGGGTACATATTGCGACGTACGCTACGTCTACCGAAGTACTTCGATTAGTGAGGGAAAGAAAAAGGTCCTATAACATTGTCTGTATTCTTTACATATATCTTCCTACATAATCAACCACTCGACGACCACCACATGAAAGCAGCAGCAGTCCAGAAGAGCATATCATCACCCGTGCGACAGCATATTACAATACGTTACAATGCATCGGAGCATTTCACATACCATTACATGATATCGTAGCACATCGCATATCATTAATTAGCATAAGAAACAAGAGAATAGCAATGAAGATGAAGATGAAGGTCATTAAACTCGTAATCGGTATGTAAGTGTATCATATCAACAATAAAAAAACATGGGGTTAGAAGGACATGAAAATCCCACAACCCGGAACACAACCCGGGACACAGCATAGGTGAAGTGCTTTTCTCCCTTTCCCCTTCCATTCCTCTCGCCCCTTCTTTTTTTGATTTTCTTCTTACTTTGGTTCTTTTCCTGCTCTCTGGATTCTTTCCCTCCACTCAGAATAACAGGAGTCGATATCATACCATACGGTAAAAAATATCAAACAAGTGCCATAGACTCAAATATCAAAAGAAAACAGTCTTAATCAATCGTCCAACCAGTCAAGCGAGAAAGCAGGAAAACAAGCAATCTAGACGCCGATTCCCATCCTTCCAACCATCAACTCCGTTCATCCATTTCAATTCCATTCTGCATTTGCATAACATAGCCCAAAGGCGTCGAGAAAAAAAAAGGAAAAGAGTAATCAGGTAGACAAGAACATCCGTCCAATCTAGCTGGTCTTACGCAGTGAATCCGTAGTGTATCATGTAGCATGCACAAGCACCTCGCCTTCACCGGCGATACTCTCGCTATCAGCAATACTCTCAGAGACAATGCTGCTCCCCTCATCATCGCCAACACTAACACCGCTACCAGTGCTGCCGCTGACGGCGCTCTCGGTCCACTCGCTCATGGCTTCGTGGTCCGAGTACTGCTCGTGATCAGAGTCATGCGAAAGGTCGTCGCTGTACCCGCTCTCCGTCTCTGTGCCCGTGATGACCGTGGTGCCGAGGCTGGTGCGGCGGAGCGTGCCGGACTCGCTGGAGTTCTCTTCGTCGAGTTCTTCTGCGCCGTGTTGCTCGTCATGCTCAAGATCATCTGGGACTTCTGTTCTTGTCTCGTCCTCCTCGCCCACTGGCGTAGGTGTATCGGCCTCGGGAGGTGTGATGTCCTCATCTCTAACTTCTCGGGAATCTATGGGGTCAATGTCGTTGGCCTCATCAGGGCCCTCCTCGTCGGTCTCACGAACGGAATCCACGTTCTCTTTGTCGAGGTCGCCGTAGCCTTTCCGAGCGCCCGCTCGGTCAGGGGCCCAGCTTCTCTTCCGTAGACCAGAACCGGCTGCCGTACGGACGCTCTGGCTCCTCGCCAGTCCGCCCGTGGGCACGTTGTTGGTTATCTGGCTCAGACTTAGGATCCTACGACTTGCGCCGGCAGGATTTGGCTGAATGAGACTAGCTCGATTGCTGTTGACAGCCATGTTGACGGCGGCTCGAGACTTAGCAGGCGGCTTGGCACCGGCCTTGGGAAGCTCGCCACCGCCTAAGCTAGAGCGGGCGACACGCTTTCGGCTCATAGCATCGTGACCCTTGGCACTAGATTTGGTCATCAGGAGAGCTCGAGAATGATCGAGAACACCTTCCAGAATTCTGCGCTCTAAGCCTTGAGCGCGGACGTCCATAGCGTGAAGCTCTTCCCGGCGTAAGTGAAGCGCGGTCTCGAGAGAGGATACGTCGGCCGTGAGTCGTGTTTTCTGTCGTGTGAGGAATTCCTGTTCAGTTCGCAGTGCAAGAATGCTTTCTCGGAGCTGTGATTCTTCATCTCTGAGGATAGCCAAATTGGCCGTAACGTGCTCTTGTTCAGCTCTTTGGATTTCAAGAGAGATTGTAGTCTCCTGCAGAGTCTTCTCACGGTCTTCGTGTTCGTTCTCAATTCGCTGCTTTTGCGAAGACAGAAACTCGCTGATTTCGGCAGCTGTTTGTACCACCTGTTGGTGGACCTTGTCCAGAGTGCTGAGTTGGGCATAGGCTTTGCCCGCTGCGTGGGTGTGGTCTACAAGCTTGTCCAATTTCGAGTGAACCTCGACGTTCATATTGTCAAGCTTTGTCTGTACTTGCGTATCATCGTACTTCTCGACAGGCGGCAGCAGTTCTTTGAGCGGTGGTGGCTTAGCATCTTCGATGTATTGTTGAATGTCAGTTACCGAGACCTTGGAGTGTTCATAGTGTTGCCCAACAATAAGGAGGACATCCTTAACTGCTTCAAGGATCTTCGGCTGGTAATCAGTAACGTGACCCTGTAGGCCTTCCACTGCTCCGAGAGCCTCTTTGACCTTTTCGCGCGTCATTTCATGCTCATTCTTGCCTTCGGCGTGGTTATCCTCAGCTTTGCTGTAAAGCATTTCGACTTTTTCGAAGACGGTCTTGGACGCTTCTTCCATCTTCTCCATTGAGTCAGTGACAGTGGAGCCAAAAGTATCGACGAGCACTTTGAGCTCCTCTGTAACGGCCTTGGTGCCGACAACTGCAGCTTCCATCTCGACGTCTCGGGCCTCTCCGGCTTTCGTCCGATCTTCTATCACTAGTTGGAACTCGTCATATTTGGTTAATAGCTCACCAATCTTCTCATCGAACTTCACGTTGAGCATGTCGGCAGTCTCTTTTAGCTTTTCATCTGTGTCGAGCTTCGCACCCACCACGCCGGCTCTGGACTCCTCAAACTCCGTTTTCATCAACTCGAACATCTCCTTCAGATCGGTTCCAACATTAGCATTCTGGTTAATGGTTTCGCCGAGACCTTCTAGCATGCGACCCAATGTCTCCACGCCAGTGCCACCAGACTCGAGTCTCTCCTTCACCACAGACTGAAACTCTTCCAGGAAGGTTTTGACTTCTTCAACCCTCTCGTTGACACTAAGGACTTCAGCTTGCCTATTCGCGAGAGCGGTGGAATTGGCCTCCTCTTGGGCAGTATTGTAGTCTTTGATTTCTCTGACGATATCCTCAACCGCTTTGATGTCCTCTTTGGATGGCAAGATCGTAGTATTGTGCTCCTTGATCTCATTCACCACATCCTCGACAAGTTTGAGGTCATCTTTTGAGGGCAAGACTTCAATGTTGTGATCCTTAATGTTTCTGACTACATCTTCGACAGCCTTAAGATCTTCCTTCGAGGGTAACTCTGCAGCATTGTAGTCTTTTATCTCCCTTACGACCTCCTCCACCTTGTTCAGATCATCTTTGGTTGGGAGCTCTGCAATATCGGTGTTGGAAATTTTTTCCGCGAGTGACTTGACGTCTGACACAGTTACATATATGGCGTCGACATCGGTCTTGGTGACCTTCTCGGGATCCTCAAGTGACTTCTCGGCCCGTTCCTTCATCTCGTCAAGGGCTGCGGTAACTTGTGTTACGAGAGACTCAATAGTGACAAGATCTTCCTTACGAGTGACAGTCTCAAGTTGAGTTGCGAAGGAGCTCAACGAGTCCTTTGTCTCTAGAACCAATGCTTCAACAGCATCAACATGGTCTTTCCTGACTGCTTGCTCGCCGTCAATGAGATCATCTAATCTGGACTTGGTGTTTCGGAGAATGGTCTCGATGGCTTGTACGTCTTCTTTGGTGGCAGCGTCCTCCGGGTTGACGGGAGTATCGTCATCCTTGTTCCTGGTCGATGCGCTTGCCATGCCTGCCATTGATTCCTGCATGTTTTGAAGAGCCTCTTCCATCTTATTTAGATCCTCCTTGGACACTCCATTTCGAAGCATTTCTTCCATGTTGTTGAGGTCTTCCTTAGACAAGCCGTGTCGAAGCCTCTCCTCCATTTCAACCAAGTCTTCTTTTGAGACACCATTTCGCAGTCTCTCTTCCATCTCATTGAGGTCCTCTTTGGATAAGCCATTTCGGAGCATTTCTTCCATTGCAGCCAAGTCCTCTTTCGATAAGCCACCTTCATGGGCCGGAGGTGGCATGGGCCGGGCTAGCTCCAAAGCGTTCATCTTGACCTGAAGATCGGACATTATAACTTCGAGGTTCTTAATGTCATCATGTTTGACCAGATCAGTGGGTATGAGAGCATCACTGGGCTGCGGATTGGTTGTTATCATGGCCTTGTCGTTGTCACTACTTCCTCGGAGAGTATCGATATCGGCACGGACTTCATCTAGGCCCGATTTCAGAGCGTCGAGGATCTCATCATTTGCCGTGAAGTCGACTGGCTTATCGCTGACCTTCTCAATACAAGCTCGCATTTCGGTGAAGCCTTCGTGAAGGGCATCCATGATGTCCGTCGTACCTGCGTGAGGACGCAGAAGATCGCTGCGAACCCGATCAAGACCTTCACGAATAGCCTCGAGAGCTTCCCTGTTGTCGACGGGAGGCGGTACATGGGGAACAAGAGAGGAATTCACGGCGTCCCTAAGTGACTCTATCTCTTGTTTCACTAGATCCCTAGAACCATCCGATGTCTTGGCAATCATCTCAGTGAGCTCGTCGCGGAAATTGTCGAAGCTACTGACAAGATTTGCCATAAGTTCTTCTTGTGCCGCGGCGCCGTTGTTCTCAGAAGACCTTTCAGCATATTCTTCTATCTGTGCGCGTAACGCCTCAAAGCCGTCCTTGGTTGTGGCCAGGACTTCCTCAGTATCCCGCCCATTTGCGGCGAGACGCTGCTTAGCTTCCTCGGAGGCTGCTCTGAATTCATCCTGCATGTATTGCATAATTTCATGGAGTCTCTCCATTATCTCGGTGTTTCCTCCATCGTGAGGTACCAAAGCGGTGATCTGATTAGATAGGTCGAACTCATGAAGACCTTGCTTAACGGCATGTAGCATGTCTTCGCGCGTAAGCTCATTCTCCATGGCTGATGGAGCGACAGGAAATTCAAACTCCTCTAGGCACTCCCTAACTGCTTCGAGTACTTCGTCGCGCGAGAGAGTCTCGGGTGTCTCGATCTTGGGAGGAACGAAATGCTTCATTCCTTCTACAACTGCTTGAAAGACCTCCTCTCTTGTCGCAGTCTCAGGGAACTCTGGCTGTGGGGCGTATTCCTGGAGGCCCTCCTTGATACAAGTGAGAACTTCGTCACGCTCTAAACCGAGCTGCTGTATTTCAATCTCGGGCTTATAGTTCTCCCAGGCATCTTTGACGGCGTTAAGAACATCGTCGCGGCTAAGTTGGGGCTCCTGTGGTTTGCTTTCCTGTGCGTCATTGATGGCTGTTCTCATAGCGTTGTATATCTCTTGGTAATCGATCACCGATTTTGTCGATTCAGTTGACTCGCGTCTGTGCTCCCTAAGCCGCTGTTGCATGTAGAGTTTCATCTGCTCGAGGCTTTCCTCGACGATCCTCGCAAGCTCTGCTCTGCTACTGGCATTCTCACTTTTACTGCTATGAGAGCTCCTGCCACCAGATTCTTCAAGCTTCCGGCCGAGTTCTCTACCCATACCAAGGACTTCGCCTCGCAGCTCACGGACAAGCGCCTTGACCTCGGCTGTGAGGCCGCCTCCTGCGGCAACGCTGTCCTTGACAGAGTGAATAATTTTGATAACTTCATCGTTGAGAACGTCGTTTGGGCGAGTAGGTGCCGAAGCACGGCGGCCTTCCTTGTCTATGATCAACCTTTCGACTTTGTGGTTCATGGGTCCGCCGTGTCGGTGCCAATCTGATCCCGAGCTCTCGCTGTCGAAACTAAGACTTCTGGAGCCGTTACCCGCTACCGGAACGATGGCGTGTTCTTGTCTCATGGCCCTCACGTCGCTCACAAGCTCTTCGATTTTCTTTGCAGAAGCCATACCAACGAGCCTCTCGGCCAGCTCCGATAGACGGTCAAGCACGGCATCTTGCCCATCTTTTGTCCCCATTTCCCTGATAATCTTTTCCAGTAACGCCATCGTAGCAGGAGTCTCGCCGCCAACTAGAGACGGCGTACTCAGAATTGATTCCCTGTCGAGAGATGCGGCGAAGCTGTTTGGCGACGGTATCCGGGGAAGAGCGTATGGGCGAGCGCTCTTCGGTACCGGAGAGCTGTTATAGGCTTTATTGTCGAGGTAGAGACCACCAGTATATGTATCGCGGTGGTGTCTGGTAGGGTCTACGCTGGAAGAAAGCTCGCGCAAGCTCTTTCGAATATCTTCGTCTCTGGCATGGGTGGCTTCCTTAAGACTCATGAGGTCAGTCGCATTATCGCGGCTTCTCCTGCTCAGAGCCGCCATATCCTTCTGTAGCTGAGTAGCTATGTTTGTAAGTGTTAAGAGCTGGCTTGAAAGCTGTTCATGAGATGCTGAAGTCTTGGGCTGGGGCGTCGCGTTGTTTGTGATATTGGCAAGCGGTGAGTCGGTCTCACGAGCCGGCGGAGACGACATGTTCTGCAAAGCCAACATGGTGGCGGATTGTGGCGGCGTGTTCTCGCCGAGGATGCTATGTTGCGGCCACCGTGAAGAGGGCCGCATGACGGGCGTCAGGTTTGAAGGTATCGAAATAGAGCTGAAAGAGGATGGGTCTTTCTCGGTCGACTTCGCCTCTTTCTCTGGCTCTCTCCCTCGTGTTGGTGTCGCCGGTCTCGGGAACCTTTCTTTCTCAGGTGATCCTCTGGGAGTGCTATTTGGCGACTCGCGTCCCGACTCGATCATAAGGCTCAGGTCGCGGACGCTTCCGGGCTGCAGCGACTGCATCCGCTTGTGGGGGCTTGGTCGTTGGACGAGTCCTCGCTCTGGCGAGAAGTCGGTGTTCCGCTTGTGTATGACGGGGACGAGGGCGTTCTCTTGTGCCTTCGCCGTCAGCGCGGCATGGGCATTCTGTATTGCCAACGACGTGCCACTCCGCGACGTGCCCACGCTGGGTGACTGTGGGTTCAAGGGCAGCGGCGGAGGCGCACGATCGGGGTCGGAGCTGTCCCACCTGTGACTTTTGGTCAGTCGTCGTGTCAATAATAGCAACATAACGAGATGGCAACACAGCTAGCTGCTACGGCCACGCCGAGTTGGTCGGTGGTCGCAGGAGCGGGCAGATCAAGCTTACATGGGCACAAGAGCGCTGGATGACGCAGAATGTTGATGTCTTAGATGCCGGTCAGGCGGCGCTTCACGCTCGAATGACGGCATCCCAGGAAAACAATGTTTGCTAGATAGAGGCTGCTGTCCCGCAATGTGGGAGAACTGGCATGCAAATGTCTGGGAAAACAAATCGGCTTGTTATGTTTCAATGCGTGCGTATATTGAAGGATAAGGAGAAAAGGCCGATTGAGCCACCCGGGAAGGGGACTGATAGAACTGATCTCAGTCGAACAGCAATGATAGATAATAATCTTTCATAAAACTTGGAGGCGAAGGAGAGTCGGCACTGTTGACTAGGCGTATATATGAGTGCTACACTAGGAGGGTCCTTGGCGATATGTGATGGCTCGACCGGGCTTCGATTGGCGCCGGCGGGACCCTATCATCACTCGAACTTGCCCAATGTGGACAAACAAAAACTGACCACCGCCCAATCCCAGCAAATTCGGCGCCGCTGCAACGTCACGAATCCGCTGGCCGGGCAACGGTGAGCTTGGGCCACGATTTCCAGGTATCTACAGCGGCACGATACAGCAAAACAGCACTATTATCCACCTCGCTCCCGCTGTGTGTTTTGGCGCTATTGCCGCAGCTAAGAGCCTGTAACCGATGATTGGACAATTGGTAATCCTGGCAGCGGGTACTGAGCTCCGCTATTGACAGCAGGCACATCAGCTCCCATGTTGTCTGGCATTCCGATTTAGGTAGTGGCCGCTGTATCATCTTCACATTCCAGGGCTTTGCGGCTATAAGGTCCCAGTCGCATGGCATTTCGCGATCCAAAATACAGCAAACTTGGGGCTTATTGCATAGTAAGATAGAGATAATGGGCATCAAGCACGAAAATACTTGCGTTGCTTCAAAACGTCGACGGTGGTTCTATTATTATTAAAAGGGAGCGTTGCTGTCTCATCCAAGATGTCAAGCCCGACTACGACCTGGGTCGTCTTTGTCGCTAGCTCTCTAATTATTTCCTCGTCCACTCATGATTCCAGAGACGGATAAGACAGCCGTAGAATTCTTCCCGAACCGGTTCTGAGGCTTCAGAGCGATGAGAGAGTATACGTCAAAAGAGTGAAGAGCTCGATGAGTATCAATATCTCCAGATTGAGCAAATAGGGCAAGTATTTCAAAGAATATGGTTTATAAAAAACCAGTTGCCGTTAGAATAGCCAAAGTGAGTAAACCAACCGCTGAGACGAGCGCCTAGAACTTATCCGATACCGCGTAGCACACTTGCTTTATTGTAACATGCTATCGAGCTGGGGCTTGAGTTGCAACTTCAATAATGAGACGAGTCAGATTGCCATTATCCTGATTAATCCTGCAGCTTCCTCCTATAGTTCGATTGTCTCTTATGATCTTACTGGGTACCACTGGATCTAGAAGCATTACGTACTTAGTAGGTATGCAGAAGAACTCCCCTAGACATCTATCAACAAGTGTTGCTAATGATACCTTATGATGCGACTAATTCGGTCTGCAAGCGAGGAACCTTGGCTCTTAACTCGCCAATGATATCCTTCCACACCAGTTTCTGTATCTCCCTTGCTGTACCGCTTGTCACATTCTTAACTGCATGCCTATCGACAATATTTCCGTCAGTTACTAGTTCAGCTCAAACACGGGAAAGACTGGGTTACGATCTAACATACTTGCGGTACTGGTTGGGCGTTAACCAGAAATTGAAGAGCTCGCCCTGCCGTCTGGTTAGCAAACTGAAACCATCGGCGGTAGATAATATGGTTGTGAGCACGACCACTATCAGCACTCACATGATTTTCTTTTGGCTTCATAGAAACTGTGACGCAGAGTCTAGATCCGTGGTCCGGCGACTTGGCGACTACTGCGAGATATACGTAAACGACAGCCTTCAAGAGCCACGATCTTGAGGCAATGTTCCGACCAATGCCAGTTCTCACTAGGCCCGGACATAGGCTGTTGACGATAACCAGAGGTCTGATCGAGGTTAGTCGGTATTAGCTACCCAAGAGAATCTTACACAATAATAAGCAATATTATAGAAACATCCTTAAAGGAGCCGATGTTCAAAAGTCTTACTCTCCATCAGGCCCTAGCGCCCGTTTACTAATCTCCTCAATGGTGTACATGACCAGAAGCTTGCTGTTAGCATAGTTCGGTTCCGTTTCCAATAAACCCGGCCAGTTCTCTTTACTGGACACCTGTCGCAAGATGCCCTCCTTCGTCTTTGCCCACTTGGCGAATTGTCTAATGTCTGGATAGAGGTGATCTCGCGAAGTGACGAATATTAGATGCGCGGGCGAGGACCGTTGGTCTCGGCCCCCTCGCATCCACTCTAAGAGAAGCAGGCCAATGAGAGTCGTACTGATAGTGTTTACTTGGATGGTCTTTTCCCTGCATCCGCGCGTGAGGCACAATTATGTACATACAAGAGGGATAACATAGTAAAAGGGGAGTCATTACCAGCCTTCGGGGCTCTGCTCATAGTGCGAGTTAATCATGCCGGCATTCAGAATCGCGACATCCAGCGCCTCAGGTCCCGGAAGGGTACGCTTGAGCTCATCTACAAAATTGGTGCATGAATCATAGCGTTCCATGTCAAGCATTAAACTCGATATTTTGCCTTTATGAGCAGACCTAACTTTGTTTTCGATGTGCCGTTTCGCTGCCTCACCCCTGGATGCTACGCGATATGTGATGATAACATTAGCACCGAGGGTCGCAAAATGCACAGCAGCGGCCAATCCAATGCCACTTGTGCCTCCGACAATGAGGACTGTCTTTCCATCAAAGGTACCGGCGGGAGGAAGCGGTACTGGCCAGAATCGTCGGAGAATCCGGCGTGGAGGACAGTCAAACAACATCAACATCTTAGTATCTGAAGATCTTAAATGAACGAGCACTCAGACTGTCATATGTATAAGCAGCCACGCGAAAAGAGCATCAATGTGATCATTGGGGGTGGTGAGAATCATTAATTCTGTTTTAATGAAAGTTAATGATACGTGCGGAGTTCTTAGTAATTGAGATAATGAGCTTACTTCACGGAGTAGATGAGACGCCATACATATGCAGGTATGGTCGTATCGAGCTTCCTTCCAGTTGCGCGGGTCACCAAAATTCCACAGAGATGCTGACAGCAGAAACACGTTCTCAAGAATCTCTTTATAACAATCCTCCTCCATGAGGTCGTTCTAACTAGATTACAACGGCTCGCTTAATAAGTGCACCGTCATTCAGCATATTGAGGTCAATAACAACGTGAACTGCCTTCGACCTGTTGTGTGGTGACGGTTACACTACGGTTGGGATAGGAGACGTGATGTCAATACAAGGAGATGTGTTAGGAAAACCATAGAAGAATAGGCAGCGACTTCCTAGGAAGACGCTCGCCTGCTAATCACACAAGAGCAGCTAGGGACGTTATGTAACCGACAACTTCACAGCATTGCCCTGTAGCCTGTCCGAAGGAAATCCTATATGAATTTGGAGCATTTGCAAGTTTTATCTTTCTATTGCAGCTGTGAGTCGAGTGCTTCTTAAAAATCTCTAGACTAGATAGGGAGACCTGTACATAAAATCTCTAATCAAGCGCTCGAGGGGACATTTCCTGGGAACGCCGGCTTTACCTATTATATACATGCTCTATATTCCTCATACCCTGATATCTATTTATACATTTTTCTCAATAGAGCCATAGCTCCGCTCTCCGCCGTACATCATTTCTCATACATCTTAACTCGATTATTTCAACATGTTGTCGAACGCAGGAATGAGTGTCTGAGCGAGCCAGAATGAGAAGACGAGCTTGGGTCCTGTCATGAGTAGCTACACAAACAATTGGTTAGTAAGGCCGACGCAGTGACAATTGGGATAGTTAACCTACCTTAGGCACTAATCCCTTGAAGAAACTAGAGAAGCCTTCATTCTTTGCCATATTAGATAGAATCCGGAATCCACTCTCAGGGTTTTCAAAGTTTCTGTTTTGAATGCGAGTCTTGATGACATCTAGCGGAGCCGAGACAACAAGAGACGCGGAGGCACCAGCGATGGAGGCAATGAAGTTCTGGAACCAAGTTGCCTTGTTGTAGTCATTGAGACCGAAGAGGTATTCCTTAGTAAACGCCGAGCCACCGAAAAGCTATATCGTATTAGCTTAAAATAGCTCGATACTGAGGCCGACACACATACCGCAAAAGAGCCAGGGGCATTTCGTGCAGCTGTCCACCCCCACCCTCTGTACAGACCAAATCCTTCGTCTTGGATGATCTTAACGATTCCACGGCCACGGAAAGCCTCGGGGTTTGTCTGGCGCTTAATCTTGAGGACGTCGAGCGGTAGAAGGACGATCTCGCCGATACCAATCAGACTGCACAATGTCAGCGGTGGACACCAATGCTAGCCTGATCAACAAAGTTTTACCTTCCAGCTGTTGAGTGCATGATGGCCTTGCCAGTCTTCTTTCCGAAGGCATTCTCAAAATCGGTGCCAAAGTGAGTAGCAAGATAGTCACGCGCAATCGGCTGACCGCCGTACTTGTAGATTCTTTGCGAGACCTAACGTACTTGTTAGTCCACATGATTTCATTCAATCTTTTGGATATACGAGGGACATACCTTGTAACCGGCGGCATATCCAAGACCAGGGAACAGAGAGAAGAACTTCCTTCCGAAAGGCGCAGAGGCCATGTCCTTGAAAATGACCGAGTTCAACTCAGAAGCGTTTGCGATCTTGACGAGGTTTAGCAACCGTTCTTAGATTTTGCGAGCTTCGAAACTGTATTGGCTGTCCATACCCTTGTTTGATTGCTCATCAGCCGCTTCGCAATTGTGTCGACCTTGGACCAAGTTAGTCAACGGTTGACCCCTCGGATTCGTCGATACGCACGGGATGGAAGACGGCCAATTCGGCAATACCGGCCGAGCCTAGTATGATATTAGAGAATGGTTTCTAAATTCTGCCGTTTCCGATACGTACCGGATCCTAGGAGTCGAGCTACATTCGACTCCTTCTCCTTGCCAGTTACCATAGGCGCCATTGTAGCTTGGGTTTCGTTAGGTAAGAGAGTGGTGCTTTTGCTGCGGTCTATTGTATTGAAATATTCGAATATATGCTCTGGTCGAATGACAAGAAATATATGCACGCAAGCTCAACCGGCAAGTGCTCAGTAGGAAAAGACGAACGAGGGCGGATCCGAAGTCGAGGATTGCGAAGCAAAAATTCAACGGCGCGTTGGGGTGGGATGCAATCAATAATTTTACCCCAAGATGCGATTGCGCACCAGCGAAATCGCAGCTAGCAGCGCTAGTGACTTTCTCCAACTAGAACAAATTAGGCTAGTCGGATAACCCAGACCAGGAACCCGAAGGTTTTCGCAGCGCTTTCTCCATCGATACCTAACGTATCTCAGTACGTATCTAGTGGCACCCCACTATGATTGGATATTACAAGTTGGAGAGTTGACGAGTTTCTTCTGCAGCAAAAGAATATAATCCGGGCAACACTCTGTCATTATGGCCAGTCTAGGACTCTTTGGATGATAGAGAGAAATGCAGGTATAATACAAGCCGCTGCTCTTTTGTCAGCCGACAAGCCACTATTAATTGAAAATCTCAACCAATAGGTATCAATGATCGCATCGGATCATCCAAAAAGAGGCGTTTAGCCCTATGATACATGCTGCTAAGATGGTGTTTAATCAAGCATCCAGCCCAACGCCGCCATGCAATGCAATGCAGATATTTTTGTTCTCTTCTAATTCGCTGTCCATTTGAGGTTAGCATCAAGCTCAGAAATCTTGAATGACGGAGACAAGATCGTCGAGTCTTGACACTTGGCTGAGAAGCTTTTTCTCAATATCAAGGAATTCCAGGTATTCGTTGTAAAC
Source organism: Xylaria sp. FL0933 (assembly GCA_022578765.1). Lineage (NCBI taxonomy): Eukaryota > Fungi > Ascomycota > Sordariomycetes > Xylariales > Xylariaceae > Xylaria > Xylaria sp. FL0933. Next base: position 209,574 of record MU389734.1, on the reverse strand, counting down.
GTCGCCTCTCAGCCTATCTTCCTCCTTGCCTTGGACGTCCGTTCGGTCGGCAAGTGACAATGTGCCTCTCTTCTTAAACCGTTCCACCTCAAGCCGCTCCAAGCAGCGCACCATGGATTTGTACGCATTGTCCAAGACTCGCTTTAGCGTTCTCGGTTCATCGAAGAACCAGAAAAACATTGTGCGATTGGCGGCGCGATTGTTATCCCTAGGCACTTCCTGTACCTCTAAAAAGCCTGCCATTTCCATTTCCGCCATTTTGACGTGTACGTCGGGCTTTCTCATGAGTGCCATAGCGGGGAGCGTCTTGTCATCAAGCTTGCCTTTCTCTCTGAGTATGCGAGTGAGTCTGAGGCCTTGGCGTCCAAAGCTGTCTTCTATCAACGTATCCAACTCGACGTTTCGCAACTGCTGAACGATAGGACCAAAATCAACAGTCCACTCGTTCTGCCCACAATGACGCACGAATTGTTGCTTGGCTTCGGCAAGTATAAGCAAGTGCTGGCGCATTTGGCGCATTTGCTCGGTGCGGGACCACTGGCCATCACCCGACTGATCTCCGTCAGGTTTCGTGCCATTCAAAGCGCTCCAGCCGTTATTTCCATTCACATGGGCTCCTTTAAGGCGCTCCCCGCTATGGTCATAGTCTTCATCATCAGAGCCTAGGATCTCGTCCCCTTCGTCGAGACCCTTGCGGAGATTCGAGCCCTGGATTTGCGGCGGATACTTCCGAATCTTCTCTGCGAACCGTATATCAATATCTTCGTCCGACGCAGTCCCAATACCGGTAGATACGTCAACGCCAGGTGATAAATGATCGAAAATCTCTTCGGTAGTGACGCGTCCGCCCATGTAGTAGATCTCTTCCTCTTCTTCGGTCATAATCGTATATTGATCGTGCTGACATCTATAAATCTTTTTGCATATAGCAGCTAACAGTGCGGCGTATACTTGCGCAGTAGTTTCACCAACAAAGTCTTCGGCATGTTCAGTGAGCTTTTGGTTCCGGAGCTCTACCAGACATTTATCGAAATTTAGTCGAACAACGGTATTAGGCTACAATAAAGGCGTCAGTGAAGTCGCAACAGGTAAATTTAGGTTATACCACTTACCTCATCCCGCAGTATGGAGCCTCCGCTGTCGCCAGCGAATCCATTCGACATTCCGCCGTTCGCAAGCTTTCTGCGTTTGATATTGCTCGGTTCGAACATGGCGCTCTCCTGCAATTTTCTTTTCATAGCCGTGCGCTCTGCTCCAATAGCTTTGATTTGCGATTTCACCATAGCATCAAACTCAGATGTGACCTTCGCACCGCGGACCCCGTTTGGAAATTCTTGCATACATTCCTGTTCAATGCTGGCTCTGAGATCCTGAGGAGATTGAAACATTGTGTTCGAGACCGACTCGATGACTCCAGCAGCAATAAGTTGCGCCACAGTATTATAGATTTCATCTACCTGGGCAGGCACTGCATCGTCTGCTGTTTCGTGCGCCACGCCATTGCCGTTGACATGGTGCGAATCATCGTCAAATGGATCGTTAGGATCGCCGTTCTCGAGGTCGTTGTCGTCGGGGTCAGGAGTGTGCTCGTGATTGTGATCTCGATTGTGATTTTGTTCCCCATTCGTGGATCCCTTTTTCCGACCATGTTTTAATCGATGATACCGGACAAGTTCGGCGACTTCAACGTGACCCAGCATCAAAAGATCATTAACTAGATCTCTTGACATTGTTCCATACTTCCTGTCAATTACATCGAGAATCTTTCCGACTCGAGCGAGATGATATGAGGCTCGTGGGTTTGCTTCGTAAGTGGTGACGGCGGTGTCATGGTCGGTGTGGTAAAAAACGAGGTTGTGCTGTATGACGAGGGCAAGACCGTGTCGAACTTGCTTCGGATTCAGCGAGGTATGAAGCGCAAGCTCCCTCACGTTTGATCTACCCCTTGCCAAAAGAGTAGCCACTATACGCTACATGATTCGTATGGTAAGCGCAAATCTATAGCACGGTGCGTCAAGGCAGGTAGTGTGCAGGGAAAAGCCTACCGAGGGTAGTTGGCCGTATAGCTCATTAACGAGCAGCGCGCAGAGCTCTGCTGCGTTTCTTGTCTGCAGGCCCATAGAAATACAAGATCAGTTCAGTTCTCATAGGTCGCGTCGCGTAGCTGAGTATTAGGTAGGTGACTCACCACCAACATGACGGCTGGGCAGTTCGTCGGCCGTGCGACGAATGACTTCGGATTGGGTGCGCGCGCGCGCGCAAATTGAGGGGAAGGCTTCTAGAGACGCTCTCACTATCTCTAGAGCAGCCACGATTACTACCGTGACTTCATTTGATAGTGATGGGTTTCGTGAATTGTTGAATTGGTCACGAAGCGCGCCAAACTGAGGGTTTTATGAAGGAGAAAAATAAGAGGCAGTATTGTAATGGATCACATAAATCTTCAAAGTTAACAAGCCGGGACTTTTTTTCTTTTAAGGGCGGGGAACTTTTGGTTAGCTATGAGCTAGGTAGCCACCGTCCCCCACCAAGCTATGGCCTATGGGGATGGTGGATACTCAAATTGGTAGGTAAACGGCCGCCTTGCTTTGCATGTATTACTTACTAAGTAGGTATGTTCCGAGGCTGCAGCGGTCTACCTAGGACCAACGTGCCTTTTTAAAATGCATACTTACATTCATACAAAGTTAACCTATCAACCCTGCCTTGCTGGCCGTTACTCGGAATCTTTGATATCCAAGGTAAAATCTGAGCTAACGATACCAAGCATCTAGGATGTGTAGGTGTAGTACCATTATTCCTAGTCGAACTAGCGCGATTACGACTCGTCCAGTAAATGTATTTACGTCGCATGGCTTTAGTATTGTGCCGACTCCCCTCCCTGGTGTGGGATATGGGGGAGAATTTCTTCGTAGTGCTTGATATACTTCATCGCCGAATTGTTACAAGACAGGGATGTCCTTGCCGGGTGAGTCATCATAGACACATCAATACCAAACCCTCATTCATAATATTCCTACTCGAAAGGATATAGAGGCACCTTGGCGACATGTCTGGCTCATACCTTGTTGTTGACATGGTTTCGGGCAGTTCAAGTCTGCGATCCTAGTAATATGTATATACCAGGTATTAGCTTCTAGAAAGCTTCACTGGCACTTTCCTGTACACTACCTAGGTAGCTAAAGAACTTATAACAACCTGGACTGTTGTCGACTATATAGGTTCTAATCTATACATTATAATACTTGTATAGATATGTAAACTGTTTTTGCTCTACATTTATAGCGTTGCGGTATATAGTAGTACAGCCATACCTAATTATGTCATGTCGTAAGCCGTCGATTGACTCAACTCGTTGACAGAGAAGGATGTGTTTTGCATACCTTCTGCGCGAAACCATGGATTTTTATATAACAGCAATTAAGGTATTATTGTATACCCACAACTTAACTGTTACTGTGACCCCTGGCAGATTAGGATCTATTGAAAATGAATCACCGCTTTCAGTGGATGGGGCTCTCCTTCGCGTACTTTGCTGATGACTTCAAGAAGCCTTCTTTGACGCAGAGTTACACGAGAAATGGCCATATACTCTCAACGGCTCCAACAAGTGCTTGCATTGGTAAATCACTGTTCCCAGTGGAACAGGACCTTACCAGCGTGTGGATGACATATACAAGACCTACAATGCAGAAAACGGGAACGTCCAAAAGCAATTCACCATGCAGCTCTTTTCTAACCTGACAAGTCTCTGTCAAGCCTTTTCCCGAGCAATATGAATATCTAATAGGTTAGGTAGGTACAAGGTGTAAATCGACGCTAGTAGTACTACCTTGACCCGGGCAGATGGGCTGTTTTCAATGTATTGAAGTCAGCTTTATGCAATGCGCGACCTCCTATTGGCTCAACACAGCTGCCCCAGGGCAGATGTACCATGTATGTAAAGCTTGGTACTACCTACCTGTGGAAGTGTCGCCCCACCTACGGCCGGAGCCAGGTTGTGACTTGTTACCGAAAATCTACCGGAATTGAGCATCTTTTTGCTCGTCCAAGCTTTCCACCTCTGGCCCGACGGACGAAAGCGTTGTCGTCAGACTCCAATTGCCAACCATCCCCCGGCAACCCACCCTCACCATGCTCTCCAGAACGGCTCTTTCGAGGGGCGCCCGGCTTGCCGCTCGCAGGCAAGGCGGCTCGCAGCTCCGAGGCTACGCCGCCGCTGCAGGCTCCTCGATGCCGACCTCCTTCGCCTACGAGACGGCCGACGTTGCTGGCGTCAAGGTCGCGACCCGAGACTCCCGCGGCCCTACCACGAAGCTCGCCGTTGTCGCCAAGGCTGGAACGAGATACGAGCCTGCGCCCGGCCTCACCGTTGGCCTGGAGGAGTTTGCTTTCAAGGTGAGCCGGTGTGATGACGGCTGCAGGCCCCGTTGGGACGTTGAGCTAATTAGATGCAACCCGCCATAGAACACGGCATCACGAACCGCCCTGCGCATCGTCCGAGAAGCCGAGCTCCTAGGAGGTCAATTGGCTGCATACCACACCCGAGAGGCACTGGTCGTCGAAGCCAGCTTCCTGCGCGAAGATATCCCCTACTTCACCGAACTGCTTGCTGAAGTCATTACCCAGACCAAGTACACTAGTGGGTCTCCCTTGGGCCATGGAGCGTAATCTGTTTTACTCACCCTACATCTAGCTTTCGAATTCCACGAGGATGTCGAGAGAGTTCTACAGTTGAAGCAGGCCAGATTCGCCGGCGACGTGCCTGCCATTGCACTGGATGCCGCCCACTCAGTTGCCTTCCACACCGGTCTCGGTGCTTCCTTGTTCCCTTCACCTTCGACTCCTCTCAAGGGCTACGTCAACGAAAACGCGATTGCCGACTACGCAGGAGCCGTCTACAACAAGTCTAACATCGCCCTTATCGGCGATGGTGCTACGAGCCAGGCTCTACACAAGTGGACCGAGCAGTTCTTCAAGAGCACCCCCTCATCTTCGACAAGTAGCGTTAAACTCAACTCCAAGGCCTCAACCTACTATGGTGGAGAGCAACGCACTGCTCACACAGCAGGAAACTCTCTGGTCCTCGCCTTCCCCGGTTCAAGCTTTAGTTCTTTTAAACCCGAGGTCGCCGTTCTCACAGCGCTGCTCGGAGGACAGCCTAACGTCAAGTGGTCTCCTGGTTTCAGCATCCTGTCAAAGGCTACTGCGGGTGCTTTCAACGTGAGCGCTTCTGCCATTAACCTCACCTACTCCGACGCTGGTCTTCTCGCTATCCAGATCAACGGCGCTGCCTCTGCCGTCCGGAAGGTAGCTGAGGAGGCGGCTAATGCCTTGAAGAGTGCCGCCGCCGGCTCAGTCAGCAAGGAAGACTTGACCAAGGCGATAGCAAAGGCGAAGTTTGATGCACTGGACGCTAGCCAGTCAGGTATCGCAACGCTTGTCTCGGCTGGTTCGGGTATTGTGCAGACTGGCAAGCCTTACCAGCTTGCTGAGACCGTTGAGTCGATCAACGGTGTTACGGCTGACAAGCTTAAGGCTGTGAGTTACTTCTCTACCCAATTTGCTACGAACCCTCAACTAACTGCTTCATGATAGGCTGCGAAGGCTCTTCTCGATGGCAAGGCTACGGTTTCTGCGGTTGGTGATCTACATGTATTACCCTATGCTGAGGAGCTCGGCCTAAATGTTTAGATGGGGTAAAAGGGAATAAAAGTGTACCAACAGATAAGTAGAGTTGAGTCTATCTTGTGCATATAGTCAACGCCCTTTATTATTAGAGTTCCTTTTATTAGTTCCTATATTCCAACCCAATATCCAAAGTGAAACAATAGAAATAACACAGGCGGTAGCATTGCTTGCGCAGCTGTCAAGCGCTCTTTTACATGAAGCATTCTTAATGCTAGTGCATGTTACCGCTCACCTACCTGAACATTCACTTTTTCTCCCAAGTATTAACATAAGCTGGTCTGCTCAGGTAAGAGTTTCAGCAAGATAGCTGTTCAGAGACAAATTTCGCGCGGGTGTAGTGAATAGTCTTCTACATGTATGTACATAAAAAAATAGCACATTCCTAGGTAGGTAGATTACATGATACATGATCTCACTAATAAGTGAATACATCATTGCTGAACAAAATCAGTACTCTTAGCCACCTCTTCCCAATCATCACAAATCTTGATCATCTTCTCACACTTAGCCCTTATTCTCCCCCAACCATCGCTTCCCAGCGGCACGCGAAGCGGGATATCCCTGCCAGCGGCCACGCCCGTTCCTTTTACCAAATCGATCATGATGGCGACGCCCTTCTCGGCGTCGCCCGGCTCGTTGCCTACCGTGCCCGCCTCTACGCCGCGCACGGCTTCGTTGAAGGACGCGTAGTGAGCTACGCGGGGCGGTGCGTGGGTTAGCTTGCTGAAAGCTGCGGTGCGGAAGTAGCCTGGTTCTATGATGAGGACTTTGAGTCCTGGGGCGAAGAGGGATAGTTCTTCTGAGAGGCATTCGACGGCACCTATATAGATAATGAGACTTGGTGGTCGGCGTATGGTGGCCAGATGTAGATATACATACCTTCAAGAGCGAACTTGCTCGCGCAGTATCCGGATGCGCTGGGATCGGCGTGCCAGCCTGCTTGGGAGCTCATGTATAGGAGCGTGCCTTTGCCCTTTTCCCGCAATTTGGGTAAAACTGATCGTGTGATGTTCATAGGGCCGTGGAAATTCGTCTTCATAACATCCTCGAGCTCCTGGGCCCTATAATTCAAACTCACTGATAAGCCGTCTAATTATTTAAATCGGTGTGTTGTGAGCCCACTTACGTTATCTCCTCGAGCGCGCCGCTGAGGATGTACCCGGCGTTGTTCACAACTACATCGATGCCGTCCGGATACAGGCTCCAGGCCTCGGCCATCTTGGTTTCTATTTCAGAAGCTGGCGCCGAGACATCTAGATCCATTATTGCCGCGCCCGTGTCCTTTAGGTGCGTGAGTTTGGTCTCGGCGTGCCGGCCTGTCGCGATGACATTTTCTCCTAATGCGCGGAGCTGGCGCACGAAGATCTCGCCGAAGCCGCTAGAACAGCCGGTCACGAGCCAGGTTTGGGGCATGGTGTCCGCTCAAGGTTTAGATCCGGGATATTATGTTTATTTGCGGTGTGATATCTGTTTATTGGAGTAGATTGCCGGTACTTTGAGCGCATACAGTATAAGATAAGACAATATCGTAGTGATCGTTATTTTCTGATTGAGTAAGACCACGCATGAAGTTGTTGGGCAGAATGCAGCAACAAAAATGGAGACAGGTAGATCTAAAATATGACGACGAACAACGAAGGATCCAATGATATTATCAATAACATTTACATAATATTTGATTTCTCAGCGACTTGTAGTAGGCGTGGCAGCCGGAACTATTTTCTGCACCAGTACAATTGAACAACGTGGTATTGAGTGGTGATGTGATGTGAGACCGTGGGCATCACGCCTAACAAGGACCGAAGCCTCCCGGAGATAGTCTTGGGCTACACTCCGGGGCCATTCAGATAGTTAAGTTCAGTCAATTCAATGGGGACGTTATGATCAATGTGAGCGCAATCAATCGAATTCATAAAATTTTTTTCTTCTTTATTCGTGTGTTGTCCGTGTCGTCTTTCTTCCTTGATACCTGCCCCTTTCTTTTTCCGCACGTCTGTCTAGCCACTCAGTGACTGAATCCCTTCATTCAGCCTTGCCCATACCACCTATACCAGTTCAGTAGTCGCAAACATTTATCTCACCGTCTTGACGATATAAGCTGTGCTGATAGGTCATGCTGTACACTAATACGTACTGCTCAGTAGCGGCAAGACGAAGATTACAGTGAGCCATAGACACCATAACTGCAAGCCTAGCTCGCTGGAGGTCCGACTCTTTCCTAGCAAGACCACGGCACTCATGGTCATTGAAGCGGTCAGTGGTGCTATGGCGTAGGGAACAGCAACTCGCCAGAATGCCGGACAAACCAATGACCAAAGTAGAGCTGCGACAGCTACGCTCCCTCTAGTCCAGCTCTCCCCGTAAATGAGCAGGGCAGTCTTTCGTTTACGCGCTTTGTCTCCGTCTTTATCGGGAAGATCCTGAACTTGGATGGTGGTCGAAATGACAGCCGCGGTCAATAGCAGCCAGTCCCTGAGCATATTCCCGTCGCCAGGAGCCCCAGCGAGAAGAACGCAGACCGCTCCCCATCCAAAGCAGGCGAGCCCGACAGCATTGAGCAGGTTTCGCATGGCCGGCCCCGAACTACTCCCGTCAAGATCATTGTATAGCCAGATCATTGTCATCAGTGTGGTGCTCGGAAGAAAGCTACCCAAGAAGAGGCTAAATGACAGAGCTGCTACAACCAGGATTCGGACGAGACTTCTAGCCTCTGCCGCGGTGAGACGTCCTGCTGGTATGGGCCGCCATGGCTTGTTGATGGTATCCTCAACGATTGAACTGTCTTGTATTTGGTTCGCAATGTCTTCTACGAGCAAGTGCAACCATATCCAAGCTAGCATGTAGGGTAATCTGAGCACCACCTGAAGTTCATGCGGCTGGGCTGCCCCTGATTGCGAGAACACAAGAGAAAGAGCAAAGATGCTTTGGGGGATTATGACGGACTTGAAATCACTCTTAATGAATAGTAACAGGGTGACGAGATGATACGTAAGTGGCTTATTTTGCTTCTAACGCTGCCTTGTTAGTATGAAGTAAACTAAATTAGCATTAGAGAGAGAGAATCGAGAATTCTTACTTTCGGCATTGCGGACATCCAAATATGAGACTTCAAATATTGCTAGGACTACTTTGTATTCGTCGCGTACTGTGAGCAATGGACTCGAGATATATCATCAATACTCAGAGAATCAATTGTGAGACAAAGAAACAAACACGGATTCTCGCCCCGGAGAAGAGCTATATGTAACACAACAATGAAGAGAAGCAAACGAAGATAAGACCCCGGAAGATTGAGAGTATAATTAGGATGCACCTCGTCCTATGTAATGGCTCGGGAGGATGAGAGCTGCTGCCGCGGCGGCGTGGCATCCTCCAAAGACATTACTTACCTAGGGTTGCGATGTGATGTACTCGTTATCTCTATCCTTGTATAATCCTCGCAGTCGTCAGCGATACAGCGAGCGCAGTGTGGCACGGGATAACCAATGGGTCAGTATATAATCACTTCGACGTAAACAAATTCCAGGTACATCCATCATTAGCTGGTAATAGACTAGAGCTCATGACCAGGAAATAAGAATTTGCAAACATTCGCATCACCAACAAGACGACAGTAGTATAGTCCATGAGCCGTTGCGCCCTATCGTCGAAACCAACGACTCCCTCACTCTCCGAAGGGGCGGCATAGACGGAACCATGCGACAGGCTTCGTATTGCAGCCAACACTACCATAGTCCTGGACGGAACACGGAATGGATTCCCGAAATGGTGAGAGAGATAGCGCTATTTTATGCAGACGCTTCCATCAATGAGCAAATATACTACGAAGCAACAAAGCGATTGTATGACCCCTAATCATTTCATACCGAAGTACTGGTCATGATAGTTGCCTACGCCCAAGCTGCCTTTGGGCTAAGTAGATCGTAGTTTCGCACCGCGATATACCCTATTTTCCGCCTGTGAAAGATCTCGATCTGCGGTACGGTATAAGCACTTGAAATTGGATATCGATGACGAGCTGTAAGCTGCTCATGATCAGACCGTTCACCTGCATTGGAGAAACATGAGAGCAAGCCTTCATTCTTGGGCTGAGCTAAAAGCAAATCACGTGCTAGGGATGATTGAGACTCGGTGCCGCCGGGCTTGCCAGGTGGCGGCCTGCCCGTCAATATCGGAACTCGGGCCTTGGCAGTGGTCAATTGTGCAGTACCTTGCTCCGGAAAGCTCCCGCCTCGATTTTGCTTCAATTGAGCAACGCAACAACCCGCCTACATAACCACCTCAACACATCCCTCCAAGCCACCGTCAAAATGGTTTTCGCGTGGAAAGCCGCTGGCCTCACGTGAGTTCGATTGCCCCAGGCCGAACCAGTCTCGCATCTCGATGCGCCGAAGATGCGAAGCACGATGTCCCATGCGGCCTTTTGCTGACTTAGTCCACTCGACCGAACAGCTACAACCGCTACCTCGCCGTCGCCTCCCGTGTCGTGCGCCGAAGCCTGAACGAGAACAAGCGCGTGGCTGCCGAGCGCCGAGGTGAAATGGATCTGAGATTTGCCAAGTGGGAGGTGAGTTGATTGTGCCCGGGGAAGAGAGGGAAGAGATCCACATTCAGGACGCCCAGGACTGATCGATTTCTTGTGCCACGGACAGAACGGCAAGATGGGCGAACCCAAGAGCCTGGCTGATGCCAACGCTGCCGCCGCCGTCGAATCCGCCAACGCCGGTGGCCACTAGATTCCGCGTTTGACCGTCTCGACCTAATAGAGAATGCGATGGGAGTGCTCGTGACTAGATCTCAGCGTCGGCAATGATAGAATTGGGGTTTCACGATTGGGATTAGGAAGGGCTATCTAAGCAGCCCTCATGTAAAGCTGTACAAAACAAACCGCACAAAAGGCATTGCCTATATCAGTTGTTGACTTGTTGCATTCTGGTCCTCTCGTGTACTATTGCATTGTGAGGATATTGACTTGTCATGTGTCATGAGATTCTGTCGCACCAATTCATCTTTTGCCGGGAATCGCCATGATTTATTAAGGGTCAGAAAAACCCAGGTTCGAAATGCTTCTTCTTCCATTTTTGTTCCGCCATGATGAATCGACAGGCTGGGCTGTTGTGCTCGAACCTAGGTATGACAACAGCGACATTTAGGCCGTTTTTAGGTGATGAATAGGCGAGACTCAGCGCTTGACCTACTATTGCCCAGCAGTTGCCCACCGAAAGCCAATAACTTGAATTAACCTACGCAGAAGGTGGACTCGGTATGAGAAATACAGTTCGACTCTGCATAAGTCGTTTAAAGATGGGAAATGACTGATTAGGTAATACATCTATGTGCAGTAGGCAGTAACAAGCGGTCTTCCTGCCGTCACTTGAGATTCCACTGTCGTGGAGATTGCAAAGTCGGCGGCTGTTCGCATTATCATTAGGTCGCAAGCAGTTTCTCAAACTCCACTATCAGGAACAGAAATTTCGCTCCCTTTACTTTGTGCCTATATTAAACCTAATGTATCTAGCAGTGCCCCAAAATAGGTCACTTCAATTGCCCCTAGGTATTATCAAGCGCCCCCCTAGGTAAATATCCCAGAGGCTCAAGATCATCACCATCAGCAGCCTCTCTTTGTGGATCGACATTCGCCGCCCTCCGCCAGGCTTACGGAGAGGCTCTACTGTAGAGCCGGCTCGTTTTCGCGTTTGCTTGGACAGATTCCGGGCTCTCGGGCAACCACTATCTACCGATCTATGCCCAAGTTCCTATCTCATAAGCTATAGGCCGTAGCTCCGTCCGTTCCACTCTTTAAGTACCCCTTGAACAGACGGAAACGATGCAGCCGTTTGAACCGCCCATGCCACCCCCTCCGAACATTTCACACCCAGGCATCATGGCCACTGATATAACCTCCAAGTTTACTTCTGCTGTCAAGAGTAAGTTGTACGAAAAAGATTCAGCCTTATCCCTACTTCGATGGGGCGTCTGCTAATCCATCCTGGTGTCAGCTTTGTCGCCTGGCGAGGTAATCAAAGATGACCATTTTACGCTTTTCGAGTCGGTTTCGGCTCTCGAGGTGCGTGTTCAGTGCAGCCCTAGACAAAATGCTGAACTTCATGTCATGCTGACAACATAGTAGATCATGGACCGTAAAATGGATAGTGGGGTATTGAACGAAGGAGAGTCGCTTGATGAAGAGTATGACGTGACTCGTAATGTGCTCCCAGAAGAGATTATGGGTATCATCGACGAGCTCCTTTGCCTAGAAGTATGCATTCCGGGTCATATCACAATGCAGAGAAGTCTATTCTAACTCCAAGCGCAGATGGCGTGGCATCTCGGATACCCTTTGTCGCAGACAATTTTAACAAGCGTCTATGTGGATGCGCTGATGAATCCTTACCCTCAAAGCATAAAGGAGGTGGACTTTACGAGAGCGGCCTCTGCTTCGACTCGGGGACCATCACTTTTATTCGTATTGCGAGCGTATTGCGCTGGTCTTTTGAGAGCATGCTTCTTTGTGAATGAGTGTATGAAGGAGGAGTTGTATTACGAGGTAACACCGATTCTACTCATTCGACCATCTGTAATCTGTCTAACAGCTTATAGGAGGAAGACTTTGTCACTAATACCTATGATAGAAGCTTGTTAGGACACATACCGGTGCCGGCCATTAAAGAACTGTTGCGAAATGCCATAACAGAGCTTCGTGCACGGGGGGACGATTTGCCACGAGAGATTTGCGCCGCTCTCGAGTCTCGCCTTGAACTTCGGATCTCGTTCCTTGAGGCTGTCGATCTTTCTGCGATAAGAGACGATACTTCGGAATTACCGAAGCTACCTTGGACGCGGATGAAACAGTTGATAGAGGCTATTGAAAGTCAACATGCTCAAGGCAAGCCATTGCCCGCAGCATTCAGCACAAAGCTACAAAGGAGGCTTGCGAGCACGATGCCACCACGTCCCATGGTGACTCTGAGCTTCGATGAGTGCGTTACTCACTTCAAGCGCTTTTTCGAGGATGGCAACGAGGTTATAGACGTGCTCCAGTATACCGATCCCCAAAGCCTCCTAGTATGTTGCCTTATGTGTTTCTTCATACCTATGACATTGACCATGGTGCAGAATTTTATACTCATGTTCCAAGCGAAAAAGCCCCAGCCATTGGCCTTTATCAGGACAATGCTTCAAAATCTCCTGTTCAGGGATATGGTGGTACTAGGTCGTTTTAGCGTCCGCCAGTTACTCGACCACGACTTATCTGTCGGCGTTCTTCCATGTGGACCGCACTTTGATCGATCGTTTGACGACGTAGAACTAACATCAGATCCTCGACATAAGGTTGCCTCTGCGATGGAAGTGTTCCGTCACCGAGTGGCCGACCCGTACTTTGATCTACTGAGACTTCTTTGTCAGAATCGATGCCGTGTCAGAAGAACATTGTGCCACCACATCCAGATATGGGAACCTCTCGAGACAGACATTGCGGACATTGAAGAGCATTTACAGTCGCCCATTAGCCAAGTGACGCGGGGAGCATATCCAGAAGAAGAACCCACATACTTTCCACTGCTAACATGGGCTTACCTCCTCAAGTTGCGGCAGATGGAGTGGATTGTTCAACTCGGCTTCGAGCTTCGCATATATCAACCTGATGAGTTGGCGAGCATGTATTATTACCTCAAAAGATTGACTTCACGGCGTGGAAAGAAGATTGACGAAGTGAAAAAGGTGACGGCACTCCGAGAGGAGCGAGCCCATCAGTACCTAAAAATACCCAAAAATGAGCCCCTGCCGCCGGCTGTTGCGGAAGAGTTTGATCGGTCGAAGCAGTACCAGCACACAACACTGCTGGACACCGCGTGTACATGGGAATTGTCAGCCGGGCTTCATCTCTTGTACCTGGCGCTCCTGCGGCTGGGACTTTTAATACCGCCACCCCGACCTTATAGCACCGACGCGCTACGTTACGAACTGCGCATGCGGCCTTTTGCACACGTCGAAGACCCGCCTCTGCCGACATTTGAAGATTTCCAAGAGCAGGTAGAACTGTCCCACACCTCCACCGCGGACGTGCTGCGCCTTGCCGAGAGCTCGATCGGCACAGCCCGCAAGGGGCTTGAGGCCTGTGTTCACCTCGATGAGCAGGAGGCCTTCGCCATCAACGCCAATGCCTACTCACGCTGGGTCAACAACACGAAAAATTGCCTGCGTGCTACTATCGCCGCAGGCGTGGCGATCTCGATGTTGAGCCGCGCATACGAGAAGATGATGGAAAGTCTGCGTAAGGAGCAGGGAGAAATCGACATCAATAAACGTGAGAAGTCGGAGATTGCGAAGTTGCTGGGCCTGCAAGTCACTATTCCGGAGCCTGGGCAAGGTTATCACGATTGGTGGATCGTGCCTAAGCTGGCGCGTGTCTGAAGCGGAAACTGAGCTGGAAAAGGCTGGGCAGTATGGGAAAGGGAAAGGGAAAGGGTTATAGACACATCTTTTCCGCGGATTCACACATTTGCAAAAGTCTTACCCGGATTTCCCTACAATAGACGGACTATTGCTGCGTACAGGTAATGGGTGGTTAATAGAATTAGTTGAGTAACAAATATTCAAATCACACTGGATGCTACTTTATAAAAGTCACGAGTTGATAGCGAATCTACTAATTAACTATCCTTTTTTATTCTTTGACTGCTTGCCTTCGACGAAGGAACCCGAAACTAAAATTAGGACTAAGTGTAGAACTCCGCCCATGATAGTTGTATATCCTGGCTAAACGGAGGAACACTTATTGGAAGTGGTATCTTTAGAAATGTCCCCGAACTACCCACTATACATCATGATGATATTATATACAACCTTACTATTACATGGCTTCCATTGCTTTTGCGTGAGTTCAAGTATTGCTAGAAAGCACTTGACTCATACTATGCGCACACTACAGAGGCAGGTAGATCTCGGCACTTGCATTGGCAAGTGCTTAAGCCACCCCTTGGTTTGCCCCGGGGGCCTGCTTACTCGTATTCCCATTGGGATTCGGGATACTTCTTAGGCCTTGATGGCCTTGCGGGCCATGGTGCTGCGTAGCTTCACGGTCTGCTCGTATAATACGTCCTTGAAGGCGAACAGGAAGGCGGCGGTGAGTACGCTCTGCGTAACCTTGGGACCGATGCCTATTGTGGAGAGCACTTGTTAGTTATGTATTCACCAAGTGCTAAACGTCAGAAACAGAATGCGCTACAGTGATCGCATAGGACACGGGATCCATATAGATAAAGCGAGTGGATAGATGGGAGGAATGAAGTTGCAGACTCACCCTTGTACAGCCCCGCGTAGCCCTCCTCTTTGATGACCCGCCGAATGGCCTGGGTCATGCCCTCCTTCTGGCCGTTCCCGGCGACGTGCATCTGGCTCTTCACGGTGATGTAGGGGTAGGTGATGGAGGTGGCGAACAGCTTGCCGAGGGCGCCGAGGAAGAAGGCGACGGTGGGCGTGGCGTTGCGCTTGCGGCGGGCCTCGTAGACGTTCTTCATCTGCTCGAAGAGGGTGTACTGCAGGATGGGGTTGATGACGAGGACCAGGGCGGGTATGACGCCGCGGAACAGCGCCTGGGGCCCTTCCTCGCGCAGCAGCGCCAGCAGCGTGCCGATGGTCGTCGGCGGCTTGGCCGACTTCCCCCCCGGCGCCGCGGCACTGGCGCCGCTGCCCTCGACCACGAGGTCCCGCGAGGCCTCGAGCGACTCGCGCCGCGTCGTCATGCGCGTGTTGACGACCCAGATTGGGTTCGTCAGGATCACGGTGGCGGACCCCGCCAGCGCGCCCGCCATCATCGACTCGGCCGTCGTCAGCTTCTTCGAGGCCCGCCCCGCGCGCGCCGCCGCCTGCTCGAAGAAGGCGCGCGTCCACTCGTACCAGTAGTAGTAGACGAAGTTGGTCACGCTGATGCCGAACACGGCGCTGTCGAGCCCCGCGTACAGGCCCGACACGCCCTCGCGCGCCACGATGCGCTTCACGGCTGCTAGGAAGTCCGTTTCGGCTCGCTTCGACTCGACTTGGGCGCGTGTGGAGAGGGTTATGAGGGGGTATCTGTTGCGGTGGATGAGCGTTAGTTCAATCCAATGGCTCTTCTCTTGCGAAGTGGGTGGGTGTAAGGTGCAGTGGTATTTTATCGTTGCGACACATACGTCAGAATCATGGAGAGAACTCCTCCTCCAGCGCCGGCGAGCGCGTGCGCAACATTGTCATTTTGAGGGACGACTGGTTTTGAGGCCATGGTTTTTTGTGTTGAGATGCTTCGCCGGTTCTGGTGAGATTTGTCTTCGGCAAGGCTAACGGAAGCAGAGGCAGCTCAAGGTATCGGGATGCACTGATTAACTTGTGGGAGTGTATAATGGTAAGATCTCACATCTTACGAACAATTAATTAGGCGAATATAAAATATTTGGAAAGGGTAATAGATAGGCTCCTGTAGAGTGAGTAGGTGGTGTAGAACAAAGTTCCGCTATGATTGTCGGCAGCCATGAATCGAAACTGAGCCGAGGTCCGATTACATCACTGGAAGCAACCCGCGCGCTCGTTACCCCAGCGTGTTAAAGGTTGCCCAAGACCAGCAAATTACAGCGTTGATTGTCTTGCTCTAGCGATTCCCCACGCCCACTAAATCCTCTCCACATAGACCGACTTAGACCAACCGCAAAGTGCCTGACCAGAATTCGACTACCCGATGACATGCCGAAATAGTATGCGTAGGCGGCCCTTGGATTTTCACATGTGATGGGATTCGCCAATAGGGCCGTTTTGTCCATAAGAAGGGAGTTAGCACCAGAACGTCGAGGCTTGTGATTTGTATTTCACGTAGGTATGGTCCTCTACCTAATTATGCCCGGTGGCTTATCAAAGTTCAGGTGTTAAATTCAAGGCCTTCTCAAAACTAATTATTATCAAATACTTCGTGCCTTAGGCAGTCTTTTTTGATGTTCGGACTAACCTCGGTATGGTAATATATATGTGGGTGAGCCCATGCCTATATGCAGCAGTATATAATTATTGGGATTTTTAACGCTACCTACTATGTAGGTATATGACATTATCCGTTAGGCGGCATAACAAGACCTCTTAAAGTTTGCTTTTTACCTATTAATAAGGGTTGAGCTAAAGCTACGGCCAGCGCCTCTTCTGACACAAAACCATGTACAGAGCTGGCATGTTCCCTTGGACACAACTTTGGTAAAAACATCGTCGAACACAAACAGATTGTTTGGGGTCGACAACTTCACTCGGGAAGCAGCGATGCTACCTACGATGCAGGCCTCACCTACAATAATATCCGGCGGGCTCGCAAGCAGGGATTCCCTCACGTGATTCGACAGGATTGCTTAAAATAGACTGACCTGCCTTTGCCAAACCTGATCGAGCGACCCTGAAAAAGCGTTGCGTTGCTGAGTGTAGTTTTGTCAGTACCTACTTACCGTGCCATCCATCCGCGAGCCTTCCCAATGTTTTGAAAGGGCACAGCCGGTCACTACTAGTACTACTAGCTCTCGTATCACGCACTCGAGCCCAGCTCTCCCCTCAGCTGGATGCAAGCCGTCACGTCACGTTGATTCGGCTCTTCGGTGGATGAATCCCTTCCCCCCATGCGCCCCCAACGCTCTTTTTAGCCGGGCGAAGCATCTTGGCTTCTTCTTGTTTTGTCACGCGCGACGGGGAACTGGCCAAATTTTGTTCGCTGTGGACCTTCGGTGCCGGGCAACAACCTCCAATTTAGCCCAGAAACCGCCGTCTTCCAAGGCTCTCATTGATTGCTATTCGTTCTCTAATTTGAGGTGCCTCGGGCAAACAAACACCCAAGGTTATCTGTTATATGCTTTTCAAAACATAGCTGCCTTACTTAGACTCGCCGGCTGCTGCAAATTTGCCCTCATTTCGCATTCCATACTCCACGCATCCAGGTCGCCGTGACTTAACACGCAGCGCTCCACCGTGGATGGACACCTCGCCGTGACCCGTGAAGCTGAACAGTCGTCCATTCCGTGTGGAGATGGCGATGGCGCTCACTCCACAGCCCGGCGTCAACGGAGTCAACCACCTTACTCCCACCTCTTCAAATGGCAACTCGACTCCCAGATCCCCCGGTGTCCGACCGATGCTACCCAGTCGGTCGGTAACGAGCGGGACCATCGAGGATGCGTACGTAAGCTTCGTTCTTCACTGCAATCCTGCCGTACCCCCGGACGTAGACACCACCTCGCTAAGGGAGGCCTTCCGGACGCCGCCCAAGAGCGAGGGGAAGAGCTTCAGCACCTTCACTCTGTTCGAGCTTATTGCGAAGCTCCATCAGAAGGAGATTAAGACCTGGGCCGAGCTGGCGCTCCGATTGGGCGTTGAGCCTCCCGATCACGAGAAAGGCCAGAGCTCCCAGAAGATACAGCAATATGCCGTGCGACTGAAAGTACGTCATCTATTCCCCGTCATGCGCGAGCACAACTGACGTAATATAGCGCTGGATGCATTCGATGCACGTCAATGCTTTCTTTGATTACTTGCTGGACAATCCGCATCCGTACTGGACGCAGATACCCACTGATAACAACCCCGTCTGCGAGGATGGTCGCGATGGGGTTGCCGCCGAGGATGATATGGCCTTGCGCGCCCTCTTACCTCACATAAGGCCTCGTCGCGGTAGAAAGCGTCCCGAGGAAGACGGCTTGAGTAAATCACCCTCGCAGAGACCGAGGCTTGATTCACCAGCCTTTAGTGGCGATGGTCACCCGCCTCGTCCTGAACCGCTCAATTCGTGGACAGCCCATCCCGACTCGAGGCAGGCTTTTGTCTTTCCTCCCGCTGATCCAAGATCTAGCGTACTGCCCGGTCCTGACTCTGCATATCCCTGGCCACATGATATGCACCGGGAGCCAATATCAGCCTATCCGCATTCCGCCGTCACGCCATCGACAAGAGGCTCTTTTTGGCATGAGTCTGGGGAGCCTCGGTCGGCAGTGAGCCCTAAAAGCAAGCCTTTAGGTCGTCGCCATGGAGCCAAGGCTGTCTCTTCTGCATGGAGAAGCATTGGGGTTTCTACGAGTGGCAAGGCTCGAGGAAGGCCACCTATGAATCGCAACGCCGAGACTCCTCTTTCAGCTTATCCTTCCGACAGGAGCGTCAGTGGACCACCACCAAGCATGGTCTTCGACAGTTCTCCCCACCCAGGTACACCGACACCAGTGCATATGCCTCCGCCCGAGCCTGAGTCCGTAGTGAAGACGCCAGAGCCGACATCTGCACAGAGTGTCCGTCCAACCCGGCCGGGTCGACTATCACTTCAGGTTCCCGAAAGGAACAGCGGTCCTGTGCGACTTGCAACACCTCCACCTCCAATTGTCATGGTCAACGGACAGAATACGGCGAATAGACCTGAAACTATTAACGGGACCGTCAACCAGGCCACCGATGCAAATAGTGGTCCTCAACTGGGCTACACGATCTTTGATCGAACATCGGCCATGTACTTGAACCCAGAAAATCCGTCCCGAATCGACAAGATCGAGCTTGATGGTACTGATACAACAAATCATGACGAAGTCGAGAGTGTCTTCGTCGTAACGTTGACGGGTTGCACATGGTACGATCCAAGCGGAGAGCCTGGCCCTCGCCCTTCGGTCGCCGAGGTCGTGGCGCTAGTCCGGGCAGTAATCCGTAGCATCGCGGACCAAGCGCTGACCAAAGAGGCATTCTTGATCAACCTTGCTGCGCTCGTCGGCGGACACTTTATGATACAGCCCGAGAGAGAAGTGCGTCGACTCGAAATTGGGTCCGACTACACTAAATATCTGTGCAAGTGGAATCTGCATTACGGCGGCGTCAAGGGCACCTTCACGCTCACGGAGACAGTGCCGCATTCGAAGTGGAAGCCAGGTCACCAAACCCCCGGCGAGCCTTTGGAAAAGGATCAGATGCCTACTGACGGTATCCCGGCGGCTGAATATTGGCAACAGCAATACCAGAGTCTCGCTGTCACGTCCATACGACGACTAGACCACTTAACGATTGCCAAGGCCAATGCTTTGAAGCTCTTAAAGGGAACACCTGATGTCGATCCACACCGACTCATCTAAGTTCCGATATGCTGATGTTTTCATGGAGTACTGTTATGGCGGCGTGCCTCAGCGCTTTCTTGCTCAGTGTAGGTGCTGGTCCCCCTTACATTGCAGCGGCGAACTTCTAGATACCCCTTTTCTCTTTCTTCTCTGCTCGCTATTCGTTTATTATCCCTTTCAAATCCCAAATTGGTATATAATCTGACTCCTGTAGCTTCAGCGTCGTCGGTTTTTTGTATATTCTATTGACTGTTTTTATCTATACTTTTTCTTGTATCTATAATATGCATCCAAAGTCTGAGATCGGCCTTGACAAGCCATTGGCGGGCGCATGGGAAAAGGTGTGCGGCGGTATTTGATAGACGCAAGGGAAAAAAGATTGGTTATTAGACGAAATTCTTTTTTTTTGTCCTTTTTCTTTTTTTGGTATACCAACTTGGCTATGTAGATTGAAGGCGAAGAAGGGGAACACGTGAACAGACAGACAAATTGAGACTGTTGGGTCTGGGAGATTGATAACTCCAGATATATTCTACATATCAAGATCGATATATATATTACTAGGCATTCACTACCATCACGATTTTGAACTCTTCCCAAATCACTCTTCGTGGTACATATTTACAGCAAAGACCACGTGTCTGGCTCCTGGTGGGCTTCTATAAACTTAAGGCGTTATGACATACATGCGTTGATCCGTCTCAGCGAAACATCCGAAAACGTCATCATGTCGCGATCCATGGTAAGGCCCCTTGTCTCCTGCTTCGGTACGTGAATGAGTTGCAGGAGTTCTGATGGTTGCGATGATTACTTGAGGGGAGGGATTGTATACTATCCCTTTGAACGCGGCCTCGGCTCCGTGACTTCTGAGTGGATCGTGGGCCGATGCATATACCAATCAGATGACATAGATCAAGACAATACTACCTCTCATTGGATAATTAGCTGCCTCATGAGCCACTCAGAAGTCACGGAGCCGAGGCCGCGTTCAAAGGGATAAAGCAGATAGACGAGGCGACATCGGAGATGTCGAGATTCGTCGCTGATCTCGCTTAGGTAGGTATGGCAGGTAGGCGGCCAGGTGGGAGGAACGTGTTTGCGACAGAGGCATTCTTCCGATCTGTATATCTAATTATAGCCGCCTACTTACATACCTACTGTACGGAGTATTTCGATGAGCCAGCAGTACCGTCGGCGAGGCTCAGTTGCTGCGTGCCAGAAGGGTTAAGTAGTATGTAGATGCCTAAACCATTATAGAGATAGGTATCTAATGAGTACTCAGTATGTAGTTACACACCACACTGCATGCAAGAGCACGAACGTGTAGGATACTAAGAAAGAAAGTACTGTAGGATCAGGACCGGCATGGCATCTGTACGACATACATTACTGATACACTGCTATATCAAGGTGCGAATCACTTTCTACATCTACCTTATCTTATTATTCCAACCGTATCGTTACAACCATCAAAACGGCGTAACACTCTGCTTTCTCGAGTGTCTCAATACAGTATTTATGTTCAGGGCTTTGAAACACACTGGACTAGAAGAGGTAGAGACATGGATACCTTCGGCATCGCCGTGCGCCTCCATGTCGCTAACTCTCGGGTCATCTTTTAAGTCGAATGAGGGGAAAGCTCTCCCCATGATCTATTTAGCTGCTAGCTGCCCAGCGGCTGCGGCAGTGAACGGAATGCGGAGAAGGAAGGACTAACCTATGTCTCAGTAAAGTACCTGCTAGGGAGTCTGGTAGGTTAGTAGCAAGCATGGCCTTCTTCCTAATTGTCCATAGCTCATGAGGCAGGGGTAAATGGCTACATGAGAACGCGGCCAAGAACTTGAGCTATTCTAGATAGAGCAACTTGAAGTCTAGCTTAGGAAAATCGCATATTTGTACTAACAGTGCAGTGTACCTTAGTGCTGCAGTGTATGTGCCACTCCTACCCAGTATGTAGATTGTATGTATCTATTCACACGCTACTCACTGTTACTTGCTTGTGGCACAAGTTATGATTCAATCGACTCATCTTCTCGTCTACCTATAAACACTACTTACCTATTCCGTGTCGACGATCGATTCAATTCGAGCACGCTTGTCGTTCTACCAGTTAGGTAGGCTCTTTTGCGGGTCTTTGATCAGCCTTCCGTGAGCCGTGGATCAGGGTCCGTCTAGCGTATCTTAGCTCAACGAAAGACCCCAGATTCCATCTGGTGTTAATGCTCTTCAAAAACCCACCTCCGCATTATTCAAAAGCTTAATTGAACGTATGATTCCACTCTTAGTGAATGATGGTCTGTACAGGGAGGAATCATCCAGGAGAACTATTGTCTTGAGAAGCTAGGCTGAGCTACGCATACGTCGTAGGATGCCGGCGATGGATTTTGTGCGATAGCTTCGTCGGTCCGAGCACACCTAATCCATCCAGCCACCCCATCAATAATCAACCAGTCAGTCAGTCAGTTAGTATGACGTTGACAGCATCGCTGTACCTGCTTGGTACCAACCAATTGACTCTACTTCCTATTTGTCATCGCTTCTTTGAAGTACGTATCACAAGATCACCCCTCTTCCATCATTGTTCTAGCGCTCCCTTATTCTGCGGGGAGCGACAAAGTCCCGGGTGGCTTGGATAGCTAGCTCACCCAAGTTAAGTGTATGTATATACTCTGATAGAGGCAGATGAGATGCTATGTACACCACAGAGGACTTGACCAAAGGACTCGACCAGGTAGAGCAGCACACCTACCAATGCTCACCCTGTAGTCGAATCCTTCGAATGTCACCCCATTGACGAATCCTTGTCGCTGGTTGTCTGTGCGCAACCTTGCAACTCCGTTCCACTGTATCTCTAGAGCCTCTCCCAGACGCAGGCTAGCGGCGAGGGTATACTGAGTAACTGTACCATGGTGGCAGCTCATCGAGGGATGCCAATTCTAACAGCTGAGGAGAGACACACATGACCAAGTCAAGTCATCATCACTACTACTTACTTCCAACGAGAACGGAATAAATACACTGCACAGTCTAAAGCAAGGATGGTACTGTCACACGGAATATGATGAAAAGAGCTTTTGGTTCTCGTGACTTGTAGGGCTGAACGGCCAACAGTAGGTATCTAGAGGTCGTGTTGGTTCTTAATTAGGAAGCCACTTCTGGAATACCATCATGTATACTTTATACTTTACACATACAACGCGCCCTTCGGGAACCGATGCGCCTGAGCAGCAGAGATTTTTGTTCATCTTGGGCTGTCACCTCTCTTTCGCTGCCTTGTCAGCTCGAAGCTGATGGCCTGCATGTCCTGTGAGACGCCCAGAATTCCTAGATATTAACTCACCAATGAGCGGGTGCAGGACTATCCCTAATCCAGTCTTGTGGTTATTTGCTGGTGTTCCGCGGTTGACGCTAAGCATGCAAGGACACCAAACCCGTCTCTGTGGGACGAGACAGGACGAATCTACGGCTGTACTTGCTGCATTACTTCACTGCAAATGTGTAGCATGTGTACATTGGAATGTGTGTATACTCCGAGCCTCCTGAGGGTATAGACAATCGCTTGTTGCGAGATAATAGCTGAAGATAAATTCGACTAAGTATGTAATAACTATATCGAGAGGGCCGAACATCGTGGCACTTTGGAACCTGGTGAATACGGCTTACAGTCTTACCGGGCACAAGAGGTAAATTGCAAGTAGGAGGTATACTCAACGTACCATCGCCGTTGATTGACCCTTGTTCACACCCTTGCTTCACATATCAGACATGGAATGGGACCTGTACTGTACCTACTGTACCTACCAAGCTACCGGTGTCCGCCATCGCAGTTGGGAAGGTTGCACTCGGTATGATAGCGGAAGGCAGGCAGGGTCGAATTGGTGCTGGCAGGTACCGGTATGTATACTACTGTATGTATATGCCTGCCATGTCTACTTACCCTGCCTACCACGCCACTTGATTACTAGCTACCGCAATAACAATATCATAATAATAAATAAAACCCTGCATGACCTCTCTCTCACTCCCCATCTCTTAAACTTGAACCCTCTTTGTTTTTGAGTCACTTGCCTACCCGAGGCTGTTGCCAGTGGAGCAAGGAAGGCGCTTTTGTTCTTCCCCATTTAGTAGGGATTGGTTGAGCCTTTCCACCCCGACTATACTGTACGCTTCTATTCATCCCTCGCTGCTGCACCGAACAATTGAGACTAGGAAAGACTACCATGTCGGAGAAAGAAGTTGCGCCAAGGTGAGCTTCACCCCAAATGAGAAGAACATCATTTTCTAGTATCAGAGAGTATGGGAGAAATGGGGGAGAAAGCGAGTCTAACATAGTCTTTAACAGTCCGGCCGTTCAACAGGACTCGGCAGCCCTCGCGTGAGTACAAACTAAAAGAATCTCGTAGCTCTGATAAAACAAGAAATATCGAATCTAACCTTTCAGACAGCCCGGAACCTGTTGGCGATGCGGAGAAGGGCAGACGTGGGTCTGTAGCCCATATCGACATCAACAAGAACTTGGACGCGAAGTATGTAGTAATTGATCGTGAATAAGTCGTGTGCCTAAACTCACCGCAATGGGCAGGATTCGAAACCCTCTCGCCGGTATCCCACGTCACCAGTTGCTTGCCGATGTAGAGGACTTCGCCCGAGAGAATGGGTTAAGCGAGCACGTGGGAATCCTGCGAAAGGGAGCTCTCGTTGCGCAGGATCCGACCTGCTTTGAGGATATCCAGGGCGCCGAGGCTCTCGACGAGGCCGAGATCTATGCCCTCAAGCGTGAGATTACCCATAAATGGAGCGTTCCCAGGACGCTCTATCTGACCATCATCACTTGTTCGATCGGAGCCGCCGTGCAAGGTTGGGACCAGGAGGGCAGCAACGGCGCCAACTTGACCTTCCCCAAGCAATTTGGCATTGGCGGCACCTCGGATCATGATGTCTTTTTAGTCGGACTTATCAATTCGGCCCCGTACATTGGCTCGGCAATAATAGGCTGCTGGCTTTCTGACCCGTTAAACGGCTACTTCGGCCGACGAGGTGCGTAAGACTAGATCATGCATGGATGACCAAGATACTGACGTTCGTAGGTACTATTTTCATTTCGGCCATCTTCTGTTTGATTACTCCGATCGGTGGTGCTGTTACACAAAACTGGCAGCAACTCCTAGCCACCAGACTACTACTCGGTATTGGTATGGGTATCAAAGCCTCGACTGTGCCCATCTTCGCCGCCGAAAACAGCCCGGCAGCCATCCGTGGTGCATTGACAATGACATGGCAGATGTGGACTGCGTTTGGTATCTGGCTCGGAACAATTGCCAATCTGGTTGTTGGCCGTGTTGGTCCAATTGCCTGGAGACGTGAGTAGCTCTGCAGAACCTCTGTAGATTGTGTGTTGACAATTAGTCCAAATTAGTTCAAATCGGCTCTGCTTTCATCCCGGCCGTACCCTTGGTCTCTCTTATCCTCTTTTGCCCCGAGAGTCCTCGCTGGTATATGAAGAAGAAACGATATGCTGAGGCTATGACGTCGCTACTAAAGTTGCGCAACAACCCAATCCAGGCAGCTCGTGACCTCTACGCTATCCATGCCCAGATCCAGATTGAAGAAGAAGTGATAGGAGAAGCTTCGTATATCTCTCGTTTCTACGACATATTGACAGTCCCTCGGCTTCGACGAGCGACTGGCGCTGCGTTTGTGGTCATGATTGCGCAGCAACTCTGCGGTTAGTTACAATATCCTCAGATATTTTAATTTCAGCTTGTGCTTGGAGGGTCTAACTTTGTTTTTTAAAGGTATCAACATTATTGCGTTCTATTCTTCGACTGTGTTCAGTTTCGCTGGAGCCAATGACTACCAAGCTCTCCTCGCCTCCTTCGGCTTTGGTGCCATCAATTTCATATTCGCGTTCCCGGCCTTCTGGACGATCGATACCTTCGGCCGCCGCTCCCTGCTTCTTTTCACGTTCCCCAACATGGCATGGTCGTTGCTGGCGGCTGGTCTCTTCAATTTACTTCCCGCGAAATCGACAGCTCACGTCGCTCTGGTGGCCGTGTTCATCTACATATTTGCCGCATTTTACTCACCGGGTGAAGGTCCTGTTCCGTTCGCTTACAGCGCCGAAGTCTTCCCTCTGTCGCACCGTGAGGTTGGTATGGCGTTTGCAGTAGCAACGAACTTGTTCTGGGCCGCCGTGTTGGGAATTACCTTCCCTAAGATCTTGCAGTCGCTCACCGTTGTTGTAAGTCTCTGCTTTGAAACTGTTCCACTGCTGAGGTTCAGGATTTCCCAGCCGTTCAGCTCAGCACGTGATTAATGGACAAATAAAACTAACGTAGCCACTTAAAAAACAGGGCGCCTTTGGCTTATACGCTGGTTTTAACATTGTGGGATTCATCCTAATTTTCTTGTGGGTGCCCGAGACGAAACAGCGCACCCTAGAAGAGCTGGACTACGTCTTTGGTGTACCTTCGACGTTGTTCATTAAGTACCAGTTCACCAAAGTCCTCCCATGGTGGTTCAAGCGTTGGGTGCTCTTCCAAAAGAACGCTACCCTCGAGCCGCTCTACCACTTCGACAGCCCACCCGTCGCTGCAACTTCAGAACCAGCTCGTAGCTCATCCGTCGAGAAAAAAGAGGACAGCGATGCAATTGGGACGACTACGGGTGCTGATATTACGAATGCTGGTGATGAGAAAATTGTTAGAAGCTGAGACGGTGCCCACCCTTTCTTTACTCAAGCACACTTCTGGTACATAGGCTTGGGTTGAAGTTGAGTCGCGGCGATTCGTTGGCGGTAAACATGGCGTAAGATTTGCTTCTAAAGAGGCGCGATCGTCTGTGAACACCAGCTACGGGTATGGCTATTGTTGTTCATGCAGAACATGTCCTCCGCTGCATCTAGTACGTAGGTTTCATGGGCCGATCTTGTTTCTTAGTTTCTTTCATTTGAAAACTATACCCTCATACCCATTTGCGATATATAGTAGCTACCTAATCAGTAGCGAAATTCAGATCCGAGCTCGGATATCACGGACCAAATCTTTCCTCAGTATTGCCTATAAGCTTGTGTATGAGCTCGAGGAGTGAAATGTCGGAGTGTTTTGTCCCGAGTGAATAGATTGCCTACGCAGTCACATAACAGGTAGGTGGAAAGGGGCCAGTAGCCATGATCTCTGCTCTTGTATGTTACCTTCAAGAAACAGTCACTTCTTTTATAATTTCCTTTTTGAAAATTGTTTGAATCTGCTGACGAAATACGCAGACCACTAAGATAACTTTCAATATCTGTTCTATGAGGATAAACAAGGCCAGGTTGCTGCTTTTGGCTAATGATGTAACGAAAAAAACCCGAGTTTATACCTTAGTTCATAATCACGTAATAATCATGTTTAAGGGAGATCTTAATGCTGCTGTTGACACTCTCGAGTATATAAACGCTTATGATAACGCTATTTCTGCCACCAACTTCCACCGCCGCCATACCTCCTGAGCATCCGCCCGTCACAGAGCCCACGGCCAGTCCTGTCGCCGCCAGAAGGTGTATCGGTCTCTTGTTTGGAGCCCTTCGAGTAGGTAGCTGGGAGGATAGAAAATGGATTGGAGGAAAAGGATGTTGCTGTAGTGGTTGTAGAAGTAGCCTAGCCGTTCAGGCTGCTGGTTACCTAGGTATTACTGTATACACCCTTACGCCTTCCTTGCTACATTTACAGACTGGCAAGTGCCCACCTACTGGTTCATCCTGGGATGGCCAATGGAAATAAAATCTCAAGATCCTGATGCTGTGGAAGAAAGCTTTAATCCTCGCCAAGTTGAAATCCGCATTCAGAATCACGGTGGACGTCTAATTGAGCCAAGCAATCCCCGATCTGTGTTTGGCCGATTAGTCGGTTAATTGGATCGCCTGGAGAGAGTCTTGGGAAGCGCTGGACATTACGGTATGTTGGGTTATAGTACTTGCATCGAGTATGTGGTTTAAACTTATGAGCCACTGAAAGGATTTATTCCTATCGTTGCATTGATGCAACTATATACTGTCACTGATTTAAAGCGTACCCTTCTTGATGCAGCATTGCGAAATGTGTCTTTTCCGGCTTCGCCTTCTCATAACCCAGGGCTTTGGAGCTCTAACGGGCCTTGATGTTAGGTGTTGGGGATAGGATGGTTCTGTGGCATGGTTCCATACTAGTTAGGTCATCCTGTGAGATAGCTTTCGCGTATGCTTTGAGAGACAATTGTTTATTCATTTATTGCCAACTACTTCGAGCATCCAGTGACCCATGACACTTGGTAGCTAGCGATTGTTTCTATCGCACGATAACCATCCCGCCAATCCCAACCCTTGTCTCAGAAGCCCGGTTGGACCATCCGCGACCACCCGCCCCTAGATCACCATCACCACCACATCCAACGTCATGATCCATCAAAGCACGAGAGTCTTTTGGAACCAAACTCACCCCAACAGGTGGGAGGCAGCTTCCCATAACACGCAGTTACGTGGCCCAGATCTCCATCCGAGCCTCTGCCTGAAGCCAGCATCTCTGGCATCGCGGGTCTGAACCTCACCCTTACGATCCTGTCCCAACGTTCATGTTCGAGCCTGGATGTATAGACGAAGCCTACTGGCGTATAGGGTGTTACCAATCTTACTGACATGAAGGGTTTGCTAATTGAGCTATTGAAAATCGTTAGATAGATACGGATAAACATGGCATGATTCCGCGATTAATCCTACTAGCACTGGGTGCCTCCTAATTATCCATCTATCTATCTGCACAGCGATACCAGGACGTGAATCTATGGGCTCACAGATCTTATAGAGGATGTAGAGTTTAGATAGGGATGAGAAGTTTGAGGGGGCTGCGGCCGTAATATTGGCGTAGTAGATACGCAACAGTTCTAGGATTGGATTCTTGGGTAACAGCACCCTTATGTGAGGAGTGTTGAGAGCGGCAGACGGGATAGGTCCCGTCAGACGGCTTATCTCGAGTATCACATACTCTACTCTATATCTTTCCTCTGGGCTCCTCTGGACTGGATGCTGTCTTTCTGTTTTCTATCACACTCGCACCATCAGCCGCGAAAATTGGTACCGCAACGTCGACTACACTGCTATGACTCCTGGCCCGACGTCTTCGCTCTTACGTTGGCACTATTCGAAAGGGGTTTAGAGGGTTTAAGGGTAAGAGACCAGATCAGGGCACAGGTTCTTTGTAAATAGCTCCTGTAATGGTGTATTGGTGTATACCATTGCTGTACTTTACTGGCGTAGCTAAGTATGACGACTTGGACGACGTGTTACACACCTGTCACCGCTGATAACGCGGTCGGTAGTTGAACGTATACGAGTAAGTGCTCTTGTGTATTTTTGTGTGACGTGCTTCACCGCGCGGACGGGCTAAAATGCAGCTGTCCACGCGTATTTTCGTGTCGTCTACCTATCGCTTGTGTGTCACGGTGAATAGGCTCGGCCGGCTCGTTGCTGCAAGTCTCTTGGTTCGTCTCCTTATTCAATTGCTATGAGGTTGAGCGAGCTTGCTCATTCCTTGCTTCGCTTCGCTGGTTCGGTATGCGGACTGGGCGGATCTAAAGCGCTTAGACGAGGGACGTGCACTTTATAGCTGTGCGTGACGTTGGTCTTCTACGGAGACAGATTCTCTAGTCTTTGAGGGTCGACGATGTAAGAAACCGGTAGGTAACACATACACACGTACACTTACACACACGCATACACACATTCAGCGGATCCCGCTCGAGCACAGGCTCATCCACGTCCCATAAACCAAGACTCACGTGCTTGATGCTTGGAGCACCTTGGGTATCACGGAACTGCATAGGGAAAGAAGAGCGGGATGCGGACGGCTTTAATGGGATCATATGGAGGACCTATGGTTAAGCATGTGTTACGACAACACACATCAGCTGGGTGAACAGTCCCAGCATCTGCTGTACCGGGACCGCCACTTCCTGTGATTTTTACTCGTCGGTCTACTTGTTATGTTATTGAGTAAAGGGAGGTCTTTACACGTGTTGGTAGGTTGACTGTTTCATCGGCACCAATAAGGGGGAGCGAGAGGTCGCTCACTCTATTGTGTTACCTACCGTCACGCACTTTTATCCCTTTGGTGCCCGGCACCCCGAGTCCGCTTCATCAAACCTTTTGCTTTTCCTTTCTGGAATGGGCTGCAAGACGAAGATTTCAATATCGAACGCTGCCTTGCTCAATAGAGCCCTCATATTTGCCACGCCCATCACGAGTACCACCCGAAATAAAGGGCGAGAAACCTTCAAACCGCAGTATCACCACACGCTCATCAAACATGGCACCAGCCCTCCCCTGGCCCTTCAGCCAACGCCCCATCACGATAACCTTCTTCGACGACCACCGCTTCCACCTGAGCGTCGCGGGGCCCACGGACCTAGGCAAAATCGCGAGCTTCTGTAGGGATTACTCGTGGTCCGTGAAGCAGTTCGTCTGCCCCGAGATAATAGCCGCGCCGGCGCAGCTAAAGGCGCAAATGCGGTCGAGATATAAGGCGTCGATCCGCACCATCTTGGATTGCTGTGTCCCGGGTTCCATGACGGGAATTGTGTTCAAGATCGAGTTTGAGGGTGAGATTCGGGGTGTTAGTGAGTGAATTCTTAGCACGAATATTCTATCGTGATGGCGTCTTCTTGAATCATTTTGTGAATTTTGCCCAGGTTCACCTAGGAAGATTGCTGTTCTCTTCTTTAAAATACTAGCAACATTGCTAATGGCGACAATATTATGACAGTGGCAATCAACGTCGTGTCCTCAGATTTCGAAGACCCCTGGTCTCAGAACGAGAGAGAGGAGGCCACGAAAGCAGAAACCGCCTGGATCTTCCCGTCCGACTACATGGGCAAGCTAGCGGAGACGCTCGGGGAAGAGGACAACAATTCCGAGCCCATCCTCAGTAAGTCACTTGTGCCTCGTCACTCTACCTATCACCATCACATGAAAACCCTCATATCAACTACGCAATACAAACCCACTAAGACAGGCCCGCCCTAGACATCCCCTACTTCGTAGTCTCAACAGAAGAACCCTTCCTAAGCGTCTGCATCCCCACCTTCCGACGCCTCCTCGAGTCGATCGCGACACTCTACAACCGCACAGCAGTAATGAATCTCCAAACCGGACCCTACGAACACGCTTTCACGCCGTATCTCGCGGGCTCCGCGTTCAATCATACGGGGCGGATGGAGGAGAGCCCGTCCGACGTCTTGCAGCCTTATTCCGCGTATTCGAACTACACGTTCTGGACGGATACTTCGCGCGATACGCCCGGTCCGTATCTGGATCGTGTTATTCGGCGGGCGCTCGCGGAATTTTGAGGAGCTGGGTGGTACTGAACTGAACTGAGCTGAGCTGGTACTGAACTGGTACTGGTGCTGACGCGAGGGCTAAGGCTTGGGAATATCCATGAGGGAGGGTTGGGGAGGGGAGGGGAGGAGAGGAAGTAGGATATGGAGAGATTTTGACTGCAGTTGTAGTTGTTTTTGATACTCATCCCACGCTACGTATCTGCACAGATTCGCGCAGTGTTAATCTAATGCGTCATGTATTAATGACATTTCTACTGTATTCCAATAACGGGAGGGTTTGCTATGAAATTGCTAAAATCCAAAGATTATAAGAGCAGTTGGAAGGTTGGTTGACGACCCAAATTCTGGGGGATGCTTGCTATAAACGCTTGAGATGATTGCTCTGGATTATACTTCGTAGCGCTCCACAGAAACCTGATGATTAACAAGTGAAATCTTAGAGTGCGAGCCATTCGAGTGAGTTGTCAAAGACACTAAATCAGAATGGGGTACGAACCCACGGCTCATGAACACCACAAAGAATCAGGAGATCAAGAATATTGTGCGATGCGTCTAATGATTCTCACACACTATGCAATTGACTATATCAGTGTTTTTGTTCATTATTTACGCATGCCATCATTAAATTCATTCGCGATGTGCATACGTCGCCGATCTGCCGCAACGGGTGAATCCCCAAAGAGGCGGTAGCTGTACTTTTCGTTCACATTGTTCCTCCTGTCCTTGGCTTTTCTCTCGCGTCTTTTTCCTTTTGAGCGACCCTCCATCTATATCCTAAGTATATCTTTCAATGTCCAATGTCGTCAATGAACTTCCCAAAAGGGTTTCAACATATAATATCTATATCTGATAGGGATTTGCGGCATCTTACTCTCTCACTCAAGATCTACTTGGTGGGTTTCACATAATGATAAGCTATATCAATATTAGCATCTGCCCAGAAAATACATTTTCCTGCGGAAGGGCAACTAAAAACTCACTTCAATCAGCTTTTCAGTGAGCCCTATGAGTTGCTTGTCAAACTCTTGAGACTCTTTAAAGGAATTCGAACGCCACAGCCCTTCAAATCCCTCATCCTCAAGAAACTCGGCAAGTGTCTCATGATCGTCCTTGGCATCAGCTAACTTGGGATCAGAAGTCAGGATCCGAAGTAATCCATGCGCAGCTTTAACCGCCGCCGGTTTCTGCGCATGTATAAGGACCTCATCAAGAAGGGCTATAATGGTTGAACAGCTGGAATCGAAGAGTTAGCCAATGCCACTTATCAATATGCAGAGGAGAGCAGTGAGTACTCACAAGGGGACCATAATCGTCGGCCTTTCCCTCGCCAGGTTGTCTAGCCATGTTAACATATGTGTTTGGACATCGTCCTCCAAATTCCGGAAATCCACGAGTTGAATAGCAATATAAAGGAGTAGTTCTTTGTCTCCGATGTGGTCCGTAGGCCGTACACCTCTCTCGAGCGTGAAGCTACCAACACTAGCTGGGTTGAAGCCAGCAGACCAGAGGCACTCTTTGATATCATCTGTGCTTATCACCCTCGATTGTAACAAAGCCATATATGGAGACTGGTAGAAGACACTGGTGACATTTGATATGCTGGCTGCTGCACCTGTGAAGGCACTCGTCATCAACTCTAGAAACGTCGCTACGACTCGCAGCGTAGATGGCTTTGTGATGGGATCAGTGAGACCGCGTACCAAACAGGCACTAACAGCAGAATGAAAATTATCTGGTGTAAAATGGACGCCGTAAACATCGTCGAGGGGGATAGCGGCCTCTTCTAACGTGCCACGGCCTTGTAGAAGAAACGTTGCCATTCTCTCGCTCCTTAGCTCAGGCGAGATACCAATGTTAGCCAATACGGCTTCCAATAATTGCGTTGCGCAGTTAAATAGACGAGCTGTTGGCATGAGCCGGATCAGGGATATGGAGAGCCAGAAAAGTTGTAATCCGTAGCGAGATGCTGCAGTCAATTTGGTGATCATCTTGGATAGGGATGTCACGACGGCAATAAGCATGTCCGTGGAACCATCTTCTCCGAAACGAGTGATGCTATGACGAAGAGCTACAAGGACTTGGTATAGCAAATCGTCGTCGATTTCTTCCCGTGCTAAACAGCCCATCACAGTGAAAGCTCGGGGTTGAATTGCAGGGTTGTTCTGGAATGCGGTGCTAGCGACTAGGCTCATCCACCTGGATCGCCACGCATTCGCCAGATCGACAGAAGGTGCAGCAACAGCGCACGTGTCAAACAGTAAGATAGCAAGCTGTTCAGTGACTGCGAGAGATTGAGAGCTATCGTGAATCGTGGCCACGGAAGTTCCATCCCGTATCAGATCCGAGTGAATGTAAAACATTTCATTCTTAGGGTCGGAAACCGCCTGAAGAATGCTGAGTAACTTGGACGACTTGTGGTCATCCAGCTTGAAAGAGGTACATGCCGCATGAAGAGAATTGATCAACAATCGTTGGACAGATGAGCGGACGTCAGCCGGGCCAGTATTTGCGAGCATCGTGACGATGTGGAAAATCTCCGGCATATACAGCTGGGACTGTACTCCACTATCGAATGATAAGGCAAGGCAAAATTGTAATAGAATACAGATTTCGTCCCAAACCGCATTCTGAGGAAGGTGGCGCGTGGGTCGGAGAACTGACCGGTTCAAAGCTTTCCGTAGGCGAGAGATTACCTTGCCACGAAAGGTTATTGTGCCAATTGCCGTCACCGTAGAGGTTAAAGCTTGCGTGTGCTCATCATACGGGCCGGCCACAAGAGCCGCCTTGATGACTTCCTCGAGGAAGATGTCCAAGAGGACCTCATCTTTACAAATCGCAGGTAACACTGTGTGTTCAAGAATTAGGCAAAGAGAGGGATCCACTGCTGCGGTGTCTATGAGCTTCTGGAAGATGGTAGCTATCTTGTCTTTGCCTCTTTCGCTGTCAGTCTCATCGCTAAGAAGCGATGTGCGCAAGCCTGGTAGCCAGGGAGCCATATATGCAAGGCTGAGTGGTTTTTGTTCATCGGTGAAGTTTTCCCAGCCAACAAAGAATTCGTTCAGGAAATCAGCCGTTAACTGAGGCTCTTCTAGGGCGAGCGTCTTGCTCATACCGATAATAAATGCATTCGGATCCATGGGGATATGAACCTCTGGGACGAGTATTAGCAACGGTGGATAGACGACATGATCGCAGCCATAAGCAACACTTACCATTAATACGTGTAAACTTCGACGCTGCTTTAAATTTAAAGGCTTGGCAAAGAGCGCCCAAAAGGTTGTAAGACGCGATCCTGAGAGCCTCATCAGGTGCTGCGAGATTCATCAGGGCTAGATTTAAGAGTGTCCCCGGTATGTCCTGTGGACGGACAAGCCTGTCAAATGACTTCACACTCCTGATATCCTTTCCGTATTTTGCCTTGGCAATCCGAATGGATTGAAGAATCTCATTCTTCCTTGGGCTCTGGAAGTACATGACGATTTTGCCATTGTCCGCTCGCAGTCCAAAAGCAGAATCATCTTCCGTTGGAATTGATGTTGGCGCTTCGTCAACATCGCTAAGACGGAATATGTCATTAATGATGGCATTGAGGCGGTAGCCAGGATGGACTTCCTGCTTTTTAACTGTCGTGATTTGGACAAATTGGCTGCCAACTTTGATAGTAACCTCAATCTTTCCCTTGGTCTTCGAAAGTCTGGTCACGGGCTGGAAAACATGTCGTGTGTCCTTTACAACATCAATAGTTTCCTTGGGGAGGTGAACCTGCCTCAGCACAAAATGGGCCTGAAGATCCTGAACAGATCCGAGGAGATGTATCTCTGTATGTGGTCCTACAAACATATTCGATTCACCACGTTTGCCAGTCAGACGTAGATTTCGTCGAAATGTTTTCCTATATCTATGAGTGTGTGCTCTGATGCATTGTGGGAAGAGACCATACCTATAGGTGCTGTTCATATTGTAGATATACATTCTGGTTAGTTGATTGATCATTTCCGTGGGCATGAGAAGCTCGAGCTTTCTGATGAGCTCATCATGGTGTTCGATGGCTCCTTGGTCACAAGTTGCGTCGACGAATATGCCAAATGGTTTGTGCCACAGGCGACTCGCAAGCTTTTACATTACATTAGTATCGTGTTTGAACGAGACTTGTATTCAACAATATAGTTGAGAAGAATGCTTGTGGAAAGAAGAGAATAATGACACACCTTCAAATAGGCGAACAATAAAGCACCATGGTCGGCAGCCTCTTGGTCAATGTGGCGAAGGATTATGCATATCACTGCGAGGCCATCCTATAGCTAGTGTGAGCATTTTGAATGCATTGCAAGGGGTTCATCACAAACCTTGGTCTCACCGCCTTCGTATATAGTGCGAGACGTAATGAAAGAGCCCGTGTCACGATACGCGTTACGGAGCATAAAGTTTTGAAACCTAGAGTATGTGGTTAAGCAATTCGCTGATATCTGGGGGCGATTCCAAGTAATGGCCAAGGAAGGTGGACCCAGGGTGGTGATAAGTGTTCGAAGTCGCTCGATAGATGGCGTGTAGCCGCGGGAGAGCTCATTGGGAGTGCGTATCTGTTCTCTCCGCCCTTGAGACATCAGACGTTGTCTTACGTTATCCCAATACTCATTCAGGAAACGGTGCAAGATAACACAGGACCCGAAGTCAAATGATTCAACTTCGGCCGGTACAGGATCGAGATTATCAGGGGGTACCTATCAAAGAGGTTAGCATCACGATGAAAGTGGACAATAGTATGCTTACTGATATCTCCCTCAGAAAAGTCGTCACTTTGTATATGTTCTGAGTCAGGAAGTCGTTTAGCGGGTACATGTATTGCTCTTTTGCCCCGAAAAGAACA
Organism: Xylaria sp. FL0933; assembly: GCA_022578765.1. Classification (NCBI taxonomy): domain Eukaryota; kingdom Fungi; phylum Ascomycota; class Sordariomycetes; order Xylariales; family Xylariaceae; genus Xylaria; species Xylaria sp. FL0933. Next base: position 173,583 of record MU389734.1, on the reverse strand, counting down.
TTATTTGCTAAATTCTGAATGACTTTCGCGATCAAGAGCAAACCTCTACGCATTTCTTTGGAAGGCGGCTCGTTTACTAGCTTTTCTGATTCCGGTGCCACGATAGCTGGGCAGAAAAATCGAAGAAAGATGAAGGCTCCAACGGCGGTGTATTTCGCTTCTTGGAACCTGGGCATGACAGCAGAAGATATCTAGCAGATGTTAGTTATTAGTATTGATGAGACACAGTCTGACTTACAATGCTACAGATCTTCCTGAATGAGGGCGGTATGTTTACGGAGGAGGCGCAAATGTCATCTATGAAAACCTTGGCAACTATCCGTAATTGCATAGCGTTCCTTTGTAGCTCTTCTGGAGATGAGAGCCTCGCGGGATCAAGCTCGAGATCAAGGTCTTCAGAAGTTAACATCAATCTCTCGACTACCTTTTGCAAAGTCGATTTAAGATAGTCGTGACCCTTCCACTTTGCATAGATAGAGAGCATTTTAGTTGCAACACAGTTTCTTCGTAGAAGTTCAGCTTCGTTTTCTGCAATACAGATGAGTTGATATTCAGTATGGACGGATAGCCACTTAACATACCCGTATCCTCAATTTCTTGTTTAATCAACGCTTCCATGAGGTCGAACACGAGCCCACGAGATTCAAATATGTTCAAGAGAGATACTGTCAGCTCTTCAACCTCACTACTTGGGCAAGCCGTGCTGATAGCAGTAACAAGGCCCAGATCTTGAGTAAGTAGCTACAAAGCCATCATTAGTAACTTAGGCAAGTCTTGGTGTCGGGGTTTATCTTACCTGTAATAAGGCGTTATATTTCTCGTTGACTGCTTTATCAGACAGAGTGCTGAATTCTGTTCCCTGGATTAGGATATTACAGAGCACCTTTACAAAAGCAGTACGAATCTCTATATTTTCGTGATACCCAATGCTCAGAGAATGTTTAAGACCGACGTCGATATTTGCGCTTAGAAGATTCGAAAGAATAGTAATAGCTAGCGCTGATGTCGCCCCTACCTCATCATGGGCTGTTGTGTCTCCCCTAGTGCTATCAATGGATTCGTGGTTAAGAAGCGAGAGAAACCGATTGAAATATGTATGGAACATTTGAGATTTTAACTCGCTGGTGCCCGCATCACTCTGCCCTTCTCCCGGCTGAAGAGGAAGTTTATAAGTGAGGCTAGCAAGACAACGGAAACAAGCCCTGTCTAGGTCCCTCTGAAGTCGTGCCATTTCATCTTGTCGGACAGTTCCTAGAGGCATATCGACCTTTGGGGAACGTGGCCGGGCGATCCAGCTGAAAATGTATTCCAATAGTTGGTTCCGTTTCCTGATGTCATCATGAAAGTTGAGATGCTCTTTCTTTTTAGTGATAGACTCACACAACTGACAAGCCTTGATCTTGACTCGTAGAGTCGAGGCGTTCTCAGGCGCGCCATCAAGGAATTTGACAAAATCAAGGCCAACAGAACTAAAATCCATGCATGCTGCAGCGCCTAGTTCAGAAGGCGACTCTAACTTCTCCACTAGAGTTCTAAGAAGTGAAGCAGCTTGTTCAGCAAAGATGATCGCTGCGTCTGGGCCGTTCACAGAATTCAGCTTGCCTTCGAAAAGATTACTAAGTTCAGACCCTAGAGTTTTAAATAGTGGTTGATATAGAGGTGGCGATATCTCTGTAGAGAGAACGTCTCTTATTGTTTCCCTCACACGGACATTGGAGCATGCGAGAAGCTGCGTACTCTGCTTAAGGTACCTGTTGAGAATAGGGTCCCCTGAATCTTCGGATACTACTCGATCAATCCATTTGAGACCGCTGATAACGGGTTCCTCTAGGACACCATAAGCTTGCTCAGCTGTGCAAATGCCGCCGAGAGAGGCCAAGAATCCGGACAGATTCCGCCATTCCGAAAAGGCTCTCTCATCGACAGCATCAATCGATGTCGTAGAAACATCTTTGGACAAGTGAATCCACTTATCAAAGGCGCGTTCCCAAGCGTCAAGTATACTCGGGGCAGGGAATGTAATGCGTCGCAAAAGGGCTCGCGTACGTTTTTGGAAAGCCATCATGCCAGTGAACCTGAATCCACGTGATGCAATCTCGGCGTATACGTCGTAATTAGGCAGCTGAAGAGTTGCCACGTTCGCGTCCTGGCTCTCGCTCAGCAATATCAAGCATTCCTCGTTCAACAGCCCCAACGCGGAAGTTACAATTTGACAAGTCTCGATTTCGGGCGAGCAGAGTGCTAATAACAGAAGTGATTCTGCTTTGATAGCAACAGCTGTACGTTCAGGAAAGTCTTCGTTCAACCTGCAAAGTTCCTGAAACGTATTAGAATAATTACAGAGAGAAATATGCGATACGGGGGGTCTCACTCGACAGGATCCAAGAAGGATCAATCCCGATTCCAGGTAGGAGTGGATAGACTTCAAAATTGAAGCGTCTTCCTGTTGGTACCACTTGTCGCACATGTCCAATAAGACGGAAGACCTGCACACCGATTAGTCAAGGCTCGTTACCAACAGGTCGGGACGGTAAATTGCCTACGTCAGCTTCCAGAACTTGAGCTTAAAACTATCCGAGTCAAGAGGGGTCGCTTGACGGACAGACGCGAGCAAGCCGTTGGTCGGTAGAATACTCTGGGCAAGCGGTCTGGACAACGTCCTCACCGTGTCGTTTGCTGTCACTAGACACGAAACAAATGATTCGTATATATCTTCATAGAACGAATCTGAGTTCTTGGCATCCGGCGAGGTGCTCTCGAACAGGCTTAGTGGAGACGCATTGAGAAATTTGAGGATGTTGCATATGACAATCCCGTTAGCTATTCTTGTGTCTCCTGTCGATGGTTTTCGGTGCGATCGACGAACACCTAGGTAGAGGTCTGTCGACACTGCTGACATGGTCTAAAAATGTCAGGTGCCCAGATCGGAACTTATGTAAGGATGATACAACTCACCTTCATCATATGTTGGATAAAACCAGCTACGGAGACATAAAGACGGCGATAGTCTTGTGCATTTGGTCTCCGCGCGAAATAAGAGCACGTCTGCATGATGGCGACCTTAAAGGATAAAGGCGCCGACGTTACTGCGCAGACCTGTGTAAGAGTATCTACGTAGACGTCAAGGTTTATATCAATGAGACTGATAAGTGCAGCAGTCGTCAGGTCTTGCTCAAATAAGATGCCATCGCCGACCGGATGATGACGACGAAACACGGCGTCCTTCAGCTCGTCCTGGATATCCATGGCATAGCTTAAGAAAGCCGTTTCCGGATTCGTAGGGAAATGACGAGCGGCCCGCAGCAGAATCACCAGACAAACGCCTGCGGTTTCGTTCTTATTGCGCAATCCCTTTCTGAGGCCCTCTAGAAATGCTACTCTCTTCGCCATGTTGCTACCCTTGACATCTCGGAGATTGCTTGCCACTTCAAATACCTCAGGGACGAGCATCAGTAGAGTGGTCTGAAAGGGATACAGGGACGATCGCCTCCTGCCATTATCACCAAGAGAATGTGCCATATCAGCCAGAGTGTCCGGCCCGCCATCGAGCTTTCTACGCTGACTATGCAACCGCACAAATTCCCAGGGGTAGCGTTCAATCCACTTGAAAATAAGCAGAGGAGCGACAAGAGCCACGGTATTCTGGAACATCCTCCGTAAATGCAGGAATGTAGAGCTTAGCTCCTGTATGATGACGCCGAGCTTTTGGGCATCGACCCACAGGTATGACAGGAATTTGAGGGTGATCAGGACGGCTCTGTCGTCCTCGGACATGGCCAGGTTCTGGGCGCTGTTCGTCTGCGCCGGAGCGGTCGTTCGCTTGCTACGAAGGGCAGACCTCACATACTCGAAGGATGCTGCCCAATTGGCCGCGCTCACAAACTCGGCAATGACCTTGATATAGGGCTCGATAGCCGCTGTCTCATCGTTACTATCACGCGAACCAATCGTGTCCCGAGCGGTGTCCGAGCCGCTAGACGAGGCGAGGCTGCGCGCGGGTTCGTCATAGCGGGGGTCCAAGACTTCACGCACAAACTCGTCCTCTAATATTGCCTTTGCCGGTATTACATAGCCGTCTGGTATGGGATTGACGAGGACCTCGAGGTGGCTGAACACCCGCTTCACCAACTTGTCATCCAGCGGCTTGGGTAGCACCGGGACATGATTAGCCGAGGTAGAGTCGCCGGGGCTGGATTCGCGAAGCGCTTGCCAATGGGCAGAACAACAATCGGCGGCGAGCGTGACGATGTAGATTTCGGACTGGAGGATGTAGGACGGGTGGCCTATACCGGTCTTAAACGATCGTGACACCTCTTCGAGCAGCGTCACGAGGGACTGCAGAATGTGGGCTATCGAGGTTGCGCTGAGCTTGACTATGCTCGCGCGAGTAATGGTAGCGATATCGTCATGTTTGAGCTCCGAGCTGTGCGTGCCAGTGCGGTGCGGGAGCTACAAAGAGGCATGAATTAGCTAACAGGCTAGGCTCGTAGTCTCACGAGGAGCAAAGCAACACACGCTCGAATGCGCAACTTGGGGCGTCTGCCATGTCTTTCATGTGTGCTGTCTGAAAGTGGGAATAATTAATTACCCTAGTGGTGAGTCTTTCGACCAGAGAACCGACCAGGCCGGCATCACTATTCATCTTGTGATCGGATACCGTGTCGTCACAATCGAAGATAATCGGGCCAACGTCATGACGGCGCCATCAAGCGAGTCGGAGGCGGTCAAAAGGGTACGTTGCGAGGTAAGGAACTGAGAGAAGGCACTTCTAGATAGGACGAGGTGAGGTAGGCAGCTCGAGTCGTGAACGGAGGAGGAGTAGTAGTTAGAACTCGGGGTTTTTTTTTTCTTTATTCGTCCCTTTTATTGTCTTTCCTTTCTTCTAACTTTTTTTTCTCGAGGCTTTCAACGACAAGGTCCGGATTTTGAAATTATACAGGCCGTGTTTTGTGTGATTTCACATAAGGAGCCAGCGAGCACTGTCAAGTCGTGTGTGTATAAAATAGATATAGAATAAAATAATAACAATAATCTGGCGTTATTGTTTTGCGCGACGACAGAGGCACCGGAGAGCGACCAGATCAATATACCACGGCATTGGGCGTTGTCAATTTGGTGTCTGGTGTCCGGATTAAGGCAAAGACACGGTGGAGCAGGATGGATTAAGGTAGGTCGTCTGCGGTCTGCAGTCCCCCGGCCATCCTAGCTCCGTGAACGGGATACTTTACCTGTCTCCTACCTAGGTGTGTGTCTTGGTGTGCGTCTTGGTGTGCATCTGGTGTGTGGATGGCGTGGCGACCGTGCAGAACGGATTCCGACCGACTCGGGCCAACCGCGTGCGACAGCCTCCAGCAGTTGCTAGCAATCAATTCATTAATTGCCGGTCCCGAGCAGTAGTCACAGTAGTAGTGTGCTACCAGCACTAAAAGTGCCCACCAAGGTACATTGGTAAGTAGTTAGGGTCCTCGAGGATTTTGGGGTCTCGGGTCTCCTCCAGATTCATCAAACTAAGGTTAGGTAAGTAGACTACGGAGGGAGAGGGGTCCCGCTCGCGAGGGCAGATCGGGAAGGCCGTTGACAATGGAAGACCGTTTCCAGCCAGGCCGCCAGCACCAGAAAGCAGCTTTTTCAATAAAGGACATAAAGGTAACCAGGCTCGCCAGGGCATGAAGGATAGAGGGTTTTGATAGCCCCACTATCCCCGGCGGTCTCGAAAGTTTTAGTGTGCTTGACATTACAGTGCTGTAGGCTATTACCTAGAATGTACTAACCTCGGTAGACCAGGAGGTAGTATACAGCTGCACACAACATTAGGTAGGTAGTTTATAGGTGAAATATTGCGTGCTGTAGCTTGTGTGTACGTAGGTGGTATTGTAGATGGACCCGGAGAGGTCGACAGCCAACCACTACAGCAACCCAAAAGGGTGACGTGCCCTCACCGGAAGAATTGTATCGTGAATAGATACTTCCTTAACTTTTGGGTAGATGTGAAAGGATCGCGACACCCATGCCGATTTCTGGAGACCTGCGAGGCATTGAAACGTGGTGCTATCAAGCAAGACGTAAGCTTCAATCTTCAGCCCATGTTGTACATTCCTTAGTGTGCTGCGCGGGCCAACTGCCATCCCAGGATTCAACCAAGGGTGCTGGAACTGAACTACCTTACCTTGTAGTGTACGGAGTAAAAGCAACGGTTTGTAATTTGTTAGCATCCTTTTGCTGCAGTCAAATATCGGTCATGCCGTGGAAACAACAACAACATCATAGGTAGAAAGATACCTAGGCAGCTTGCTTGTTCTATATCAACACTGTGTTTCTATGAAACCAAGGAGCTAATCCCCAAGTCATGCTGCAATCATAGTTTATTATCTCTGTCGCCCACAAGGGAGATGATGATTTAAGATAACTACCCTAGCAAAGAAGAAGTGGGGTTGAACCAACAACCTATATAGAGATCTACCGTTATCTATCGTTGCAACATGTTTTTGTCAGAACCATAATTGCAGAACCAATCGGGTATACTTCCAGGGATTCATCATTGACGGCAGCGGTGAAAATGTGACAAGTAGCTTTTCACGGTTGGTACAATCACAGTCTTATTTGCATTGAACAGCAAGACGCCCCGTGTCGGCTCTCATCTACGACCGTACCCACGACGCTGGTCTCGCCCTTGATGCCCTTGATACCCTGGCGGTGGGCCATTGTACTGTCTTCCATAGTCTTGATAGGGAGGCACACCGGGTGGCGCGTGCCGCTGGTTGTAGGCTTGACCTCCGTAATTCCCATAGCCGTTATTGGGGCCGTTGCCATACCCGCCGCGGCCACCGCCATAATAGGCCGGCGGCGGCGGCGGTACTCCACCCCCAAATCCAGGGAAACCTGGCGGTGGTGGCACCCAGCCTGATGGAATCATAGGAGGGGGGCCTGAGAATGCGTTGGGCCCGTTGTGTCTGCCCCCGTTGTTATACTGGCGACCGTTCCCCTCACGCCGCGAATCAGGGCCATAGTTCATACGTTCTCTTCTCCCGTCATTATGCTGGCGCCCAAGAGGCGCTCCGCGATAGCTACGGCCAGAATTCCGTACCTTACCCCTGAGCTCCTCGATGTCACTGTTGTTTAAGGCAGGGGTTGGCATTTGAACCCCGCGTAAAAGCATCGATTTGTGCGTGTGCGATGAGCTCGGCATTTCGTAGTGCACACTAGATAAGGTCAGCATTCCTGCGCGCGTCAATGCTTGCTGATGGGTGAAGGACTTACGTTAGAGACCGATCATCGTCAATATCAGGCATTCCCTTCCGTTCTAGTGGATATTCTAGTGTCGCGTGTGGAAGATATTCCGGCATCTTCTCAATGGTGCCTGAGAGACCTTGGCTTTTACGAGGGTCAAGCTTACCCTTTGGGGCACCTTGCTTTTTGGAGTAGAACTGCGCAATAATATCATCGTATAACTCCTGATTTGCTTCGGAGAGCAGAAGGCATTCCCTGCCGGGTTCGTTACGAGCAGCATCTTCGGCTGGCAATAAAGGGTATTTCTCCTCAATTGCGGCTAAGAGACGAGGCATCTCAATGAAAGGTAGAAGGGCGACGCCTTGCCAGGCCATTTTCTTGCCGTTGAGATCCACTACAAAGTCTTCAGGGTAGAAATCGATAATTGGACTCTCTGACTCTGTCATCAGAGGGTGGAAGACGTCTGGCAGCACGTGACGTGAGGCAGCTGGCTGTACGCTCATGAGTTGCTCAAACGGTTTTGCAATTCTGCCTTTCTCAAACTTGATTTCCAACTTTGCGAGATCCTTAAAATCTTGGGCAAAAGGCGCATAATGATATGGATAAAACCACTCCCATGAAGGGCAACCCTGGAAGTAATACCTAAGGACCCACGCCAGTCCCTCAGTGTATGCCCAGGCAACTTTGCGTCGAAAGTCTAGGTCTTTCACATCGACGTGGAACTTTTGTTCGTAATACCTATCGGCATAACCATCCTCCCACAGTCGAACGCTGTCCTCTGGCTCATCCTCTGCAGCCGATTCACTCGCAGGTGTGCTAGTACCACCTGCCTCCATCATGGCTGCCTTGCGTTTTCCCAAAGCAGAAGCCGGCGGTGCCTCTGAACCCTCTGTTTGATCATTATTTTTGGGTGTTGGCATAAGACCTTGAATCTGGCTTTTAAGAACAGCAGCAGCGCTCTTATTTGCCGTATTAGCATCGCCAGCTGCTGCACCGCCCTTTACAATCATGTCGTGCGTAAGGGAATTTGATAGTCCACCAGGGAGACCGTTTTCAGGAGCGTCTCCGTTGCCTTTGGACCCTTGGCTGTAGTTATGGCCGTTACGCTGCTGCTCTTGCAACTTTCGTCGTTTGAAACTTGCCTCTCGCCTATCTTCAACTTCCTTGCGGCGCTTGAAGATGGCGTCTTCTTGTTTTCCAAGTCCATCGAGAATGTATTGTGCCCTCTCAAGGTCCACATGTCCATCTTTAGTCATGTAACCACCCATGAAAGTCAAGTTATCTCTCCATATAGCCGTTAATGTATCAATGCCATTTTCGCGGATCTCAAGAGCAGGAAGGTGGGGAAGAAAATCGTTGCCAACAAAGAAGCACATGAAAACCCAGTCGTCAATCGCTCGTTCGAGGTCCCAGCGAAATGGTAAGCCAGGAACTTCGAGCTCTACAGCGAGATATTCTCGCAGAACAGAAACATGCAACCAGATGAAAGGTTTTTGTTGGACAGCTTTGTCCTTCTCGTCAAACTCACCATCTTTCTGTTTTGCTTCTCCGCGACATTTCTGGGCATCGTGGCCTTTCTGACCACATATTTTGCAGGTGCGGGCCTTGCCTTCCTGAAAAAAGACATCTTCTCGGAGCACACGGAAATGAGGTTCATGGGTTGCAAGCCCTAACATTATGAGATCGGCATCCAGCCCATATATCACATGTCTTGTGTTCGGGTCGTGATCAGGCGAGGCTCTTTGTGAACGAACAAAATTCATGATCTTGTGCTCTCCTTCTCCAGGTACTGTAGCATCGGAGATAATGACTTTCATATTAGCCCAGCCGGGATCAGTGTTAAGCTTATAAGCACACCAATATCTCAAACTGATAGCTAGAATGTCCATGAATGGGGTACCAGGTGTAATTGAATTTGAATCGAATGCCTTCTTAGTTAACGAAGCCAAGGTCTCCGGTGGTAAAACACCGCCATTCTGTTGCTTGATCATTTTCAATAACTCCTCCTTATCAGCCTGCTTGTCCTTAGCCTCTTGCGCGGCGCGGAAGCGTCGGGATCGTTGTTGATTCATCTTGGCACGCGGAGCAACGCCATCTGTAAAGGGACAAAGGATAAAACGTTAGCGGACGTCTCCATTAAGGCAAGAATTAGCGCGTGCGTGTGTTGAGCAGAATACTTACCAATAGCAATCATCAACAACTTCCTCGGGCGAACCATGTTGACTACACGATCAGTGTACTTGAAAATCTCCAGCATCATTTCTTCCTCATCCTTAGGAGCCGGTTTATCTTCAGGGTGCGAACAAGGATGCACGATGCCATTCATATCGAGGTAGAGGTTGTCGAACTCTTCGCCATTCGGATTGGGACGGGTGGTGTCGACAGGTATCACGGAGCCATCTTCCATTACAATCGGTTTATCCTCAATAACCGGCGAAATGATCTTAGGGTATTTGGTGGATAACCACCGGAAGGCGGCTGGAATACCCATCGTGGCGGTTGCAAGATGTCTGACTGGCGCAGTAGACTGCAGATATTAGGATGACACTGATGTACCTGAAGTTTCTCTACCTGAGGATGATGCGATAGCGATACGCCTGCGTTACGAGAAAGGCGCTATGGATTGGAGACAAGCGCACAGAACAGAAAGTGTAGCACTGTACTATAGAGAACGAAGAAACAGGTCACGACAGTACTTCAGGGAAATAGAACGAAAGCAGCTGATTGCGAACTACTCGTAGATCGTAGGCTGATGGCTGTGGGGGGAGGAGAAAATGTCGACGCGACGACAGTAGTGCGTTCCGAAACCTTTATCCTATCTTTTGTGCAGCTTTCAATGCACTGATAGGTGACTTCGGGATCCGGATGTATGCTAGGGAAGAAGCGGCGCAACTTTTGCGCGAGACAAAGGGCTTCCTTCGATATTCGCCCGGTGCCTGAATAAAGGATGTAGGCGAACAGGTTGCGCGACGAGGCTTTCGATTTCGACGCAGGCACTAAGTAACCTTAGAGAGGTTGCAGGATTGGCTTGCCAAGCACGGACAGGCCCACAAAGCCGAGCCACTTGGAAGAAAGTGAGACTGGAAGAGATTCATTGCTTACCTAATAGAATGCACTACTAAAGTTAGAATCGAAGCTAGACTGTTCTAAGCTAGCCCATGAGTATACTTATGCACTTATCCCATAAACTTCAGAGCTCCCGGCCAAGTCTACTAGCTGCAGCGTGCATACGTTCAGTCAAAAGAACACCATGTAGATTGCAAAGGCACTTAATCGAATGCTCCCTTAATCTGAAGCTATCTCACAACGATCTTAGCTGTATGTGATACGAAATCTGCAAGCGCCTGGCATTAGGATCCGTCTCTTGCCAATCGTCTATCAGAATTTCGCCAAAACCATCTACGGAAGCCAGCTGAACCGAACCAATCTGACGCTCGCTCTCATCGTCACTCGTTTTTCGTCCCGAGCCCCTTCGACTCTGCCTGACCGCGCAATGTGCTTCGCCGAGTGATTGAGCTATCTTCGCCAATGGACTTGTCACGCGAGAACGTAAACAATCTGTATGAACCATGTTTTCGAGCATAGCTGCTGCTGCACCCGCGAAGCAGTCTGTCGGTGATACTATAACCGTCCTCAGCGGTCGTCTGGGCTCTGCTACTCTGCTCGAAGACCGCCGTGCAGCTATCCTCGGTCTGCGCAGCTTCGCCAAGGACTATCCTGCTTCTGTTGCGTCGGGTGCTCTGAGGAGCTTGATTGGATGTTTGTCTGCGGATGGCGAAGATGTCGACACCGTGAGAGTGGTCCTCGAGACCCTGCTGATGCTCTTCAACCCCAATCAAGATAGCCCTGAAGCGTCAGAAGAGATTGCCTTATGGCTCGCAGATGAGTTTACGCAGCGGCAGGAGAACATCACGTTGCTTTTGGACTTCTTAGAGACCACTGACTTTTACTCTCGGCTTTATTCGTTGCAGTTACTAGTCGCGATACTCTCTGCACGGACAGAAAGGACGGAAGAGTGTGTTTCCTCAGCACCACTAGGTATTCCCCGATTAGTTGCCGTCCTTGACGATCGACGAGATGCCGTACGAAACGAAGCTCTGACCTTGCTCACATACCTTACGCCTTCCTCTCTACTCATACAACAGTCGGTTGCGTATCAGAATGCGTTTGAGCGAACTTTCGCCATTGTGGAAGCCGAAGGAGGGCTTTCAGAGGGCGATAGGGTTGTCGAGGACTGCCTCATATTCTTAGCTAATCTTCTCCGCCTGAATCCTCCCAATCAATCGCTGTTTCGGGAAAGTGGGTGTGTTGTGGAACTGGCCAAGCTGCTGGAAAGTACGTATCAACCGAGAAAGGAGGAGGAAGAGGTTGCAGAATGGGCTCAGGAACAGCAGAACAGAAATATCTACGCATTGTTGGCTGTGATTCGGCTTTTCCTAGTTCCTGGGGCCGTGGGGACCTCCCAGAATCAAGCTGCCTTCTGGCAGCATGGCGTCCTTTATCATGCGTTACAAGTCGCATTCAACCACAGGGCTGAAATGCCTATCAGAGCAGAGGTTCGGGATTTCCCCCAAAATGCCCCAAGTTTCGCAGAAGTTGATTGTGCGTGTCGTAGGCTTTGACTACTTGTGCCGATACTATTAGAGGCAACGCAAGGCTCCAGGAGAACTTTGCTCAGCTTCAAGTTCCATCGGTATTAGAGACAACTCCATCCACGAATGGACAAGCGGCCAAGCTAAATGGTGCCCCATCTGTCTATGTGATAGACGGTCTATTAGATCTCGTCCTTTGTGTACCCTCGATCCAGGCCTTTGATCTGCGTGTAGCCGCATGCCAATGCATTAAGGCGTACTTCTTTAGCCACCCTGAAGTACGGATGCATTTCTTACGACGCGCTATAGAAGGCCACGCATCCGGTGTTGACGAAACGGCGAATGTGCTGACTACGTTACTCCGGCCTACTAATTCTCCTGCCGCCAATGATCAGTACCGCCACTGGTTTGCTGCTACGATCGTCTTTCATCTCGTCTTCGAAAACCCCGAAGGAAAGGCACTGGCTATGTCTGTAACCGAAGGAGATGCGGAAAGTGGCGAAGAGGTTGTGACCAGCATTCAAACAATTACCGCTCATCTCGTTACAGCCCTCAGCAGAGGTGAAGACGATCGGGTCTCTGTGGGATACCTAATGTTACTAATTGGGTGGCTATTCGAGGACCCCGATGGCGTTAATGATTTCCTAGGAGAAGGCAGCAACGTTCACGCGTTAGCACAAGAAATTGTACGCCATCCTCCAAGCAGCATCCTCGTGCAGGGGCTATGTGCCATGATATTAGGCGTCATCTACGAGTTCTCTACCAAGGATTCACCTATCCCGCGTTCCACTCTCCATTCAGCGATATTATCTCGAGTGGGGCGAGAGAAGTACATAGATGCTTTCAACAAACTTCGAAGCCATGCTCTCATGAGAGATTTCGAAGTTACGCCGCAGAAGGCGGATGGCTCTGGAAATCTACCGGATGTTTATTTTGACGCAACCTTTGTGGACTTCTTCAAAGACAATTACAGCCGCTTAGCAAGAGCTATAGATCGAGAGCCTGGCCTCGAGATCTCTGTAGTGACGAATGGCGTCCAAAAAGGTATCTCTCGCGAGCTAGTTGATTCGTTGCGCTCTCAACTCGAAGAAAAGGAGCAGGCTCTGCAAGCCACCCTTACTGAAGTTGCGTCTCTCAATGGGAAACTCGGCCAGGAGCAGGCGGATCATCGACGTTCGAAGGAGGCATCGATCGCCGAACTTGCTCGTATCAAAAGCATAAATGAAGCAATACAGAACCATCATCAGGATGAGCTTAAGTGAGATCACGCGCCTACAAAATTTCGGCATAGCACTGACAGTTGCAGGAAATTGGAAACGCAATATCAAACCAAAATTGATGCACACCAAAAGCAACTTGAAGCTGCTCAAAATTCGGCTGCAGCCGCTCTAGAGTCAGTCCGCAATGAGCATAATGCCAAGGAAGCCGAGTTGCAGAGGCAGGTAGATTACGTCCGCAAGACGGCTGAAGCTGAGGCGGCTCGTGTCCAGCGGAGAGCCGAGGCTGAAATGGCTGATCTTCGTGCCACTATCAGCCGTCTTGAAGTTGATCTCATGAAGGTTTGTGCATCAATCTATCTAAGAAAAGGGCGCAGGAGAGATTGTTAACCTGTTTATAGGCCAACAAGGCCAAGAACCAAGAAATAGAGGCTACTCGCCGGGAACTCAACTCCAAGCTGTCAGCTGAGGAGTCTAAGTCCAAGTCCGCAGAGAAACGCGCCGTCGACTTAGAGAAGCAATTATCAACAAAACAAGAGGAACTCGCAGAGGTGCGTTAGATGTCTTTTTCAAGACTGTTTAGGTCCTAACAAATTGTTAGGTTCAAACTCGCTTAAAGGAGAAGGAGGAGCAACAATCATCCACGCAAACAGAATTGGACGACCTGCTCATGGTTTTTGGCGACCTGGAAGAGAAGGTCGAAAAATACAAGGTATGGCTCAACTCTGCCCAGGCTATGGTTATCGCACACTAATCATACTGCATCCAGAAACGTCTCAAAGGCTTGGGAGAGACGGTATCAGATGGTGAAGATGACAATGGGGACGACGACGACGACGACGACGATGATGATGATGACGAGGAGGACACAGAAGAAGAATAGGTTGGTAACGAACAGGCTCTGAGCTTACTCGTATGCGTCTTGCAGCTTATATGAGACGATTCACATCGGAATATGGGGTCAATCAAGGTGACTGGAACTAAACAATCAACGTCGATTATTAGCCGAGTAGGTCGTACCTGACCTCGAGGGGGAACCTTAATTATGCATATATCCCATAAGTTCTGTAAATATTATGATCTTACCCGATATTCCACCCCTCCACAATCCCACTTCTCGACAAATTCCTCCGATGTCCATGATATTAGTTAGAATCACGGAATTGCAGTCAATTCTCAGCAAAGTCGGTCTAGTTGATTTTATGTCAATATTAGCAGCGCTGCTGAAGAATTCCCGTCAAGTGATAATTCCTTGCATCTCACTGATTTAGCCTTTACATGCCACTCAATCCTCAGCTATAACATTTGTCTTGGCGGAGGACATCCAATACATTTCGGGCCTTTACTTTCCCCTCTCAGTCAGTTCATTGGTGGTCTCGATCATCAGTTGGACCCAAGATGGCTACCTCAAGCAAATCAGACAGGCCAGTCAATGATAACCCGCCCAGCGACTCTGAGTCAGACGACTCTAAGGATGAGGAGGGCTGGAACGACGTCGAGGAGGACGAGGACGACACCCCGGAGGTTATCTCGTTGCTCGACGATCGTGTCTTTCCCGATGTCATTTCCATGTTGTCGCATTGCAAGGACAGGCATAACTTCGATTTCCTCGGCGTGCGACAGAGACTGCAGCTTGACTTCCACGGCTGCGTGAAGCTTGTCAACTTTAGTATGTGTACCTCACTCACCTTGTTTGCTATCATACCAGGATGTCCTCTCATCGTCCCATCATATCGCTCTCAGCTACTTATTTGAGCCGGAGGAGGCATAGAGGCAAATTTAATTATTTTCTATTTCTATTTCGTTATTATTATTCTACATAGTTACAGACACAGCGCTAACGCCACAGGCAGTCCGTCAACGAGTGCACGAAGGTCTTCCAGTGAGCGAGGACATATCGCTCGCCGATATCGACGACGATGCATATCTGAAGCCCGTTCTGGACGACGATGCCCTGATCATCGGTCTGTATGATCTGCCAGAGCTATCTCCCCCAGGCGCCACTGTATCAGCTCAGAGCGCCGACAACGCAGTGCTCGTTAACGACCTCCTGAAGCGCAACACAGAGCTCCAGGAACAGCTCGCTAGCGTCATGCTCCAGTATGAGAATTACCGTGCCGCCGTGTCCAAGACGCTAGATGCGCGCTGGGGCGAGTCTGGGGCCGACGACGGCGCAAAGAAGGCTGACGAGGCTGCCGGTAAGGGGAAGGGTAAGGATGGCGCAGATGAGAAGGAGGACGACTCGAAGTACTACTGGGAGTCGTATGCTGGTGTTGGTGAGTGTATACCAGCTTCTTATATTCCTCCCATTCCTAATATCGTTGTCGCGATTGTGTTGTTTTTGCGTACTACTTCACGCTAACGACCAAAATAAGATATACACGAGACGATGCTCAAGGACACGGTGCGCACCGACGCCTACCGCGATTTCATCTACAATAACAAGCACCTATTTGTGGGCAAGACAGTCCTCGACATAGGATGTGGCACAGGTAAGCACGAATGATTTATTTCATTTACTGTACATACTATTTGCCACCGCCTGCTGACTTCTACCAGGTATTCTCAGTATGTTCTGTGCCCGCGCAGGAGCAGCTCGAGTACTAGCTGTAGATGCCAGCGACATCATAGTCAAAGCCCGCGAAAACATTTACCGGGCAGGTCTCTCCGACACTATCACTACGCTTCATGGTAAGATGGAAGAAGTCACCCTGCCCGTAGATCAGGTCGACATCATCGTGAGCGAGTGGATGGGCTATTGTCTGCTATTCGAAGCCATGCTTCCCTCGGTTCTCTACGCGCGTGATAAATACCTGGCGCCCGGCGGCCTCATGGTTCCCTCGCACACCAACATGTGGGTAGCACCTGTATCAGATCCTGTCTGGGTATCCGAGAACGGCGAGACCTTCTGGGCGGACGTTTACGGCTTTGACATGAGCGCCATGGCGAAAGGTATCTACGACGAAGTGCGCGTGTTGCATTGGCCCGGGGATAAAGTCTGCGGCGTGCCAAGTGCCTTTAAGATGCTCGATCTGTACACGACCACCGCTGCAGATCTCTCCTTTACAGCTCCATATTCCTCGATGATTACACAGGATGTCGACACCGTTGACGGGTTTCTGATCTGGTTCGATACGTTCTTCTCGCCTACAGCCCCATCTTCACCTTCTCAACAAAAACCAGATGGGCAAGACACGGAGACAAACAAGCACAGCGTCCCCGATGACGCCGTAGCCGCAGAATGGATCCTAGACAGCAAGGGCAAGCGAGACCAAGACCGCGTCGCCTTCACCACGGGGCCCTTCGGCGCCGAGACGCACTGGAAACAAGGACTGCTTCTTTGCGATCCGCACCTAGGCGAGAAGAAGGACGGGAACAGCGCGGAGACGAAGCAACAACAGAAGAAGAAAAAGGACGACGAGGTGCGCGGCGAGATCACGTTCGCGGTGGCTGAGGACAATGCCCGGGCGCTCGTCATCAAGGCGACGTGGGACGATGGACGGACACAACAGAGCTGGGCGCTGCGGTAGATTCTAGACACATGCCTACCTTGGTACATGCGTTATTACTTAGTGTCTATTTTACCTTGCAGGTCAGATTGACGAGGTCGCCGATGAGCTACGCCTGAGCTTTACATGTATGCATGCTATTTCCTGCGCTCGGGTAGCCGAGCAGGTGAATCAGGGGTCTATGTAGATATGAAGGACAGCAAAGATAGCCCCGAGACTACGGGACCTTAGGTTTAGGGGAGGGCCAGGAAGTAATTAGATACCTGTAATTATCTAATGATGAGTGGTCGGCTCGAAGCTTTCTTTTACTTTTATCCCGCCAACGTCTCCAATACTAATACTTAAGATTTCACGAGGACGAGATTACATACAACCATTGTGAATGGCGTAGATAAATCCACGAGGGCTCAGTCAGGTGCCCATAAGGCAATGCTTCCTTACTTATGATATTTGAAAAACTCCAATCATTTGGATACACATACAGCGTCTTTTTGCCCTTTCCACTCTCTTCCCCGCACCTCCTTGCTTCGGTGAAGATTACTCGCTTTCAAAATGAACAAGACGGCAAGGGAAAAATCATCCTCCGAAAATAAGGAGCGGAAATCCTAAATAGACTGACCAGAACTGACATTCTTTTCGCCCTCAAGTGCTATATAATATTCTATTTGTGGCCGCAAATCTATGTGCATAGCCCATCGCGGATCATATTTATATACACTTCCTAGGCCCACGCCTTGCTATCCAGTCACATAACACACACTTTCCCTCAGGACACTTAGACAAATTTACCGAAGGTCGTGGATTCTCCGTGGATGTATCATCCAACTCTATAGTTTACTATATGCGTGCAATCGTAATGCGAGCCGCCAATAGCCATGAGCAGCTTGCTCTCTACAATATTTATAAAGCCATTGCAAGGAAAAAATTAAGAGCCCTGGCTTCTTCCCGAATTTAAAGGTGAGTTACACCCACTTGTTCTAATGTGATGCTCTCGACCTAATAGCCCCTTCCTCAAGTGCTCTCTTTTAAACGCCTTTGGTGCAAAATACACAAACCAGAATGCTTCAGAGTGTTGAAAAAGTCGTGGTCTAATTCATAATGCGGCGTGATTACCGCTGGAAACTGGGGTTTTGTGCTGGTTGAGATGCACCCGCCCCACCTAGTCTACTTCTCGGGTCGCTTGGGTTTCGTCCGAGGTTCGATGAAGCCCCTGAATATGGTGAGCTTTGGAGTTGCACACCTGAGGAGTTTGTGGCGAAGGGATTTGGCCCGCCCATTTGTGCTTCCTCATCGTATGGTGTCATATGCTGGGTCACCTGGAAGCTTGGGGTTCTATCCGAAGATGGCTCAACAGGGACGGATTCGCCAGCCCTGCGAAAGCCGCCACGCTGGCTGGGTGTCTTACGCGGGCCGGATACCGAAGAGTCGACATCGCTAGACCGTATTCGGCCAATATGCTGACTATGAGCATCGCTTAAAGTCTCATCATCACGGTTGTAGCCCCACTCCTCTTGAGCAGCAGCCATGGGGTCGACAGTATTAAGTCCTTGGGCTGCTGTTGCTTCGCTACCTGCATTCGAAGAGTTGACAGGCACAAGGCGAGCGGCATCCTTATCTCGCGCAGCCTTGTCGCGAGCTGCGGCTGCTTCCCTATCCGAAACGCTTACAGAGTACGAAGGATTCGTAGGACCGCCTAGAGCTTCGCCGCCTCCTCCAGGAGCATTAATAGGTACCTTCTTCATGGCGAGTGCGAGAGCGCAGATGAATTTGGATCTCCTGGTAGCTCGTATGACGTCATTGTGCCAGTTGGATTTGTGCTTGATGGCGATCTTGAGAGTGAGCTTGTCTAGGTCATTGACACTACCCACTGCGATGCTGATATCTGGCTGGAAATCTCTAGAATTCTCAGGAGACCGAACGAACTTCTCCATCTCTACCCGCAGTAGTTCAATATCCTCAAAGCTCGTATCATACGAGACATTGACATCAATAACCTCTTTCATTGCCTTACTTCGCGAAACATTCTCGATCCAGAGGTTATTGAGTACAATATTAGGAACCTGCACTACTTGCATCTTATCGATTCTTGTAAAGACGGTGTAAAGTAGAGAGATCTTCTCGACAAGGAGTGCTTCTTTCTCCGAACCGGTAATGTCGACACGATCACCGACGTCGTAAGGGTGCTTGACGAAGAGAAAGATGCAAGAACCGAGGATTTCTTGAGATGTAACGGAAAAGATAAATGACAGTGAGAGCAGTGCAGTTCCCGCGGTAGAGAGGGTTGTGATGAACGAACTCTGGAAGAAAGCCACTAAATATTCTGCGTTAGCCACAACTCAAATAAACATCGACGCACGAGACTCACGGAAAACAAAGATGACAAGTAGCAGCACGATGAAGAGCAGGATCTTATCGAATGCACCCAATGCTTGACCAATGTCTTGCATGCTGTGGGTGATGGCCTTTCTCTCTTTGCCGACTGCGATCACTTTTCTAATCATCTCATCCAAACTGATGTCACCGTTGCCGTCAGCATCCATAGCTTGGAAACATTCCTCTGCCTCGTCCTGGTGATTAGGTCCAAGTACTTCGGCTATGTCTTCCGCGTAGAGAGATTCTTTCCCCTCTACGACGAAAGACATCCAGATACGTTTAGCCAGAGCCTCGGAGGTTTTAGCTTTTTCCAGGGCTTCGACAACGATGGAATGCGCCGAATTGGGGTTAAAAACTTGCTTGCCCGTAATCTCAGAAGCAATATTACCAAAAGCAGAAGTAACTTTGTTCCCGATTCGGCCAACGTTACCAATTATTTTCACTGGCACGACGGCTCCTCCCCTGCTTTTCCTCCATTTCTTCTTATTACCTCCTGTAAGGAGCATCTCGATGCTATCGTTGATGATCTCGTCCTCCTCAAGAAATTCGTCGCAGTACATCGGAAACAATTTCCGAGAAGCATCATACAGCATGCCGAGGAGATGGACATCCCGCTTCGAGTCCTGAATGCGATTCGCAAAGGAACGTTGGTGGTAGGAAACACTGATCAGCTGGATGAATGCTTTCTCGCCGAGAAAAATGGCTGATGACACGAAAGCGGCTCCCAGAATGGTCGAAATGGTATTGACCCACGAAACATGCTCATGGCCACGGCGAAGAACGTTGATGAAGACCAACCAATCAGCAAGAGCCCAGAAGAAGAGTGACAACGGGATCTGAAGGTTACGTAGAAGGGCGGCATATTTGCGGGTTCCGGGACTGATGACGCCAGTAAAGAACATGAACGCAGGTGCAGACAACCAAGCAACGAGCTTCCCCACCCAAAGTGCGAGCCAGCCGACCTCAATCCAGATGAAGAAAAAGAACAGAGAGGGTCCTGGCTCGCCTCCAGTACCGGAGCCGACAGGAATATCGTTGCGCTTATTGAGAGCGGCGAGAATAATTATAGGGACAGCGAGCAGAGCACCCACAGGAACGATGTAGAACAGATAGCGTATGGGCCCAGAGGCATGAATGATTCGATTGTAGAGCCTACCCATGGCGTTGAGCGAGAGCTCGTTATTCGCGAGCTCATCTTCAGACGGCGTTCCTTCATCCTTCTTAGCATGTCTCCGGCCGCGGTGGAAGAAGTGATGCTTCTCGCTAGCTCCGTTGTCACCCGAATCATCAGCTTGTTGGAAACCCGAGCCTAGTCCCTGGCTAGCCTTCCGCGCGCCCGTACTTGCGTTGCTTCGAATCTGAGTCAAGGGAATATCGCCTTCACCCACGTTTGAATGCGAGTTCCCCAGAGGTACGAAGCCCCTAGATGACCTCGTCGGAGACCTGACAGACATGATGACGTCGACGGTCGCGAGACCAAGCCGATATGGCACTCAATCAATGCGTATTCGTGTATATAAATCCGTGCTGTCCACTCGTGTAGTTTGGCACTAAGTCAACGGATCGAAAGAAAAGCCACCTCTCCAAGACAGCGCCAGGCGATCAATTGGAAGTTGGGCCAAGTTTGTACGTCGTACGTGG
Organism: Xylaria sp. FL0933; assembly: GCA_022578765.1. Taxonomy (NCBI): domain Eukaryota; kingdom Fungi; phylum Ascomycota; class Sordariomycetes; order Xylariales; family Xylariaceae; genus Xylaria; species Xylaria sp. FL0933. The sequence goes on along the minus strand of MU389734.1, from coordinate 153,024 downwards.
GCTCGTCTCGTGGACGAGTAACGTGATGCGATGGCCGTTGCCAGATAAAACTTGAATTGCGTGCTAAGTAAGTAGCCGGATATCCGCCCAGATAAACGAGAGACTGGGCGACAATGGTGATGACCAGAACAGAGGTGAAGAGGGGAAAAAAAAGTTAGGTGAAAGTGGCTGGGAGAGCCTACAATTACATGGCGGATCGAGGACAAAGACAGAAAAAGAGTCCAACAACTACAGACAGTAGGAGCGGGATGTGGCACTTAGCGAGGGACGTGATTGCCGCCGTTAGTATCGTTCGAGAACCCCGTATTCCTTACAGAGTTTGTACAACTACCTACGCCAGATCGTAGCACAGGCACTGCACAGGCGCTCCATCGTGTACCCACGACTCATGGAGCGCTGGAGCACTTACGAGATAGTGGAGATTCCGATAGCCCATGAGGATCCACTCAAGACAAATTTGGTCTACGTACTACGTATACCTGCAGCCAGGTAAAGGTGTAAAACAGCCTTCCGATCTCCCCATCCCCAGTGGCCATCAAACACCTTGCCGGATACGCTAAAGGTACAGATGTCTTCTGCATCGATATGACACTGGGTGTGCAGCATCAATCTGATAGTAAAATACAAGTAAGCGAGTGCATACAGACGGAGGGGTTTGAATTACTGATTATTTAGGGTTAACGTCCAACATACGCGTTGGTAATTCTTTGTGCATTCAAAACAATGTGGATGACGGTGCTTGCGTTTGAGATTCCTTCCATTGAACCAATTAAAGTACGTGCCTGAGTAAATGTTTCAAGTCAGGGGACCCACTCCCTTCCCGCCGAGGCAAGGGTTCTTATTAGGGGCTGAAAGAAACCTTGGCAGTGCAGGCAGGGACCAAGGTCAACCGGGGGTCCACCCACCAAAGGAATTTTTTTGCACAGCCCTCGAGCCCTGGTATTGGTTACCTGCTGGCAAGCCCATTCCCCAGTAATCGGGTCCGCCGTGTCGTACTGAAGCCATGGGGCTCGGCGGGTAAGGTACCCGTGCACTCGGCATGCGCCATCACCCATTAGAGGACTACCCCTTTTCTTCCAGCCGGACGGTGCGCTGCCAGAAGGTGCTTATACGGTCATATATCGTGGATGCAAAGCATACCCAAGGCGCGTGCACTGATGCCACGACAGCGCTCAAAATAGTGTATCTATCCACCAGATCCTCCTCCAGATCTGGGGCGTAGATAGATCTGCAATGATTTTACAGTACGTGATGTGTATCTCACTAAACAAAGATTTCGCATTCATCGATCTACACGTCTGATGGAGTCTATCCTGGCGTCAACAGGTGGAGCGATAACGTGTACAGTATTAGTATACTGAATATGCACAGACAGCAACCCGGAATATTGTAACAGGCCTCGCAGGCTAATCAAGCTGTACGAGCTGGACCTTACAGCCCGTGCCGGAAACCCGGCTCACAATAGTCCTACGCAATAAATGCCTGAGTGCCAACCTATCAACCAACATACCAACAGAATACTAACAATAGCGCTGTCCGCCAAGTAATGGACATCACGAGTGCCTTTCTTCGCAACGTGCCTCACAGCCTAGAGCCGGGCGAGGTTGGAGGTCGAGCGGAATAGAGCGGAACTAAATCTGCCAATCCAAAGGGAAAATGGCGGAACTCGCTATCAAGCAGATCTGACCCGATCGCAGCCAAGGCGCTGAAAGAAATAATTGCCAAGCTCATCACCTATCAGTGGGAACTCTGACGATTATTTCTTTCGTCGCTTGGCAGCGTTGTCCCACAAACCCATAGTACTGTGTTTCGTCATCGTACACATGCATATCCTTTTAGTGTGGTCCATTCTTTGTATGGTAACCACTGATGTTCAAGCCCCATCCAGGTGTTCGCTAATTTTTCCTCAACAGAGGATTGATTAACCTTATCCCCAGTAACTATTGCGAGTTCGGGCGTTTCGCTGCTACTAGTCTACACATTATTCAGCTTACAGTACAACCGTACGGTTGTTATCATCGTGGAGTTAATATACTGGCCGTTCGCGATCGCATTAGCCCTAATGTCCTAGCGACATATCTTTCAACTCTTAAGGGCGTGCGGATAGAGTTCGAAACAATCAATATAGGCCACGACAGAATTGTCCCGAGATAAAGGACCCCCAATCAAGTCGAACCAGATATGGAGCCTTGTCAATTCACTCAATTGGCAGGTTTAGTGCATGTACTGGGGTTTTCTCCGTCACCTACTAAATCTGGGTTCTACAGCCTCGGTAGAAACCCCAAATAAAACAACGCCCTTCCAACTTCATTCCACGTCAGTGTCTCACCTATATTTAGGTAACAGGATCTAATAAAGACTTATAACGGCCTCGGGGAGCTCACAAAGGGCAGGTAATTCTATCTGGGCAAAGCGATAACATCTATTCAGCTTACTTATCCAAGATTAGCGCAATCATATGTGTACCTAGCGGTCGCTACTCTCGAGATCGTGGTCACAACCTTCATTTCTTACTCCCTACCAGCAGGTAACACGCATACTCAACTAACTATCCCCGCAATAATGGGGTCTGCCTACCGGGACTTACTTGCGCGACGGCTGTATTCTAGAAGCAGCATGACTCGGTGTGCTGCATCCTTAATACTACTAGTGAGTCGACGGGGTGGGTCGCGATATGCTACGTCTAACCAATTGATATCATCGCCAACCCAGACTGGGCAATGACAATTACACTCTATGATGCGTAACCAGCTCAATCGCTTGTTGCTTAGCAGCCGCGTCGGGGACAGTTGATAACAGAATCAGTCCGCTCGAGAGAATCATCATCCTAATGGAGTTCATGTATAATGATGCAAGGATAGGAGATGGATTCATATGTTGAGGTTGCTCTGGTGTCAAGTATGCCGATGATTGCTTTCACAGTGGACAAGTCACAGTAGAAGAGTGAATCGTGAGTAAGTAACATTCGCGATACTAATCGTCTGCCGCTACCTACAATGCAGGAGCTGCATCTGCATGCTTGCGCATTTCAGCCGTGTGGAGCGGACATAGGCGGGGTTTAGGCACTACGTCATATTTTGAAGGGTAAGAGAAGTCCTCTAAGGGATGGGCAAACGGCAGATGGAACGGTATTAGTTATTAATGATATCGATCTACAGAAGATATGCTGTCGCTTTTGCTAATTGTATCGTAGGGAACATAGTATTAGTTGGACACGGAGTGAACGACTTGTTCTACGAGTTGCTTCATTTCTTTGATTGCACTTTGATCTTGTTAGTTGTCTAGTTAAGTCAAGCAATGGAAACGGGTAAACTCACGTTTGTCGGTACTCGGGATCTTCGTGGTAAGCTATTGAGAGGATTACATGATACTTCATCGCGTAGATAGCATTACGGGTATCAAAGTCCTCTACCGGTTCTGATATAGGCATATGCTTCAGATACTCTTCTATGTATGCATTCCCAAGGCGATATCGTGGGTTCCGACAGACGGCAAGCTCGGCTGGTCAAATATCATAAGTTGAGAATAGCTAATCGATGATACGCTGACTGTTTAAGGTCTCAAGGGGCACGTCTTACCTTCGTGATGGCCCCAACAAGCACACGAGTCAAACATACAAACAGTGTCTGAGTCTGCCTTAGGCTTGATGTTGCCGGGCCATAGGTTTGAGTGGACTAGGCATGGAGTTATGGACCGACCCTCTGATTCCAGGGGCCTCAGATATCTAGGGATCACAACATCGAAGAAAGTCGCCTGTAGCTTGGAGTACTCTTCATCTAACCCATGAAGCGTTTCTTCTTGATGTAGTAATGATTTCATCTGATGAGTCCAGACAACCTCCCAGGACGGATCCCAGATGTTGTCGATAAGAACGTTCGCTACGTGCGTGGGACAGTGAAAGCCGAACGCCCCTTGGGTCAATTGGCTCCGCTTGTGCAAAGCTGCGGCTGCTTCAGCCCATTGAGCGGCACTGGGGACGTCATCGACCATGTCGACAAAGTCACATATATAAAAGTGCAGGTCAGGATGGGTCATGTATGTTCCGAAGCTGACCGGGCGCGGGACGTATTCAGGAATGAACTCGTAGAGGGCATTCTCAGCCTCGAAAGATCCCTTCATCATGCCATAACCGATGTCCCCCGGAGCGCTCTAAACCGATGTCAGTCAACGTCGTCTCGATCCCAGTACTCAAGGCCGGAGTTCGACCTTCTTGAAGAAAGCACCCGAGCTATTCTCCCCATTTTTGGCCTCGATCTTCACTGTCTGCACCCAGAGACTCTCACCGGATGGAGCCACGAAGTGGGTTTTACTGCTAGTTGGTAATGCTGATCTTTGTCAGTAACTCTCTCAGATCCCAGGCCTCGCGAAGGCTGTCTACGTTACCTGCGACTATATTGGCATCTAGTGTGGTGTCGTCTCCTAGATCATCGGGCGGTAACAAGGTGGACGTCGCCATTTTGGAGGTGTATGAGTTTAGGAAACAGCATAGTTCTGAATTCCAAAAGCCAAATTGTAGAATTGCAGGGTCTTTCCAAAGAACTCTATCTCTAGATAGACTACTTCCTATGCAGGTAACAAGTAACAGTCACATTATCCTGCTAGTGTGCTCCCTTGCTTCTGATGACCACATGATAAGTGCGACAATGCGGGGTTCTTCATTCAGGGCCTCTGCCCCCCGGGTCGCTGTGCCCAATCAGTATTGTCTTCACGTTGCATTGCCATAATCATGACAGGCGGGAACCGGGCGGGCTGCATGCAGGCTGTCATGTTTCCCAAAAACTATTGAAAGACTAAGGTATGCGGTCATAGTGGCCATAGTGTTGCTTTAGCGAGCTGGGGTTCCTTTGAACACCGCAGGTGATCAATGCAGTGATCAATTAGCGAAAGGGGTAGCGCTGTATCACGTGATGACGCATCAACGTGGAGACTTCCCGTGTCTCTCACGGTCGCGTCTTTCTTTAATAGGCAGCTGTACCTGACTATTATGCAACCGCCATGAGACGTTCTTCGCGACAAGCACAGCAACAAAGCCGTGAGGCGTCGAATACTTCATCATTCGCATCTCTAGACACAAATGGGACCAAGGTATCCACGTTGTCAGACAATTTGAACTCCAGAAAGAGAACAGTACCAAAACCTCAGACGCGTAAAAACGCGTCGCACAGCGAAGACGATAACTATCAATCATCAGATCAGGAGCTGCCGAAGAAGAAACGCAAAATAAATCCGAGTGGTAAAAATGCACAGAAAGGTGCGAACCTGCACATCTTCCAGCAACTATTCAATACCGATAGAGTAGCGCCTAGTATACCACCATGCCAATTGCCCAAGCGAGCCCATAACGTCCATTACCACCGCCCACTGCTGCTTGATAGTCGCAAAGAGCGCGCCAAGCTTCTTGAGTGGTTTGACAGTGTAAGCTCGCATCGGTCAATGCCATGGCGAAAGTCTTGGATTGACCCACGGGTGTATGCGGATGACCCTGCACTCCTTCGCCAAAAGTTAGAGCAGCGCGCCTATGAAGTCTGGATTAGTGAAATCATGCTGCAACAGACACGCGTCGCAGTTGTCATAGACTACTGGAATCGATGGATGGAGAAGTGGCCTACAATTCACGAACTGGCGGCCGCTAGTAGCGACGATGTCCTAGCCGCGTGGCGTGGGTTGGGCTACTACAGCCGTGCCACCCGAATACATGACGCTGCGAAGCTAGTATGCGAAGACCAAGCAATGAAAGGCCTCTTGCCTTCTTCTGTAGACACGCTCGTCGCGAAGGTTCCTGGTGTCGGACGATACACTGCTGGTGCTATCTCAGCCATTGTGTTCGGCAAAGCATCTCCCATGGTCGATGGCAATGTGCTCCGCGTTCTAAGTCGCCAATTGGGACTGCTTGGCGATGTCAAATCAGATAAGTCTGTGATCGATGTCCTCTGGGCAGCGGCCGACAGTCTAGCCAGAGCCGTTGCAGGTGACTCTTGCGACGAAGAGATATCATCTGATGGGGAAGAACAGGTCAGCGATAGACCAGGACGGTGGGGTCAAGCGCTGATGGAACTGGGCAGCACAATCTGCACCCCCAAACCGGACTGTGAGGCTTGCCCTATCAGTGAAACCTGTCGGGCATATGGCGAGGGGCTTCAGCTTGCCTCCGCAAGAGGACTGGCCCCAAAGCACATTCGCACAGATCCAACTTCTCCTTTACCTGATATCGAGGATTCATGCAACTTTTGCAAGCCATTTGAGGAGGTCGCACAGAATAATGGCAATGGAGAGACAGAGATCGTACCGGTAGCGAAGAATACTAAGGCTAAACTACGGGCTCAAAGACAAGCTACTCTATCAGCATTCTTCACACAGTCCAGCGAATCGAAAGAACCAACCACTTCTGTACCCACAGAGCTTACTCGCGCGGGACTGGCTGCGATAGTCGACCATGCAAGGAATTTTCCTGTCAAAGTCATCAAAAAGGCTGTAAAGGAACAGGAAACGCTGGTGTGTGCTATACGCCGCAGCGATGGCCGATATCTTATTCATCGACGACCTCAAAAGGGCTTGCTAGCTGGTTTATGGGAGTTCCCAAGCTGGATCGTCCCCGAAGACTACGAAAACACGAAAACGGCTTATAAACGCGCTGCGGAACTCTACGCATCAGCAGTCTTTGATCCAACACTCAAATCGAAATCCTTGACACACCCAAAGCTGAAATTCATCGGTGAGCTTGGGAGTGTACCCTGGCTTTTCTCGCATCTTAAGTTGACAATGCACGTCTTCTTATTTAAACTCACATGCTTAGAGAGTGAGTTCAATACGTTACCAAACATCGACGATCGATGGAGCAACTCGGTTGAAGACGAGTCCATGGGCACAGGGATGCGGAAATGTTGGGAACTCGTACGAGAGGCGAACAGCGATTAGATATACCAATTCAACTTACAACAAACAAAATCAGCGGATATGAGATGAAACGTCAAGATAGAAATTAAGTGTATCTATTTACGCTGTAGAGCTACACCTCTGGCTCTCCTTCAACGACAGGCAACGGCTCGGTACTGGGTACTGGGATCGTGCTCCATCCTTCTTCGTCGAATATCAGAGTATCATTCTTCTCTTTCGCATAACGGTGGTACATGTGTACACCATGCTTAGTGCCAGGGGTGCTAGAAGAGGAGAACCACACTTCGCCATCCATGGTGTCCAGGCCTGCAGTGCCCTCAACTATAGTGGAGTTCCAATGATAGTTGGATGTGACGTTCTGCCTTGTTTCTAGAATTCCTGGTCCAGCTGTTGTCCCGGTAAGAAACGGCAATATGGAAATACCGTCCGTGAGTTTACTTCTGTCGACGAGGCAAAGTACCGAGCCAGGGTTGGTAGTTGCGCCTTCGGACTGGACTTTGTACGCACTGAACAGATTCATGGGATATCTGTAACTTGACACGATGTCCGCCACCGAGCTAGAATGGCTTCCAGAAGAGACCATCGCCAGAGACTGATTGAATGCAAAGTCTGTCATGTTCTGGATGTTAGAGTAAGATATATTTTGACTCCAAGAAACTAGGCGACTCTGTCCCCCGGTGGTGATTGTTGAAGATACTCTAAGATTTCGCGTGGCAGTCAAGGAGTAATAGAACGACGTGTTAGTTACAGTGCCATTGTCAGCAGTGTAAGTTCCGAGAGTCGGTTGAAAATCGAACCAGGGCGATGGCACATCTCTTTCGAAACCTTCCGACGTCGTCTGCTCACTTGCCTCGTCAACCCAAACAAAGACAGATCCGGACACCCACCAGTTCTCGCCAACAGGGCCAATACCGTCTTCAGTCGAACTATCATACCCGACGACACGGAGCGCAAAGCTATGAGGTTCTCCATCTGTTAACAGCCCGAGCCACGGCGTCACGTCGATCTCAAACGAAGGCAGCTCGTACGCGTCAATACCCACGATCGGCCTCCAAGCGCCGGGATCGACACCGCCTGTGAACAGTATGGGAAACGGCCACGACACACCCGCGAGCTGGTCGTCGATGAGCAGCTGCACCTCCCGGAACGGACTATAGCCATACAGCCATCCCTCATTTTCTAGGAACGTGTTAACGTACTCGGTGGGCACGTTCGTGAACCAGAATTCTTCCGCCGCGTTCCCGGATGCCATGATAGACACCACGGCGGTTTTAGCATTGCGCGGCAATGTCAGTTCAACGGTGCCGCTATCTGCCGGGAGAGAAAATAATGAGGTCGTGTTGCTTGATGACGACTGCGTCGATATAGCATAAATGTATTCCGCAGGATGCAAGCCATCATTACTTTCATACACATCGTCGAAATACAGAGCTTCAAGCGTGACGTTGAAGAGACCAGTGTAGCGATCACCATCGATAACATTGTTCAATTCAAAGATGATCTTGGGGGTCTCCTGGCTTCGTAGCAAGGTATCCCAAATAGTCATGTCCTTCTGGAACGACCAGTGGATTCCCGTCTGCGTCGGCATCGCCGTCGACGTCCGCCACACTTCCACGTCGCCGAGCCAGAGCGTTGCGAGCCGGTCATACTGTCGCCCCTTAGAGACCACGCTCAGGTTGAAGATAGTCGTGGTGTACACGCAGTCCGATGGTGGCGTGTAGTACCCGACATACGGCGCGCCGTAGCTGTTTGCGAAATCATGTGCGAAGACTTGTTGTCTGCATGCTGGCGTGTTGAGATCTGAGCGGGGAGGGGTGGCGGCTTGGATTACTTCGAGGAGGGACTCGACTTCTCCGATGAATAAGAGCAGTGAGCCTACATATAGCAGTTTCATCTTGCCAATGAGCACTATATATGAGCGCAGTAAAGTGAAGGCACATTGATCTACTGGTGAACTCCCTTGCTGCTATCATGACTTCTCGATCGTGTTCGAAGCTGTAGCTATCGAGTGTTGCCCCAAAGACGGAATGTGGTATTGTAGGTGGGGGTTGTACATCATTCACGAAGGCGGCGTTGCGCATTTGGTAACTGCAGCCAATGTCATTATGATACGATTATTCAATTGCTTGGTTATTTTAAATAGGAAAGTTGGTACTCGTTCTTGGGATCCTACGTAGCGTCATGTTACCCTTAATATTCTGGGATCTGTTTTCAATTGGAAGTGGTCCTCTCAATGGCGTCGGTAATCACTTTCACTCCATCCGTGGGGTCCTTCTCATCGAAGATTGAGAACTAATGCCACTGAGTCTTCTGTTACATTGGTAATAGCCACACTCTACTCTCATCACGGCTATTACAAGGCAATGTTCCTTGGTCATTGAAAGGGATCGCCAGATGTGTTACGAAACTCATGTGCTATAGAATATATCAGCCCTATCAATCAGAGGCACACGAGCTTATAAACTCAGCAACCTGCACACCCCAAGCCTCCTCCCTCTCAACACCCGTACCCAGACTAAGTTGAGGGCTGAGATGATTATGCCCCTCAAGCACCTGGATCTCAATATCCGCGCCCTCCCACACCTGCTTGAGCTCCTCAGCGGTATCGAACATAAGCTGCGGATCCAGCTCGCTGATCAACACCAGGATCTTCACCTTCGGCAGCCGCGAGGCCTCGCCCCGTTCATTCACCTCCTTCAACTTCCCAATCGTCGAGTTCTCAAATACCGTGTCATCCCCGAGATACGCCCGCAGCGTCTCATGGCGCGACTCGCCCCAGTGGAACGGGGCCCCGAGGAAAATGGCGCCGCGAAGCCGCACTTCACCGCCTGTCAGAAGCGCCTCTCTCGCAGCCTCGAATACCGGGTCAACGAGGTATGTGGCCACGTGCACGCCTCCCGCTGAATTGCCTAGGAAGAAGAGATCGATGCTCTCGTACCCGTCCCGGCCCGCGAGCGACGTCTTCAACCACTCCACCACGAACGATACATCTTCGCCGCCCGAGGGATACTTCGCGCCATGGGATAACAGCCGATAATCCGGTACGACAACAGTGACCCCGAACCGCGCCGTGAAAAACCGGCCGATGTTGCAGAAGATCAAACCCCCTGCGTACCCCTCGTTGACGCGCGCCCCGCTATAGAAGCCGCCGCCGTACAGAAAGACCAGCACTTTCTTTGGTTTTGATGAAGCCAGGGACTGATCTGGGAAGTACACGTCAAGGACGTGGCGCGGATCGGGACCGTAGCTGTGGGTTTCGCGGCGCGTCGAGCGGATCGAGGATTCCTGTGCCTTCAGAAGAGGTTCGTAGGCTGCGAAGGTCGGGGCTGCGATTTCTTCTATGCCGCGGCCTAATCCAGATAGTTTCTCCATTTTCTCGGAGTAGTGTCTTTCTATTCTTTTGGTCTTTGCTTCTGGTTGTATCCTAATTCCTTATAATACTCTCGTTGCAGTGAACCGCTTGCTTCGTCCTTGGAGGCTATTTTGCTACAAGACCAGAAGGGCCGCTTGTTATTAAATGTGTCATGTTTGATACAGTAAATACATCAGCACGAGTGTTCACCAGTGTGAAATATATGTAGATGTGAAGACGGTCGTCCGATGCGGGGATTCGGTTACGGTTTAGCCGGTGGTGTCCCCAGACCCTCGCATGAATGTTGGGGGCTCGGCACTTGTGTTATTCCTGATATAGAAGTCAAGATCGGGAAGTTAAGCACGTCATTCAATTACATGTGCTTTACGCTTTATTCAGCTCACATCAATTTGTTTCTGAGTTTGGACATAGGTAAGTGTCATCTATCGTCCAGTCAAGGATCCAATCTATCGTGAGACAAAAGAAGAGAAGAAGACAGTACTGCGAACGTAGTGGTCACTATGCATTCTGTTGGGCTGGGTGTACAGGCACATAATTTACAGCACATCCGAGCGATGCGGCACAACGTATATTTGGCGAAGACTTCAATCCTGAAGTTTGGGTATCTATTACACACAGACGAGACACCGTTGTGTGATTAAGCTGAGTCATGTTCTGGCTCTTTTCTGCGGGATATACCGACAGTAGCAACGACAAAAGCTCGTCTGAAAAGCAACATACAGAATCTTTTTATACACATCATTCGAATGATGCCAGGTTATAACCACCGGGAAATGCATGACTGTTCCAGTACATCGCCAACGTGAATTTGGGAGGCTTCTTCAAGGCGAATCTTCAATCAGGAACTCGCGTCGACTGAATGACCTCAAACCAAACAGGGGAGAAAAATGTATGACTCGTCAAGATGCTTATGGTGAGTTCTATAGGAAGTGGGGGAAACGCAAGAAGTATGGTGCAAGCAGCTCCTAATCATCTCGAATAGCCTTGGTCGACGGGCTCACTCGGAATCCTTCGACTCAAGAGTCAGAATCAGACTACGCTCGTACGCCATCTTACGCCAGAGCTTAAGGACGTCGACGCTAGGTTCGAAAGGAGGACTTCCACTCCAGACGGCGTGAGCGACTCTTCCTTCAATCGTGAGCGTGAAGGCATGGAGGGGTTTGAGGCGACCGTTCCAGTAAGTAATTGCCTGGACATGCAAATACTTGAGCTTTGGCATGTTACCAACGGCTTTCGCTACAGCGTTGTAGAAAGCATCCATCTTTTCCTGGTCCGCCGTGAATCGGTTCTGAATGGGTTGGATGTCTTCTTGCGGCATGAGGTGAATAGGTAGGTCGTAGAATGGCAGGTCGGCTTGGACGCGGGGGGTTGAGTGTGTGTCAGCATCAAAGAGCCATTCGCCGGTGGGGTCGAGAATGTGATAGTATAGCTCCATGTACTTTAGGTTTGGCCAGGATGGTGCAGGATTGGCTTCGCTGACTTGTGCGGGCCAGAAGAGCTCGGGTGTCCCCAGCATGCCGTGTACGTCCACGACCGTCATCTTCTGTGTGGCGTTTCGAAAGGCAATGGTCAACGAGTCTGAGTTGTGGTCGTCGCTCTCACAAGTTCTTTGACCCTGAAAAGTTTGGTCTGCCGGGGTAGAGTACGCGATGCTAAATCTCATGGAGCTCACGCTGCTTGACATCTGATCTAGTACCTTGGCCATTTCTACAGATGTATTAATTAAGGTCCACGGCTCAGTAGACAGAATCAGGTACAGGAATAATAGAATGAATATATACTTACGTTGGCGAAATTCTCGTCGGACGTGGTCAGGGTCGTGTTTGTACATATCCCAATATCGGAAATCGATGTCTCTTAATCCAGTGAACACGCGGAACAAGCGATCAAAGCTAGAGACTGCGAGATAACGCTCACAGTCATCGCGGATGGTGAATTTAGTGATGGCAGGGACCGAGGTGTCTGGTCTGTTGAGGAGTTCCAACGTGGCGCCGTACATTCGGTTCTAAAAGGCGAGGTTAGTGAGTCCGCACATTTGTGCATACGTTCTTACTCACGTGAAGAATATCTCCGGGAACGACACCATGCCAGTGTCGCACCCAGCGGTATCCCATGATACATCTTGCGTCTGCAGGTGAGAAAGCGGAGAGCTGGAGCTCCAGGTTCTTGCCGGTTGACGGCCACTGAGCAAGGTAGGTGAGCAAGATGTTGATAGACCGTGTGAAGGCCATGTTGTTGCTGGATCTCTCATCAGGCGATTCCAACCTCCTACACTAAGTTTAAAATTCAGTATTATGCGTTGTAATGAGTTCATCAGATAGAGCCCACTCACAGCAGCCGCAGAGTACATGGGCAGCACCACACTGAAGATGATGCGCCGGACCAAGGCAAAACGCCCGGGGCGTCTGCGGAGAATCCGCAGAGCAACCCCGACGTCGTCAGCATCGAGGCGAAGTTGCTGGAAAGTTCCGCTTTCCACGATGGTCTGCCAAACAGAGTTGACAGAGGCCATCTGCCCTACCGGACCCGAGGTCCCGGAGGACATCGCCAAACGGACGATGTCCTCCAGGATCTCGAGCGGTAATTCGCCAAGGCCGACCATGCCGAGGCCACTCGAGCGCCCTTCCATTCTCGTTTGATTTGGGAATTGCTGTGGTGTGCAGCAATTCCCGCCTCAAAGTAACTTTCTGGTGGCCGGGTTAGAGAGGAAGAGGAGCGTAAACAACTTGAAGAGATCGTGGGATAGGTGATCCGCATATTCTGCATATGGTGGGGGTAGTTGCCTCGAGGAACCCTATGCGAATGCGCAGTATATGCGAATACCAGCGCGGGCTTCATCTCGTGAGACTTGGGATATGCGAGTGGTGCAGATATGCGCTTACCATCATGTTTAATCTACCCATAGACCAAGCAGGTCTATGGGAGATCTCAACAACCATCGCCTTGACAACAAAGTATACACTAGTCAGAGACAAGAAGCGTCAGTATGAACAGACCATCACAACAGTCACGGATAACAGAGCTGGAAAATAAACAGAGGTATGATAAATAACAGACAAGATGAATATAAGCACGAGGAAGTGAAGATGGTACGACCAACCTACAATAAAGTCATAAACTTATAGCTATAAAGGCGAGTCTGCCCCAAGCAGAGGCAGAGACACCAAATAGCAGTGAGTCTGAAAAGTAGAGTAGAAAGTAAAGTTTTAAATTTCGTCAGGTGTTTTTGAACGCGGGGGGATAGCAACCTCCCACAACATGTGTGCGCACGGGCCAAGCAAACAACAACATCACACATGCACGTGCATAATGACAGTCCTCAAACTTGTACTTCTGTGGCATTGTATTCAGTTCTGAGGAAGTAGCGGTAGCCCCGGTTCTCCCCTATATTAGAAGTACCTACTACTCCTGCCCTTGCCAATGCTCAAGATCACAATAATAAGAATCATATCAAAGAAAATCAAATCAACGGTGATCATGAATGAACATCCGAACAGGGATGATGCAGAGTTTTTTTTTTTTTTTTCTTCAAGAGCGTGTGTATGAAAATGAGCACCGGTACTAGAGAATTCCAACTAGGGTGGTACATGTGTACAAGCCTCTCTAGGTCACGGGCCACCTACATAGATGTTCATTTATGCACTTTGCAAGTTTATATCAGCAGACAGAGAAGGAAGGAGCGGAGGGAGACCTTTGTTGCTAAGTTAATCTGAAGGCTTTAGGTAGGATAGTTGGATACATTGTATGTGTTCTAGGTTACCCTGTGTAGCTGAGCTCCTTCACGGATGTGTAAGCTCGGTGTATCTTTAGAGCAGGTATTCTTTGTCTTTATTTCGGTGGCCACACCTTTTGGAGTTGGGTCTTGTGAGTATATTTGCTATTACTGAAGTGAAGCCATGAGCATTGGCCCGTCCTGAGGCCTTCAAGCTTTGAATTCTCGCGGGAAGAGGTGTGGAATCGAGTTATCTCGTGAAGCATCGTCAATTTCATTGAAAAGATGTGCATGTACTGTGTGTGTTGACTGTGGTGATGTCCTTCTTGACCTGTAGACCCCTTTCTAAGATACACCCCCTTATATCCCCTCTGGTCAAGCCACTTTTGGCTGATTGAGTACATGATGAGGCTTAACACCCACATCACTTCGATATACATAAAATCTTTTAATGAACTATATATCTCGATGGCAGCCTGGAGATACCGTTCTAAGGTAAGTAGTCACGACCCATTGGCGATTAGCGTACCGGTATACAGGATTCCGACTACAACAGTTACTACTTAAGTATTAATGAATATTCCAATGTTGAAAAGCTAGCAACGTTATAAGAGGCGAGCTCAGCGTCTCCCAGCGAGAGATACGAGTTATTAGACTCCTGGGTGACGTTGTACTACTAAGGGGCCAGACCCTGGGAACTCTGCGATGTAGCAAGTCGATGGTCCATTGAATTGCACATTATTTACAGACTTATTACCTCTAGTTCGAGCCGAAAGATTCTCAGTAGCCGACAAGATTCATTACTTTAAATTCAGAAAATAAAGTAACCCGCCACAATTGATTTGATAAGATCCCCATTACGTTTGTAATATCGATCCCACACCTTTGCTTCCCACAGCCTCTATTTCAAATACCGAGCGATATTCGTGGAACTAATCCCTAGCCGATCGCCTAAATGCCGAACGTACCCTCGATCGGGTTGATCTCTCTACTGTTATACTTCCTTCTTCAGCTCTCGCGTTAGCTAGTCTCGTTCCTAGTTCAGCTACCTTGCTTGCTAATTCAACTCTAGCTTTTTCGACACCTTCCATCATTTCCTCCTTCTGGTCCACTTTGCCCATGATCTCCTTTACACCTTCCATCATACTCTGCATCTTCTCAAACTCGTCTTCCAGCGTTACCAGGAGCGCTCTTATGTCAGCTAGCGGCTTCGTCTCCATGACCTTGGAACCAGAGGTATCTATTTTTACTCGCCCCTGTATAGTTCTCTCTACAGAGAGTATTTTTTCCGACACGGCAGTGACCCTTTTCTCTATGTCATTCATCTCGTCGTCTGCCTCATCTGCTACGTGTCTCAATAGTGCGAGTTTATAAAAGCAGTGAAGGTCTGTTGAGGAGATGTGAAGCGGCACGTCCTCAAAATCCCCGTACCTGCTGGCCATCTTAGGGGATATGAAGTCGCTGAGTGAGAGGGATAGTTCGCACTCGGGAACGGCCTGGCCATTGCCGTCGATGAACTCCTGTTGGGTTGTCAGAGCCACCGTAATGTTTAATAGATGTGCAATATAGGATATCTTACCACGTTCTCTACCCGGGTGGTCCGATTCCACTGGTCGCCGTCCTTTTGAGCTTTCCAAACCGAGAATGTAGCGCGGCGCCCACCGTGGTATATATCGTTCATATCTAGCCCAACAACCGTTCGAATCTTGCCTCCTGTACCTTTGATATATCGCGTCGCCCTGTCTGCCAACCTTAACTGGCGCTGAGACCATGATATTTCGACCACCAAATCTGCCCTTAGGCAGTCATTATGAGTATAAGAAAGGACTGGTTCAAGACGGTCGTATAGATCCTCCTCTGAATGCACCGTTGTACCGAGAGTAGAGCCGATGCGTTTTGCATGTTTCATGGTCGACTCCTTCGAAGTACTAGCTGTGCACAGTAATCCCAATTGTATCTCACAAAGCCATCTCACAATCATATCGCTAAATTGCCCAGCCATAGTCGTATGGAATGCTGAAGACATGTGAATCACGAAGTGCTTGTCACCTTCATAGGGGCGACATGTGTAGTCAAAACTGGCACACCATGAGCAATGGTGTATAAGTTACGGGTTCCAAGGAAGGCTTACCGAAGTTTATCCCCCTTAAAGATTTCCAGCAACTTCAGGTTTTCTTCCTTTTGTAATTCTACTTCCTTTAACAGCTTATAGCCCGAGAGATGAAGTCTTCGATGGATCAAGTATTTCCCGTCTGGTCCATCATTCTCGACTTCGTAAGTTCCTTCCATGATTTGCTTTATTGTTTGTAGCACTCTTTTAGCATCGAGGGTATCTTGTGCTGTGTGGGCTTCAGGGGCCCAAGCCTTGCTTGCGCTGGATAATGAACTGTCGGTACTTATAGAAGACATTGAGGTACTCCTTTCGGAGGCGCCGCCTAAGCTCAATCTTGATTCTTCGTCGAACGCTAGGGGATCTAAGCCTGAGTTCCCCGGCCGAAGCTCAGGAAGGAGGTCTGGACTGTCATTGGAAGACACTCGAGTCAAATCGGATCGCTTTCGCGCCGTCTGAAGGTTTGTTGGCGAAGAGGGAGCTGAAGTCGAGGCTTTTCGCTTCAAGGACTTAGGGCCCAATGAAGGCTGAGCGGCGGGGGGCGGCGCTAGCATAACAGCCGGAAAACGGGTGATGTGCCTTCTTTGAGGGTACAATAATCTAGTTGCGTTAAGAAGTTGGTTATAGGACCAGTCTTAAACTTAGGATACTTGGCGCTCGCTACGGGAATTGTGAAGAGAATTGAAATTTGAGAGGACTCTAGTAATGTTGATGGTTTTATGAGTATTACTGCTTCGTCGATCAAGAGTTGCTGAGAAAGCGGGGCGGAGGGAGGCAGTATAACAGCCTCCGATGTGGTGTCATGGTGCGACACCTAGAGCGAAGGATATCAGAAAGGACTGGATTATAAAGAGGCTTCGATCCTTAGCGCGACACACGAATTCATACCTAGCCCAATCAATGAAGGGAAGAAAGCTAGTCTAGAGACTGAAGGGAGTGATAATTACATGTTTGAGAGCGGAGTGCAACAGCCTCCCTTATTTCAGAAAACACTCATACCCAACGAATCGCCTAATTCCTATAATTGGTCATTGGTAAAGAGGAGTATGAGTGGTGCCAGAAAGCAAGGTTCGAAGTTTCTTATTCAATCAGCACTCAGCGAGGTAGTTGCTTGGCAGTGTCACCATCATGCTATGAGGGGTCAGTAATAGGACTTCCGCACACCCTTTCGTAGACATCCACTAGCTAGGTGGGTGAGGCGGTTAGTGCTAGGACATGGGTGGCAGCGAAAGCTACATGGTCGATGGTGCTCGTCTGTGAGGTCGAGGTGCAGGTCCTCTGTACGGGTAGGGAAAGGCGATCGCATGTACTTGGTCCAAGAGGCCTTATTGCAGTCTTGTCCCCGGCCCACGGGTTGATTGTCTAGATACGTATTAAGTGTCACACCAAGCACCCGGTCTCGGCCCTGGTTTACGTGTAGCATGCCGCCTCGCACTTTAGAATAACCGAATCACTCCCCCTACATTGCCAGTGTGGTTTGAGCAAATCGCACTTATTGCTGTGACAACCTAGCGACTCCTATCTGGACAGCTCAGGTCAAGGCGTTTACCATGCTCCCCGGCTTAGCCAACCTGAGCCCCCCGTAAGTTCCAACGCCCAATGCAAACCGTTCCCGGCGCAGAAGCCTTATTCAATAATACTCCAAACTTGACCGGCTCATGCAAACTCTTCATCGCCGAGGGTCTAGAGAAGTGTGGCGTACTTAGGTATGTGCGAGAGTATCGCTCGGCCGCATTTTTTAAAATGTCTTTCCAATAGCAATTGCGGCTTCCACGCAGTATTACGCGCTCCCTGGATTACTTACGTATCTCGAGACTATTCCAGACTGGTTTCATGACTGCTTGATGCATCTTGGGTACTGTGCATGTCACAAGACTCGAGTGATATTAACAACAAGGTTCCTGCCCTTTATGGAAGACCAGTAGGATACGTGAGAAGAGAGAATCAAATTGAACAGATCTGTAGTAATGAAACTAAAGAAGTAATCGGCTAGTCATTGGAATAATCCATCTTAGCCTATCAAGGACTCTGCTATAGGAGGTGTGAAAAAAACCCGGGCGACGGAATGAAGCACTAGGTATCAAGCAGGCTTCGTAAGGGCCTCAATGTTTGTTTGCGAGTTACGCGTCAAATCATATCGTGCCGCAAGAAACCCCCTTGATTTTGCTGCTCGCGCGGTCAACGGCGCTCATTCTGTAGAAAACACGTCAGTAGGCTAGAATACTGTTATCCGGTGTGGGAGCCAGTCCGTGTTGGATTCATCGCTTACTGAGAATATGTTAGCCATGAACGTCGTAGGTGATAGCATGTTTCACATACCACAATCCTATGATCCCTTGGTTCCTTGTTCGCTTCGTCATTATACCAGGCTTCAAGTGACGCCTCAAGTTTGTCTCTCACATCAGGGAGCTTCTCCTCATTTTGCTTGATGGTTTCCTGCAATTGGAAATCGTATAGAGGATCCCCTTGCCAATCTTTACCGGCCTCGGGGGCTACCACTTTGATTTCGGGTTTATCAGCTGCCAGATGTTCCACAACGTACTTGGAATGATCAATATGCCGAGACCACTTCACCCCGTCCAAGGCTTCCCCGGCGCGGTCGAAAAGAACCTTGTGAGTTGCACGGTCTGCGTCTGACAAGGAATTCCAGGTATTCGCAAGGACGTCGCCAACGCTGTCAATCAATCCGTTGAAAGATGTGCCATCCTTGATTACACGCCAAGGCGGAAACCGGTTTTGGTCCATCTGTTTCTGCATCATGGTGTTCTTTGTGCCCTCAACATCTGGCGTGGGAGTATCCTGATCTTCACCTGGAATGGGGGTCGCCTTGTTCCAATTCTTGTCGTCAATGTGACTCATGAACTCCCGCAAGCTTCTGCACGGCCGCTCTGTCACATCCAACGTCTTAGTGGTGTCGTTCCACTTCTTGTCTTGACTCATACATCGCTGGTACCTTGGCCGTGGTTTTGGAGAATCGCCTGTCGTGTCTGGATCCGGGTCCTTGCAACCACCTGTCTTTTCGTCAAGGACCTCTGTACACATATAGCCAATGCTTTGCTTGTCCTCGGGATTGAGTTGGTCAATCTCATAGGCATAAAACAAAAATATCTTCTCGTACGCAACTCGAGCGCCTTTGCCGCCAACGAGCACAGCAAGATAGACTGCAGTGAAGAACACAGTCAACCGCATGGTGAAAGAGGTATTGGGGCTTGGGGAGAATATCGGAGCAATAACGGGCTTGATAATAATAAACAGATAGTATGGCTAAAACGATACCAAGTAACAATACCTAAGAAAGCAGATCCTAGACTTAGAAATATTTACAACTTATACCGGGAAACCCTCCGTAAACGGGAGCGCAGAAGCATACTGAGAACTGTACAGCTTGACCTCAACCCGATACAGTGCGGATGTCTTGCGCGACTCTGCGGCAGTGCTATCGCACTTCATTTCCCGTCTTAAATGTGTAATTCGTAGCACGGGTCTATGCGGTTGAGTTTGCTGTGGGTATAATTACAACATGGTACTTTTCTCGGTCCAGTCGAGTATGTGATTACATCTTGGGAAGTGATAAGGCCTCAACCAAATCGTGCACCGTAATACAGGCGTTTGCGAATGAGGTGACACAACTGCACGGTGCAGCACAATTCGATAAACTAAGGAGCATTAGCAGGGTGAATCTCGAGTGTATTACGATTTCTGCGAGAACAAGCCTGATGTACTGTCGTGGGGACAGCTTCTTGGCATTTGTTGGCTGTGTCTCCGTCTAGCTAGTTGGCTAATTAGCCGGATCTATTGTGAAATAGATTCTCCTGTGATAGCAATAGAGCAAAGCCCACATCTTCCATACGGACTCCTCGGGCAAACGCTGATGCCAAACACTGCCACTCAGAATTGCCCAGCGGTTATCCGTCACGGGATCGCTTATACGCACAGTTACACCCGGGTACGTGATGCCAGCCCAACCGAAAACGGCCCGGAGCACTCATCCTATCGTCATCATCATCCGAGACCTCACCCCACTCGTCTGGATTTTGCCCCCATAGCTCGCGTCTCGCGTCTCTTTCGATTTTCAAATAGTTGTCTGGGTTAATCTCGCCGACTTCGGGGTGCTCTGGCCAGACGATCCTGGTGTAAAACGGGACAGGATCGCATCTGAAGTAACATGATTCCATCCAGTCGTCCCATTCGGCCCACCAACTGCTGTCGAAACGGCTGGTTTTGGAAAAGGGGGGAGGGTGAAGAATGGTCACAGCCTCGAGAGCAACGTCGCGTAATGCATGGCAATCATTGTAGTACCAAGAATCCGGGTCGCTGGCCTCGATAACAAGCCGTCGAATGGATGGCAATTTGTTTGCGATTTGCTCCAATGCAGACTGGCTACAGTAAACAGTATCGATATTGACGTTGACCCAGGAGTAGATGAGGTAGTCTTGCACGGGCTGACCTTCACGGGCCGGCATAATCTTTGTTTTTTCGAAGAATTTCGTGTATTGTACCTGAACCCGTGAACGAGACTCGCCGCAAGCGTGTAGCAGTGGTGGTGGCTGTGAACGACAGCGGCGTTTCAAACGTTGTCCAACGGCCACTTCGCGGGGCTCGACGCTCAGGTCCCAAATTTGCTGGCGGAGCTCCAAGGGCAGCCTTGGGAAAGGATGGAACGCGAACATGCTGAGATTGAGCTCGGTACCGAGTATTCGGACCAATTACTCATAGGTTAACCTGCAGGCGGTAATTAGATGAATGTGTGACTTGAGACTCGGCGACTCAAGAGGGGTTGACCTACGTGATGGATGAAGAAAAAGTTGTCTTCGGATACTCCAACCGGCGAGGAACAAACAATAGATAAGGAAATGGTGAGGTGTGGTCGCGTATAAATACCACACTAGGTAGTGACACAACTGCCAAATGATGGATATTCGCTGATACCTAGTATATAGTAGAACAGTGGCTAGGTGTTGTGGTACTTTGTGCCACGATACTTACTTAAGTTTTTATGTACACTAGTAGTACTTAGGTAGGTACTTACCTAGGTACTTAGTAATTGATCGAGCAACCAGCTCCTATCAAGAACAGGTGTAACAAAAACAGTTCTAATAGCAACCAAAAGATGGACAACACAAATTGCGACAAAAGATTAGAATATCTCGAAATATGCCATCTTTCTTCTGTCTTGGGGCTGCTTCGTGAGCTGATTTAGCAATCGAACTTGGGCGGGCTATCATGTGGTGCTACGTCTACTCAACAACTGCGGCTCGGCGTAACGGCTAATAGCGGGTCTCACCGTCTGCCAAGCATCTATCAAATCGCTTGAGAGTACCTAATCGGGAAGTCGGAGATGCAAGATCTACTAGGTATGCATTTGCACTGTACATGAGGCGTATAGTTTGCTATGCATGTCACGATACCATCAACTGCCTCTCGCCTGACTATTGAGGGCCATCTGCGCCTTTCCGTCTTAAGTGTGAGATTCACTTGGTCCGAACCGATAAGCCGATGTCCAAGTGTAGTTAGAATTCATTTATTCGTTTCTCTTGCTCGCTTGCCGGGGCCTTTGACGATATCCAGTTGTTGATAATTATTCTTATTCCTATCGCTCTTCTAGGGATATTTCTTGCATTTATCATCATAATAAGTCAAGTTAGCCTTTCCCTGTGAATTATTTATCTGCCATGCGATTCTATTCTTCTTGTGGCGGCTTGCTCGCCCTTTTCTCGTTGGTTCACGCCAGTAGTGCCTTTCTTGCACCTCGGAATCATCCAGTTGGTGATACGAGTAGGCTTCCCTCGGATCGTCTCATAACTTCATGGATACTAATAATCTGGCTTAGAGCCTGTTGATATTTCAGGTCTTATCGATAGTTTCGTCGAGACCTGGAAGCAGAATAACCCTGGCCTTGGGGCTTCTGGTATAGCTCAAATCACGGACACAGCTCAAAAGATCAAAGACGCACTTCTCAATCCTCCAAATGAGGCCAAGAGAACTCCCGATCCTCATCTCATTCCGAGATACCATGTCCCTTTACATCTGCGGCACCAGGGCAATTTGACTCTTGAGAAGGCCAGACTGCTAGTTCGAGATGCCCAAAGAGAGTCTAATTTGCGGAACCGTGAACGCTTTCAGAACCCTCGATCGAACTCGTACTACGAAAAGCTCAATCCGGAGACCATTGGCAGGTTCCGGGCCGCTGATATGGCTGCGATCACTGTGAACCAGACTGTTGCTGCGGCGGCTGCTATGGTTGCTGAAGCAGATGCTCATCATGGAAACTATACGCCTCTTCCTTCGCTTCCCCAGGAGGTCATCGACTTGAGAAACAACTTTTCCGACCAAGACCCAATAAAGCATAGATCGCACGTAGAGCGAGACACGTCTGCATTCTGGATGGAAGACATTGAACACATCGGCCGCGTTCCATTTGGAGGACAAGATAATGATGGATATAAGGTTTTCCGCAATGTGAAGGACTATGGCGCCGTCGTAAGTCTTTCACGCCAGTCTATTTAAATCCGCTCATATTAATAGTGATTTATAGGGCGATGGGATAACCGATGATACGGCGGCAATCAATAGCGCCATCAAGGATCAGGGTCGGTGTGGCAGTAACTGCGGTTCATCTACAGTCAAGCCAGCGATAGTATACTTCCCATCAGGAACTTTCCTTGTGAGCTCTCCAATCATTGCGTATTATAACACGCAAATGATCGGAAATGTACGTATATTGCTTCTCGGGCTTCGTGTTCTGTCTGACAACCTAGAATAGGCTCTGAGTTTGCCCACGATCAAAGCTGCCGCCTCTTTCGTTGGACTGGGTGTAATCTCCTCCGACGTGTACGCCGGTGGTGATGGGGCGAGCGGTGAATGGTACTTCAATCAAGTATGTCGCTCATCTCCAATTAGTTGACCTATATTCGAGATTTCTCATACCGGTGTAGAACAACTTTTTGAGGCAACTGCGTAACTTCAAGATCGATGTTACAGAAGCTGATATGACCGATATTGCGGGACTCCACTGGCAAGTTGCCCAGGCCACCAGTATTCAAAACGTTCACTTTTATATGAGTCCTAGCGCAGGGAAAAGCCACGTGGGTATTTGTCCGTAGTACCCCTAGCCCCCTTTTTGCTTCTGAAACTGACAGTAGCTAGTTGCGGAGAACGGAAGCGGCGGATTCGTGTCCGATTTGTTTTTTTACGACGGTGCCGTTGGTATGCAGTGTATGTATAATCGGTTAGCACCTAAGTCTTTCCTGTTATATCGAACTCACAGGTCTTCATAGGTGGTAACCAGCAATTCAGTACTAGAAGTCTCACCTTCAACAACTGCAGGATTGCTATTGATATGCTCTGGGACTGGGGTTGGACATGGAAGTACGTGCTCATTCATGGTGCCCAAAACGGTATCACTGTCAGGGGGAACAACCAGGGCGGGTCGCTGATACTCCTTGATTCATTTATCTACAATACACCTGTGGGTATTAACGTCACGAGTCCTAACGGAGCGACATCTTCGGAAACATTTTCCATTACCATTGATAATCTGCGAGTTATAGGCGTTGATACCACTGTGAAGCACGAGTCTGCGGGCGTCACACTTGCTGGTAGCGACGACGAGATCATTGAGTCATGGATATTCGGTAAAACTTACGACCAAGATCACTCAAATGGCCAATACCAGAGCGGACCGCTTGCCTACCTTCACCCCAAGACAGAAGCGCTAACCGGTGCGAACGGATACTTCCAGCGCTCGAAACCTCAGTACTCAGATATTACTTCTAACACATTTCTAAGTGCACGCATCGGAACGCTAGGTAATACCCGTTTTTCAATTGTACGCCCTCAAAAGAACATTATCTCTAAGATAATCATTTGACTTAGGTGACGGCGTATCAGACGATACGTTCGGTCTCTCAGTGATGATAAATATAGCGGCCCTCCTCAAGCGCCCCTTGTATATCCCATTTGGGTCATATATCATAACCTCAACCATAAAGGTAACGTTATCCTCGATAGCAATCTGTTGAGGTTTTCTCGCTCTAGAAAGCTAATGTCATCGTTAGATACCCGTCGGTAGCCAGATTGTGGGTGAATGTTGGGCACAAATCGTGGCTAAGGGGACTGTGAGTACAACTTGATATGACGCGAAAAATGATCTCGTTATCTCACTCCTGGTCTTTCATAGGTTTTCGAAGACATCCATAACCCGATGCCCATGATAAAAGTAGGTGAATACGGAGATAAAGGCTTGATTGAGATCCAAGATGTCATGTTCACGACGCAAGGCCCTACTGCTGGTCTTATACTCATGGAATGGAACGTGGCCGAATCAGAACAGGGCTCGGCAGCCATGTGGGGTGAGTGTTATATATAATGACCTCGATCTCTGCTAGATGCAGGGTATGATAGAGTGCCCGTTAAGTTGACTATTCATCTAGACAGTCACTTTCGCGTTGGGGGGGCAAAGGGCTCAGGACTGCAAGCCGCTGACTGTCCAAAGCTGACGGGCAAAGTGAACCCGAACTGTATCGCTGGCTCTATGTTGCTTCACATGACGGAATCTTCTTCAGGTTATCTAGAAAACATCTGGGCGTGGGCGGCCGACCACGATATGGACAGTGGAACAGACCAGACTCAAATCGATATATACGTTGCGCGTGGTAAGTATAATCTTTCTGGCTCCTGATGTCGTGCGCGCCAGCTGATGCTGAAATTGCTAGGAATATTGATTGAAAGTCGCGGGGGGCCAGTATGGATGTACGGTATTTCATCAGAACACAGTGTTCTATACCAGTATCACGTATATGGAGCCGAGAACATATTCCTGGGAATGGTCAGTCAATTACTCTGTGCGCTTTCATCTCTCACCTCTCATTTGCATTATTTGCATTGTATGTTTCCGAGCATGATTTGCTGAGTCGGTTCGAACAGATTCAAGCCGAAAGCCCCTATTTTCTCCCAACGCCCCAAGCTCCGGCTCCGTTTGAAATCACCATCGAGCTCGAACAGTTCGCCAGCGATCCAGACTTCAAAGAGTGTTCAGAATCAGATCCTCATTGTGCGGCTGCTTGGGGTCTCATGTTGACAGGCGCCACTAACGTTCAGATACTCGGCGCAGGTTTATCTAATTGGTTCCAGGATTATACTCAGCCATGCGTTGACTCACAGGATTGCCAGCAGCGCGTTGTCTGGATCCAGGACAGTGGAAACGTGTGGATGTACAACCTGTATACCATCGGGACTGTTGAAATGATCTCTTATCAGAATACCACCCCAATCGCGGCAAAAGACAATACCAATATGAACCAGCACCCCTTCACATCCATCATCAATGCATGGCTGGTGGCTTCTTCTGGAGAGTACGTTCCGTCCCACCGACGCTTCTCTCTTTCCGAGCTTCACATTGTGATATTACTAACTCGTTATTGTGTAGAGGCGAGCTATTCTACGATGGTATTCCTGAGATTGAGGACTATGTAGTCGACCCACAGCTGGCGCCATGCCTCAGCCAGTTCAGCACGCTGGGCCAGATCGTGAATGGTGCAGCTGCAATACCCCAATATTGTTTCGACACATATATCGCGCAGGTTGAGCTTGATATCCTCAACTTAGCTCTACAAGACTTTGGCGACCTTATTGGTGACGGATACGATAAGAAGTTCGAAATTTATCAGCGAGCGGTGCAGGAGCAAGCGCCTGCTTCGGTTGACGCCTATATGACCGGGGCTCAGGCCACTGGCATTTGGCAGTGCACCGAGAAAGAATCGGTAATTTGTTGCAAAGACTGTTCGTCGGCATCCGGCTGCTCCAATGGCTGCGACAAGAGTAAAGATTGCGTGACAGGCACACGACAAGTAGGCGTAGACTGCCCAACAACGATCTCCGACCCATACGACATATATTCGCCCCCGCCGCCTGAGTTCACGTATTTGCTCAGTAACAAAGATAATTTTTCTGCGAATATCAGCGAAAAATATGGTGTCCTAATGGACTGGCTGTCGTTTGGTGACCGGCTTGCCCGATTTCCCCCGGGCTGCGAGCACGCAGGCGCGAATGTGCAAGATTGTATTAAAAAGCAGGGTCTGTTCTGGCACGGTTATCCGGTGCTGGGAAACATCGCCCTTCCCAATCCAAAAGATGCTGTGACCGCATCCTATACTATGTCAAAAGCTCTCGCCGTCGACGCAGCCGATGCACAGCGGTTCGCACCATACGATGCGGGGGTCACGAGTATAACGGACGTCGTTGACGCCCTCTCTCTTCCGTCGCTGTTATTGTCAGGGGCCGTGGACAGCATGAAGCAGGTCGTCGAGACAGCAGACAAGATCATAGAAGAGGAGCGAAAGACCGACATTGCGAACTTCATCACAGCCATCTTCATGCTCATCCCCTTCGCTGGTGAGGCCGGAGTAGTCGCCAGGAGCGCAATCTTGCGTACGATTGTGGCGGCAAGTGACGACTTGGCTAACATTGCCCTGTCTATCTATCAGGTGGTCGATGACCCTTCCAGTGCTCTCGAGACCATCTTCGGGTTCTTCCTCGGTGGCGGGGTCGGACGTCAGCCGTGGAAGGACGCGGCGGCCGCGAAACGCGGTATGCCTGAAAGCGAGCATGACCATCTCCCCCCGAAGATTAAGACCGATCTAGATACGATCCAATCTCTTCGTACAGCGTGCTTGAAGAAGTAGACAGTAACATCAATCGACCAGGAACGGAGGTACATGCTGCTTCAGCATGACGGAGTCTCGGAAGGAGGATTGGAGTATATTCGAATGTACCTTCTAGTATCAGAGACATGTGTTTCGATCCTAATGGGTTTGGCTCAGAGTATTCTATATACTAGGTGCACTTGACCAGTCAGAATCTACCACACATATCCCGATACATCTGCTCTTTAACAACGTGCAATTGGCTGTAATCCCCAATAACAGCAGTTACCATTATGAGAAGGATGTAGACGTCGTAGAGAGACTGTAAGGGCCTTGGGCGTATCTTCTACGATTGAGCAAGGTCTTTAAAAGAGGATGATACTATCTTGTCTATACCTCCTTAGGTGTTTCGAATGTTGTTGATCAAAGAACCACCCAGCCAAGTCCATCCACCCCAGCTACTGTCATCCCATGACTGATGGTAGAAGCCATTGTCAATACCGACTGCGAATAGGTCGAGTCGGTCTTCGCCTGCCGCACTAGCCGTAATGGCGCTGAAAAACCTCGTATCCCCTAGTCTAGTCCATCCTTCCCAGCTGTTCCCGTTCCAACGCCGCTGCCAAGCAGAGTTGTCAGTCCCAAGTGCGAAGACGTCCAGCTGATTCGGGCCTCGAGATACGCAGCTGATATCACTTATGATCGTGCCGCCTAAGGATTCCCAAGTATTCCAGCTAACTCCATCCCACCAATTATGCATCAGTTCATTAGAGGGTCCCTTTGAGAATAGGTCGAGCCGATTTGGACCCCAGCTGACGGCACATATCGGTCCTGTTAAGCTACCGCCCAGGCTAGTCCACTGAGTCCAGTTGCTTCCGTTCCACGCTCTGTAAAGACATGTATTGTCGATGCCGAGGGCAAAAAAATCAATTAGATTGGCACCTCGACTAACGGCTTCAATACCACTGTTCAGCCATCCACCCAGCTTTGGGTCCCCACCAAGATCGCCAAATTGATACCAAACGCTTGCGTCACGCGCGTTGTGGAAGCCAGCCATATCTCCTCCTCGACCGAACAGGTCGATACGGCCAGGACCCCAGGAGACGGCCTTGATAGAGCTTGTAAAGGAGCCTCCAAGGTTCTCCCAGCTGCTCCAGCTACTGCCATCCCAAGAGGTATGATAGCAGGCGTTGTCAGGGCCAAGTCCGAAAAGGTCGATATGATTTGGTCCCCAGCTCACTGCTTCAGGTGGGCTAGACCATCCGCTGACTGGGAGTATTTGGTAGTCAAAGCCAGTTCCATTCCACCAAATATGGTAATATTGGCTGTTAGCATGTAAGCTGAAGGAGTGGACTTGAGTAGGACTCCAAGAGAAAGCCGAGATATGTTTTGAAATGGAGCCGGCGAGGGTGGCTGTTGGGACATAGTACGTCAGTGCAAGGCTAGCTTGAAACGCAATTGGTGTTAATGAGAGACTTACTGCGTAGGCAAGTTGCCCAAAAGAAGAGTGTGGATAAGAGTTGTAATTGCATCTTGGCTCCTAATGACCCTTTTAAGCGAACAAGAATAGCTCTAACAGGTAACTGTTTACTGTTTACCCTTACGTTTCATAAGGCAATGAATGTTTGATGAGGATCCATGTGGAACCTAGACTGTTAATTCGCGGCAGGACGGCTCTATTTATCTATTCTATAATGCTGAGACGAGAAGACTAAGAAGTCTTGAGTGCTACTCAGTCTGGACCGGAGTCGAAGTCATCTGTCAACCCAAATAACAAGCCTAGCTTGCAACACCATCGGGATTCACTATGTGCAGCTTGAATAATCTTGCAGAACAGCCGCATGTGAGGTGACTGCAGTATGATCACGATGTGTGACTGTGCATCACATATATCCCGTTCGGGAACTCCAGCTCGTGAGGGGTACGCCTCTTCCCACCCAAGAAGGAAATGTTAACGCTAATCCTTGCCGGTTCCATTCTCTCAATCATCGCATATGTATCAGTCCTGGCTGCTGGGGCTCCAGGACTAAGTCGATCTTGTGATATCATATTCAATAGGGGGTTGGCTAAAGACTTGGAGAATAGACTTGAATCAACGTTATATAGCCTTGGTACGATGGCCATTGAGATGGCTAAAAACCTAATTTTTCGTATATAACATCATCTGCTATGTGTTGTCAATGAGCCGTGAATAAATGAGGTTGAATAGCTTTCTTAGACAAGTCTTTGATACAACGACATTTCCAATCCAAACAATTGAACACATGCAGCCCATTGAGGCTCTTAGCTCTGAAATTTTTCCCACTCGAGAACTCAAGACGCAGTAGACCTAACGTTCATCATACGCCGTTCAGCTTGACCTACAGCAATAATACTACCTTGCAGTGGTACTGACGGCTGAGGCGGAGTAAATAAAAGCAGCCGCCGTAACCTTCCGGCCCCCAACGTGGGACCGCGCATCGAGTAGAAGCGGTTCTCGGAGTGATTACCTGCAGGCAGATTTGTAAATTTCGTCACGGACCGCCAATTAGCGCCTTTGCATTCAATAATCTGCCTTAAAACTCACATGCTACAGCTTGAAGCATATGAGGCTCTGCCCCCTCAGTCGAAGTCTCCGCGGAAGCCTCCCCATCAGCTGCTTTCTTGCGCCAATAGTTACTGAATTCGGAACTTACACCTTTGCAAGACTTGGGATAGCTGTGCGTGTTACTTATCGGGTAGTTGGACCAATTGGCGTGCTTACACATTTCGTTCGGGGATGGGGAAGTGATCAGCTTTTAATTTAATCAAACAGAATCGAGTGAGCGAACAATAAACGAACGTATCAACCTAGACCCCCCCTTACAGGACGTCGGCTGTCGACTAAGCACCAAATTGAAGTAGAGTGCGCAGTGTAAGTCAGGTGAAAGGGGGTAAGCTTCGCCACTTCGTAGCTGAACTAGTCTGTGCAGAGAAAGGACTGCGAGGGATATCAGACTACGAATAGAAAATAGTTTCACGCTAAGAAGAAAAGATGAAGCCTGAAAATTCCGACTGCGAGCTAACCAGTAAACAAAACTTCGACACTTTGCGGTTATTAGCGAAGATAGCTTCATCTAGCGCCTCTGATTACGTCTCTCATGGCGCCTTCGAGCCGCAAGCCTCTGCTGACGAACGATCTCGGTCAATACTATGTTGGCACGGTGATGCTCAGCCCGTTGCGCACTACACGCCTCGCAGTGGATAGAGTCACAGGGAGCATTAATGTAGTCTTGTGCCGGACGTTTTGCTGGATCGTAATTGTAGCAGGAATAACTGCCTTGATACCTCGAGCTCCGGCGCGTGTCGATTGGCCCATCCCAGTCGTCGCAGCGCTTATAGTATGACTCGGTGTTGCCACACGCCCAGCGCACCAAAGTGTGTTGGCACATAGTGTTACGTAAATGCCTTTTGCTCTGACTAAGAGAAAGTGTCAGTCTCTGTCTGGTTATTGACTCCGATGATAATTCTTACAAGTAGCAGACGTCCTAGAGTTGCTAAGGCAGCTGATCGTTCAACACTAGGTTGAAGATACGTAGGTGATGAGACAAGTAGTCTGCCACATTTCATGAAAAAGAAATAAAATAAACCATCCTGAGGCGTACTGTCTTGCCTCAGTTTATTACTATTTTTTATGGCATGATATCTAGGGAAAGCATATCGGATGGATGGTTCTATTTCTCATCTGCGTGGTACTTGTGTCGCCAGCATACGCAATCATTGTTGTATAAGTTGCGCCCATGAAGTTTCAGAAGTCGGGGTCATGAGAGTGATTTTTCAATGAAGGTATAAGATAATTGAATGCCGTGTTAAGATGACCTGATTTACTAGAAACGTTGTTTGTACTCGTCATGCAAATGCAGGGCAAAATCTCGATCATTAAATATAAATACATCTACTCCGTATTAGTATCTTTAACAGATAGTCTTATGCTTGCCTGTCTATAACAGGTCTTGTCATAATCTAGACCCTTCGCGTAACTCTAAATAGCCTAGCACCAACAGAGCGCCCAATAACGAGGTATAAATCGTGAACTACTAGAATCAATCCCGAATGAGCATATTATCTTATGGAAGGAAACAGGACACAACCACAGCCAGATTACAGAAAGCATAAGATACGTAAAGAGTAATATATTTAGAATTATAAATAGTGTTTAGGCCTCGAGATGTCCTCCAGCGCCTTGTACAGCATCTGTAAAGGCGCACGGGTTTGGCATCTCTTAGTATAGCACCCTGTTCGAATTAAAGTTCCTCAGCATACAGCAATCAGCAACTCAAAACTGATTACCTCGTCTACCAAAACTGACACCCGTCGCTTAAAGCATAGCCGCAGCGCCAACAACACCACCGGCAGCAGCGGCGCGGAACAAGGCACCTGTGGGCCTAGCCGCAGCGGCGGTGGGGATCAAGACGGTAGAGCTGCTCGTAACCGTTCGTGTGGGCGTCGGATAGGTGCCGTTTGATGCACCTCCGGGGGTAGCTGCGGGCGTTTCCGTGCAGATGTTGCCCGTAGCGCTCAAGACGTGGTCGATATAGCTGGTCGAGCTCGCAACATCCTCAGCTGGAGCACAGGCCGTGACATAGGCTATGAGCTCGCTGGAATGGCTGTGCGCAAAGTCCATAAGGGCAGATCCCAAGCTCTGAAACTCAGGTAGAAGCGAAGATGGCAGCGCGGCTGCGACCGCGCAGAGCTGCGACTGGTGGCTTTCGGCGTCACCAATGGTAAACGCAGGGATTTGAGTATTCGATGCGATGAAGGAAAGAATATCCGTAGGTGTTGCAGGAGCGTCTGTGGCAATGTCCGAGAAGACGCTTATTGCTGAAGAACAAGCTGGAGTGTCCGAATTTTGAGACAGCGATGTGCCTGCCAAAGCGGCAGCGAAGAGGAGGGCTTTAGTGTTATACATATTGCTTCGTGTAATTTTAAACTACTAAGTGTGTAGTAAGAGAGTAGATAACAGTAAGGGTTGAGAGAGTGTGTTCAAAACATATGCAGGTTCAAATGGATAGTTTTATATTTTCTGAGGCCTTGACCAACAATCGACAATGAGGTGCTGCCACAAATATGTCGTGATCTTACGCCCAACGATGCTGCATAGTAGATCTACACCATTTTCCCTATTCATCATACTGTCTAGTTTGAGTTGTAAACCCTGGCATGATGTTGATTGATAATGCCTACTCATGCTACAAGGTACGTAACGGCCCTATGCCGTTTAGGGTGTATTTGTCATCTCCAGGCATAAGATTTGTGCGGTTCTCACCCCAGGTCCTCCTTTCTCCCCAGCTCTCATGTTTGTCTGGGCGCTTAGCATGCATGGGATGGTGAGCAGCACGGATTATTAAGGCGGTGATACGCACTGTGGGGCATTTCTAATCACCTGCTGTGAGCAGAGCGCATCGTTCATGTTTGTAATAGATTGGCCCGCGTGCTCGGACGAGCCTCTGGGCAGCGTCAGAGAGACAGGCTGACACCATATAAGCCTCTTCACGGAACTATTTGATATTTTCAATGGGGGATCGTCAGATCTAGAACCTCGAGGTTGTAGAAGAAGAGTGTGATTCTCTTAAAGCCGCTCAATCCGACTCCCTTACACGGATTTATAACATCGATAATTCCATCCGCTTGATTGCTGCATTCACCTGGAGTATTCGTCTATATTATTACTTCGGTAAGTACTTCATACGCCGTGTTTTGGTCTTGTAATTAGTCAAAGAGGAGGCGGCGGTAGGTGATGCATCCAGGGATATATACTTTGTCGAGACCCATATGATAAACGTAGATTCCACATCTAGTGGGCGAATCTTAGAATTTCAACTTTTAATGATCCTTGAGGTTTTGGTTTAGAAGTCTTGCGGAAAATTGTGAGCAGTTTGTTCACAAGCTGAAGTTAAACCGGTTCGGCGGCTTATTCAGTTACAACTGTTGGTGACGCCCTTCACCCGTGAGATTCAGTGTATTACGGAAGCTAAGAGATGCAGCCGCTTCGATTTAGTATTATTTAACTTATATTAGTTTCATTATCATGCGCCTTCTTTTTTTCTCTTAGTCTACTTCGATATGTGGTCAAGCGTAGGACAACGACTTAGGTCCATGACCATATATTGGTTTCAAGGGTGAGGGTCACATAAAGAACCTTGTCGTTTGCACCACAGAATAATAAGTTAGGTCAGATAGTCACATCACTCACAGCTATCCCTGCTTAAGTTCGTAGTAGGCGTAGAACTGCTACAGTAAGTAAACACATACCTTAGTGTCAGTTTCCTAATATTGTTATGTCGTCGTTACCTACACGAACATCGTCGTATTGGGTCTTAATGTATGATGCTCACTGGTACTACTCAAAGGTCGCCGCACAGATTTCATACTCAGGTGAATGCAGTCGCTATACTTTGCTCAATATAGGTTGCTTCCATTCCCGGTAGTATGAGGCAAGTGAACCGGTATTGTCAGGATGCCAACGACAAGCACCCGTGAGCAATCGAAGGCAACCAAGTGACTGTCTTGACCACGTTTTACCCTTAACTGTAACGTAGCGATATAGAGGTATGAAGCAAGGGAACCAACTTAGGCAAGGAGGGCTGTATGAAAATTCATCACTGGCGGGAGTTTAAGGGGGGCTGGGGGAAGTAAGAGACTCCTGTCTTTCCCGACTTCTCACCCCTACGCCGCGACTAAAGACTCTCCATTAATATCTACGCTGCATCTTTTCCCTTCTTAGGCCACAGTTCAGCTTCACTTACTCACTAATAACCTCCGCTCTCCCTAGAAGATTAGACCAACATGCCTTTATATAAGGTTTGCACCTAAATCGTATTCTAGATAACAAAATAGATATAACCAGACGGCTTGATAATCCCTAGGCCACGTTGGTATGGCTTTGTGAAGCACCTCTACCTGAATATTCTCACCAAGCGTCTGCGCGTAACAGCGTTTGCCTATTAATTCCGTCTTATTCGGCATTAGCAGTTTAAATCCGGCGTGGAAAACTACTTCTTTTCTCCGTAAGTCCATTATAAGGTCGGGCTACTGCACTGGTATTTACTCATATTTTCTAGCAGATAACATTAATTAATATGAGATTTTAAGACGAGGACTATCATGACCATGATTGCATGTAGTATCTGAGGAAGCTATCAGCCACGTCTTGATATGAATGACTTGTCTCCCTCCTCATCGAGCTTGTACGAGATCTAAAAGAATGCCTTGGTCATTTGTAGTATTGCAGTATGTATATGATATAGTGTCAAACAGCTGTGTTGGCTCGTCGAGGGAGATGGCCGAATACGGGACACCAATCTATATCTAACGGACTCTCTTCCGATTAACATTACATCTATGAATTAACTTTGTTGCCGTGCAGCGGATGTGTGGCCTTCTCCCAAGTCTGATCAACGATCAACCAATAGCGTTGGCTGTCCGTCCGCATATGTGCGACATGTGGACTATTCTCAAATTCTTCCTTCCGCACGTCGAAGCCTTTCGACGTAGCTCTACTGGCGTGCTTTTCGATATGACGCCAGTCTACCATAGTATCCGCCTTCCCGTAAATGTAGGTTCTATTCGTTTGTTTCACTAGACTGGGATCATTCAAGATCCTCGCGTTCTTCAAGAGGAAATCTTCCCCGGCAATGAAGCCGAGAGGGATATGCCAGATCCAAGCAGTGAGAATCATCAATACGATGAAAGGGGCAACGAGGAAGCGAATAAGACCAGGTGGAAACCCTGCTATGAGGGCGTTATAGGACTTGGAAAACGCGTGCAATCCCGGACAGGAATCGAACACGGTACAGTGCAGGGGGAACGGCTGGCCGAACAGTCGTTTATAATTAACGTATACGTTCTGCATCGAGGTGCAGCCACCGTTTGAGAAGACGTGGGCCAAGATCTCGGGCTGCTGGGGATTCGCAGACAATTCGCCGGCGTTTATCATAGACCGCACATACCACATAGCCGGCTGCACCGCGTTGCTTGCAACGGGCGCAAACATGGCTTCCCTCATGACGAACTTGAGGAGGAGAATAGTGGTGTATGGATATGTGGACTGATAGTGGGCGATATACTTGGCGATATGCACGTCTCGTGCATCCATCCACGCCGCTAAGAGGATGAGCTTCGGACTCGACGCCGCGGCAGATGCCGGGCGAGTCTCAGTAGGCTCATAGGTGAAAACATAGGGTGACAGTTTCGTCATCATATGTAGCGACGTGGAGTTGGACGCCATTTTGCCCTGCTTGACTTTGGACTTCAAGCGAAGCCGCTGCTGATAACCACCTTCTGATAATCTAGACTAGACCGAAGCGACCTTGACCCGCTTAGACTAAAATTTGAAGTAACCTAAGTTGATGGAGTTAGTTGAGCAATGTTGACCGGAACTATTTGAGGGGGCCAGGGCATTACTGACGGGATCTCGTAATTTGTAACTGGGTATTTTAGAAGACGCCTGCTGGGTAGGAGTTTTTTCGACGATGTCAATTCAGATTAAGCTTGAATGCTGGGCTGTTATGAGGAATTTCACAACAATTGGGTACCTCGGCTTAAACGGATACAGCTACTACAAGGGTTTTACAGGGTACCTGGGTAGATTGGGCACTTAGCCAATGCATGTTCTACGGCCCGCTGAACTTAATACGTCATAGCAACTTGAGAGATACGCCTTGAAGACTACCCAGTTAGATAGGTAGAGGGTATTACGTGCAATACTGTAGATACTCAATAGCTGCCTATGACAAAAGGTGTACTCAGTATACTGTTTTTGACTCGCAGTTCTGAGCCTGTCGTTCGACATCCACTTTTAACATACATACAACATCTTTGTCACCATTTTCCAATTCCGGCAGATAGTGGGCCTAAGTCCATATTGTTCACGATGTGTAAGGGTCATATATTCCAAGATACCGAGGCTATACCCTCTAAGTGTAATAGGTAGGTCAACAAGTTCTGTGGCTTGATTCAGTGGCTTGTGTCGTAGTGGCTCGGTTACATGGATCTAGATACCCTCGTTAGCGTAATTAGATGCAGCAACCGGTTTAGATCCGAATTCCTATAAACCTTCTTTACTTTGTATTCCTCCCCTTGTAGTATTATCCAGTACCATTAGATATGAGGGACCTTGTGAAGCAGGTTCAATTAGTTAGTCAGAAAGAGAGTAACCGATAGTTCAAGTACCCGTGAACGTGAGTTTAGGGTTTGGGCGTAACCGCTATTTTAAAGTTAAACTTAGATGAAGTTGGCAGGAATTCCGTCCCGTTTTCCATCCAGGTGAGATGATAACAGCATTGAATTGACTGTATATACGATAGATCTCTAGACCGTGGTTCCATTAATAGTGGCCTATGTAATCGACAGGAGCCCGCTATTGTGCTGCTGGGCCGGACCTTATACCCACAATATAAAAAAGGCGTAGCTTATCGGTGAACATTATTACTGGTATGTATTGCTCTTAAAAGTTCACGATGGTTGCGAGAAATATTAGATGCGCATTCCGAGAATTTGACCAAGCGGCATCTAGATCGACGAGCCAATTTATGACGTCACTCTCTATGTAAAGTGAAAGACTTGCATGCTCAAACTTATCTATCACCCTCGGAATGTGGTCCTGTTTAACTGATCTTATTCTAATTGTAGCTACAGAATGATTAGCAATGAGTTTCATGTTCTACTTTGATACGGAATGGCTAATCATGCTAACGTTATATCTAACGAATTGACAAACGAAGATCAACCTGCCTTTTCCATTTCACCGCACCACTGTTCGGCTTCTTCTCCCGTGATCATACTTAGGTAACCTACAAGTAAGGTAGCACACTAGCGTGAATCCTGCAACCACGTCCAAGCATAATCAATCTAATCTATGTAGATAGAAATAGGCTTATCTACACAGGAGGAGTGATATCTTATCTTCGCAGCAACAGGAATGCTTACACAGAACGTCAGCCAGAGGTATACGGTACCCTACCCACGCTGGTACGACGATCTGAATGTAAGTACCAAGACCTTGCCAAGGGGTTGCCCAGACATGCTATCATGGGCGGAAACCCCCCCCCCAATCCCCCAAGACTTGTTTGGCGGACGTCATATAATAATCGTGGCTTTCGCCCGCTCGATACATGATTGACTGTATTGGGTTAGGATTCTTTATGCTCAAAGCTCGTACCCTGCCGCAAGCTAATATAAACCCCATTCCGCATACCCGAGCATCTCTGCAAGTAATGCTCCACATTCCCCGAAACTGTAGTGTATGCGTGACAGCTACATACCCACGAAGGTTGCAAGTTTGCGCTCATCCCCATTCCAGCAACCCAAGGACGTAAGTGGACAGTGTGGCCTGCAAATACCAGATCTCAGACCGAGCAGGTTTCGTGATCATTGGAGTTCTTGTTGCTGGCGTCAAAGCCGTGATAGTCGGGGTCTCCGTCTCACAGGGTAGCAAACGAGGACTGCGATCCTAAATATCGCGCACACATTGCCTGCGATTAGTAACCCTAATATTCGCAAAGATCAGACACCTGAAATATCTGAACACACCGCCTCATCAAAGCGAAAAGAACAACCAAAGTCGATCTATCGACAAGCAAAGATGCAGGGTGTTTTTGCTGGTGGCCGTTGGCGTCGGCGTGATCAAGCTTGGAGCTTTTCAAAGGTATGCAGTTCGATGTTTCTCCAAATCATCACGGTATCTGCATCACTTCGTCTCAGATTCCTCACTCCTCCCCATCTGCAGTATCCCGGAATACAGTGGAGCTCTTGGAGCTGCGCAGTCGTGGCATCAAGCCGCGGCATCGTAGAGTGGCCCCCAGTCCAGTGCGCTAGCTTTTGAGGGTCAAGTGATCGGACTAACTTTGTAATGCTCGTCCAGCGGTGAAGCGCGGAGCCTCTTCACGACGAGTGTTTAGTGACTAGGAAATGAAAAAAATTGGCCGTCACCCCAGAGTATGAATCCGCCCAGCCATTCAATTGCCCACATGAGCGGTGTTTTCCACCTACTTTCCCCCTTTTCTCAGTCATCGGTCATCAATGGACCATTGACCCATTGACCCGGGCTCGTCGCCGTTCCTATGTAGAGTCCAGACTCTACGTCTGACCGCCTCAAATGGCTCGATCAGCTCCAGCTCTTTGCTCTCCAGCACAACAAGGCTTCAGCGCGCTGGCTTATTCAGTTCTTCGTTCTTTAAAACCGCTCGTCTGTGCATCGCCGGGCTGAACTCCACTGCGGATCGATTAATAGACAAAAGAGTCAAGCCGGCCAACTCTCCTGTGGGATCGGTTCCATCAGCGTCAGACCGGGCCGTCGACAACAGCGAGACTCAATGTTCCAGCCCTCCCCATGTCCACAATAACAGGCTGGATCTCACAGTGACTGAGATCTAGATATGTTACCTTGAAAATTGGAGAATACTAGAGTAACCAGTGTGTTGTTCATGCAAGTGAACTGCCCTGGAGGGAGTTAAACTCAGTTATGCTTAGCGTCCGGTACCTAGGGTATATCGGCCAGACCCAGCTGGTTTACACTAGCGCTACGCTGCCTGCTGCAAGCTCAATTATCCCGGGGCCCTCCTTCCCCAAAACGGGGGTTACAGGGGCACGCTACAGCAGGTACCTACCACACTCAGCGCGCGTCCAGCAGGCCCAGCGTTCCGTTGCCGCGAATCCAGCAACCCGGGATTTCATCGCAGGTGCAACCTTCGGCCTTAGCTTCTGCTCCTTACCCGCTAAGCAGCGCCTGACAGAAGCTCGCCCTGCCGGGTGGTGACGGAATCCCTCGCATTAAGTTTTCCCATCTCCCGAACCGCACTCCTGCCCCGACACTGACCGGTGCCGTCCATTGTCCTCCC
Source organism: Xylaria sp. FL0933 (assembly GCA_022578765.1). Classification (NCBI taxonomy): domain Eukaryota; kingdom Fungi; phylum Ascomycota; class Sordariomycetes; order Xylariales; family Xylariaceae; genus Xylaria; species Xylaria sp. FL0933. Next base: position 114,440 of record MU389734.1, on the reverse strand, counting down.
GCTTCTCTCCCCATGTTCGATGCCTCCAGTATTCTACATCCCAGCTCTCCTACCACCTTACCGTATTGTAAGGTATCATCTGGATCATATTGCCTAATTGCGCCAGTCTTCTGCTCATTGTCCTTTGGCCAACCCTCTTTCTGCCGCGAAACAAAACTGGCGAATTGACCAGACTCTTTTTGCTCCCATCTACCAGTTTTTTTTGATTCATGTAGTTCAATCTACCTACTACTTTATTTCTTCCTCTTTGGTTCCACCCAAGCGTATTTGACCGACTTGACTGGCCCATACTGCATTATCGACTCTCCACTAGTAGTTTTGCGCTCGTCGTCATAGCAATTTTGTTACTGCGCCCGGCTTCTTCCCGCTCCACTATCTTGCAACTCTCGACACTTATGTCCATGCTTGACTTGCATCTCGGGCAAGCATGGCACCAAAAACTAACGGCCGTGGGGTCCAGGTCGAGGACACCAAGATTTGCGTGGTAATGGTTGGGCTGCCCGCTCGCGGGAAGAGTTACATTGCACAGAGAGGTATCTGCGTCTCCCTGCTCCCTTTTCCCTTTACCCCTCCATTGCGTCCCAATAACAACTTGCGCTGGCCGAGAAGAACGTGTCGACTGACTTGTGATTCGTCGCTGCAGCCCAACGCTACTTGACCTGGCTCTCGATACCGTCCAAGACATTCAATGTTGGCAACTATCGCCGAACCGAAGCCCCCCAGCCGTCCGCCGATTTTTTCGACAATACAAATGCCGAGGGCGAGCGCAGAAGACGCGCTGCAGCCGAGGCAGCTTTTGCCGACATGCTGGGCTGGTTCCGACAAGGTGGTGTTATTGGTATTTTCGACGCCACCAATTCGACCAAGGAAAGACGCAAATGGGTCATGGACCTGTGCACGCGCGAGGGCATCGAAGTCCTTTTCGTGGAGTCGAAGTGCGATAATGAGGAGCTGATTATGGCCAACATCCGTGACGTCAAGACCACCAGCCCAGACTACCAGGGTCAGGATCCTGAAGCTGCCGCTCTCGACTTCCGGAATCGCATCAAGCACTACGAAAAGGTGTACAAGTCGATTGACGAAGACGGAGATGAGAGCCACTATACGTATCTGAAGATGATGGACGTGGGTAGCCAAGTCATCATCAACCGGATACAAGACTATTTACAGAGCCGAGTTGTATATTACCTTATGAACCTACATATTCGCCCTCGGTCGGTGTGGTTATCAAGGCATGGTGAATCCATGTACAATTTATCCGGCCGAATTGGAGGAGATGCAGATCTATCCCCAAGAGGGCATCAGTATGCAATGAAATTGCCAGAGCTTGTACGGCAGTCTGTCGGTGTAAGTTGCACAGTCTTCACATTCCTTGTTGTTGGCACCTGGCCGCTGTTATCTACCTTTGATTGCACCATTCAATAAAGACTGACGGAATTATAGGATGACCGACCTCTGACAGTGTGGACGTCTACGCTGAAGAGAACCATAGCAACAGCGCGTTTCTTGCCGCCAAACTACAACCAGCTGCAATGGAAAGCACTAGACGAGTTAGATGCGGGCGTCTGCGATGGCATGACGTATCAGGAGATAAAAGACGTATATCCCGAAGACTTCGTTGCGCGCGACGAAGACAAGTACAATTACCGGTACCGGGGCGGCGAGTCGTATCGCGACGTGGTAATTCGGTTAGAACCGATCATCATGGAGCTGGAAAGATCCGAGGACATCCTCATTGTCACGCACCAAGCCATCCTACGCTGCATATATGCATACTTCATGAAGAAGGACCAGTCTCGATCCCCCTGGATGAACGTTCCTCTTCACTGCCTCATCAAGTTGACGCCACGCGCATATGGCACGGATGAGGAACGCTACCAAGCTGATATCCCGGCAGTAAGCACGTGGCGCGGCAAAGGTAGTACTGCCAAGCACGAGGATCCCATACCGGAGGCCAGTATGTCTCATTAATTTCTCTTGGCCACATCGTGGCTTTAAAAAACGAAGTTTTGGGGCCACAAATATCATGGGCAAAAATCATATGAAACAGCGAGCCGAACATCTTTATTCGCGGTCAGTACAACCCACCAGTGTGATGCTGGTCCAGTTCTGAGGAGATATTCCTCCACACAATAAGGAGGAGCCCGGCAGCGAGTCTGGTAGGGTAAGCTATCGCTCAGAACTTAAAAGCGGAATGATTGAAGCTTGCGACGCTGGTCATTGTGCCTGGGTAAAACAAGCATTTTGGCCGTAGTGGATCAGAAGTCTCGCATTATGAGGACAGCGAGAGCATGTATCAATACACGTAACTTGAGCATTTCTGATCAGTAATGTACAACTGTCCTCAAATTTGATGGCATACCGAATCCAGATGCACAGCCTCTGCTTAAGAAGCGTGTTTCACGAACAGAAAGCTCGATTTTGTACCATTGACATGTCGCTCCAAGGGAACCGTCTATCCTATTCCTTAGTATCGCCTGTTTGTGTCACCACATGTCGTTGATCGCCATGCCGGCGTGTACACCCCGAGCTTCACAGTTGTTCCGCAGTCACATGGGATACAGTAAAAGCTCATGTATCTCTGATTGTGGCCGTGTTATTGCTCCTTCACACCACTATCAAAGTACAAGAATGTCGAAGCCTGTATCAGAGTCATCATTGTTCACACAAGGGTCGACTTATATGACTTGAAAACAATGAAAATTTAGTAAATTAACCCTACTACGATGGAACATCATATACCGAAGACCCGTAAGATTAGAAATATTCAGCTAGATACCTAGGTCGTCAACGATGTCGAGCCCGCAGGACCATAAGCCGAAGGAAGCCCTCATTTGAGGAATCAAGGCGCAGCGAAATCCACCGTGAGGGGTCGCCCCCGACTTAAACGGAGACTGCATACATACAGCTGCGGATCGTTTCAGCCCTACGATGCAGGGGTCGGAATGCCAAGACACGTTGCTCGTTGGGAGATATTACTCCTCAGTAAGCAAAGCGTTTCTCAATGTCAGGGTGGCCTCTAAATTTCTAAAAGAGACTATTCTACGTTGTTGATTATTCCTCGTCATACTGCACCATGTCTTCTCCTCATTCTGAACCTTCTGAACCTTCTGACTTGATCTATGAGCCTCTACCTAACGCTACTTCGATTCGCATCCTCATTCTCGCACCCGGCGATCCAGATGATGATGACCTTTCTGTTGGCATGATCACATCGGATCTAGACTATGACCATGAGACATTTCCGGACTCCACTCCAAGCCCGATTGAAAATATCTGCTTCGTGACTGGAAAGAATACCGGCGACGATGATTCACACTTTCCAATACGCTTTGACATGGACTCCCGGTCTACTCCGCAGGATCCCCGCCCACATCCATTCCAGCGATACGAGGCTCTCTCCTACGTTTGGGGGGATCTGAGTGATCCACAACATGTCTTCCTCGGGGGTGACAAGCCGGTACCCGTAACCAAAAGTCTGTACTCGGCGCTGCGCTCGCTACGTCTTCGACGTAGTGGGCGCAAATTGTGGATCGACGCCCTTTGCATCAACCAGAGCGACCACGAAGAGAAGAAGGTTCAGTTGGCTCTGATGAAGCGAGTGTACCAGCAAGCGGAGAAGGTCATTGCCTACTTACCCCTGTCTGTTGAGGATCAGAAAGGTATCAGCGAGCTGGTTCCGAAGATCATGACAGCGATCGCGCTCCACAAAGAACATCAAGACTCGAAGCCAAAGGAAGAATCCGAACAAGGACGATATACCGGACCTTTCAATAACATCTCCGACGTGGAAACGAAGACGGTCGCCAGGACCAAGGATGAGCCGATGAATGTTACGTTGGCCAACGCTTTTCAGGACAGCGAAGGCAGTAAGTTGTATCTTGAGAGCTTTGGGCTCCCTCGGCCAGATAGTCCGCTCTGGGACTCCTGGAGGAGGATATTCGGATCGCCTTACTTCAGACGCATGTGGATTTGGCAAGAGGTCACGCTGAGCAAGAAGCTTTATTTCTGGTTCGGGAATGGCGAAGGGGACGCCGAGCCGCTCTTCCTGGCGCATCATTTCTTGGCCGAAAACAGTGCTGTCATGAATATGAGCTATACTGCTGCGTGGTGTGCATCCGGTGAGGACAACCAGGACACCTTGAATGATAGGCTAATAGGTTCTGGGAATGCCACGACTATGCTTCGCGAGAGGATCTTGAGGAGGTATGGCCGTGGCGTGTCTGAGCGAAGACTGATTGAGAAATTGGCTGCGGTCGGGACTTTCGAAGCTACAGACCCCAGAGATAAGATCTACGCGCTGCTTGGGTTGGCATGTGACGGCGCGTCGTTTACCGAACATGTTAGTTATGCGCCCTGGGATTCTAAAGAGCAGATTTATACCAAGTTTGCCAGACTGTTCGTCGAGAGGAACGATGGAATCGATGTTCTCTTGCAGGCTGGGCTTCGCGACGAGAAAGACGAATGGCCCTCATGGGTTCCTGTAAGTTTACTATCTCAAACATCAGCCTTGCGTGTTGGCGACGACTTTATCTTTCATGCTGATACTAATTTCGCCCAAGCATTGGGATAATCTAGAACGGCCTGTCCCAGTAGACGCGGGTAGGAGCCCGGGTAAGACTTCAACGCGCATGCAAGTGGATGAAAAGAGTCAGACTCTCAATATCTACGGGACTATCCTGGATGATATCAGCGCGGTCAATGATCAAATCTTCCAGACCGTCCAGGTGACTGAAGACGGCGTCGACATGTTCAGATTCATCATGAATGTGATCAGCTGTATGGGCATGATATTCCAAACCCTCACAGCTGGCGACCCAGAAGTAGCTTTCGAGCAACTCTTCAATGTCCTCGCTCAGCCGAAAAGCATATCCGAGAGATCGCAACAGCGAGATCCAGACGCAAACTCCGATGCATCTACTCTCCAGGCTTCTAGCCAACAAGAGCCGCCCTCATCTACCGATGCCGCGAAAGACGCGACCGACCGAGAAACCGAGATCCTGCGCACCGGCTTCCACGAATTCCTCAACTATATGTGGGCGCTCAAGCCTCAATTAGACAGTTTGCGTTCTTCTTCTTCCGAGTCCGAGTCCGAAGAAAAAGAAAAAGACACGACCCGGGTGATGCAAATGAAATCGCCGGGCGAGTTCCAGGCCTTTCAGAGGACGGCTATGAAGAATATCCACCACCGGCGCATGTGCGTCACAAAGGGCGAGCGGGTCGGTCTAGCGCCTAAGAGAGTGAAGGTCGGCGATAAAGTGGTTGTGTTTGAGGGGTGCGATATCCATTTTGTTCTGCGTCCTGTTGCGGGTGTGGATGGAGAGGAGGATGGAGGGAAGGGGGAGGCGGATGGGAAGGCGACGTATAGGCTTGTGGGACCTGCGTTTTTCAATTTCCCTTCGGGCGAGGGGGCGGCTTCGGGGGAAGATGTTCAGAGTATTAGAATAGTATGATGCGAGTTATGAATTAGGGGTAGAGGGAAGGGGACTTTGTCCGAGTACTCCGAGCGGCTTCTCCAAAACAACCAAGTCTATGTTCCCTCCATTCAACAAGCCGAAACAGTGGGTGAAGAACGTTCCGAAGTGATGGCGCATTCGAAATCATAATGATAGAACGGCGTCGGTTGCGGTGTATGCGTGGGCGGATGGGAGCCTCCCATCGGACAGCCACCGCGTCTCACGGTCACGGCTAGGTTGTTACATCCCGCGCAGTCTACCGTCAGTGTTCTTGTTTCGGTTGTTGTGAAGTTTACCCTGCCGCAGTAGTTGGTTACGAACCCCGGGTCGGGGTTGGTGATGGTGACGGATAGCATGCAGTCGCCGGAGGGCGCATTGGGGGTTGTGACGACGCATTCGTTTTGACTTGAGTAGGTATCTGAGGGGCGTTAGGTTGAGGGTTGAAGCGATAAGTGAGGTGAGTTCTTTTCATTCGGTTTGCAACTCATAAGTTGTGTCTGTTGGCCATGGATTGGGTGACGATGTTGTCGTTTCTTCGGGAAATGGTTCGTCGGAAATCAGACTGGTTTCTAGCACTGCAGCTTCACTTCCTCGCAAGTAGCTAAATGGGAAGCCTAGAGTTATAATGAAAGCTAAGGTTCTGATCGGGATTGCGCAATTGAGGGACAAATACATCTTGGCGACCACCGGGAAGCGACTTGCATCCACAAACATAGGAGGATGTCGCGATCGAACAACCAGTTGAGTTTAAAATTCTTCTTCGCTTTCTAAACACGATGCCTGGTCTGTCCTTATACTTGTTTTGATGTGGTAATGTGACTCTTATATAATTACTCCGACTTGTGCTAAGCTCATGAGTTTTATAAGTGGTAGCTGCAGGTTCAACACAACTAATAGCGGATAAATACACGAAGGAATAACAATAAGCGTCTCCTAAACCAGTCAATTCGGTATTACTTGCAGATATACACATCTACATGTAACACGCATTTTCAGCTTGTGCGCTGTCATGTTACCTTTAACTCCTTCAACTACAAACAGAACAGCCTAGATTCGTGAATGAGAATCTGGACTACGCCGATTAAGTTGCTTTGAAACCCCTATTGCATCTAATTATAACAGTATGGTCCGACAACTGGGACTTAACGCGTGCTTTGGCAGTCGTAGTGGTCAGACCGGCACAAGGCTTCTTACACGGGGTGAGCTGCATGATGCATGCTGTATTCAGTATTGTCATAAGATTACTCACTGGTTGCAGCTCCTGTTTTACATGCACGGTTTGGTTCACTAGATGTCACCTTACACGCTTTTTGGGCACGCACTTCTAGTTTACATAAGAGGTATTTACGAAAAAGCCATAAAGTGTCGCGTAATAGCATTTTACGAAGAAATACATTTAACACAGCCTTATTAATCTCTGAATAGTATCAAATGCGCCACATCTTCTTTCGCCACCCCTTGGCGAACTCATAGTACAATCCCTGCTCACCCCGCTCGTTCAAGATCACTTCAATGATACAGCCTCAGAATATCCTCTAGCAGACATCGCCAGCGTAATTAGGCAGTACACCACCAGAGTGAACAAATCCGGCCTCCCATTGCGGCGCATCTTCGCCGACGACAGTACCTGCCGCACCCCCGCTTACGCAGAGCGTCTGGGCCGTCTCCAACTGGCTGCCGATGAAGTCGGTAGAAGTACCGAGCCTCTGGCACAGCGAGCAGAAGAAACCCCAGCACGTGTTGAACTGGAAGAGGAGGCATGCGCCAGGGGCGATCACAATCCCCTGGTCGGCGGCCTGTACGTTGCTTATGACAGCTTCGCAGTCACTGGACGCCGGAGGGTTGCCCTGCTTAAATGTTAGCCATTGCTGCTACTGATCATTGTTCCAGGGGTATGAGGAACCCGTTGATATGAGAAGATAAAGGGAGTTACTACATACAGTGGTTGCGCACTCAAAGAAGTCATTAGCAGCGACGGTGTCTCTCGGCTTGCTCGAGGTATCACGGCGCTTCGACTTCTGAATGGACGTACCAGCAGGCAACTGGATCACCTCGGTGTGGAAGTCGGCTGGGGCATCTTTAGGAACGGAAACCGTTGTGCTCAGTGTGTGTGGGCGCTCAAGAACCGAGGCTGCGGTGGAGAGGCTCGCAAACAGAGCCAGCGTTGACCAGGCCTTCATCGTGAAAGATTTTTGACTGACTAAAAAGTCCAGAATAGTAGGGATCTGCGTAGGAAATGCTTCCGAGTCTCGGATTGTTGGATGTGCTCTGTTGCATTAATGATGTGACAGGGCGAACTGCGTGCGTTCTTATACCCATCCCTTCTAAGCCACCGCCAGAGCTAAGCATGGAAACCAATGTCAAGCAGGAGCGGGAATTTCCCAGTTTCGTGACCATCTTCGAATTCTAGAACCTGTCAGATGAGGAGATACGACTGCCCCCCTGATTCGGGCTTTCAATATTCGTGGCCCTAGTGCCCAGGGCAAAGGGATATCTTACGCCCAGGGACGCCTCACTTTGCTGAAGCCTGCGGTACCCTGGTCCCATGTCTTTCCCGTACTCTTTCACATCTCGAGCTATACCACGATCAGATGGACAAAATGATGGTACCCAATAGATACGAGATTGCTCAGCGTATTCTAAGGGACTAGCTGCAGCCTACCGGTCATCATATCGCCGTCCGGTCCCTCCCCAGGTGGTGTGTAAACGTACGAAGCTGGAAGCTGCGTTACTAGAGTTCCGATGACGGTACAAGGGTTCGTCCTTGGGCATTCGAGATCATGAGACGACCGTTTTCAACTTCTGAATTGGGCTGGGATTTATTTGGAATGTTACATACATTGCAACGTGGTACGGGGAAGCCTCAGTTGAACGTGGGCCGTTCATGGACTCGTCACAGGCATCAACATAGATTTTATATGTAAGTCACAGCTGCTCAGAGCCGCTGCCGATCTTCACACAATTCAGCCCTAAAGATATATAGCTGAGCTTTCTAGAAGCACGTTTATATAAATTACATACAGCCTTATCCAGACTGTCGGAAACCTCTATATTACGCAATATCGTGAGTTTCGCCTCGGAATTCAGCCCATGTATGTGAGACGTGAATTCATATCGAGCAGCAATTTGGACGAGACGGTTAAAATTGATGATTATCTCAGCTCGTGATCCATCAAGGTAATTGATGGTTTGTGGCCTTCGGTAAGGGGTAGCCAAGTAGATCCGATATTAACACTGCGAGCTAGACCCCAACTCTGACTTTAACCGGCTTATTATCCAACCCGCGCCACACATGTTGTTACCTACATCTCTCTCTAACGACTGGTTGAAATAAAGTGCCGAGAGGAACATTAAGAATATATTCAGCGGAGAAATACGGGCTGCAGCTTGGTAGCGGAAGGATTAATTCGGCATTCGACTGAGTAGGCATGATATGTATAATCTTATGACACGATTACAATCAAGTAGGAGACAGGCAATAGGATGACCAGAAGCCTGATGACTGCCTGCAAGACGATGTACCTCTTTTCAGCTTCAAGCTTCCTTAAAGAGAAGATCTGGATTCGGCTGACGTTGAAGTTACAGCAGCACTCGCGCCTCCCGGCAATTAATCTACGCCCGAATGAACTACCGAACACTCTGATGGCTGCATGTCAATATTGCTGCCTTGCTTGTAGAGCTACTCCTCCCACAGGAAATAACTCATCACCAGTCTTTACGCCAGGTTGCCTTGCCGAGTGCTCTACTTGAGACATGGACAAATACCGCACCGCTTAAGCAGGGGTGGCTGGCCAGCTACTGTCAGCTTCCACATCAAACTTCCATATCCCCGAGTGTCAAGCTCCTTATCAAGGCGCTGGACATTTGGTAATCTCTTGTCATCTTAACTCGTAACGGAGATGCTTACCGAGTGTTTGAAGGCTGACTATCTAGAAGGCTCTCTTAGTGCGGATTTTACGCGATCAATATTGTCCGCCTGCATGTCGAAGAATTAGTGTTGAGGTTAAATTATTGTCTGGAAATTTCTGGGGAAATACCAGGAACCAAGCATTAACTGCCACATGAGGTGCCTGCCACAGAGCTATTCCACAGATATCGTGTCAAGGTATGGTCCAAGAGGGTAGGAGCCCTGGGCCCTTCTGCTGCTAGTCGGTCTTAATGAAAAGGACTATTTAAGAATGCGGCCGAGTCAGACATGACATTAAATACCCCAATGGACGAGACGATGAAGAGCAACTTACCGAATTTTGATGGGCTTATGACCGTGATATCTACTTTGATGCACTGAAACTCCAGCCAGTCACTGGGAGGGATGGGTGATCGACTATAACCACTCGATGTTACTGCCGCTGGCTTTGCGAAGACGATAGAATATGCCGAGAATATCTTGATCGATACAGGGCCGTGCAATGAGACACACATTAGAAACCACCCACCTCTACACAAAGCGTAAGTGACTTATGATACGTGACTGCCATCAGTAAAGACCAAGCTCACTTCCCATAGTTGGAAGGTGAATAGGCGTCAAGAAGGTCTCGACCGAAGCAATTTAGAGCGTAAGAAAGTGAAGAGATAGGTAACCCCCCAAAATATACACGGTTAGGAGCAGGATCAAGTGCAGTAATCACGATATATTATAGATTGAGAGCAGTCATCCAATCTACGGTCCATGTGGTTTAGGGGGGGTAAGAAAGGGGCACTGTAGCCCCATCATCGATTTTCCTTCAATGGCACAATGAATAGTCTGGATATAGGATGTCAAAGAAAACTTGGGATGCATTTTGCATGTGGTTCTCGATACCTAGGAGGACTTTATAGATGAAGAAAGTCGGCTCTTGGAGCCATAAACATTCATTTAAATCTCACAAATATCGAAATATCATCGCTATGCCTCTGCGAACTTGTCTAACTACCGATATTTGTGCATTCGAAGATAAGTAGCGTGAAGTGCCCAAGTTCATTTGCTAAACAGATTTTGTTCAAGTAAGGCTCTCTACTAAAGTGGCCTGTGTAAGCCCAGCGGGCGCGTGAAGGAAAGCAACTTGTGGCTTAAGTAAAAAACGCCAGGGATCGATACCCGGGCAAAGCTCTCAATGGGAAAAGAGATAAACAGAGCGCAGAGTAATCATCTTCATGAATTGACTCGTATCTTTTAATCGCAATCACAAGTTTCGCCACGTAAAAGTACGTAACTTTTAGCTTTAAAGGCCGCAAGAAGTGTAAGGTAGGCCTGCCACTTGAAGGCTCGGACCCTTAGATCGTGACCCAAAGGGGCGGTTCATACCACTATCAGAGGAGACACATTGCGGAATGAAATTTCAACGTAGGTACGCCACGTAAAATCGACGCCGTTGATGCGCGATAGGGCTCAACGGTTTATGTTTGGCTGACACACCCACTCTAGCGCGGCAAGACACCTCCAGCACAATCAGACATAGGACATTTCAGGGATACTTGAAGCATTATAAGTATCCGATATATAACTAGAATTTTTTTCAATTTGAGCTACCCGGAAGACTTACTCGCTCGGTTGCGAGCCCATCTACCAACCACAACCACAAGAGCTAGAAGAGGCTAATTACGTGCACGAGATCATGGCAAGGGCCGAGCACAGGGCTTGAAGAATCACTCAATATCTATGAGCGCATGACGTCTCGATTAAATATTGAGTAAACTCTTTCAGTCTCCTGAGAGTCAATCAGTCTATATGTACGGCATGTCCTTCGGCATCAAGCGCTTCTTTTCAGCGTTCAGCCAATGTCTCGGAAGTCGGGATTGCTGCATTTATCTCTCACTCGAAGCCTATGCAGCAAGGCTTCATGCTTACATTCTGATCATATGATGAATACAAATACGGAGGGTTGCTGCAGTTTCCGCAGGGGCTGGCATAGGTGAACTCCTGTATTGCGCGCAGGCTCCCATGGAATACTAGTGCACGCCTTTGCTTCAGCTTGCACGTCCGGGATCGCACAGGTAGCGTGATTATAGTAGACTATGTATGCTCAAAAAGGTGCATTCTGATGCAAAACAGAGCTGTATAGTCAAAGACCGACCTGAACCATTTAAATGCGATAATGAATATGTAGAAGGTTTCTTTCTGTTAATGCATGCAGCAGTGCTGGAAGTACCTAGGTACCTTAAGGGGTAAGCCCCACCTTTTTGCTCTATCACGTGATTGTGCACTGCGGATTGAGCTGCTCACAACACAAACACAAATAAAGACATATCAACGAAAGATACAGCAAAATAAGCAAACAAAATTGGAAAAAAATATAAGCACATTGTTGATCCCGGCAGGGGTCGAACCTGCAATCTCCTGATCGCCCGCCATCCAGTGGATAGTCGAATCGTAGTCAGACGCCTTGCCATTGGGCCACGAGACCACTGCTTATGGCTCCTTGTTGGATTGCGACCGGCATAACTTACAATAACAAGAGCAGGCTAGCAGAGTTTTTGCAAGGCCGGAGTGTCTTAGCTGTGGTGTGTATCCCGAGATTCTGGAACATGACTCGTTGGGGTAGCTAGAAAATTGGAGCTGAGACGGTCGCCAAATCCACTGACAAAAGAGGAAAAAGCAACTTGGGTACGCACTGTGAATTAGCACGTAGCCTTTGGGGTAGAAACGAACTCTCGCGCTTTGAGGTGGATGATAAGGAGAGTTACGGATATCAAAGAGAGTACGCATATACGGAGTAATGCTTCCCGTAACGAGCATGTAAGAGAAATTGCGCGCTGCTTGTGAATTTATTGCGGAGGGCCCAGAGGTTCGTATTGTTATTGCAACTCTCAAAAATTTGAGGCGTGTAGATGCAACTCGGCAACTTTACAAAGTGTTCGATAACGGCGTGGATATCCAACAAAGCCACTACTCATTATCTCGACACGTCGGTAAAGGCCTAATTTATTATTGGAAGCACACAATGGGCCACGATGAGAATTAAGTGATGGCAATAATCTAGTACTTTAGTGATGATTGTATTAAGAAGTAGTCAACTATGGGTATAGATTATGGTCGACGCCAGTGCGGGAAAGCCAGCAATAATCTCTCTGACTTACAAAAAACAACGCGCTGAAATCCTCGGTCGGCATTAATACGCTGTGATTCTTCATAGCATGCAATGAACATCTCATAGCTGCGCTTTGTTGTCGCTCGTCTTTTTCGTGCAAAATGCACTAAAGTACGCGTTCAATGCATCGATAGTCCCACCACCCTCCACCAAGCTAGTAACAATGCCCACGTAGCCGTCAGGTCTCACTACAACTACGCCGCCCTTCTCCTCGTCAAGTCCCATCTTGGCATGTGCCGCCGCCGTTGCGTTGGGTACCCGGCGATCCCATCTATCGTCTGCGTAGACAAGGTCTCTGTACCTGCTGAGCAGCCCCGGGAGGTCCCGTGAGATCTCGATCTCACTCCGCGCCGCGGCGAATATCGTACAAATGGTGAAGAATAAACTGTGCGGGTTGTATCTCTCGTGATGGGAGACGGTATCGACGTCTGCGCGTAGGTACGATCCGAAGAACGACCGCTTCCCGCCCAGTTGGAAGGCGAGATCTTTTAGCGCCTTAGAAGTTATTGAGGGTTTGCCGGCAAAAATGTAGATCCGGAATGACCCATTCCAAGGGATCTCTTGTTCTAGGTGGACGATGTTGGCATCAACTACTCTTGTGACATCGGCGTTGGCCATTAAACGTCCAGTGCGCAGCTTGGTGCCCTTGGGATGGATCAGACGAGACTGAGCCGGATGGCTAGGCGACCAATTGAGCGCATTAGGCCCGTACGCCACTCCGTAGCCACTTGTGAACTCGCATCCCTCTTTAAAAGTTTTTATAAATTCGTTGTCTTCCGAATGGCCGTTCGTATGCCTCGAAGCTGCCTGGACTTCTGTAGCAGCCGGCGGGCGCTCTGAGAACAGCTTGGCATACTTATTGTCGAAAGCGAGTAGGTTTTCTGCCACCTCCTTCCGCTCAGGCTCGTACGTCTTCAAAAGAGAGCGCTCGGCGAACCCTGCCTCTACTGCATGGATTTTCCAAGCCAGATTCTGAGCATCTAAGAATGCCGTGTTCATCCCTTGGCCAGCTTTAGGCTGCAAAGTTGTCAGCAGCTGCTTCTCATTGGTCGTCTATGCCAAATCGAAACATAATAATAGCAACCTGAAAGAGTAACGAAGGAGGAAAGGAATGATGCAGTATAATAGAAAAGCTTACGCTATGTGTGTGACATGCATCTCCCCCCAGGAACACTCGGTGGTCAAGGGTGTATTTATCCGAGATGCCCTGACCGATTGGGTACACAGAGTACCACTCCAACCTCTCCCACTCAATAGAATACGGTTGAAGTATCCTCTTTGCCGAGGCTTGTACTTCCTCAGGCGTAGCCGTCTTACGTGGGTTCCAGTCTGGGTCCGTGGACGATGCTAGCTGGATGTATAGCCGGACCATGTCGTTTTCGCGAGGAATCACCATAATCGACCCGTGCTCTGAATGTATCGTGCATTTCATCTGATTGGTCAAGTTAGTGCCATCTGAATTCACCAAGCGAGGATAGACAAACCCTGATATCGGGGAAATCCGTCTTAACCACGCCGTCCATGACACCCCATACGTGAGCTATGGGATCCTTATGCGTGATGCCGATGCCTAGTTGCTCTCGAACGAAAGACCGGGCGCCCTCACCGCCGAAGAGATATTTAGCGCGAACTGTTTCCCTGCTCGTCCCATCTATATGCTCAAGGCTGACCTCAACCGGATACTCAGCGTTCTCTTTCTCATCAGACTTGAAACCGGTAATACGCCACGGCCGCTGGATTTTGACACTGTTCTTTTCCAGGTCTGAGATGAAGACGCGCTCGATAAGGCCTTGGTGCAAGAGAGTTGTGAAAGGATATCTCGCATCGATGAACGCGGGGCAACTGGCCCAGGTACCTGTTCGTACGACGCCTTTGCCCGACTCACCCGGATCCCAGAAGGCTACTTCGTACACTCTCGCGGGCTTATGCTTCATGATGGCTGATTTCAACCCCATGTTCCTCAATAAATCTAGGGATCGGGGCTGGATGCCGTCGGCGCGCCCTGTGGGCGTGGGTTCAGACCGATTGTCTACATGTTTAATCCTATAGCCGAGTCTTGCTAGACATGTTGACAACATGAGGCCAACTGGCCCTGCCCCCACGATTACTAGGGAAGAAGTCAGCTTCGATTCATGTGAAAAAATGTATTTCGCTTACCTATGTCATAGTATGGAGTTTCTGAATTTAACGGGCGATCCTCCATTGTGGAATGGATACTGTCTATGTGTGTAAGACAAACGAGGTGAATGAGGGGTCAGCATGTAAGTGCGAGTCAGGCTCGCAACCCGGGAAAGCTCAAATCTTAATTCGAAAGAGACGTGAGATAAAGACAGTCGATCATCATTGATAAATGTTTCAATTAGATAATAACAAAGCGACGTTAGAAGAGGAGGTTATGAGATATTTATTAGAAGGCATCTGACGTTTGAGAGGAATTCGGATGCCCGGACCCAACACTTCACCGGTTCATAGCATTGATTACACAAAGAGCTAGTAGATTACAGTATTACAGATGGTGAGAATCCCACGGCACAGAGAATCGGGAAGTGCATCTCAGCATCCCCACAGGAAGGATGGCGTGCGACGAGACCGTTGGTTGGCTGACATGATACCAGCTGGGGGGCTGGAGCTGAAATCATACTTAAGTACTTAGTTACAGCGGATGGAAGCGACGGATAACGGCGCACGCGAGACCGGACTGAGTGTATGGCGCGGATACTAATGAGTTGTCAGCTAAGAGAAAACGGTTGACGACATGAAAGGGGGGGAAGTGAGATGAGGAGATGACGAGCCTCTAAACAATAGGCGGTCGAGGCTCGCCTAACACAAGAGAGAGGAACGGGATGTCATCACGGTAGTGAATAGCGGGGCCGTGGCGTCGGGGAACCCTATCATTCTGCGGTAAGCTGTCGCCACGGCTGTAGTCTTCGGGAAAGAAAGAACTGGGGGGGGACACGCTAAAAGGCGTGCCATAGGTGATAAGATTAGGTACTAAGTGGCCGCCCGACGGAAACCGAGATAATACACCAAGGTCCCAATTTGGTACCCCGCAACCACTGCTTATACTGTCAGACTGCTTATACGTACTTTGCGATATTTCATACTTCCAGTAACTTCATCACTGTCGCATTCAGTGTCTTTCAATTAATGATAGTGAGAAGATAGGAAAAGTAACTATCATTTACTTAAATAAGCATGTTAAGAGGCGGCTCATGATTTCTGGTTTCACAGGCACTTCGCGACATCGATTAATGCAATGCCTACATAAAGCTCCGGATTCACATTTGAGCTTGTAAGGTTGCTTACTTAGTATCTAAATCCTGAAACTCATATCACATGGCGTATTTCGCATGAAACAAGAAAGCGCGATTTTCTGTCTCAAAAATACGGGAACTACATACAATCAAAAATGCATATAGAGTCGCTTAAGCTAGCCTCTGCATGTCACACAAGCCTTCTCAGCAGGCTCACCAAATCTCACAATCGCATCATAGCTGCGCGTTCGGTACACCTATTTCATACGCTAGCTTACTCTCTCCTCCTCTGGCGCTCAGTACCACTTAGCATCATTCTTCTGATAAGCTCCTATCTACTACAGTGAAGTGAGTAGTGTGAGAGAAGTGAAAAGAGGGTTCGTTGCTTTAGCCAGTAAGTGGCTAGGTCAGCGCGCATGGGGATAAGTACGAGGAGAGTGGGAGACTAAAGTCTACACACAACCACCGCGATGGTTTGAATTATACTACGTCCCTGTTCGATCAAGATATTTCTCGGTCATTAGGCTATCTAAAGTCCCTGGGAAGTGTAGGCTCGTCCTAACTCCTGGGGGGTCAAGGGTATCTTGGATGCGCCCTCATTTAACTCACTTTAATCTGATATCTACAGAAGCTATGATGTAATTTGACGTTATCTTTGAAGAAGAATCTCGATCCTAATGGTTAACAGGCAGTTGTTGTGCTGTTCTTCGCAGAAGGAGCTTGTTGGAAGCATGATAGTACTCTGCATAAGAGCTCAGATGAAGCTAAGCGCCCAACTTAAATACCTTTTACATTCGATCGTGTTGCGTTTTACTGCTACAATTGCACTCCGCGTCCAACTTGGTTTAGAGAAGAGATACAACACATAACCGTCCTACAGGAGGCAGAGGGCAGCCTTATTTTCAGTGGAAACCAACGCCACATTTCATCGATACTACCTTCTAGTCCATATGATGATTAGAGCACGCTTGTATTACTCAAGAAACTATGTGGAGCTGGTGTTCTTTTACGAGTGTCGTTTTCTCCGATGACACGTAGGCTGAGAGTTGTGCTGTTTCCAGCCTGTGGTAACCTTAAGAGAACTGCAACGTTTCTACCTTAAACAAGCGCAGCTATATTTCGTCGGTCGCCATACTTGGGTTCCGAATATGATGCGATATCGCGCGCCTCGCTTCGGGTCCCCTGTCGCTTATATAGATGAAGATAGGCTGTGCGGCTACGTCCATGTCTCACGGCCTGCATATCAGACCTCGCAACATCTCTGACTCGTGGGCATTGCTATGCGCGGAGCCCTCTTTCCTGTTGTCATTACTAGTAAATAGTTCAACATGGTACTTTCTATATAAACATTACACTTCTACATTCAAGGATAGCGGCTATAACAACTTTCTTACGAAGCGATAATTCTTGTAAGTCGAATTCCTTGATTTCGAGTCTGATCATAACGTCTCCTTCGTCGCGCCGACCGGTGAGCCAATTATGAACTAAAGTTCTATAGTAGTGACATACCACGGACATAACCCTCACGTTTTACGAGAAGATGGTGGCATAGATGTGGACTACGTTTTGGCGAGTCCTTGACGAACCTTACATAACCGCAAAGTTTCCATCGCTTAGAGCGCTTCCCGGAAAAAGAAAACAAACTCTTGTAGCTGTAGTCGGTGGTATAGCTGATCTTTTACTCATTATTGCAAGTTCAATTTCATTCCTCTGAGAGTAGCATAATTAAGGGGGTAAGCAGGAATGCAACCACTTGCATATTCGATCAAGAAAACAGGTTATAAACATCAGAACTTCGCGATACCACGCTGCTATATATGATCTACGAGCTACATGACACTAATAAGACATACAATCGCACTTGCTTGTGTGAGTTGGCTGCTAGAACAACGCGTGAACCGTAAATCATGGCGCCAAATATGTAAGTAGGTGTCTGTGAGAGACCTCCATGGGATGTCTATCATTGAATACTTTCCGCGGCATTTGACTCTCTTAAATCCGAAATCATTACATTGTTGACGGGTTCTCCTAGTGCTCCGAGGTTTGAGCTTGGCTCACGTAGAGTATCGGGATTGTCGTAACTTATACGAACTATAATACGAGCCACATTAAAGAGTGTCTCTCGTTTACTAAACTACATGTGTAGCTTCATCTTGGGTCTAGTGCTGGTTTTAGGATGACCCATATTACTTAGGAGATCTTGAATATCTACTCAAGCATTTAGTGTAGAACTTCGTACTTAATGAATACTTGTTCCGAGCTAAGTCATAGCGGTTCTCGGGCAGCGTTGGTTGTGATTGGACCTTTTTAATTCGATGGGGTGCCGTAGCGTGCCTGCTTAGATCACGGATGAACTCTTTCGGCATGGTAGTATACCGACAGGTCGTCTTTTTCTATACTAACGCCGCCGAGCAGATAGTTTAGCTACAAGCTGTAAGCAAAAAGCTCCTTTCTTTATGGCTAATAGACTAATCGCTTCTACAAAGGGCATGGGACGTTATGAGAGGGTGAAGGCAACTCACCAGTTGTATCACCTCAAAACGACTGCCCATTAGCACACCAGCAAGTGCTGGCGTAGTCAGATCGTGACACTGGGAGTGCCCTGAACATGTCTATCTACTTATCCAGCAGAATTGTATCTCGTACGCATATGAATGTCAACTAGATACGTTTATCTAGCTACATCAATCAATGGCAGAGTGCATGTAAACGATGAATTGAGAATCCTTGACAATCATTTTCACGGATATCTCCGCTCAACGTCCTTGTTTGCGGGACTAGCCCGAGATGCAGTAGTGTAAATTGCAGGACGTAACTAACCTAGACTTGCTAGTGTAGACACTATCTGATCTGGGGTGTTGAAACGAGCTAACCTATTGCTGGAGGATTGGTGCTCCTCCCGGATGTTGCGAATCCTAATACGTAAGCGCTCTCCTATCGCGGGTTGTTCGGCCTTATTGCACAGGAAACCAATGTTGAAGGACCATTGACCCTTGATTTTGTGGTCACCCGTTCGCTGCATGGCAACCTACAATACTACTTTACCTTCCTTATATTGTCCTGCGCAGCCAAATCGAAGGCTAGTCTCGAAGCTAGCGTTCAAAATCCCAAAAAAGATGTAGATCCTGGTGCCGATCACTCCCATTTTTGGCGCAAGGTACTCGCTGCTACAGAGTTCTTTTTCTTTTCCATTCTTGTACAAGCTCGAAAACATCAATCCGATCTTGTTGATCATCTTGGGCTGGAAGTCCAATCGAGCGATGAGAGATGGTCAGCAGAAACCAAAGCAGAGCCATGCCAAATATGAGAACTAGCATTCTGCTAGGCGTTACAGCGAGAAATTTCAGGTCCTTGCTCAGGGGTATCATGCAAGAGCCGGATGGGGAGTCGTCTATGATCGACACATCCACTACTCCCCCTGTCTTCCTCCGCATTACGCGATGGCGCTCCTCCAACCCTGAAGAGGTAGGTAGTTTGGGCCGGCCTCGCGCACGATGGCTTCACGTCGACGACCGTCGAGCCAGGATCGTAGGCATAAGTAAAACGTTTTCTGCTCAGGCTGGGTAAATCATTCTGGTCGCTGGCTGTGCTCATACGTTGGCTAATATTCACCGTCAATATGGTGTGGTCAGGCTCTTTACTATTTGCTTCATTACTCCTTCAGGGGGTCACCTCTGCCACGGTCTCGAAGAGGGCGTTCACGCCTACGGTGAAAACCGCCACGGTCATAGGAAATGTCGCTGACCCGAGCATCAACCGAGATTCATGCAGCTCGGCCCGTATCGGTGACCGTGCTTTCTGGACTTGTCGGGATAGCCAGCCCTTCGATAGCAACGGCGTCCCGACTCTGCCGTTATGGTCGTCGTCTGCGTCTTGGTCTAACTTCAACGCCGATGGAACTCCTGCGCTCCAGCAGTACGGTGGTGGCGGTCAACAGCCTTATTTCTTCTACCAAGCAGACGAATGCGGTACAAGCACCGCCGGCTCTTGTAGTGATGGTACTCGCTATGCTCTGTGGCCGGACAGTGCTCCCTTGGTGACGTCGACCAATGGCAATACCGTTACGGCATATACATGGATCCGGAAACAACATATCAACGGAGAGGTGTGTAATGAATATCCTATGTCCAGCTCTTTACCCTCTCCGCTTTCTCTTTGAACTGTTGTGTCACATACTAATGATTCGTAGTAAGTAGAGTACGTCTCGCATGTAGAGTCGACAGCCTCTCAATGTAATATGAAGAAACAGGACTCTTTAGCCATGAACAGTATGGTAGCGCTTACACCGACTTTAGCTTCAGCACGAACGATCCGGACCCGGCGACTTCGCTCTATAAGATGACGTACGACACAACCACTTCGGATAGGAATGCTTTGCCAGCAATTAGTCTCGTTGATGAGAACTTTTGGCTCTATGGTGGCGTCCCCTACGGCAACTACGGCGGTGTGGTCAAGGATGGTGTTACCTACCTGTTTGGTCGGCCATCTAACGGCAACGTTGGTTTGGCAAAGGTTCCCGCAGGCTCCATCGAGGACAAGTCCCAGTATCAGTACTGGGTCAATGGAGCGTGGACATCTAACCTGCCGGGAATAAACGACAATATCAACATCCCCAACGCCAGTGCAGGCGGACAGGGAACCTACTACTTTTCAGACTACTGGAACAAGTGGGTGTGGATTGGCCAGGTAAGCTTCTCGAAGCCCTTCTCCTTTTGTTACTGGCGTCGGCGGCAGATATATGTCGAGCTCAGCTGTCTGCTTGCAGCTGCTAGTGGGCAGTCTCAGCCCCCCCCGAAGTAGTTGTAATAAAGCGTTAGTACTAACGTCAAGTCTTTATCACAGGCCGCCATTAGCGTCTCTGCTGATTTCTTCATTACCACGGCTGATTCCATTACGGGACCATGGGAAAGCTCTACCAACTTCTACTCTGGCCAGACGGGCAGCTACTACCTGGGAGCGTACTCGCTCCAGGCCCAACCCGACCTCAACCCGGCCGGCACCACTACTAACGAGATCTACATTACTTACACGAAGAACGATGCTTTCCAGAATACCGCCTTGTATTCTACGCCACTCATCCATATTCAATGGAACTAGGTCACCCATGACCTTTGGCCGTCCTGTCGACGGCTCATGGGCAAGGGAGCATGTAATGGGTTGACGTAAGGAATCAAACCTTACTTCAACTTTGTCAGCAGTTCCCTTGCTATGTATCTTCACCGCCTTTATGGGCGGGGGCATGTTGATTTGTCCCCCCCAAGCCAAATAGCTGCATTCATTTTGGATACCCTTTTGAATACGTCTTCGCATAATGCACATATCTTTTGCAGGCCCATATGCCAAGCTCTCATTTAAACTTAAGCTTACTGGCATCTTATTGTATATAGTCGTACATAGTTATGTTCTGTCACTTACACATACTCTGTCAACTCCTCGTCGCTTAGTGATGCTGGCTTACACAGCGCAATTGAGAAACAAAATGTGCATGCATATGACGAAATACTGTCATAGTTCAAAGTCACCTAGAGAAATGCTTTTGGCTAATGAGACTCGACAATGAATATTGAGGAGTCTGTTGGGTAGTGGAACACAAAACACAAGGTTGCACAAAGAGATTGCGGACCTTCAAGGGAATCGAATTCAAGCTTTATTTTATCAATCTGTACGTAAGCTACAAACAAGCACACAAATCGAGTTTACGAGGCCGAGTGCATAGCGAAAGTAGGAAATAATTAAGTACCTAGCTAACTTTGCTCGGAGTGCCAGACACTTCTACTACGTAGAAAACCTAATCTATGCGGTGCACGATGCAGCATGCAATATTTCCAAGGGCAAACTTACTTCTACATGTTCGGATTTTAACTTAGCTGAGCTAAGGCACTATCCTGTATCGACCTCGCCTATGCCTTCCGGATTGAGATGTCTAGATGAAGGAGTGACCGAATGCGCCGCAGTCAAGGTTTTCGTCGGTCTTGTTGTAATAAGACAACTGCCAAGGCTTACCGGCACTGCTGTCTGACTTTCGGGCTGACGATTGCTCGGTGGAGTTTCCAGCCTGGGGTGTTGTGTCATTTCCAATTGTGCACTTGGCCATCGTTGAGGATGGGGTTGACTCACCTGGCTGTGCTAGCGCACGCGAGGCGTCGGTCTTGGTGTTCTGCTTTGTAGGAGACATTTTCAGTTATTGCTTGTTTTGCTGTAGCTAGAAAGGCTAGAGCGAATAATTGAGGTTTTATTTATATAGAGAATTTTATGAGTCTGATTTACGAAGCTGAGTCAACTGTCTGGAAACAAGATGAATGTAGTATAACTGCCCTTTGTCATTCAATCTCCCAGAGTGTGATAGGATTGCTCTCTCTCTCAAACAATGAGAACGTTGTGTGATGCCGGGGGTTAGAAGCTTCTCTATTTTGAACGCTCGCACAACGATGCTTACTCAGGTAGTGACAAATCTATGCTTTGACGTCTGTCGCGATTTTCAGATTCGGAGCTTTGAAGTGCAGTTGAGCTTAACCCAATGGCAACTGACTAAATCACCCGAGATTTCGGGATAGTGCAGCAACCCATAATTCTCACCTACCTACTGCATATAAACTTTGGGGAGCTTCCCTGCGGTATTATTGGAAAGCAGCGCTGACAGTAACTCCGATACATGGACTCGTTAAGAGGCAGCTGGTATACTCTGGCCCGGGTATGACGGTATTGAATCATGCATGCATGTAGGGTCTAAAGAACGGGACCGCCCCCCGCACCCTAAACGAAGCGGGCCGGTCCTGCAGCTCCCGTCCTGCAGCTCTGTTAGATCGCTGCTTACACTTGCATGTAAAACCCAGACCATGACTGCAAGGAATTCATAGTATAATGCACGCGCGACACGGCTGAGATGCGCAACCTTAAGCTTGAAACTGTGGTTCTGGCCATGATGCTTTTATCTTGTCGCTTGACTACTGCGGCAGTTCCACGGTGTGATGACGCATGGTGAGTTTAGCATTATGTTATCGCCCAAGATGCATAGAGCTATAGATGATGACATTGAAATGAAATTGGGAGACTGGGATTATTTAGCTGCAAGGCAGGCAATACAAGATTATCGGAGCGGCATTAAGAGTAGCAACCCTCGGCAACTTGATGACAGGAAATGCCTTGCCCCACGCGTTCACTGCCCAACTTCGATGTTGGCTGGGCTCTGAGTTATATCGTTTATGGCATAGTCCGGGTTCAGAACACGACCTTACAATCACACAAATGACTTGTGCTTCTAATTTAGCTACTATACTAGGTCCAAGTAGACGAGGGAGCAATGAGGAGCTGTCTGTGTCGTTCGCTATGCAAGATCACGCACTCGCCTTAAATTACCTCGACTGGTCTCCAAACTATTAAGGTCGCCGAGCGACAAGGAACTTGAATCTAATCGTGTAACGGAGTAGAGTAAAACAGAATCGAAAGAATCGAGTATTGAGAGGCGGAACGGTTTGAGTATGTTGAAAATAGGTTCATCCTGGCGCACCAATTCGTGACTAAATATGCAGAGCGCATCATGGATCTCGTTTCATACACGGATGAGAGTTGGGAATCGCTCGAAAAGTATGTCGACGAGTGGCGGAGGCGACGAGAACTCACAATGTAATAAGATAGAACGCGAAAGCAATAAGGGAGTAAGAGTAGCACTCGGGCTTCAATCGCAGACTCCGCCCCGGCATGCGAAATATGAGTAATGCACTTATGGATTTAGTTCACCGAGGCGTCGGGTCGCGTCGGATCATACGGTACTAGTGGAGGGAAATAAAAAACAGCGATCTGATTCTCTTTGATGCGACATGTCTTGCGTAGGAAAACTAAACTTAAATTCAACAAGCCCAAGTGGCATAGTATCTCGGCTGTAATTACTCATAGCAGTGTGTTGTGTGTTAGGAGAGTAACTGATGTTCAGAGAAGAGAGAAACCGAAAAGGAAGGTTATACCTATATCATGGTTGAGAACATCTTGAGCAAGTAATGGAAGGTGTCTAAGTTCGATCGCATCATTAAGAGGATAGAAGACAAACTTGAATGCAGTAAGAGATTATACAGCTTCTACCCGATTCAGTTAGTACTATACCGTATTAGGAATGGACGGCTGATATTGCAGCACTCCATAAGTGGTAAGGGCTCCACATGTATAGGTACATATAGATACATGGCTATGCCACTTGCGCAATGTACCGTACCACCACTTACGGCGGGGAGTGACGTCTCTAGTCCTTGAGAAGACAAGTGTCCCATGTTCCGAGTACTGTCTATCACCGTGGTTCAGATTAGCAAAGAACCATGGCCGCATGCGGTGACATGGGCGGTGCGGCTACGCGCTTAGGACGATCTGGCGGCTGAACATGTCAACCTCAAAAAATCCATCTCCAAATCTCATCATCATCGCATAGTTTTCCATGACCGTACCTAGACTATCGCTCACCCTTTAGGCTTACCCATTAGGCTCATCCTCAAACTATGAGCCCGGACAGATTTGCGCGTAGGACACTAGCTTCAATGACGTAGAGGAGGATTTAGTTGGGTAAGTCTAACGTGTCTCCTGTTGACGATTGCCTAAACGAGAGTAACCGGGACGACGTAACTGTCGAACTCTACTGCGCGGCGCGATTGCGGTTATTCCCCCTGGGTCTATATAAGGCCTTCCCCTCCGTCCGGCTCTCACTTCCCCTCTTTCTCTTCTTCATCGCACTTTTCAATCGTCTTCGTATGATAGCAAAGCAAGCAAACAAACCAAACCAAACCAAAGCAATCGCGTTCAACGCATTTTACACACCCATCATCATCGAAAGTTCCATCAGTTCTTTTGACCTCACCTCTTCTATCCATTTTATCTGTTGCATCACTGGCCGAGCCTTCTTATTGACCACCATGGCATCACTCGCACAGATAGGTCTACAGCCTGCACAATTGCATTGCTGGCGTACGCCAGGACACTATTTGCACTGCCAAGACTGTAGAAACTATCGCAGTCTTCAATCCCGCGCTGCGGAAGCCGAAGCCAGTCACGCGGGACGCGTCGCCGCGCTTTCGGTAGGAACACCCTATAGATTCCGTAGATTGGCCATCAGCACTCGACTTGAGGACCCCCGCCTGAGAGCCTTGTACAACAGTCAACTGGACAAGGAAGGACTGGGGCCCAGAAGACGACACGTAACCATCCAGATACCCTCACTTGCGCACCCTGTGCGCCCCGACGAGTCGCCCCGTCCACCTCTAGTAGATCAGGTTAGTAATTGGAGCCCCTTGTTCCCTCCGCCCCCGAATTTGAGCTCACACAGACGTTACTAACTCCAATATGTGCGGTAGAGCTCTCCAAGCAGAAAGCGTCCTTCTACTTGCACAAGCACGCCTGACCCGGCACTTTTTTACGTTCCCGGTCAATACACTGACGACCTGGACGACCCGGACGACCCTTCTGCTTCTGATACAGTAAGTTTGCCTCCTGCCTTACCCGTAATACACCCGGTGCCTACCTACCTAGGCCACCCACGATGCTAACACGCTTACCCCAGCAGGTTAATGACGATCCTGCCTAGAAAGCGGATCCGAATTACAACTTCTGGGCAGCCAACGCAGAGCTTATCAGACAAGGAGCTATAGAGCGAGCAGCAGCTCGGGAAGGAGCGCAGGCCTTAGCTCCCTCCGGACCCTCGCCGGACCCTATCTCCATGCCTGGCACCTGGCCCTCATGGGCCGACGATCCAAATGGCATTCCTCCTTCACCTTCTGTTTCGGCTTACACACCGGCTCTTCATCTTCAAGCTGAGCCCAATGAGCCCTTCTTCCGTCTCCCTGGACCTCTGAGAAGCTTAGCTACGTCCATCGGAACTTTGTCTTCTATCCTCCTCGGCGGTACTATTCAAGTTGTGCGTTGCGTAGTTCGACCCGCTCAGTCTGCTCAGCAACCTGCAGCACAACCTACAGCTGCCACGTCCGCTAGTACTGTAAGCTCAGTCACACGGATTAATGAGGATGATGCCCGTGGTGCACGCATTTTCAAGCGTCCTCGCTTTGACACAGGAGCATCGCGTACGGGCTACTCACAAGCAGGACCCAGTCGTTCTGCACCAGTCATCAACAATGCTCCAACTCCCTACAAAGTGTTCGACAGAAACAGATCACAGCCCAACTTCAACCACGCTGGGCATTTCTCACTCGATGCGCTGTACGATAAATCCGGCAGCGAAGATGACGAGGATGTCTATCCCGGCAGTCCTATGGACATCGACTCGCCCGAGCCTACAACTTCGAACATGACGGAGACTACTCCGGTGCGACAGCGCATCAATATCGAGTCACCGCCCAAGTTCAATTCCGCCACCGCAGCTGCCCGTAGAGCGGTCAGCTTGTTTCCAAAAGACTCACCTGTGTCAAAGGCTCCGGCGACACCATTCCCAAAGGGAAGAACATCACTAGACATTTCACCCCCTACAGATTCTTCTGTAGTAGTACCGGTCATTGAGAGACTCCGTCGTAAGGCCGCGGTAACCTCCACATCTCCAGATGGCCATTCGCCAGGACAGACGGAGAAGGGTCGGTATACCAACGTCCTGGAATTCTTCCCAAATGACGTTGTACATTCCCTACCAGGACTTGAGGAGAAGGACCTGCCAGCTGATGCTCTTAAGGTTGAGCATTTGAAGCGGGAGTTGATGGAACGCGTTCGCCAGGAGGAAATCGAGTCACAGAATGCTGCTCTCACTCATCTTGGTGTCCGTCGTCCCAAATCTAACCTCATCCATGAGCCTTCCCCTGAATGGGTGAAGCGGGCTCTAGAAGCACCCCACAACGGGACGTTTGATCCCAAAGGCGTGCATCCCGACGCTGTTGAACTCAAGCCCAGAGACTTTGCTAAGCTCGTCCCCCCAACGGCCTGGCTCAACGATGATTGCGTCCATTCTACCCTCTGCTGCCTTGCAGCGTATGTCAACAACAAGGCTAGTGTTAAGCCTAAAGTTGACCCTCCCAAATGCGTGGCTGTCTCATCCCTTTATTGGAACGCATTTTGTCAAGACCACAACAAGATTTATCCTCGACTCTTCAGTCGAAAGTGGAACTTGACACCGGCGAATTTCTTTGACGCCGATACAGTCTTAATCCCAGTGAATTCTAACGCACACTGGACTCTTATTGTTATCCGACCTTCTCGCAAGACGGTCTCATATATGGATTCGTTTCACAGTCGAAACGAAAGACAGCTTCGCCACGCATACGAGTGGTTGAAGTCCTTCCTTGGCGACAGATTTGTTGCTGATGAATGGCAAACGCAGGAGTTTGGAGCTCCAAGACAGACGAACGCATGGGACTGCGGCATGTTTGTTATCACGAATGCTATGTGTTTGGCATTGGGAATTAGCCCTTTGAGTTACGATGAAAGCGAGCTGCCATTGCAGCGTCTGCGTATTGCAGGCATGCTCCTTAACGGGGGCTTTGAAGGGGACTTTGGATTAGAAAGCCTTTAGCATTGTTATAAACGTTGTAATCAGCATAGTATAATCAATCATCATTACCCTTATAATCAGGGCCTTTTCTTCTGAATAATCGTGACTGTTTATAATTTGCTAAGCGTAATATCTTACTACACGTTTTCAAAGCCCTCGACACCCTCAAGTAGCAGTATAAGACCGAAAATAAAACGTACCCAATTTCATTATTCTAGAATCAAGTTCTTCAGCCCCCTATAGAGCGACTTGACGTGATTGCTGGCTACACGAGAGACTCTTGCGATTTTTCAGGCAAACTAGTCGAAAGAAAAGCCCCTAATCCAGCGGGTGTTTATAAGTATTCCTTCATGATGAAACTACCTAAAGCCCTCCTAGGTCAAATTCCCCTCTAGGACCTCCCATCTACATTGACTGGGAAAAATAGTAAAGGTCTCTAGTTATATTGCGTCTTAAAAACAAAGGGTACTATATATTTCTCAGTTAAATTGTCCCTTAAAACCCCCATTCTCCCTCGGCTATAGGATACTAAGTTCTCTAGTCATACTGACCCTTGATTATAACAACATTATAGGGCTTCCAAGCTAAAGTCTCCCTTGAATCCGCCATGAAGGAGCATTCCCGCAACTCTGGGACGTTGTAAGGGTAGTTCCCGCTCATCGTAACAGAGCGGGCTAACGCCTTCATCGTACGTCGATGTCTCGGTTTCGCAACACCGCTGCCACTCTCTGTCTTTGGGTATTTATAGAAGAAATGATAGTAAAATTTGATGAGTGGAACAATGATAGATGAATCAATAGATAAATGAGTAAGATGTAACCCTGCTTTGAGAAGTTGATGCGACATCCAGTTTTGGTTGAAAGAAGGGAGATGCGGCGGTAGAGGTTGAAAATTCTCTCGCAGCTCAGCTAGCGGATGTTCGAACAAGGGCTGCGTCGTTCTGGGTTGTGATCAGAGCGGCTGCTCCCCGTAGGTGTAGGTCGCTGGCGTGAATACCTGAATCGTTCTCAGCGGGGAAATATCAACGGACAGAACTGCAGCATCATACCGTAATGTTATAGAAGTAGAACGCAGTCAAGTCGGCCGCTTGACCTTGTCTGCAGCTATTATATAGGAGCGTAACAGAGACACGCAATGCGATTTGGGGTTCTTCGTGCGTGTTGTTCTGAAGTGGCACATTGAATGTCAGTATCGTGGTAGTCCTTAATACTGAACTAGGGGGTTTCCGCACTCTTTAGTTAACGTGGATGCAGTAATAGCAGGTGTGGGCTTAACTCTGATGTTGTAATGAATTGTCGACAATACGGCATGATTTGGTTAATGTGTAATGTTTAGTAGCTGTAGATATTCCAAAGAAATAGTTGAGCGATTCAAACTTCGAGGGGCTCGGTCTGTGTTTGTTTATTTGTATGTTTCGGGTCCCCCCGACTAAGCTAATTGACTTGGACCTTCATCGGCAACTTGCCAGCGTGTAGCGGAAACAGCAGCCGACATCATAGAAGCTACGGTAACAATCAAGTAGGGTGCAATGCATAATCCGATTCAGTCGCAAGTAGGTGAAGAGGAGTATATTGGGCTATGTCAGGGGTACAGCCTCCTGTGAGGGGAAGTGGCAGCCCGTATCAAAGTCACCAAGCTTGTTGTTCCAGGGCTTCAATGTTCATAGGGAAGTTTACATGTCGGCCTTAGGTTACAATTCAGCACAGAGATTTACTCAGACTCTTTGATTCTGAACACATCTGCACGCAGGGCCCTTGGAGAGTCGAGAAGTTCGATTATATAAGGGTCTTAAATACACAAAAGTTCCAGCTTGGGGTCATCGCAGCGCAGAATCAGCACCAACCCAACTCCAGACTGGGCTGAAGGTCTCGTAAGCTCCCTATCAATAACTGGAAGTTGACGCTAACACGCACTCAGAACCATCTGAGCGAGATGTGCGCTAATTACCACACAGTCTCTAAGCCATTAACGCCCACAGGCCGCTCGCCTAACGTCGCGATTCTGAATCCGTGTCGAATCCCCTCAGCCTCCTGGCGCACGTCATAATCAGAGATAGCAGTGTGCGCCGTAACTCTATTATCCCACAAGGTCACTGTTTGATCATCCCATTTCACGCGGACCTGGACGTCTTGGCTTTGAGAGATATGCTAGAAGTGGATAGTTAGGTACGTCATTCTCTGCGTATTTCTGGGGATGGAATTGGGACACACGTACGGTGAATAAGAGCTGAAGTATCGCATCGGACTCTTCTTTCTTGAGACCGACGATACGCTTCGTGAATCCTGGGTTAACAAACAGGGCCTTTTCACCGGTAGCCTAGGACGCGAAGATTATAAGCGATTGTAACATGACCCCCCCCTATCCGACAGCTTGGACGTACCGGATGCACCCGCACGATCGGATGCTCTGACTTAACGGGCTCCCGCCTCACGAATTTCCCGTGACGACGCGCATTTTCCGCCTGGGGAAAGCCGCTATGCTCGGCACGCAGCCCTTCAAGCAATTTCTTGATGGGCTCGGACAACCTCTCGTACGCCGCGACCTGCGAGACCCAGGCAGTGTCGCCGCCCGTCTCGGGTACAGCGAGCAGCGTCAGAAGTGTGAGCCCAGGCGGCTGGTGTTCATACGAGACGTCGGAATGGAAGCCAGTCGTCGTCAGAGATTCTGATTTGAACTGTAGTCGATACAGATTATCGGGACCGAGGTAGATGTTATGGAACTCAATCGCGCCTTCAACGTGAGCGCCAACGGGCTGCGTGTGTGCTGTCAATAGCCCTCCTCTTCACGTCCGTGGGAGTTTCACTTACGTGGACATGTAGCCGACCGAAATATCGGCCAAATTCTTTCTGTCTCCCGACGCCGATGTCTTTGAAGTTCTGACCTCTGAAGACCACGACGCCGCGTTCGGCTACAAGCAGCGCTAGCTCGTTCTTCTGAACATCGCTAAGCTCCGAGAGCTGTAGCCCTTTGATCTCCGTACCAATACGAGGTGTGAGCTTCGTGACTTTGACATTGGGGTCTTTTAATCCCAGCAGATTTGGTTTCGCCTTGTCGGCGGCCAAGCCTCGGTCAACGAAGTCGAACGGCTCAGTTGGTGGGAATGTTGTTTCTTCGTCATAGACGGGAAGATAATGCGTGTATGGGTACTAAAAAAAGATATTAAAGGTTATTTGCTGCTTCATATCTAACTATTAACGGCTTGACTGACTGTGGCATGCTGAGCGGCGTCAAACGCACGGTTGAGCTTCAACTTAGCGACATCGTTGAGCTCCTCGACGCTAGGAGTTGTCTCTGCAATTGACGGTGCCATCGTCTCGTAATGTACGATTTATCGAGACTATAGCTGAATTAATTTTATTTATGAATGATCTCGATCCCCAATAAATACCCTCTACTTATTCCTGGGCTTTTGGAGACTTGTGAGAGATGTCGCTGTTGGACCCCGCAGATTGCTCATCAGAACCCCCAATGATGCCATGGTAGCAATACGAGCATGCCTTTGGGTTTGAGGGCTCCCCAAAGCATCCCGTAGCAGCATATAGGAAGATGATAATTCTCGACGACCAATTATTGGCCAAGATTCTGGGCAGGTAAATCATCCTTGATAGCTCGCCTTCGGTCGCGCATCTCATTCGTAGGGCGATGCTCGACAAACATCATTTCTCCTCTCATTCCATGGGGATTGATGTCATGCTGTCTCTCTATCGCCGGGATAGATAAACTAGAATGTCTTCTTGCGGTAAGCCGAATACCTCAACCCCGCTGTCTTTCGGCTTCTAACTGTGGTTGAAGCAAGAGGTAGAGACACGGCCCATCAAAATAACAGAGACTGGCTTTGTCTATCTGTTGGAGAGTCTACAGACGGTTGGGGCCGTCCTCCTACGACGCGCTCATGACTCCGACCTTGGCGGGTTAAGCTCTCGCCGTTATGGCTATGCTTGGAGGGTGGCCTGAAGTATAGATACGATCAGCATTGGATCTCCGGACTAAGGTTGGAAGATAGCGATACTTGTAGGGTGCGTATGGCTACGGATAAAAACATAAAGATATCTTTGGTTTTGCTATATCTTCTTTGAAGATGATTGTTAACTTACGCGCATCTCGATCCTCAGTCCTCCAATACCCCTTGTGTGATATTCGCTGAGAATGGGAGCAAATCTTCAAAGAGGTGAGTTCTTGAAGACTGGAAGAGACCATAATGGACTGAGACATATCGTCATCAGGAAATAAATCTGAGAGATCTTAACCCAACGCACTGATTTCAGTGCTGAGAGCATGAAAGATCTTGGACCCTCGACTCGATTATCATTTCCTCTTGATCCTGCTTCGATTATGCCCATCTATGAAAGCAAAGCTCAGGTCTACCTAGGTAGGTTCACGAGCGCCGTAGAAGTCCTTCCTCACCTATAACTCTCCGTGCCAAACCCGAATTGACTGCGTGGCTTCGAAAGTGCAATAACAGGATAATGCACTAAGCAGCATAATCGGATGCAATTTTTCTAGAACAGAAGAGGTGCTATTCCGATTGGTTCATCTGATTATAAAGCTTACCCCGCCATTTCACTTTAATTGAAACGGCTGGAAAACGTTGAAGGAATAACACGCGTGCTGATCCACCTCCCGCCAATCCGGTACCCAGGTTCTTGCCATCTTGGCAACTTGAAAAGGAAGTCTCAGCAAGTCTTGGCGGATGACAGCTTAGAAGAGCTGACTATCCTAAGTCCGCTGTCTAACTCCGCAGTTTGACGATCAACAGGGACAACGCATACGACAGAAACCGCAACGTTTATTTTGAGCTTCAAAAATTTTTAATTAAATTCCGAGTTCCTGAAATAGGACGCCTATTCTTATGATAAGTGCAACTATATCTCTGTAAATGCAACATGGGACTTTTAGCTGGCGGATCTGCGGGCTGTGCAGGCCAGCTGCACCTGGCAGCAGCTGTTCATACGTAGGTAGCTTTAGAAGCTTACTACGCATATACGGCGGCGACTTTGCTAAATCTGACTTGCAACAGGTTTTCCTTCAACCCGAACCCCCAAATCCAGACTAGCCACACAGGCATATCAATCCTGGGAGTTCCCACGCCGAACACAATAGCCTCCTCTCACATACGTAGTACGTAACACGAAACGTACACGTGTATGCCGCAATGGTATTACACGCCATTACAGTAGAGCCTTGAGCTTTTCGGGGCCGAATGCTAAGACTCTACCGAATCCTGGACCTGGGACGATGACACTGAATCCTTGCAGTCCGAATGGCTGATGTCTTCGGGCCAAGACCGTCTAACCGTCTAAGATGATGACGCTGAGCGAGTCCGAAAGGTTCACCGAATATGAAGCTTTTGTACACTGTCCCAGGCGTGGCTTAGAGGAGGAGAACGCTCTCTACGAGTGACCTTGGATATTCCTAGGTAAGTAAGGCTCCTCCAGGTACCGCTCCTCCTCTTCCGTTAGCTCCTTTCCTATGGCGTCGAGGGCCTCGTCCATCCTCTCCGGACTGCTGAAGCCGATGACGGGCGCCACGACCCTGCGGTTGAGCCAGGCCAGGCTGACGTGGGAGAGCGGCCACCCGCGTTTCTCGGCTATCTCTGCCGCCCTGGATATGATTTTAGCTGAAGCAAGGTCCTCGCCTTGCTCGTAGAAGCCGCCGTTTTTGGTGTGCATGGTTCGGATGGTTGTGGGCGTCTGGCTCTGTGGTCGTGCTAGCCTGCCACCGGCTAATGGAGCCCACTGGATGATGTCATCGGTCAATACTGGAAGTTCTTATGCTAAGCCGGGGAGGGCTTGACGAACTGGAATAAGGCCAATGCCTGTTAAGTTGCAGTAAGGGTTCATCTCCCGTTCCTCCTCGCGATAGAGGAGGTTATAGTGGTTTTGCATCGATATGAACTTGGTCCAGCCGTGTTTTTCGGCGGTGTTCTGCAGTATCGCGAATTGGTACGCCCACATCGAACTAGCGCCTATGTAACGGATCTTCCCGGTCCTAACTAAATCGTGTAGCGCGCACATAGTCTCCTCCGGGGGGACTGTCGGATCGAATCGGTGGATGTGTAGCAGGTCGATGTACGTCGTGTTGAAACGCTCGAGGGATGCTTCGACCGCGTTAAAGATTGCCGTCCGCGATAAACCTGTATACATGCTTTAGTGATAATGGTCTTCGATGAGACAAATAAAACAAGGGTTAATACATACCCCATTGATTGACATAGTCTTTGCTGGCATCGGCTATGTCCTGGTGCATAAGGACTGCGGCCCCAGGGTCATAGTTTTCCGGATCACAAACGACGCGGTAGCATTTCGTCATCAGGACAACCTTGGATCGAGGGATGTTATATTTCTTGAGGGTCTTGCCCATTACTCGCTCAGATTCGCCATTTGAATAAGTATTCGCTGTATCCCACTGAAAACCTCGTTAGTTTCATGTGGGAGAGGTGTATATAGTACATACTGTATTAATGCCTCGATCGTAGGCAGCTTTGAGTAACCGTATTGCCTAGCTCAAACCAAATCAGTATTACAACCCAAACTCCAGATAGCTTACCAGCTTCAGACAGTATGATAACCTACTTGATCCTCTTCTAAAGCCCACGGGAGCCACTTAGAGCTGCCGAGATGCGCGCCTCCGAGAATTGGATTTGACACTCGCAGTCCACTATTCCCAAGTCTCCGGTACGCCGCCCTTGATAACGATACTGACCGCCGGAGCGCATCAGGAATGGTGGCGAATTGTGAGATAGTAGACTTCATCGCTAAAATGTGTTGTTGAAACGAATAAATAAATGGGTATCTTTGATGATGTTGTTGTTGAACATTGCTTCTGACGGCCTACTGCTACATAATAATTAGGGCGCCCATTGGTGGC
Source organism: Xylaria sp. FL0933 (assembly GCA_022578765.1). Classification (NCBI taxonomy): domain Eukaryota; kingdom Fungi; phylum Ascomycota; class Sordariomycetes; order Xylariales; family Xylariaceae; genus Xylaria; species Xylaria sp. FL0933. The sequence goes on along the minus strand of MU389734.1, from coordinate 80,329 downwards.
CATCTTGTAAGATCCTATGAAATCGTTGGCGCATTTTAGTTTTAACAACATCAGATTTCGAAGCCACGAGCCGCGCGGAGCCGCCGCCACTTCTCATTATTTGTAAGGCGACACCGAGTCCGAAGGGGCCCCGAAATGGGTGGCGTGATCGGCTTCCTTCGCGCACGGGGATGCTGTCGGGGTGGGTTCCGCTAAGCCTGACTAAGCCCGAGCAGCAGCAGGTCGCTGAATGGCATTAATTCAACAGTTACTAGTTAGTCTGAAATGAAGCAGAAGCTGAGAATTAATAAAGTAAGTCAACGTGTAGAGTAAATTACAGTAATTTTACTCATTAAAACATGTTATTTCCCCCTTTTCTTGACCATATCTGGCGGTTTGGTTGGCGATCGAAATGGTGGACTTCAACTCGTTTATATAAAATGAGTGAGATCTAGGAGAGGCCCACTGTGGCCCGTGTAAAGCGGTTCGGGCCCTCGGAGAAGGATGCAGGTACCAAGCAAGGGCCATCAACCTTGCACCGAATCACTCTTACGTCGAAAGAGGACGTGCTTTTCTTCAGCTCGAAGATTTCATAGAATAAGCCGTGATATTCAGCGACAGAACTGATGTAATACCAACTTACCATTATACTGTATCATATTGTCGTCAACTACGAGTTTACTTTCTAGACTGTATTATTTTACAAGACTACATCGTCATCTTTTGGCGATTTTCAAACCACATAGACGAAGATGAACGGCAATAGAGAATACATCACTCACAGGGCTTCCTCCGTAGATGAGGAGGAAGCCGCAGCAATATGGGCCATGAACGGTCCTCTGCCGAGCACGATTCACAAGTGTATACATACCTTAATCGGAGCTCGAGCGGCCGAGAACCCGCAGGCTGCGGCGGTAGATGCGTGGGACGGCCGCTTGACTTACCTGGAGTTGGAAAATTTGTCAAGGCGGTTGGCAGGGGACCTTTCGCGCTCCGGCGTTGGTCCCGGCATCGTCGTACCGCTCCTGTTCGAGAAGTCGATGTGGACCGTAGTGGCTATGCTGGGCGTGCTTAAGGCAGGCGGCGCCTTCGCACCCCTCGACATAAATCAACCTGCAGAGAGATTGTGTCAGGTGATCCAACAATGTGAAGCCCGAGTCGTATGTGCCTCCGCCCGCGGTGCAAAAATCTGTTCACGCGTGCAGACGGAGGTGCACGTCGTGGGCCCAGAATGGCAGCAGACAGAATCTGCTATCGAAACCGTCGCCCTTCTTGAACCGGACGCGGCTTGGCCAATGTACGTCTGCTTCACCTCAGGCAGCACCGGTAAGCCTAAAGGAATCGTTATCACGCATTCCGCTTTCTGCAGTGCTCAGTACCACCAGAGCGAAGCCTTTTGCTTTCATCCAGAGGCGAGAGTCTTCGACTTCGCGTCGTACAGCTTTGACGTATCCGTCTACAATGCCATGATGACGCTGTCCATCGGCGCTTGCCTCTGTATCCCTTCAGAGGAACAACGGATAGGGAAACTAAACGAAACATTACGAGCCATGGCCGTTACCATGGCGGCTCTCACGCCTTCAGCTTCAAGACTTCTGGAGCCAGAAAACCTGCCAGACTTAGAGACAGTGATATTGTCTGGCGAAACCGTGAACCACGGCGACTTAGAAAGGTTAAAGCGCGGCAACTTTGTCGTGCTCAACGCGTATGGCCCCGCCGAGTGTACACCAATGAGCACTCTAAACCCTTACGCAACTATGCCGGGGATTTCCGTCAGCATTGGAAAAGGAATAGGAGCCGTGACTTGGGTGGTGGACCCAAACGATCATACTAAGCTCCTTCCCCGCGGCGCCACAGGAGAGCTTTTACTAGAGGGACCGATCCTAGCGCGCGAATATCTGAATGATCCGGAAAAGACGGACGCCGCCTTCATAAACGACCCTCCTTGGCTGCTTGAAGGCGCAGCGAACTGTCCAGGCCGGTGTGGGCGCCTATATAAGACTGGAGACCTTGTTTATTATGACGCTGACGGTGATTTAAATTTCGTCGGGCGTAAAGATGCGCAGGTCAAGATCCACGGTCAAAGACTCGAGCCGGGAGAAATCGAGCATCACTTACGGCGATGCATGCCAGCCGACAACCAATTTATCGTGGATGTAATCGAGCTCGGAGGCGAGAAGAGCAGGCCTATGCTGACAGTGTTCCTGACGGGTCAGGAGGGGTGGTCTGACCCAAAGCAAATTGCTGAGGGAATGGAAATAGTACGCCCGCCTGCTGATCTAGAGGTGGCCTTGAAGAAAGCGCTGCCATCATACATGGTCCCCTCCTTGTACCTCCGCATCCCCATGATTCCATTAGCAAGTACGGGGAAAGCAGACCGACGTCGTCTGCGGGCAATAGGAGAAACGCTGTCAGCGCAGCGCTTGGCTGAGTTGCGTGGATCTGCGGGACAAGGAGCGGAGCCACGAACGGATGCCGAAATCCTCCTGCGGGACCTTTGGGCAGATATACTTGGTATCGACGCAAGTGCTATCGGACTGAACGACGAATTCTTCCGGCTTGGAGGCGACTCACTCGCCGCTATAAGATTAGTTAGCGCCACTGGAAAGGCTAGCTTTGCTCTCACCGTTGCAGATGTGTTTCGATGTCCGAAGCTTGAATTACAAGCTCGGTTACTAAGTGATGCCACAACGCGCGACGTGGAGGTCATACCGCCATTCGCTCTCTTGGAAGGCCAGGGAGAATCGCCTCCTTTACGCCAGACTCTAGCCGAACTTTGCGACTTGGCCGATCCATCACTGGTTGAGGACGCCTATCCCTGTACCCCTTTACAGGCAGGTATCTTTTCACTGGGCACCAAACGGGACGGCGACTACGTGCTGCAGGCCGTGCTAGAATTACAAGATGATTTGCACGTTGAGAAATTCAAAGCGGCATGGGAAGAGATGTTCCAGCATACGCCCATACTCCGAACGAGAATCGTGGAGCAAGAAAAGCTGGGGCTGCTGCAAGTTGTCTGCAGAGACGAGATCCAGTGGTTGCAGGCCAACGACCTGGATGGCTATCTCGAAGAGGACAACTTAAAACCGATGGGGCTTGGCGATTCTCTCTCACGATTTGCGCTGATTCGCGATGGGCCAAAGCCACGATGGTTTGCTTGGACCATACACCACGTCTTGTACGATGGATGGTCACTTCAGAGAATCACCAATCTCGCCAAGGAAGTGTTCCTGGGAACTGCGGGGAGAGAGGTAATCACTAAGCGACCAGGGTTCAACAGCTTTGTCCATCACACCCTTAGAGAAGACAGCAGCAGCAAGGAGATGGAGGCGTACTGGCAGTCATACTTCGCGAACAGTGAGTCTGCCACCTTCCCTTCCTTGCCAATGACGGTTAGGGAGCCTGTGGCCAATGCGACCCTCGAGTTCAGCCTTCCATCAGCGACGCGGACGGGCGTGACATTATCCACTATGATACGCGGGGCGTTGGCCATCGTCATGAGCCACCACACAGGCACTACAGATGTGATTTTCGGTTCGATTGTATCGGGTCGGACAGCCCCTGTCACGGGCATCGAGGACATTCTAGGACCGACTATTGCGACGGTGCCAGTTCGCGTGCAATCGCCGAAGGGCGAGACAGTGTCCCAGTACGTCGACAGCGTGCAACGAGACATGATGGAAATGATACCACATGAACAAATTGGGTTACAGCGGCTCGCGAAACTCAGTAAAGAGGGTCGCGATGCCTGTCGTTTCCAAACTCTGCTTGTCGTCCAGCCCCAGGAGGACGAGATAGAATCAGATAGCGTCTTTGGAAAATGGCAAACGACTTCCACCCAGCAAAGATTTTCCACCTATGCTATTACGCTTGAGTGCTTCATTCTGGATAGAGAGGTACGAGCTAGAGCCAGTTTCGATACGAGGGTTGTGGACGAGTGGAGGATGGGCCAAATCCTACGACAACTTGGCACCGTGCTTGAACAGCTGGCTGCGGCTCCGGCGGATCGCACGATAGGTGAGATTGAACTACTAACCGCGGAGGATAGATCAGTTATCAGCAGTTGGAACAAGGCCGACATTAACGTGGTGAACAACTGTGTGCATGACCTTATTGCCGGCAATGCGCAAACCCGACCTGACGCCCCGGCTATAGACGCATGGGACGGCAAGCTAACACATAAAGAACTAGACGACCTGGCCACTCGACTATCGTATCGTCTCCGTGCCTTGGGCGTCGGTCCAGATGTGTTTGTGCCCTTGTGCTTCGAGAAATCGATGTTCACTTTGGTTGCGATGGTCGGTGTTCTCAAAGCCAACGGGGCGTTCATGCTCCTTGATCCCGGCGTTCCGGATCAGAGAATGAGGCAACTATGCAGTCAAATCAATGCGAAAGTTGCTGTTACCTCTCCGACCTGCCAATCCAGGTTGTCAAGCTTCATACCCGAAACTCTAGTCCTGGACTGGAAGTTCTTCGAGTCACCAATGCCGGATGTACCAGTGCAGAGCCAGAAACCATCCGACCCTAGCAACGCCGCATACATTATCTTTACCTCAGGGAGCACCGGTGTGCCGAAAGGTATCATTATAGAACATCGCTCCTACTGCTCGGCTATCATCAGTCACCATGCTTTGAACGTAAACAGCAACACGCGCTCTCTGCAGTTTGGATCCTATAACTTCGCTGGCGCCATTCTCGAGATCTTGATGCCGCTGATCCATGGAGGTTGTGTCTGCATTCCCTCGGATGAGGAGCGTGGAACCGAACTAGCACGAGCAATCCGACGTCTCAACGCGAACTGGGCATTCTTGACGTCTACTGTCCTGGCTAACCTCACTCCAGAGGATGTTCCGTGTTTGAAGACGATGTGTATTGGTGGAGAACCTATTAGAAGTGCACAAATAAAGCTGTGGGCCTCCAAACTCGAGCTGCGCCAGACGTATGGATCTTCAGAACTCTCCGGGGTCATAGGATCCGCGCGACTAAGTGAGTCGTCAATGCCTACGGATGTTGGCCGAGCATTGAGCGGTAGAATTTGGCTTGTCGATCCGAACAATGTCGACCGGCTCTCCCCGTTGGGGGTCACCGGCGAGATCCTTTGTGAAGGGCAAGTGGTCGGCCGGGAGTACATTGGACAGCCGCAGAAGACGGCAGAGGCCTTTATTCCCACGCCTGCGTGGAGAGAATCATTTGGCCCGTGCACGTCACGATTCTACAGAACTGGCGACTTAGCCGTGTATAAGAGCGACGGAACGATCCAGCTACTGGGTAGGAAAGACACTCAAGTCAAACTGCGAGGGCAACGCATCGAGGTTGGAGAAGTCGAGCAGCAGGCGAGATTAGCGAGTCGCGATGTCCAGGAAGTCGTCGTAGAACTCACTACTACAGCCGAGAGCACAAGAGGCCCAGAGCTCGTAGCCTTCCTCATCCTACACAGTTACCGAGAGAAAGAAGGAGACGACCGAAACAACGCGATAGTTACGACTCTCCAACAGGTTCAGGCCAGATTGGAGAGCATGTTGCCATATTATATGGTTCCGTCGCTCCTGGTACCGATACCAGAACTTCCACTCACAGCATCGAAAAAGACGGACCGCAAACGTCTCCGCGAGATGGGACCGGAAGTCTCGGCTGATCCCCATTTCCAAGAGCTTCGTAGACTGGCAGCAGCGAAGGAGAAGAAAAAGCCACGCACTGTGGCCGAGCGGCGGCTACTTAGTCTGTGGGCAGAAGCGCTGGACCTCGATGCCAGTAGCATCAGCGTCGAGGACAGCTTCTTCCGATCAGGCGGTGACTCAATGGCCGCCATGAAACTCACTGGATTGGCCCGCAAGTTGGGATATTCTCTGCCCGTCGCCAACATCTTCCGGAACCCCACCTTCGCCGCTCAAGCCCAGGTCCTTACGAGTATAGCACCAGACGCCGACGAGGTAGTGCGCCCCTTTTCTCTTGTCGCGAAAGACCAAGCAATTCCTGGGCTTCGGAAAGAGCTCGCCGCGCTTTGCAATATCGATAGTGCGGCCATCGGAGATGCATATCCTTGCACTCCTCTACAGAAAGGTCTCCTGTCGCTAACGGCCAAGCGTAGTGGCGAGTACATAATGCAGGCGGTACTTGATCTGCCCGAAAGCATTGATATGGATACCTTCAAAGCAGCTTGGGAAGCGGCCGTCCAGGAAATAGCCATTTTACGTACCCGAATAGTGCACCATGATCAATTTGACCTTTTACAGGTCGTATGCGATGAAGAGATTGTGTGGAACCAAGCATCTGACCTTGCGACTTATATGGAACAGGATAAAGCCAGTGTCATGGGACTCGGTCACTCATTATCGCGCTATGGTTTGGTCGATGATGGGAAGTCGCAACACTTCGTATGGACCATACACCATGCTTTGTTTGACGGATGGTCACTCCAACTGATTTTAGAATACGTGTATAATGAGTACGCTCGAATGCAGAAGGAGAATCCGGCTGCCCTCGACACGCTCGCCAAGATTCAAAACATGAGGCCCGCTCCTTTTAATTCATTTGTCAAGTTCCTGACTTCATCTGAAGATATCGAGGCAAGCAAGTACTGGCAATCATATCTGGCAGACGGTGATTTCGCACCTTTCCCTGCCTTGCCGCCCTCGGTGCAAGAACCGCTGGCGGACGCGACCATAGAGCTAGAACTTCCCCAATCGGCTGTCAAAGCAGAGACAGCGACAACCTCCATGTTGATCCGTGGAGCTCTAGCCATCCTGATACATCAATACACAGGCTCTTCGGATGTAGTAGTAGGAGCCACCGTCTCCGGCCGAAGCGCTCCGGTAGCAGCTATCAACCAAATCATCGGTCCTACAATTGCAACAGTCCCTGTGCGGATTCAAGTAGACAGGGAGCAGCCGATCGCAGAGTATCTCGACATTGTGCAGCAAAACTCCACAGAAATGATTGCATACGAGCAGACAGGATTACAACGTATTGCAAAAATAGATGCCAACGGTCAAGAGGCTTGCAAGTTCCAGACCCTCTTAGTAGTACATCCGCAGGAGGGCGAGGATATTGCGCCAAATGATAGGCTTGGCACGTGGCGGACATCTTCGAGCAACAACCAGGGTTTCAGTACATACGCCATAACCCTCGAATGCTACCTCGGCGCCGGTACAGTGAAAGTCAAAGCCAGCTATGACACGAGAGTAATCAGCCCTTGGAAGATGGAAGCGCTTTTGCGGCAACTTGGCTTCCTTGTCGGCAAGCTCTCGGACTCAGAGCCAGGGCGATCAGTCAAGGACATATGCGCATTGACAAAAGATGACATGGCAACCATATCATCATGGAATGAGAAGGTGGCGGTAGAGTTGACTGATAAGTGTGTCCACGAGCTCATTGCCAAACATTCTCGACAGCAACCAGATCGACCGGCAGTCGACGCTTGGGATGGGAGCCTTACCTATTCGGAGCTCGACAATCTTTCCCACAGATTAGCATGCCACCTAGTGAGTGATTTCGATGTTGGGCCAGAGGTAGTAGTACCTCTCTGCTTTGAGAAGTCTATGTGGACAGTCGTCGCCATGCTGGGCGTGTTGAAGGCTGGTGGTGCTTTTGTTCTTCTCGACTCGGGCCTACCTGACGCCAGATTGGAGACACTCTGTCGCCAAGTGAACGCGACGATTTCCATGACATCTGTCTCTTGCAAGACAAGAATATCCAAGTATACGACTAACACTGTTGCGCTAAGCTGGGAACTGCTCCAAAAACTACCAGACAGCCGCCTGGAGCAGCAGTCGAGATCCAAGCCCGATAATGCTGCGTACATCATCTTTACATCTGGTAGTACAGGTGAGCCTAAAGGTGTGATCATCGAGCACCGTTCATATTGTTCCGCCGCTATTGGACACGGACACAAGATGAACATGTGTGCCGACACACGCGCGTTGCAATTCGGTTCCTACAACTTCGCTGGCGCTATCATGGAAATGCTTATGACCATGATTTATGGTGGGTGCATTTGCATACCGTCCGAAGAGCAGAGGGGTACCCAGCTTGTGCAGACTATCAAGGAATTAGATGCAAATTGGGCGTTCCTTACTTCAACGGTTTTGGCCAAGATGAGCCCCGAGGAGGTGCCCTCTCTGCGAACAATATGTATTGGCGGTGAACCTATCCGGTCCTCTCAGATCAAACAGTGGGCGTCGCAGCCGAATCTCAGCCTCCGCCAGACCTATGGAAGTGCAGAAACATCGGCAGTCGTTTCCTCGGCGCTTCTGAGCCTATCATCTGCCACTGGGGATGTTGGAAGTCCAACAACAGGCAGGTACTGGATCGTCCACCCCGAAGACCCTGACGAGCTCGTCCCAATAGGAGCACCAGGAGAGGTGCTTATTGAAGGACCTACAATAGGACGGAAATATATCGGTGACCCCGAGAGGTCTGCTAAGGCTTTTATCTCTGCTCCAGCATGGAGAAGCTTTTTTGGCCCGCCTCTTCCAGCAGCTCGATTCTACAAGACTGGTGATCTTGCAACATTTAGAGAGGATGGTTCAATCGAACTCCTCGGAAGAAAAGATACACAGGTTAAACTGCGCGGTCAGCGTATTGAGACTGGCGAGGTCGAATATCACGCCAGATTGGCCTCACCGGCCGTGAAAGACGCAGTTGTGGAACTTGTCAAGATCCAGGATAGCAATTCAAGAGGACCGGAATTGGTGGGATTCTTACTAATAGAATCAGATAAGGAACACATAGACCAACAGGAAACCAGAGACGAATCCGTGGTGAATACATCTCTCAATGAGCTCACGCGGGCAACCATAAGACACGTCCAGACCCGATTGGAGAGTGTGTTGCCTCACTGGATGGTCCCTTCGGTCTTTGTTCCAATTCGTAAAGTGCCCCTGACAGTGTCTGGAAAGACTGATAGGAGGCGCCTACGTCAAATGGGTGCGATCCTGTCGCAGCAGGAACTTGAGGAATCAAGGACTGCGACACGTGGGGCAAAGAGACATCCACGGACGAAAGCGGAATATCGACTACGAGCCCTGTGGTCCCAGACACTGGGCATCGAGGCCGATTCCATAGGCGTGGATGACAGCTTCTTCCGGCTAGGTGGCGATTCGATTGCTGCGATGAAACTTGTCGGGGCAGCTCGTGGCGTCGGCGTCTCGTTGGCTGTCGCTGATATTTTCCGTAATCCCGTCCTTGCTGTCCAAGCCCGCGTGGAAGCCAATTCCGTGCAGGAGCTGAACAATGAACCGATAGCGCCGTTCTCGCTTCTAGGCGATGGCCATATGTCGAGTGGACTCCGTGGCGAACTTGCCGACCAGTGTGGCCTGGAAGCGACGGTTATTGATGATGCCTATCCATGTACTGCGCTGCAGGAAGGGCTTTTATCTCTTACAAGCAAAAGAGCAGGGGACTACACAATGCAAGCTGTGCTTGAGCTGTCCGACGCAGTGGAATTGGAGCGCCTCTTAGTGGCATGGGAAAAAGTGGTGTCTCTCACTCCTATCCTCCGCACTAAGATCGTTTACAATCGTCAATTAGGAGCGCTTGTGCAAGTTGTGTGTAAAGAGGGTATCGATTGGAAACGAGCTTCGAGCTTGGAAGAGTGCCTTGAGAAGGATAAGCTGGCTCCCATGGGACTTGGAGACCGCCTATCCCGGTTCTCCTTTGTCGATGGTGGAAAGAAATCAAGGTTCATGGTATGGACTCTCCACCACGGACTGTACGATGGGTTTTCCATCCCGATGGTGTTGGACATGGTCAGCAAAGCCTATAAAGGAGAGCCTTTACCCAAGCGGACCGAATTCAATGCCTTCGTTAAATCGACCGTGTGGGAACAAGATGCTGATGCTACTGCGACATACTGGCAATCGTATCTGGCAAATGGAGAACATGTTCCTTTCCCAACCCTGCCAGTTCTCAATAAAGAACCAAAAGCCGATGAGTTCTTCGAGTACACCCTTCCCTTTAACGCGAAGACAACTGAAGCGACCATCTCGACGCTTCTCCGGGGAGCGGTGGCCCTCATGATAAGCCAATACACCGGCTCGGCAGATGTCGTTTTCGGTGCTACTGTATCGGGCCGTAATGCAGCCGTGACTGGAATCGAAGAGATCGTCGGGCCGACTATCGCAACAGTTCCGGTACGAGTCCAGCTTCGGGATGACTATACTGTATCGGATTTCTTGGAGGGAATACAGCAGCAAGCGACGGAAATGATAACATATGAACAGACTGGACTACATCGGATCGCTAAGATGGGCGAAAACTGCCGTCATGCCTGTGGCTTTAATACATTGCTCGTCGTGCAGCCAGAAGAAGAGCTACCAAACAACTTCTTAGGCGACTGGCAAATTTCGTCCAATCAAGAAGACTTCGTGACATACGCACTTGCCCTAGAATGTACCCTGAGACCTAATGAGGTAGGACTGAAAGTCTGTTTCGACAGCACCGTTATCAGCAAGTCGCAATCAGAGGATATCGTACATCATCTAAGCAGCATCGTTAGACAGCTGGCGGATACACCGTCAGATCGACGTCTTAGAGAAATCAGCTTGTTGACTGCCAAAGACGAGGCAACAATCTGGAACTGGAATCAGACTGTTCCCGAGACTGTTGAAAGTCCTATATATGACATTGTTAGCCACCGAGTACAGCAACAACCTGACTTGCCAGCCGTATCGGCTTGGGATGGTAATATCAGCTTCAAAGAGCTAGACGAGCTTTCTTCACGGCTAGCACGTTACTTGAAGGATATCGGCATAAGCGCTCAGGATTCTAGCGCCGATACTATCATCCCGCTGTTTTTCGAAAAGTCCAAATGGGTAGTGGTATCAATGCTAGCGGTCCTGAAAGCCGGAGCCGCATTCCTACTCATTGACCAAGATCAGGCAGCAGGCCGTAGAGATCTGATGTTATCGGAGGTCGGCGCAAAGATTATACTGACATCAAGGCAAAACGCAAGTGTTCTAGCTCGCCCAGGCTATAAGATCGTTCCTGTTGATGCCGGCACCTTCTCGTCCCTGCCAAGTGCCAGAGGCAAAACTCACTCTGGAGTGCGGCCAAGCTCTGCGGCTTACATGGTATTCACCTCTGGCAGCACCGGTCAACCTAAGGGCATTTTAATTGAGCACCGTGCCCTGGCTTCCAGTTGCACACACAATGGCCGGGCAGTGAATTTTGATAACCACACTCGAACACTGCAGTTTTCGTCCTATTCATTCGACGCATATATCATGGAAATTATGACGACTCTTGTGTACGGTGGATGTGTTTGTATTCCATCGGGAGAGAATCGACTAGCAGATATTGACAAGACCATTACAAGCGGAGGGGTCAACACCGTCATATTGACGCCTTCCGTTATCCGTCTGCTCAAGCCGGCGACAGTCCAGACTCTGCGTAATGTGGTCCTGTGCGGTGAGACACCAACAGACGAGGACTTGCGACGCCTTGTTCAAGTACCGGAAGTATACAATGGATATGGCCCAGCTGAATGTACAGTCAGCTCCGCCTTCGGTAGGATCGACTTCACGCAACCAAGCGCTTATATCGGAAAAGCCGTCGGATCAGTATCATGGATCGTCCAGCCCGACGACCATGACCGTCTGGCACCAATTGGATCAGTCGGTGAGCTCCTTGTCGAGGGTCCGATTTTGGCAAGAGGCTATGTCGCCAACCCTGAGGGTACGGCAGCATCTTTTATCGAAGCCCCAGCCTGGTTACGCCGGGGAACAGCAGACCATCCTGGGCGCCATGCTCGCCTGTATAAAACAGGAGACTTGGTTCGATACACCGAGAATGGTGGTTTAACATACCTTGGGCGCAAGGACATGCAAATAAAGATCAGAGGCCAGCGCCTAGAGCTAGGAGAGATAGATTATCAGGTTCGGGAGTGTCTCGGGTCACACACGCAGGTTGTGGCAGATATGGTTCGACTCCAGGGTGATGACCAAAAAGCAGTGTTGTCACTCTTCATAGCTGGCGACATTGATAAGAACGCTACCGTCCAAGACCCTTTTAATGACCTCTTGCAAATATCAGATGGCGTGGAACTAGCACGGATTTCTGGCGCATTTGAAGCAGCTCTATCACAGAGATTACCCCAGTACATGATACCTTCTCTGTACATTCGAGTCGCCAGCTTTCCCTTGTCTGCATCGGGCAAAGTAGATCGGAAGCAACTCAAAAAACTTGGGGAGTTGATATCAGCCAAGCACTTAGCCAACATACAGGCAACGGGAGGACAAGAGAAGCGACAGCCAACGACTGAAGATGAGCGGCGCCTTCGCGATATTTGGGCGCAGGTCCTCAACCTTGATGCCAACGATATTGGCATTGAAGACAGCCTCATCAGGCTTGGGGGTGACTCTATATCCGCCATGGTCATTGTAGGCGAAGCGCGTAATCTTGGCTTTGAACTAGGAGTGGCAGACGTTCTTCATCCAAGTGGCCTCCATCATCTTGCCAAGAGAGTACGGCATTCGTCAGAGCAGCCTAATAATCTTATTCCTCGAACGCAGAGTGAAGGACCCGTCGAGCAGTCATACGCTCAAGGACGTCTCTGGTTCTTAGACCAGCTGTACCCTGGGTCGACTATGTACCTTATGCCACTCGCCATGCGAATCAGGGGCCGGTTGAACCTCGATGCTCTCAAACCAGCGCTTCTCGCGATAGAAAGCCGTCATGAGACTCTTAGAACCACGTTCACCGCTCGTGATGGCGTTGATTTGCAAGTTATACGGCCCTTCAAACCTACCAAATTGAGGGTCGTCGACATGACATCGGGCGATGAGAGCAGCCTTCTACGAACCTTGCGACAAGAGCAAATCACGCCTTTTAATCTTGAGACCGAGCCAGGTTGGAGGCCAATCCTTTACCGACTGAGCGAAGAAGACAACGTGCTATCGATCATGATGCATCACATTATCTCTGATGGTTGGTCCGTAGGCGTTCTTCAGCGAGAACTGGCGACTTTCTACACTGCCTGCCTTCATAATCAAGACCCCCTGTCATGCGTGAGCCCACTGTCAATTCAATATCGAGATTACGCTTTGTGGCAGAAGCAGCAGGATCAGGTGGAGAAGCACCAGAAGCAACTCGATTACTGGACCGCCGAATTGGATAATAGCCAGCCAGCCGAATTCTTTTGCGACAAACCTCGACCAGCAACATTGTCTGGGAAAGCGGAGGTACAAGAAATTATGATCGATGGCTCTCTTTACAGTGAACTCATGAAATTCTGTAAGCAACACGAGGTGACACCATTTGTTGTACTTCTCGCTGCGTTCAGGGCAACACACTACCGCATGACGGGGTCAAAGGACGCGACCATCGGTACAGCGAACGCGAATCGCGACCAAGCACAGGTCGCCGACATGATTGGATTCTTCGTTAACATGCAATGTCTGCGACTCAAGATTGAGGATGAGTCCTTTGAACAGTTGGTCCAGCACGTCCAAGCCGTGAAGAAAGCTTCTCTAGAGAACCAGGATGTTCCATTCGAAAAGATCGTCGCGAAGCTGAAGAACACAAGAGATCTGGCGCGTCAACCATTGGTACAGGTGGTATTTACCCTTCACTCTCAATCGAATCTTGGCAAATTTACTCTGGAGGGTGTTGAAACCGAACAAATGAACATGGCGTTGACTTCAAGATTCGACCTCGAGTTCCACTTCACGAAAGAAGAAGGATGCCTGAGAGGCGAGGTTGCATTTTCAACCGATCTTTATACTCCAAAGACAATTGACCGAATGCTGTCGCTTTTCCGAACGGTTCTCGAAAGTGGACTAAAAGAGCCCAACGTCGAAATTGAATCATTGCCGTTAATGACTCAAGATGCGTACGCAACACTCGAAGATTCTGGTTTAATCCAGCTCCGTCAAACTCCTTCCCACATGTGGCAGTCGAGTGTTATCAGCGTCTTCCGCGAACAAGTTGACACGTACCCCCACAGGGTTGCAGTCAAAGACAATCGCATGGAATTAACATATGCTCAGCTGGACGCCAAATCTGACGACGTTGCTAGGTGGCTGGCCAAGCAGTCTTTTGCGAATGGAAAGCTGGTTGGCGTGTATGCGGAACGATCTTGTCATACTGTCGTTGCATATCTGGGCATTTTGAAAGCGAACTTGGCCTATGTTCCGCTAGATATCAGAAGCCCGGCGAGCCGCGTGGAGAGCATCTTGTCTTCTATTGAAGGTCGTAGGCTCGTCTTGCTCGGACGAGAGGCGCAGCCTCCAAGCATGGAACTAGAACGTCTCGAATTCATAAGGATCGAAGATGTTCTCCAGCATTCTCGAGCCGAGCTGAACGGTTATGGCTCCATCTCTTCTAATCCACCTTTGGCCACCAGTCTTGCCTATGTCATGTACACTTCGGGTTCAACGGGTAAACCTAAGGGAGTCTTGCTCGAGCACCGCGGTATCGTTCGACTAGCGAAACACAACAACATTGTAAAGAACATCCCAGCTGGTAGCACCATGGCCCATCTGGGCAACATCGCTTTTGATATCACAACCTGGGAGATCTATGCTACCATCCTGAACGGTGGGACGCTGGTTTGTATCGACAATGCCACTGTACTGGACAACGACGCTTTCGCCAAGGCCTTCACCAAAGAAAAGGTCCAAACTGCTATTTTCACACCAGCATTTTTTAAGCAGTGTCTTCTTCAATCGCCGTCTATCATTGCTCAGCTGAAATTACTCCTCGTTGGTGGTGACCGAGTAGACGGACAAGATCTCAGTACAGCACTAGCTATCATGAACGGCAAGATCGTCAATGCGTACGGACCGACGGAGAATACGGTGATTAGCACGTTCTACGAGATCCCGGAGGGTGAGAAGTTCACCAACGGAGTTCCCATAGGCCGAGCGATTTCCAACTCGGGCGCGTACGTCGTCGACTCGCAATTACGTCTCGTGCCGATAGGAGTAGTAGGGGAGCTGGTCGTTACCGGAGACGGTCTCGCTAGAGGATACATCAATCCTCAGCAGAATCAAAACCGCTTCGTCTCATTAGTAGTTGGTGGGCAGCAGATCAGAGCCTATAAGACTGGAGATTATGTCCGCTATCGACCAACTGATGGTCAATTGGAGTTTTTCGGGCGAATAGATAACCAGGTCAAGGTACGTGGACATCGCATAGAGCTTGGAGAGATCGAGAGCGCCCTGAAGAGCCACACCTCTGTGAGGGACGCTGTTGTTGTGGCAGAACAGCGAAACGAAAAGGCGACACAACTTGCAGGCTTCGTAACTATTTTGGAAGACGACAATTACGAAGGGGAGGCCCAAGAAACAGGCAATGATGAAGCGTCGCAGCACGTTAAATTATGGGAAACTCTCTTCGATTCGGATAAGTATACTACTGTTGAGGATGTGCGCCCCGAGTCTATTGGTAGAGACTTCACAGCTTGGACGTCAATGTACGACGGGACTCTTATCGACAAAGCTGAAATGAACGAGTGGCTTGACGATACCATTCGTTCTATACGCAATGATAGAGAGCCTGGTAATGTTCTTGAGGTGGGAACGGGTACCGGTATGATCCTCTTCAACATTATTGATGGACTGCAAAGCTACGTCGGCCTGGAGCCAACCTCAACAGCCATAGAATTTGTCGCCAAGACAGCCAAATCGATTCCTGGCCTGCAAGATAAGATATATATGCAGAAGGGTACCGCGACAGATATCCGTTACCTTAAGAAGAACAACTCGCCCAATCTCGTGGTAATCAACTCGGTTGCGCAGTACTTTCCCACGCTGAACTACCTTCTCAAAGTGGCAGAAGAGCTTATTCAATTGAAGACCGTAAAGACAGTATTTTTTGGCGATATGCGATCCTTCGCTCTATTCGACGAGTTCAAAGTCTCGAAGGCATTGCACCTTCTTGGCAAAGCTGCGCTCAAAGACGAGATCGAACGTCATATGGCGGAGTCAGACCGCGTTGAGACAGAGCTCCTTGTCGATCCCGCGTTCTTTACTGCTCTCCAAGATCGTTTCCCTCATCTCATTGAGCATGTCGAAGTCATCCCAAAGAGGATGAAGGCGACCAACGAGCTCAGCAGCTACCGATACAGCGCCGTCGTGCACCTAAAAGATCGCAAAACCCCAGTTCAGGTCCGCGAAATTAATGACAATAACTGGATTGATTTCATGAAGGAAGGACTTGATCAGCGATCGCTGCTACAGCTGCTTCGACAGCGCTGCTCGACCGGGTCTGTCATAGCAGTGAGCAACATCCCTAATAGCAAAAGTATTCTTGAACGACACGTAGTCGATTCACTCGTGAATGGTTCGGCCCAGACAGGCAATGATCACGATTGGCTTCCATCCATCGTCCGGGCTGCCGAGAAATGTCGTTCGCTTTCTGCAAAGGATTTGGAAGAACTCGCCCAGTCAATAGGCTGTCGAGTGGAGATCAGCTGGGCTCGACAGCACTCTCTACGTGGTGGACTCGATGCCATTTTCCACCACTACCGTCCATCCGAGTCTGGGAGCAGGGTCTTGTTCCGGTTCCCTACCGACCACGCCAAGAATCCGTCCCGTATGCTCAGCAGCCGACCTTTGCGGCGACAGTTGATGGAGAAAGTTCGCGGTCAGCTCCAGGAGCTGTTGCGAGATCAACTACCTTCCTACATGGTTCCTCAGACGATAACTATATTGGATAGGATGCCAGTCACCGAGAACGGAAAGGTTGATCGTCGGGCCTTGGCCGAGACAGCGTCTAAAGTTGTGTTGCCACGAGGAACAAAGCAGCAGCCAGAATCGCCAATTGGAAAGCAGTTGCAGAGTATATGGGCCCAAGTCCTCTACATCGACCCGGCAACTATTGGAGTTGATGACAACTTTTTCCAAATCGGAGGTGATTCGATTGTGGCTATGAAGGCGGTGCCACTGGCTCGTGAGATTGGCATTGAACTCTCCGTAGCCGATATCTTCAGGCATCCCACACTCGAAGCATTGGCCCAATCTCGAAAGACAATGACAAACGGACAAGTCGAGACTATACAACCCTTTTCACTTCTCGGAGGAAATCAAAAGAGTCGCGATATACGCAACGAGGCCGCTATGCTTTGCGACATAGATGCGTCATTGGTTGAGGACGCATATCCCTGCACATCGCTGCAAGAAGGCTTATTGTCGCTCACAGCTAAGCGGACAGGCGACTATGTCATGCAAGCCATTTTCCAAATATCCCACGACGTCGATATTGCTCGCTTCAAATTGGCTTGGGAATACGTCGTAGCTTCCACGGCAATCCTGCGCACCAGGATTGTCGAGCATGACCAGCTAGGTTTGATCCAAGTAGTGTCCAGGGAAGGCATCACCTGGAGTGAAGGCGAGGAGCTAGAAGAATACCTTCGAAAGGACGCTGCCGAGCCGATGGGCCTCGGAAAACCTTTGTCACGCTTCGCGATCGTCAGTGAACGTGACGCTGGCCAGCCTCGCTGTTTAGTGTGGACGATACACCACGCTCTGTACGATGGGTGGATGCTTTCGCGTGTCATGGGCTTTGTCAATGACACTTATAGCGGTAAAAATACTGCCGCCGAACAGCCTGGCTTTAACCTCTTTGTCAAATACCTCATCGACACCAAAACTGCTGACGCCGAAGCATATTGGCAGTCATATCTCGCGGACGCCGAGTTTGTCCCTTTCCCGACCCCGCCAGCACTGCCACTTTACGAGCCGGTTGCAGATGCTGTGCTTGAGACAGGCCTCGCCCTCAGAGTCAGATCGGAGTTCACCACGTCAACCATGATCAATGGAGCGCTGGCCATTCTTATGTCTCAATACACGAACGTTGCCGACGTCATCTTTGGCACAGTTCTATCCGGTCGTGATGCGCCAGTAACGGGTATCGAAGACATCGTCGGACCAACAATTGCCACGGTACCAACGAGAATTAGGCCTCAAAAGGGCCGGACTGTTCGCGAATACCTTAAGATGATACAAAAACAGACTACCGAGACGACCGCATATCAACAGACGGGCTTGCAGCGAATTGCCAGCATAGGCGAGGACGGCCGTCGGGGCTGCGGCTTTCAGACCCTGCTTGCAATACAGCCAGAGGATGATGGACTGTCCAAAGACCACGGACTTGGTATGTGGAAGACGTCAGCCACACAGAAAACCTTAGGTGCGACCTATGCCCTCCTCCTGGAATGTTTACTTGGAGCAGATGAAGTAAAAGTCCGGGCAAGCTTCGATACCAGGGTGATTAGCAAGTGGCAGATGAAGAATTTCACCCAGCAGCTAGGATTCATCCTCAGACAACTCGCAGCCGCGAAACCGAGCCAGCTTGTGGGAGACATAGCTTCTCTGACGACAGAAGACGAGGTGACTCTTTGGGAGTGGAACAAGACTGTACCAGTCGCTATCGACCGCTGCATACACGACAGCATCAGTAAGCAAGCAAAGCTTCATCCAGACACGCCAGCAATTGATTCTTGGGACGGAAAGCTTAGTTATCGGGAGCTGAACACTCTCGCTGACCGGGTAGCGGAACATCTTATTGCATTGGGTGTCGGTGCTGGGACTAAAGTACCATTGTTCTTTGAAAAGTCATTGTGGGCGGTCGTCGCAATGTTAGGTATCCTCAAGGCCGGCGGTGCTTTCGTGGGCATGGATACGAGCCACGCATCGAACCGGCGCGATCGAATCCTCAACGACATTGAAGCCAATGTCATCTTAACCTCTGTGATGCACGCAGATATCCTGGGCGAGTCCAAGTATCAAATTATCCCGGTTGGGGCTAACACGCCATCGACGAGCACCGGCGCCAGCAGAAAACTTGCCTTTACGAATGGAAACAGATCTAGGTCCCCTGCAACTCCAGAATCAACAGCTTATCTAATGTTCACGTCTGGCAGTACCGGGCTGCCTAAAGGTGTGAAAATCAGCCATCGCGCAGCGAGTACCGGCTGTTTCCATCACGGGCGTGCATTCGGCTATAATGGAAGCACACGGACGCTTCAGTTCGCAGCGTATACCTTTGACATAGGTATTTCGGAAATTCTCACGACGCTCTTATTTGGAGGATGTGTCTGTGTACCATCCGACACTGAGAGGTTAACAGCCATCGAAGAGAGCATCAATCGCATGGACGTCAATCTGTGCTTTTTGACGCCAACTGTCTCTCGCTTGATAAGACCAAGCCATGTCCCATCTGTAACGAAAATGCTTCTAGGTGGTGAGAAGATTACAGATGATGACATCAATCGATGGACACCAACATGTACATGGTAAGTTAGAAATACCCTACTGGAATGATCCTCTAAGTCCCTTTGTCCTGAACTTTGAGCTGACCATTTGTGTGCAGTGAGTTTACGGAAACCTATATTCTATTAATATCCTGGGTAATGAGGGATTGGAGTGATGAAGAGGTTACTAACGTAATGTTTTACTTGAGCAATAGTTTTCAACGTTTATGGACCTACCGAGTGTGCTGTTGTCTGCACAGTCGGCAATTCAAGTGCAGACTACAGAGGAGGCTCGTGGTTAGGACATGCTACGGGAGCATGTTTATGGGTCGTGTCGCCCGAAGACCATAACCGCCTGATGCCTATCGGAGCGGTCGGCGAGTTACTCATCGAAGGGCACATTGTCGGAGAGGGCTATCTCAATCGTCCTCAGGAGACAGCTACCGCCTTCGTTGACAGCCCAGAGTGGCTGCTTCGAGGCGCCCACGGCCGACCAGGCCGAAGATCTCAGCTGTACAAGTCGGGAGATTTGGTGCAATATAATGAAGATGGCACTCTGAACTTTGTTGGCCGGAAGGATACTCAAACGAAAATGCGAGGATTGCGCATCGAGTTGAACGAAGTGGAATATCAGGTTCGAGAGTGCATCCAGGGCGCTAGCCAAGCAATTGCCGAGGTGGCAGAACTGGCGGGAGAGAACAACAGGCCGATACTCTCCGCTTTCCTTCAGGTCGGCGACGACGACGACTCAACCGACGGCATTGTATTGAGCCCATTCCGCACAGTTTCAAGTATAACAGATGATGTTGCCTTGGTATGGTTGCATCCGGAAACCGAGGCTGCTATCTCGCAACGATTGCCAGCATATATGGTGCCGACACTGTATTTCCAGGTGGAAAAATTACCGCTCTCGAGTGCTGGCAAGGT
Organism: Xylaria sp. FL0933; assembly: GCA_022578765.1. NCBI lineage: Eukaryota > Fungi > Ascomycota > Sordariomycetes > Xylariales > Xylariaceae > Xylaria > Xylaria sp. FL0933. The sequence continues at coordinate 60,231 of MU389734.1, read as the reverse complement.
AGACAGACGAAAGCTACGCGAGATTGTATCTTCTCTTTCGTTGCAGAATGTCGCTGAACTGAAGTCGCTGGCGAAAAGCGAGAAGCGGACGCCGCGTACCCAGACGGAACAAACTCTACAACGCCTGTGGGCGCAGGTTCTAAGCATCGACGGGGCGACTATTGGTGTTGACGACAGTTTCCTTGGTCTAGGAGGAGACTCCATCTCGGCTATGAGACTTGTTTCGTCCGCTCGTAAGGCTGGGATTACTCTAGCCGTCATGGACGTCTTGAAACATGGATCCCTTGAGGCCCTGGCCACATACCAAGACAAGCATGTCCGCCAAGCTCCGCCTCGTCTTTCTGTCGAGCCTTTCTCTCTGTTGGATCCTGCACAGAGAGGCAACATCATTCGGTGGTCCCAGAAGTCTTTCGCGCCCCTGGAAATCGCCGACATTTACCCTTTGACCGGATTTCAGAGAGACGTCGTCAAAATGAGTATGCAATGGCCTCGAGAAAGTCTGAACTACATCTTCATCGACTTCGGCCCGAAGCTAGATCTTAATCGACTCAAAGACAGTTGCCACAGCCTGGTCGAGCGCTATTCGCTGCTCCGTTCCGCTTTCATTGACTATCAAGGAACACCCCTCCAAGTTGTCCTTTCGCAACTGCCCCTCCAGATTCCCGTGTTCGACACCACTGAGGACATTGCCTCCTTTTCTCAGAATATTTGTCTTGAAGACACGGAATCTGGCTTTCAGCTTGGACGTGTTCCAACCTCGTTTATGCTCGTCGCGGGCAAATCAGAAGTGGGCAGATCTTTGGGTCACAGATTGATCTTCCGGTTATCACACCTTCAGTACGACGGCTTTTCTCTGCCTACACTGATCACAGCACTACTGGATCTATACCAGGGTATTGCCCCGCCTCCGGTGACCCAGTTCTCGGACTTTTTGGGACACAAGCGCGATCGGTTTACCGGCTCTTCGGTCTACTGGAAACAGCTGCTTCAGGGCTCGGCGCTTACCAACATATCCCAGCTTCTCCTTCCTGAGTGGAGTAACGCTGCGGCCCAAGCCAATCCTCGAGAGAAGATCGAAGTCGAGGACAGCGTCCGTATCACACAACTTCCAGAAGGAATTACCTTGGCTTCGGTTGTCAGTTCCGCTTGGGCAGTCGTCTTGGCGAGACTAACGGGCAAGAAAGACGTCGTCTATGGCAGCCTGGTATCTGGCCGGGATGTTTCCATGTCGGGCATTGAGAATGTCGTAGGTCCTTGCCTAGACATCGTGCCAGTTAGGGCTAGGATTTCCCGTGATCAAGTCCCATCCGAGCTTTTCCAATCCATCCAAGAGCAAAATCTTGCTGCACAAGCAAACGCTCTAGGATTAGACGACATCGTTAAGTATAGCACTGATTGGCCAGTCGAATCGGACTTCGATAGCACTGTCCAACATCAGAACGCCGACGAAAACCAGGAATTCGATCTGGCAGGATCTCGGCTCAAGCTCAGCTGGATGGACAACCCCAATCAAGTGCCCCCAAGAATGGTAATCATCTCCTATCCAACCAAGGGCGGCGTCAGGATCAAACTTGTGGCCAACAGTCATATTACCACTATGGCCGTCGCAAAAACGCTACTTTCGGGGTTATGTAACACTGTCGGTCGCCTAGCAGGCTCGCCGAATAAGTCGGTATCTTCTTTGATTGCGGGTATATGAGTTAAAAACGTGATTCTAGATCTACCGGTGTTTTAGATGGGCGTATTGGGAGTCAACAGATTGCTGCTAGATTCATTAGTTCTATTTCATTCGTATTGAATATAAGGAACTGACTTACCTAGAATTGATGCATGAACACCAGTAATACTCATCGTGTGAGGGGACAATTCATTCGAACCATACCCTAGTGCCCTAACCTAGTGCTCAGAGTCCCTTTGGTCCCAGCAGAACATCTCTGCGGTCAATCCAGGCCAGAGTGGAATAGTAGAAATAGAACGAACTTGTTTTTCATGATTATCATCTAAGTAATTCCATTGAGATCTAAGAATTAAGCTCTTATAATAGTGAAAGCAGTAGCTACCTACTAAGTATAATGTTGTAGAGGTAATGGAGTAGGTCAGGTACCTAGTCAGTCCACAGGGAATTCTGCGGGGGTTATCAGTGCGGCACGTGCCTTTCCACATATTTGCCTGCCAGAGAGCACCCGGCACTGTATCAGCCACTCTCATAAGGCTTCGCATGACCACAATTGTCATGACAATACATGTATCAACGAGACAGCAACATCGCCGTCCTAGTGGTAAATGTTACACTAAGAAAGATGAGAAATAATGTACAGAGCACAAATAAATCGGTATGAACTACGAAGCAATCGTCGGTCGCCTACGTTGAGACACGTAAGCGAACATCGAGTTTAACCATAAGTAATACATTTCATTCCCTAATGAACGATTCAGATGAGTTGGTCAATATTGTATTGACTCGGAAACCTTGTAGTTAGCTAGATAAGGCTAAGCTTAGAATAGTCCACTGCAAGTTATCGACAACCTTCGTCGACATGTATAATCATCATCATCATCGTCACGCCCTAGCCAGATTTTCAAATGCCAACACACTATTTGTACAACATGCACATCCCTGTGTGTAAAAAGTCGACTTCTATCCGGGTGGTGAGACATCGGGGCCCACAAACAAAACCCAACTGCGCAGAGAAGTGTATCTCAACATCCCTCTATCTCAAATACCCTCATGATGGTCTGTGATGGTGAATGGTGACCTCTGAAAATCAGACAAAATTACCTAGGTCAACAGGAAGAAAGATCCTGAAACGCCAACCAATGCACGTCAATGTAGACTGGATATGACCACCTCCGTAGTTCTCTTAACCTAACCACTCTTCTTTCGGATATCTATGCTCTAAACAGTGTCGTAAGTATAAGTGTCGGGAAAAGTCGATAGTTGCCCGCCTGTATAGCTGACCATTGTGGTCTAATCGTATAATTGTAGTTTAAGAGTTGTTCGAAAGTATGCTGTACCTTTCAGCACGGCTGTCTCGAGGTAAGCAGGGACTGGTGAATTCATGTACTAGAGCAGAGGTGCTCTAGTGAAGATGCATGACCTTCTTTGTGTTCTCGTATACCATCCACGTGATACTAAGCGCGGGTGCGACTTTGAGAAGATTCGGCATCAAACCTTTGTAAAGGCCTCTAACCCCCTCGTTCTTGACGGTCTTCTGGGCCACATCCCAGATACCAGTATATCGTGCTGGGTGCATACTGGTACCTTGTGTCTGAAGCCGAGTGCGAAGCACGTTCAAAGGATACACAACTGAGGCACCAAACGCGCCTGATGAAGCTCCCATGATTCCTGTGGCAAACGTGCTAGGTTGCGCATCTTCCTCGTGGCAACCGGTTGCTTTTGCCTTATATTGGATATAAGTGGTCTTCAGAAATTCAAATGTGCCCATGTCAATTGCCGAATAAGGGAACATGCCGACTAAGCCCATCGTAACACCACGGTAGGCTGCTCGAGGTCCTCCTTCTGCGAGCATTTTACGGGCGGTTTGGAATAAAAGCGCATTGCCTCGAGGACCGCCGGACACGTATTCGGATTGCAAACTTATTGTTCCGTCAGTAATGAAGCAGACACAACAGGAACTAAAAGGGCCGTTACCGAAATTTGAGAGTATCAAGAGGATAGACGCAAAATCTAGTTACAATTAGGTCAGAATCAGAGTCAGGAGAGTGAGTGGGGAAGCACCTACTGCGCAACCATTCCAGCGACACCACCAGCAACAAACTTCGAGTAGGGGTTGATGGCGTGCGGCTCGTTGTGACCTTCAAAGCCGGCTAAGGCATTCTTTGCTGCCTCATACGCTCCGAACTAGGAAAATATGAGCCGTAGCTTTACTATCACGTAATGGGAAATATACATACTCTAATTGCTGTCTCTGGCATGATCTTGACGACATTGAGTCCATTACCTATTCATTTCATGACATCAGACAAAGTGATAGATGTAATTGATAGAACTGTTAGCTTACCAGCGAAAAATCCTCTTACACCTCCTGACTTGTAGAGGTCACTAATAGCCGCAAGAAGTGGTCGTCCTGCATTCTTGACAGCATCAATGGGTCGGCCCTTTTTTGCGGCATCGAGAGCGATATTAGTGTGAGATTTGGTGTTAACCAACAAATACACCTTGAGTCGGTCGAGAGGAGCGGTGGCGGTACGAGAAACGCCTCCCGCGACGGCTCCGGCAATGAAATAGCCTGGATCGGGGATGTAGTTCATCAGCACGGATTTCTTGACCTTGTCACGTGTTGCAGATTCAATCTGAGCGTCTTGAGAGGTGGAAAGGTCAGCCAGCGTTGCTCCTCGCACCGCGTTAGATGCGCCAGAGGACCCCGTAGTTGTGGTCCCAGCATCGGATACTCGAGTGCACGATTGTAAAGCTGCTGGGTTCATATCGCCGGGGTCATCGGTCGCTCGTGAGGGTGGGTGGACATCGGATTCGGGCAAAGATGAAGAATAAGAAGAACGTGATGGAGATAGGGAAGACTCAGAAGCTGCTGGCGACGTAGGGGTCTGCCCTGACGGCCGCCAGTTGGGAAAGGCGATTCTTATAATTGAACCAAAGAATACAGATAGAAGGAAGCCTGTCATCGTACCTATTCCCTCAAGGGAGCTCTCGCTCATAACTGAGTCGCCTTCAGAACTGAGAGTAAGGATGTCTGAGTAAAATGTGAATACTGTCTGCAATGTTGTAGTGGCATCCTTGTTCGGCATGAAGAGCAGAAAGTCTCTGTTATCAGGTAGTGTCAGCGTTTTCCCAGCTTATATAACTCCACGCAATGCCAATTATAGTTTCTTAGTAATAGGATTAAGAAATGAAGTCTAAATAAAGTTGGTATATCTAACTAGCTAGTATTCCATTCTGATGGCCTATTGCCAACAGACCCTGATACTCCTCGTATCCAAGACGAAAGGAGAGAAGAAATACAAGGTTTACTTACCGCCATTCTTCATAAGTAATGAATCCATCTCGGTTGTGGTCAATGTCCGCAAAGAAAGCATCCAATCTGCGATTAGGTACCGCTAAACCAGCCTTATGGAGTGCGGCTTGGAGCTCCTCTTTATCAAGCTTGCCGTTCTTATCTCGGTCGATAGATCTGAAGAGATGGAAAAGCTGGCGTTCAGTAGCTTCGACGAAGACACGAAACTCTGTACCGTCATGTTAGCTCCGGGCATATTAAGACTCGGATGGGCGGAATGGTTCATGTTTCATGTTTGATGGAGCCGCTCTGTAGGCGCGAACAGACCTTCGTACTGAATCTTGCCATCGCCATCGGTGTCGACAGCCTTGGTGATTGTCTTGAGCAAGTCGTCGGCGTTTTTCAATGCTGGGAAGACCGTGTCAGCAAAGGCGCGTGTCCGAAGGAATTACTACTGACGGTGGTCGATCTTCTTCAGTCCTCTCTGCAAACCTTTCCAATCCAGCTCGCCCTTGTTTTGGTAGTCCAGCTTCTTCCAGAGCTGCTCGACACGAGCGTCACGTTCGTTCTGCGATTCGGCCATCTCCATCTCCAGCTCGGTGACCAAGTTGGTGCGCTTCATCTTGGGTGGTGTTCATGACAGCATACAAGAAGAAGGCGGGCGTTGTCCGAGACTATGATTCCACCATCGTTGGGCCGGTCCGGCGCATTCGAAATTCAGTCGCATTCACGTCAGAGAGCATTAACATTCGCTCACAGGACGCACTGTCACTGTGACAGCTTGACCGACGTCGGTGGCTGCTTGCATGCACAGGTTCACAAGGTTTCGAGCTTTGCGCGCAAAAGAACATACCTTCGCAATCCCATGTGCCAAGAAAAGAACTGGGGGTTCCCAGAAGACCGGATTGCGAATAGCTCGAGGCCAATTGGCGGCACCGCGCCAGAAATCGCGCTAATCGATAAGTCGATAAGCCCTTGGTTGAAGGAGACCTTGGTCCGTGCATCTACGTCATCACCACACAGTGGCAATTCACTCACAAATGGCGTGCAGATACAGTATCATTCACGTTATTCAACGCACGGTATACTTAAGTACTTCATTCTATCCACGTTATAGCACCTGTACATTGTACATCGTAACTGCCCAGAAGATTCCCCAAAGTCGCTATTGTCTAAACGCCTCTTAAGATAACCCCTCTCTCCTTCTTGGGAAGCGTTGGGTATTTTGGGGACAGATTTATCTGCCTTCTGTGTCTATACGATTCTGTAGGCTTGGTTGCACTTCCTACCCTTTTACTCTCTGAGGGGCCGAAAAGATACTGATAATCGGCTTCACGAGACTGCTTATTCAGTCTGGCCGGAGCGGAGTTTGTAGATACAGTCACCGATATGCCGCGATCACAATGTCTAGCTACCCCGTAGTTCCCCGTCCTTACCTCGCCGAATCTTCCGTAGCATAATCAACACGACTTTGCCACAGAGAGCGGCCATGGCTGCAAACTACTGGGAGTCGACTCAGCGGCGTCACTGGCAGTTCTCGAAAGATGAACTTGCGCAAATGCGAGAGAAGCTCGAGGAGAGCGAGCAGAGCCTGGTGCAAATGTTCCCTCTGCCGCAGAGGAGACACTTAAATATATACTTTAATCAACGTGAGGCTCAACGGTAGAGACCCAAGCCTATGGTACGACTGCTTGCTAACCAGTCTATCACGTACCAGAGCTCGGCAGACTTGGCAAGAGGCTTGGTGTTAGACAACAGGCCCTCGCGACAGCTCAGACTTATCTCAAGCGATTCTATTGTACCGTCGAGATCCGTCGAACAAATCCTTACCTTGTCATTGCAACCTCCTTATACCTGGCTTGTAAGATGGAGGAGTGCCCTCAACATATCAGGCTAGTTGTGTCGGAAGCGCGGTCTCTGTGGCCTGGTACGAGGATTCCCCCCTTTGTCTTGACTCCCGGTGGAGTTGGCTGACTAGAGCGACCTTTGGCTCTGTAGTAGATACCCTGACTCTTGACATTTCACGACTTGGTGAATGTGAATTCTTCATGATATCCGAGATGCACTCTCAGTTGATCGTCCACCAACCCTACCGAACCTTGACAAGTCTTCAGGGAGATCTGTTCCTGTCCCAAGACGAGGCCAACCTTGCGCTATCCATTGTGAACGATCACTATATGACCGATCTCCCTCTCCTCTACCCACCGCACATAATTGCCCTCACAGCAATCTTGCTGGCTCTCGTTTTACGTCCTAACAGTCCCGGCGGGACTGCAACAAATATGGCCGCTGCAACTGCTGCATTAGCCCAAGTACAGGCACAGACACCGGGCAGGGCTACTAGTAACAGTAGCAGCCAGAACACGCCCGGTATCTCGGATAAGGAGAGGCAACAAGAAGCGCGGCTGAATAAAGTGCAGCGATACGCAGGTTTCCTCACAGAGAGCAATGTCGACATTGAAGGAATGGTCGATTGCACCCAAGAGCTGATATCATTTTACGAATGCCATGAGCAGTACAACGACAAGATCACTCGAGAACAAATCAACCGCTTCGTAAAGGCGCGCGGCCTTGATAAGCCTTAAATATGTTCCACGATGAGTATCTCTTCGTGACGTTTGGGAAATAGGCCACCTGCCTTATTTCAAAGCGTCTGTGATTCTTGCCTTCATGATCGTCTCCAACAACTTCGTTGGAGATCCCAGTAATTGCGAGATACGAAAATATTCCCGAGCATGAGCTAGAGGTTTAGTTGTGATGAAGAAAACTACATAAATTCACATATAATGAGGCTCAGCGCAATACGCTCCGCTCTCAGCCAATGATGGCAGGGCAGTTGCGGATTGTAGTGTCTCTGCACAATGAGATTTAAACAGTAAACTACCCGGGAGCAGCCACTATTTATCTACCAACTAATAGAAACATTTCGCTCGTAACGAAAGAACGGTGCCGCCGACCATGTAAATAGATCAACGGTATACATAGCTTAGCCGTGACACTCAATCAGACTTCACGCATATGAGCGCATACGTCGACAAATCTACAAAGTCTTCACCACGATCCAACTCAGGCATCACGTCCGCATCTCCATTCATGTAACTGTGTTCCTGGAATGGGTTAGAACCTTGGGTACCTTGGATCTAATACAAATGGCCATTTTCTGACTCAAGGCAACACAAGGGGTCAATATGGGTAGAACTGGGGAAAGCCCGTTTTGTGTTATATCACCCGTAGCATATGTAGCACGACCTATGCGGGGAGTGCAACACTCACGCCAGGGTAATCAACTGTTTGTTTCTCATCAGAGTGAATCGGTAGGGAAGCTGAGTTGCACAGATAAACAAGCCAAGCAGTACGCGATTCTGTGGTGCATGTCGAAGATTCAATGTCTTGTCTGTGTCTTCAGCCTGGGGGATAAAGAAGATTCTAATCTAATGGCCCACGCGAAATTGAATATGGTGGCATTTCAAGCTCGTATATAGTCACTCAAATGGAAAATATGGTTCTACCCTTCTTCCTGTGAGGCCGCGGGTCTAATACACTTTGACAGCAATCATACAGATGCTGTCTTCGTTAACTTAAGCTCTGCTGTGTTTGTGCATATAAAACTCCGCACCTGGGCAACCAGCAGAAACTCCAACGTGACACATCAATAAACAAACAATATTGCTCTAGTCACCGTCACATTTCCGTACTCGGGTGCACCAAAGCTTTGTTGCTTTGTTGTGTAGTGTTTACTCTGTACCTCATCCCTTGAGATCGGAACCCAGAAACACAGTATCACCCGCCACTCCTCCGGAGACGGTCACACGTACTACTACTGGTTCGTCTCTAACAATACATATTGAGCCAGGGCAACCTCAATCCGTATACACAAGTACGAAACCAACGCAGCTCATGAAATACGATCCAAATCTCTACAGGCAATCCCTGGGCCTACTCATTACAGTCGACGTTACTCACACATAGAAGTCTTACTATGGCCTTCGTCAAGGACGGCCAAGGGCGCCGCCGAAACCTCATACTCAAGGTATTTAGGTCAAGACTGGAACGGCTATCAGGGAGGAGAGGCTTGGGGTTATATATGGGCGAGAACCTGCTGTGAAACATATCGTGTGTTGGCCTCGTTCTAAAACTGAAGTTTTCTCTATATTCGATATTCTCCAAGACAACGTGACAATAGACGTGGATACTACTGAATTCAGTTGTTGTTGGGAAAATATGTAAGGCTTCTACGTGTATCTTGCTTGGCATATTCCCAACTCAATGAGATCTTCATACGCAGCTCAAATAGGACCATTTCTTAGCACAGGAGGTCTTACCCTGCCCATGCTGATTGCAGTTGCTTCCGAGTAATATTAACATCTTCTACGCGGGGTGAGCGAATATATTAGGGAATCAATGTTGATCTGGACGGTGACCTACCGATCCCTCGTCGAAGTGACCTTCCAAGCTAGACACCACATGTCTCAAAGAGACGAACAAGTGCATACAGTAGACAGCATTATACTAAATTGTTTTCGAGTGAAATTCCCATCTCTATCTGATTCAATATGTCTCATTCCAGATAGATAGAATCCACACATGTTTGGCCTAGGTAAAATGTCCGTCCACATATCAACTTAGTATCAAGACTAATTACCTGATGACTTTGAATCGAAGTGTCGAGAACAGTTCGTCATGCCATGACACCGTGGGTTAGTCATTCCGATTCGCATTCACCGAGTTCGTCGTCAGAGCATGTTCTATTCCATTCACACCTTAGTTTGCCGCTTTCGTCACACGGCGCCATTGCCGTCAGCCAACCCGCAAAAGTGGGCCAAAGGTTTCCGGTTTCAGCCCGATAAACACCCTTGGGTCGATAGGTGGGCTCACAGTCACCAGCCTCAGTCGTATTATGTGGTTATTGAGTAACATGATTCCGAGTGAAAACGGATAAGGTAGGGAGGGGTTTTCTAGATATAGCAATTACGTCGGTGCCACCTTACTTCAGGAAAAGGTGAAGACCTGCAAGACTCGGTCTTGGAACGTACCACCCCTCGCCACCCTACATGCTATTGCGCGCGACGAACCCTCTGGATTGGATCACCCGGCCTGCCCGACCCGTCAGGGTCCTCGGCAGTGCCTGGTTTCTACAGTAGCTCGAGTGGTACTCAGTAGGAAACCCCAACTGGGAACAGCAGGAGGGGTCACCCGGCAACCTGCAGAGTTGTAGGCCGCTTTTGACACGTCAAGGCGGCAATCTATTTTGTCAGTTGAACAGTCCCAGCCACTGGATAAGGCGCGCGCTCTCTCCTGTTACATCAATTCTGCAGCAGCTGGGGCTGGGCCATTCCAGTCCGGTAGAAAGATAAAAGGTTATCACTGCTTTCGGCCAGTTGACGACTTGTGGTCGATACCCGTGCGACCCCCTATTATCACAGGCTTGCCTTATTCGCGCTTCATCAACTGCATGCAACCATAAGTGCAAATAAGCGTATAGCCAAAACTAGTGACGATCATGTCTTGTCGTATGGTGTGTTTGAAACATAACATTCCCCTTTCGGCACTCTCCTCCTCGTAAGGAGTGAAACTTGCATCAGAACGGAATGCAGGGCCAAGAACAATACTAAACAGAAATCGGTAAAGCATGTCAGATAAGCAGACGCAAGAAACGTGCGGGCGGAGAGACGAAGACGAAGATGTCGAGCATACCGAACCCATTCTTGCCACTAGATTCCTACAATAGAGGCAGCGCTGTAGATGGGTAGATCGATCCTAAACCAGGCTGGACCAAGGAAGTGCGTGCATGTAATCACAGTCAGCGTGATACCGTAACGCAGTGAGAACCTTCTCCAGCCAGAACCCCAGCCTATGAGAATGCGGCGAGGATCCTTCATAACCGACTCTAGAGCAGTCCACGGCTTGTTGTGGATGCATCATCCGATGATCCCTTTCGCTGGTGGGCACTTGCGAGATTCCGTTATGGCACCGTCCAGTACCGACCGTCGTATCGAGAGTTCACCGTTTGGAGAAACTGTTTGCTTGACGGTTCTCGACGGTTCTGGTATGACGGTATCCCCACCCTATCGGTGAATATTGAGTGTGGATAACGGTTCAGGATTGTATACTCAGTGTTTGGACTGTCTGCATCACGGTGTCAATGGTCACAGTGCCGGAACGAAGGGACCAGACCGTGAACCGAGGGACCGAACCAGGGTCTAACTGGTCACTGCCTCACACCTGCATTATGCGGAGACGGGCAGGTCTTGGTGCAAATTGCGACCTTGAAGATAGTCGCTACAGTATGATAGGTCATGCTGTCTATCTGATGTGTATACGGCCAATGATTTAGCAGATACCGGTAGCACATCACTGCAGTACTAGACTTTCTACGTTGACTAGATGCCCTCCAAAAGTCAGATGAATACACTACTGTAGAACATCAGTCCAGAATCAGTCCATGATATTACCTACATATGCATACTCACATTACTAGTACTACCTCCTGGTTCCAGGACCACCGGTAAGGGGGGCGCTTCAGGTTATCTCCTAGTGTAGGTACATACTAAGTATGTCAGTGAATGAGGAAAGAAATCTGGGGGTCACGATGGACAGCGAAAGCACAGACGCCGGTCTGACTTGGCGGCAGGGAGCGCCAACCCAGGTTCGGTAGCAGTACCTGCCTAAGGTACCTAGGGACCGCTCAGGTGGAGTAGCTCTTCTTCTGGAATACCAACTACAGTAGCACTCGACCACTATATCGCATTGTATTTGCTTCCCGGGGCGCCTGATAGGAAACCACCGAAGAAGCAGGCACCGAAGCACCGAGATCGCGACAGCAAATCAGCCCATCGTCAATCTATTACCCACAACTAAAACACACCTCGCGATATGCCAGACAATGAGACGAGAACATCTCATCGGCATCTGTCCTGCACAACCGGTACGCACACCTGTCCACCGATGGAGCGCGGCGGCCTTCGAGTCATCGCCATCAGCAGGACATCCTTCAATTGGGCGTGAAGGCCGCTCAAAGGATCCAGAAACCCCACATCGCATTGCTGGACAAAGACAGCAGAAGAGAGACAGCGAGGTGACAAGGTGACACTCCTGTCCCGAGTAAGAGTGATAGGCGAGAGGTACATGTGGTCGACAGTTGGGCGCTTGTATTGCCCACCTTGCCTGTAGTAGGGTATACACACACATGTGCTCCCCTGAACAGGATGAACAATGAAGAACAAGGGGCGGTCTGCAGCCAACGACGCCATACCAGCTAGCGATACTGTGTGGACTGGGATGAGGTAGCACACACACTATTCTCGCTCGTAGCGTCCTCTAGGTAGCCCTCGGTAGCTACTAGGCAGCTCGCCAGCGTATGTAGTCCAGCATATTGTACAGTAGTGTAAGGTAGCAGCATGACAACGCCACACGGCCAAGGCTTGCCACGCCCATGCCGACTGTCTCCATGAATGACCTAGCGCTTGGAGATGAGTCCAATCAGACATCGTGACTGTGCCGGTAAAGGCGGGTCTGGGTGGGCTTAGTGGCGACTCTGCGCTGATTGGTTGAATACTGTTGTTCTCGCAGGAAACCAATGCAGCATTCTAAACCCGCTTGGGACAGACTAAGACCAGGATGCCGACGACGGTTTCGTTCCAGCCAGTTAGAGCCGTCTCTGGCCCAGCAAGGACCACTGAGGCAACTCAGCAAAAGCGTCCACCCCTGGAACCCGCTAGTGCCTGTACATACTGTACTGTCCCCAAGCTGCACCCAGCCCACCCTCCTCTCCGTTTCTTGAGCTTCTCTGTTCGACAAAATCCTTGACCACCTCCGACCCCCGACTCAGCCAAATTCAGCCGTTCCCCCTTCTCTCACACTCATTCGATCCTACCACACCTGTTGCACACACTGCCGCCTTCTCTCTCGCACAAGCCAACCAACATTCCCATTTGCATATCACATACTTGCTCCCAACTCGCAACACATACGCTCTTCGTCACATACAGACTTAACGAACATAAAAGGAAAAAGCCAAGTAAAAACACGGAAATTCAAAAGCTCTTTAATTATTCCATCCATTGTTGGCCGGTGATTCACGCTGCGTATTTAATACCGCACAACGTCCGCTCTTAACCCGCGCAACCCACCCACAAGCGACCCAAAACACAGCGCCCCCAACTGCAGCTCGCCGACGCATTCCTCCCATCGTCTCTCTCAGACTGCGTTGCCCAATATACACTGCCACCAACAGCATCTCCTCGACGACCAGCCTGGTCTCCGCCGCCACCAACAACCAACAACGGCGCCAACATCGAGAACGCCCGCCATATTTCCGCTGCACATACATTGTATATCATAGCCACGAGAAACTCACATAATGTCTGCATATTACAGCTTTAACCACCACCACCCTCATCATCAGCCCACTGCCGCCGCACCCTCGGTATCGCACAACCACCATGGGCGGAACCGGAGAGCACCGAGGGTCTCTGTCCCCCAGAACTCGCAAAAACAGTTTCGTGGTGCCAAGAGTATTAGAGAGCTGTCGGTCGACTCTCCCTCCGTCACCGCTTTTCGGTCGCAATTCGAGGCCAGCCGGTCTTTCGATCTCGAGGATGATATGGAGTTCTGCCCCAAGTTGTTAACAGAGAGTGATGTAAGTCCGTCCCGTTCACCGCTGCCGAGAGTTTGTTCCCCCTGGGACGACAGGCTCCAGCAAGAGTGACGCTACAGGCTATGTTAGTTGCAATTCTAGTTGCTGACTCGGGTGCTCTTCCATCCAGCTCGTGTCAATTAGCAGTGCTTCCTCCGATCGCTCATCCCTCTCGAGCGGCTCGCCTAGTTCCTCTCCCACGCAACACCCACAACAAGTTGCTTCTCACTTTACTCTAAACTCTACTTCGCCTGCGTTCGTGCCTCCCACTTTCCAGCATCATCAGTCCAGCCTTAAGTTGCACCAGCCAGCCGCCACGAGAACGCGCAACGCCATCCCCATTATCAACCCTGCTAATGGCTTGACGATGTCGAGCCCGCCGCCGTCTGTGTCGCCTGCCAGGATGCACCATATGGGTCGACGGTGGTAGGTCGGTGTCTTGCTCTCAATGGAAAGCGAGGACAAACCGGAACCTATTTCTGTCTAACCGTATTTATGAGCACCGCTACAGGGATTCGTCTGCGTAGCGCTCATTCGCTGTACATCTTCTCCACAGCTGGTTCATCTTGGCGGGCACCGACATAAGGCATCAGACATCGACATCATCATTTAATTCTTCAGCTCACTGCGGCACGATCTCCCGCTCAGGAGACTGTGTTCCATCTTCTAACCTCTTTCTCCCTGTATAAACATAATTACTCGACATACACATGTGCCCATTAACAACCATTTCTTTGTGTTGGTGATGGGTATACCCTTGCACGAAGATGATCGATACCTCTTGCTTTTTCTTACATTGGGATTGCAATGGAAAATATACCAGGCACAAAACTCGGTGTCCCGCCCCGCAAGATGGGGCTGTTTGAATTCACGAATGGGCGTTCAATCTACGGCGGTTTCTGCATTTGTTCCATTGCATAGGTGTTCACGACAACACAATCGGAGTCTTCGGTTTTTTCATTTGGGAGCGGAACGATCAAAGAGTCATGATGGGTTCATGATAATCCAGAAAAGATAACCATTACACATATAGAGCGAGTGTTTTGCGACGATTAGGGGTTGGTCTTCGTTTGGTCCAAGCAGGCATGCGGTATCTTACAACTGGGAGGCGGGGTGTAGGTGTTATTTCTACTAGGGATGGGTTTTTCTGGGAGTAACCGGTGGACAAAGAGAATCTCAACACAACGGACAACGGTTTTGCACTATGGTCGCGCGTCTTGTTTTTCCGATGCTCATGGCACGAGATGGAGTTGTGGATTACCCACGGTTCAGGTGGACTGCAAATAAACGGTTGATATCAATGTTTCTGCACTTACAAATTTCTGATTCTCTGTACTACGGTGGCAGGCCGTTGAGAAAATCAAATTTTTTTACTTCATACTACAATGTGTCTCCATCAATGGGGAGGTCAAAGGGTCTACTTATGGTTCGGGGAATGGATACAACCATCCAGTGTGTATGAGCAAACCATGTATTGGAACGGATAAGCGACAGGGGCACCATCGTCATACAGCAATGCTAGTGTGCCATTATTCTTCAATTTTAGGCTGCTCGATTTGTGTGATCAAAGTCCATACTGTAAACAACCCATAATCCCAGGCAAGTATAGGGAAATTTGATATATCTTTCAAATGCGCGACCCTTGGACACGGCAACATACAGGATAAATATGAATTCTAAGAGCAGTATAGTCATAACCTCAGTAGCAGCGGATCCTTGTGATGTTCGCACAGGATCATGAGCTCCTGATTGTTGAGGAAACTGCGAAGGTAATTAAGTTGCTGTGAAAATGAGCAAAGATATAACAGTGAAAGTTGTATACTTTATGCTTTCGAAAACTTTATGAATTTGTATTACCGTGAAGACTTTACTTTGACGTTCATTCATATTTAGTGTTCATGCTCAACTTAAGAATGATTCTTGCGTTGCTCTCATAAGTCCCTGAGATTCACGTTGGTACTATAACCGAACATCAATTAATGATACAATCGAACATGAGATACGGTGAATGAGCTAAATGAGCGCAAAGCGTCCCCCGAAATGTGGACAGCTCTGTATAGAAGTTGTGTGAGGAACGACCACGTCCCCTGGCATACTCTCTTACTTCGGGCTCCAGGTTTGATTAATTAATGAAGCACTGGACTTTGCAATAACGCTCTGACTGATACTTTATCTCGGTGAATTAGTCTTGTGGCTTACCAATAGGTCAGCAAGAATCCGGGACGAACACCTTTCTGAGTAGAATTATGAGAAGTCGTAGGAAATGCCACGCTTTCCAACCGTATCTTCGAGCCTTAAGCGGATATAAGAACCTAGCAGAGAAATGCCGGTAGAACCAACTGTGTTCTAAGTATATCTGAGTTCGTGCAGCAGAAAAAACTTCAACCTAGCTACCAGTATTGAAGTGCGCCACACAGATATCAAAAGAGAAAAGACACTGATACGTCCTTTCCCAAGCATTATGATGTGCTGTAGATGTTGACTTGCGCTTCGCATAAAGTAGATGTGCTAAGACAGAGGTTCGGCCCAAGAATCAGTCGGAAAGTCCTCCGAGTGGCCTCAGAACGCAGCCTGACGCTTACGCGCCCCTCGATCGACGCCGCTCAAACATCATGCCCACATGACAAGAAAAGAAACATTAGATGGCGCCGAGGCGGGGTAATAGAGTTAAATAGACTATTCAGTGATTTCTTTTTCTTTCTTATGTGCCCTTCTTTGGGCGGGCTTAAACTCTTCTGTCAGTGATAATGTGACTGGCTGCATTGTAGATGTTAGAGTTGTATACCTATGCGGAAGCCGGAGGGGCTAGGGAGCCTAGATTGGCCGGTATGCCTGGTTATAATTTTCTGAAACGAAGAGGGTAGTAATTCATGGGGCTGTAGCGGTCATTATCCTCGAAGGGGGAAGATATACATTACCATCAGCTCATTGCCCTACATATAGCAAAGAACCATCACCCTCCGTCGCGATCCAAGCAATTTCGAACTAGTTATACCACTCAGATACCCTATCCCCCAGTTTTCGAACTCGTTTTGTTTACGCAACACTAGTGAGTTTACAGGACAGCTACCATAGGTTGGCATTGGAGAGTAGGTGGCTATTATAATGAGTATTATGTTGAACTTAATGTGAGGACCTCTGAAATGTCTAGTCAGGAGTAAGAGGAAAAGAACCAGTCTGAGGTTTCTTATATTATTTGCTAAAAACTAGCTAATTACAATAAACTCTTAGGAAAGTCCGAATCGTTCTAATGTCATCTATTGGCTAATCACTGGACGCTAGGTTATTCTCAACTGTTATCCTACTTCAAACCCTAGAGTACACTGTTGACCTTATGTGTAGATTGACTAATACCCTTTTTTGGCCAACGGGTTTGGTTTAGCAAGAAAGCCGTGTTTTTCCGTTGATTAGCAGCAGTAATTCAGGATAGTTGTAAAATGACCTCAAGGGACTTCTCAGTAGTCCAGCATAACAAAATACCATGAACTACTCACCGGGCCTATACTATATATTTGACAAGTGCCTAGAGTTGAAGTGATCGTGTAAACCTGTTCGTCTCACTGAAAAGATCCCTGGCTGTATCCGTTCTTATCAGACTTTATATGGCATCTACGGGAAGATAGAAACGACGATGAAACTGGGCCATCGCCGAAATAAATAAGAAAATATTCTAAACATCTGATGATAAATATTGGTGCGTAATGAATAGTCTTTATACGCCCTGAGCTACCCTAGGTCAGCGCTCTGCACAAGCAAAATATTATTTTGACTAACTAATAAATAACTTGATTAATTAAAACAAAACAATAAATAAAAAATTATCTAAATTATTTTATAAATTAAATAAACGATTATTATTTCTTATAATTAATTATAGATAATTTAGATAATTTTTTTATTTTTTAAAATTTTTTTACAAAGGTTTTTTAATAAAAAAAAGTTAGCTGCAGCTATTAGCCGGAGATTTTAACTTATTTATAGCTACTTATAAACCCTTACTTTTATTTACTTATATTTTTAACCCTTGGCTACTTTTACACTTAAGATTATTAATATTTTTAACGCTTTAATTTAATTTATTTAAAGCTTTACGCGTTTTTTTTTTATTTTTTTTTTATCGGATTTATATTTAACGCGGTTAAATTTTTCGATCGATATTATTTTCGGCTTAGCGCTAACGTTTTTAGCCAGGTTTTATAGCCGCGAAAAGTCGAAAAATAAACAAACTTTAATTAATTAACTTTTTTATTATTTACTAGCCTCCCGGTATTATTTATTTTCGCACACTAATTAAACTACTTATATATTATAATTTAAATTATAAAAATACGATATTTATAATTAATATATTTTTAGTTTTTTAATTATTTATTTTTTAGTTAATTTATTATATTTTATTAAGTTTAGTGAATATATATATATTTATAGCTATTTAATTATTTAAAGTTATTTTTACGCCGCGTAATTTTTTTAATAGTCCTAGTTTTTTTTAATTATAATATTTACGCGCTTTATGATTTTTATTAAAAAATATATATTTTTAAAATTAATATATTTTAAACTTTACGTATATATAATTTTTATATATTTTTATTAATTTTATTATAATTTATTTTATAAGTTGTTTAATAAATTAATATTTTTTTAGCTTTTTTATATAATTTCTTAATATTTACAGCTAATTATTTAATAGTTAATACTTTTTAATATTTTTTAACGCTTATATTATTATATATATAATAATATTTATTTAATAAATGAAATTTTTAAAATTAGCGCACTTTAAGCTTTATATTAATTTAATTTTTATTAGTTTTTATTTTTTTAGTTTAATTAACTTTGCAGCTATTTTAATAAGTCGATATTTTTTTAGTTTTTATTATATAACCTAGCAATATTTTTAATTAATTATTAAACTTATTAGCTTATTATTTTTTAACGCTTATATTATTATTTATATAATAATTTTTATTAAAAAAGTAATATTTTTAAAATTAACGTATTTTAAGCTTTACGCTAATTTAATTTTTATTTGTTTTTATTTTTTTAAGTTAGTTGCTTTTACAGCTAGCTTAATAAGTCGGTGTTTTATTAGCTTTTATTATATAGCTTAACAATATTTACAGCTTATTATTAAAGTTATTATATTAATAATATTTAAATAAATATTTTTTAATATTACTGTTATGGCTGTAACACAGGCAGTATAGTTCAGAGCCCAACTATACCTTCGTATTAAGAGAAAATAAACTACTTAAAGAGAAAAAGAGGAAGAGGCCAGCCTGTGTGCCCTCTACCGCCTGATATATACAAATTAGGTGGGCCACGCGGTAGCGTTGCCATTGACACCACTCCCATTGATTGCGCGCGGGCCACATAGCGCGCCCAACGCCACAAGGCTTAGGTACGTACCCTGACAGGCTGGAAGCCACACATCAAGCCACACGTGGCTTCAAGCTGTCACAATTACCGGTGTTTTATTATTAAGGTGCTTGCTAATATTTCCGGTTTATTATTATTAAAGTGTTTACTTATAATATTTTAATAACCTAGCTTGTGTGGTAAGCGGGCACTTTAATAATTTTTTTTATTAAAGTTAGCGGCTTTTTTTGCTTATTAAATAAATTCTAGTTTTATTACGCTAACTATATTATTTTTATACGGCTATTATTAAATATTTTTTTAAAGTACAACGTATTATTATTTACGGGTAAATAATATTTTTTTATATATATTTATTAGTGCTAAAGAGTTAATTAATAATAAAATAGTTCGAAAATAATAAACAAAAAGTTTTTTAAGCTTAAAAACCTTTAAATAACGTTATATAAGCTTATTTAAAATTAAGTTGCTTTATTATTTTTTTAGCGGCTATTTAATGTTTTTTAAAAAAACTTTTTTTAAATTTAAATATTAAATAAAAACTATATATTTTATGCTTAATTAAGTGATAATATATTTATAAATATTTTTAATTATAAAGTATATTTTTTTTTTTATTATTAGCTTTAGTGATTTATTTTTTATAAAAAAAAAAAAAATATAACTATATTATATTTACGATAATTAATAAAAAATAAAGTTTTTTAACGAAAAAATAATTAATTTAAGCAGGTATTATTTTTATTGTTATTATAATATTAAGGTTAACGGTTATTTATTTAAAGCAGCTAATTTTTAATAAATAATTATTTTTTAATAATTATAAGTTGTAGTATTATTTTTACGGTCGGTTCGGTTAATAAAACAACGATAAAAACGATTAATGGTTAATTTTTATACTACGCTTAAAGTTTTTTTTAGCGAGCTTAATATATAATAATTTATTAATATTTTTTATTTTTTAAATTTTAATTTAACACTTAAACTTAGTATTTTTTTTAATATAATAGCCTGCTAGGTTAAAAAAGTTTTTCGGATAGCTTACAAGGTTATTATCGCAGAAATAGCTAGCGCGAGGTTTAAAATTAACTTTTTTTTTAATTTTTAAAAGTTTTTATTTAAAAAAAAAATCGTTAATATTATTGCTTATTATATCGACTAATATTTTTAGTTACGTACTAAGCTAATTAGCTTAAAGCGTGTAATAAAACTTTATATAGCCGAGAATATTAAATATTATATAAATTAAATAATTAATAATTATAATATTAAAAATAAACTTAGGTTTTTTATATTTAATAACGCCGAAATAAATAATAAAGTTTTTTTTTTTTTTTTAACGTGTTAATAACGGTTAAAAACGATTTAATAAATATAAAAGCTTTGTTTATTAACGTAAAGCTTGCTGCTAAAAATATATTATTAATATTATTATATAATATTTTATATTTTATTGTTTAATTAAAAAAGCTTTTAAGATTATTGCTTTTTCGGCCGTTTAAAAAGGTTATTTTATTAATATATAAATTTATTATAGTTTTTAACAGCGTAACGTTTTTTAAACGAAAGTGTAAAGTTATAATAACGCTAAAAATATTTTTATTTAATTAATTAATAAATTTATTAATAATAAAAATAACTTTATTATTAAAAACTTTAATATATTCGAGGTTATTATTTTTTTAATATATAATATATTAAATTAAAAGTTAATAGTTAAAGTTAAAAACAATATTTATTAAAATTTATATATAGCCGAAATTAAAAGCTTTTTTATTTTTTAAAAGCTTTTTATTAAATTATATTTTATTTTTTATAATAACTATGTTTTTAATAAGCGTATTTTTATTAAATATAGCTTTATAGCTAAAAATTAAAAAGTTTTTTACGAAATTAACTAAATTTTAAACATTTTTTTTTAATAATATTTTAATATAAAAACAACCGCGTTTTTTTACTTAATATTATAGTTTTTTTTAAAGAATTAAAAAAATACTTATATATTTACTTAGCACGCTTTAGTTTAATCGATAAAAAAAACGATTTAAAGCTTAAAATTATTTAATTATAGTTTTAAGTGCTGTTTTTTTTGCAGCCGCATATTTTTTACTAGTTTTAAAAACGAACGTATATTATTTAATGCGGCTTTAAAGCTATAACTACTATTTATACTTGCAGACAATAACGCTATACTAAAGATTACCGGGCTAGCTTTAATTTATTAAGTGTTAACTATATATAAAAAATTTATTGCTGCTTAAAAAAAACTTATACGAAGGTATAAAAATATTATTAATTATTGAATATTATACCTGTTTATTAAACGGCTATTATTTTTTATTTTAATATAAAGCTAAAAAAAACTTCGGCGAAATAATTTTATTAAAGCTAATTATATATAATAATAAATAACTAAATATTAAAAATAATATTATATTAATAATATAGCCTTTAAAATAATTATTACTATTATATTTATTATTAAAACTTTTTATCGAAAACTAATTAATAAAGTATATAATAGCTATAATTTAAACGATAACTTTGTTTTTTATAAAAATAAACTATAGCGCTATTTAAAAATAAAAAAAATAAGCTATATAAAATTTAACCGCGACTTTTTTATATAATAATAAAAACATAAAAAATAATTTTTATTATTATATTAATTTATTTTTAATGTTTTATTTATACCGGCTATATTAATAAAGTGCGAAAAAGTGTTTAGCTAAGTTAAACTAACGTTAAATTTTTAACGGCTAAGTTTTTTAATAAATACGTTAAAAGTTATTTAATGCTTATAATACTAGCTATAAAATAATTCGAAAAGTTTTTAAAATATTATTTATAGCAAAAAAAAACGATAAGCGCCGAATTTTTATTTAGCTTATATATTTAGCAAGCAATTGGGCTAAATTAGATATAAAAACTAGCTAAATTAGTTAAATATACCGAAATCGAGGTTTAAATCAGTCAAAATTAGTCAGAAGGGCTTTATTTGTTTTGTTTTGCTTGTGCGGAGCGCTGCCTTAGGTAGAGGACTCGACGTTTTGTTCGCTACAAGGATATACAAAACAGCATATCAATAGATACATCACTTCTCGGATTCCTTATGAGCTCTCGGTGCTGTGGAGCCTCAACACTTCCAAATCTTGATAATCGTGGTAGACTCAACTACGTAGCCTCTGTAGAGGTGGTTGGGAATGGTTGGCTTCCCAGTATTCGGACCCAATTCATGCCGAGGTACAACAATTGTCCGATAGAACTCACGCTGAATGTACGGGAAGTTTCTAAGTTGGATTGGATATATCTATCATTATCATAGATGCCTAGGGTAGATTGAATGTGCTACAGAAATAAGAGGCTGTAGATGTTCAGGTGACACTTATTACCATTTGGTGTACTTTGATAAGTGTAGACTCAGTTATTTGCAGTCGGTGATCAAGCACGATCCACTCCAATGAACCTACCCGAGATAGGTTAGCGCCGTACCCAAGTACCTAATTTACTCTAGACCAATTCCCCACTTTTATCTGTTTGCCCGAATTCTTGTGGCCAGGTTTATTTCTTCCCCCTGCGGCTTGCCTCGTCGCCTGCCTTCCCAATTACACAACCTTCTAACAACGCTTTTCTCTCTTGCTCTTCATTCCTCTTCCCCGCCCACACAAATATCCATCACAAACAAATCTCCATCGGCTTCCCACATTCGTGATTGTGTACGAAAGACAAATCAGATCTCTTCTATCTACTCTTCATTCCCTGTGAAAGTAGAGCAGCGGGAAACGACAGCTGCATGCGCAGGCAAATTGAGATACGTGACTAGTGATTCTCGTTGTCATCATCAAGGAACTCGCTTTTTTCTCTTTGTCTCCTCGGCTCCGCCTCTCTCACTATCTGCCCTTGACCAGAGGACTGAGCATTATATTGATGCGACTGCAGACCTGTACCCGTCTTGCATACAGCCAGCGTACATAGCCGTTTGCCGTCAATCTAGTCAGAATCCTCGAGCAGGAGACGGTCCGGCTCGAGTACAAGTATATTGCGACGACCCTACATCCACTTGAACTGACTTGGTAGTTGAGCCGCTTTGAACACTTTGTGGATGCTTGGTGTACTTGCGTGATCTGCAACTCTCTCACCCTTTGCTTTGCACATCGCCGTCTTCAGAAGTCGCCTTTGTTGCTTTAGGTCTCATCATCGTCGTCTAAGGTCTACACTACCCGCAGGTATTGGTCGCCATAGTATTACGCATAGCGTCGTCGCGTCACGTCACGCAGCGTGAATATATTATCTTCCCGGATTCTCTTATCCTACCCTGCCTCGCTCGATAAGTCCGACAGGACTCCGATATAATGGGCGGCGAGGTTCCCGATATCACGGCCATCCTGGCTGCTCTAGGTCAGTAGATATGCCGTTTATTGCTCTGAAATGATCCCATGAAACCATCCGTGTCGTGTCTAACATTGCTCTCGTACTAGCTAATCAGCGCAATGCCCCTACGCCGAGCCAGATCCAACCGCCTCATGCGATCCCTCCCTATCAACCACCCCCGAGCAATTATCCGGCGATGCCTCCTGCAACCCAATCACAGGCATACCCGCCTGCAAACTATGGTCTTCCGCCACCACCAGGAAGTGGAAACTTTGACTTAAGTTCTATTAGACCTGCCAATTCAGGTACTGTCAGTTTTACGGATGCTGTTGCTCAAGCCAAGGCTTATGCGGCCGAGAAAGGTTTAACCTCGTATGAAAGGCCAACACAGGCTCAATATGCTCCCTCGCATGATGCTCGTGCTCTCGATTCCAGAAATTATAGAGGACGGTCTCGTTCTCCACCAACGCGTCGTGATGCCTATCGTGACAACTTCAACCCATACAGAGATGAACGACGTGATGATCGTGGTAGCCATGCTCGTGATTATGGTCGCGATCGCTCCATGTCTCCAGGTCCCAACCGGGGCCGGCCATCTGGTACCTTCTCACCTCGTGGAGGTGGTCGTGATCGACCTAACGATGACAATGACGAAATGATCGAGATTGAATCCAGCCTTGTGGGCCTAATCATCGGAAGACAAGGCGAGAACCTAAGGCGCGTTGAATCTGAGACAGGATGCAGAGTACAATTCATCTCCCCCTCGGGTGAGCCAGGACCGTACCGTCAATGCAAAATTACTGGTCCTCGTGCTAGACGTGCTGAAGCGAAAGCTGCCATCAATAGAATCATTGAAGATAGTGGTATGGGTGCCATTGCACGTGCTGGTCTTGATCCTTCTCAGAAAGCCGGTCGAGGACCTGCCCCTCCATCTATTGGCAGTCCTGGCGGCGCTGGCGGTCCTGCTACACTGCGTGATGGCGAAGACTGTGTGCAAATTATGGTTCCGGATCGTACCGTTGGCCTGATTATCGGCCGTGGTGGGGAGACCATCAGGGATCTCCAAGAACGCAGTGGCTGCCACATTAATATCGTCGGTGAATCTAAGAGCGTGAATGGGCTTCGTCCTGTCAATCTTATTGGACCACATCATGCAGCTGCGCAAGCTAAGGAATTGATACTGGAGATCGTTGACAGTGATACACGCAATGGCGGCCCTGATACTAACAAGCCGTCTCGCCCGCCGAAGAATGACAATTACAATCACGATACGCAAGGCGGTGGTGACAAAATTAATGACTCTATATACGTACCTTCTGAGGCTGTGGGCATGATCATAGGGAAGGGAGGCGAGACCATCCGTGAGATGCAAAGCACCACGGGATGCAAGATCAACGTTTCCCAATCTTCAGGGCCTGGTGAAGTAGAGCGTGAAATTGGGTTGGTTGGTTCTCGCGACGCAATCGGCAGAGCCAAGCGAGCAATAGAAGATAAAGTTGAAGCAGTGGTAAGTCTCATTCTGCGGTCCCGGCCTGTTGTAGCTACTAACAAACGCATAGCGACAAAAGAACAGTGGTGGTGGTGGTGGTGGTGGCCGTGGCGGGCGTAACCCGAACCGCCGTGACTGGGATAATCCTAACTCCAACTACACCTCGCACAGCTCTAGTAACCAGCCTAGTATGTCGGATTCACAGAACCCTGCACCCGCCAACGGAGGTGCTGATCCATATGCCATGTGTAAGTGTCAATCTGAATATACAGTTATAGATATTGAACTAATTAACATGTTTTAGATGGTGGCTACCAAGCGTATCTGGCACTATGGTACCAAGCGCTTGCTCAACAGCAAGGCGGAGGCCAGCCAGCCGGTGAGATGCCAAAGCCTCCTGGGGCTTAAAACAGATTTGTACTCTTGCCGATAAATTTGGCTTGTGAGCACCTTCCGATGATGCTTCGACTTTTTAATACGTCTGATACCCCACGCGAAAGAAAAGTTATACTTGATATATTGAGGTCCACTACTTTTTACGCTTCTTAAGTGATGCACTATATCTGAGGAGGAGTCTTTGGGTGCGACTTTGGTATCAAAACTCTTGATATGACACCATACATCGTTCGATTCCTATATCTGGAGAATACATCTAGGAGGCTTTAAAATTCGCTTGCCCGAGGTGGTCTTATCAAACATCGCTCACGGCACTCTCTACCTTCTCTATGTGGTTGCCTTTCCACTGGAAGCGCTGTCTCATTCGTCGAAAAGACTTTGAAACCTCTGATTGCGTCTTGGGGGGGAGGGAAAGCTACGATTTTATGGGAGAAGTACGTTGCCGCTTTCCGTTATAAGTCTCTGGTACGTGGTCGAAGCACTGGAGGAATCACCTCTAGTCGCACGAGTTTATGATATGTGGGTTTCCTCGTATTGTGGAGGTTTCCTACAGTTAATTCAAGGAGCTACCGGAGTTTAGGAAACCCGATGAAACGTTGCTTACGCCTTTTCCTTTCTATGTACATTTTTCTTTCTGGCTTTCGAGTTCTCCTGTGGTTCGGGGCTCTTTTGATGGCGCCATGTCGTTTTTCAGCAAATAGACAAATTGGCGCAGAGCTGAAATAAAAATGGGATTGGTGATGGGATAGGCTTGATTCGGGAAAAATTGCTTGTATAGTAGGCTTAGGAGATTCGACCGAATAATTTTACTGCACACCCGACGCTCACTTTTCCACCAGTATACGAAATGATTTTATGCTACTCCATTGTCGTGACATCTAAGATAGATTCTGCCGAGCTACAGTGAAGCGTACCTGTATTGTTCATGGTATGTAACTAAACCGACAAGTCGTCCCCCCAGACTTCTTTCGCGATGTCAACCTCTAGACGAAGCTTAGCCCACTGCTCCGCTTCCGAAAGATCATTGCCCTCCGAAGTAGAGCTGAATCCGCACTGGTGACTTAAGCATAGCTGGTCGAGCCCTCGCGGGCAAAATGTAGCAGCCTCACGCAGTCGACTGATGATCTGGGCGCGGTCCTCGAGCGCTGCCGTTTTGCTCGACATGACCCCAAGAACTACAATTTTTTGCGGCGGCAGATGTCTCAAAGGCGAAAAGTCTCCTGACCGCGCGTCGTCATATTCGAGGAAATAGACGTCAACGTCGAGTTCCTTGAATAACACCTCGGCAACGGGCTCGTAACCCCCCTGCGCAAACCACTGCGACCGATGATTTCCGCGACACAGATGGATTCCGATGGTCATGTCCTTGGGCCGCTTTGAGATCGCCGCGTTGATGAGCGAAGCGTATTGCCGCGCCAGCACATTTGCGTCACCGTGTCGCTGCTCGGCCTCGGCGCGCATCTTCGGGTCGCAGAGATATGCGAGATTGGTGTCGTCGAGCTGCACGAAGCGGCACCCTGCCTTGTACAGATCGTCGAGCTCCTCCTGGTATACCCGTGCGAGATCCTCGAAGAACGGCTCCAGCTGCGGGTAGGCCGTCTCGTCGATAGTCTCGCGGCTGTTCCGGAAGTGGATCATGGTAGGCGACGGAATGCATACCTTGGTAGTCACTTTGTTCTTGTCTATATGCGCCTCGAGGAAGTGGAAGTCGTCTACCTGGATAGGGGCAGGATGCCCGATCCTATCGACGACAACAAGCCGAGGAGGCATCGTCCCGCCGACGCTGACGTTTGTCGATTGCATGGCGCCGCGTTGCTCGACACCCGACAGATGCTTCAGGAAGTCCACGTGGAACCATCGCCGACGAAACTCGCCATCCGTCACGGCGCGGAGACCGACCTCCTGTTGTTTCTGTACTACATCCGCGATATACGTATCTTCCAAGTCCCGTAGCTGCGCGGGTGTGATCTTGCCCTCCTCAGCTTCTTCGCGGGCCGCGAGGAGATCCTTGGGGCGCAACAACGAACCAACCTGGTCGGCGCGGTAGACACCGGTAGGGAGAGGCATATTCTAGAGTGATATAAAGGAGGACTGGGGAGGAAAAGGGGGTGAGGGGAGTTGGCACGAGGACGATGACGACAGAATTAAACTTTTACATTCCCCTACTACCGATATATACACGAACGAGCGGATATAAGTAGAGAAAAGAAGAGGGACCGTGAACATCAAGCCCACTTAGATATACACGATGATGACTAGTCATGCGCTGACCTATACTCTCCTAAGCTGCTGCTAAAGCTAGCCCGCCCATAACAAAGGAGCTGAGTTTCGCGATACATTCCTGCTCACTGATTACACTACACTGTATTCGGGAATACGGCCAGGGCTTCCAATCCCGCGGCAGTTGATCGTTCGACGCGCCTCGCCAGTGGGGGGAGGAAGATGGTCAGAGTCCTAGGTTACCGAGGTGTGTTGGGACTTTTGACGTGCGTGGTGTGGCCGGACCGAACAACCTGAGAATCACCAGGGGCGTACTGTTGGTTCGTCTGCCACATGGCCATTCCAGGGTCTCTGCCAGGGTATGAACCCTGTTCCGAGACGAAGACGACATATAGCTCTCTGAGTGTTTTTTTTCTTTCTTTCTTTAGTCTCGCTAATTAGTTAGCAGCATCTCGGGAATCCTGGAAAGACGCGAGATTCGTCAGCCCGACTAGGCTGAACCATCGACACCTTTGTTCTAGATCGGCCAATAGCGCTACCGCTTGGCTCTGCCAGAAGCGTTGATTCTACCACTGCCGAGCCGATCTGAGTCCCGGTGCGGAGGGGGTCAGCGCCGGCCTCCACTTCGCCCCTCGGAATCATCCAGTAGCAAGGCTAGGCCCGGAGGGGGCGGGCTTTTTGTCGCGTACTTGTACAGTAAGAAGCAAGAAAGAACGAAGCGAAGGAATTGGGTTCGAAAGCGTAAGAGAGGATGCCTGTCCAATGAGAGCAGCTCAGGTGTCCGTGTTCTTACCAAGTGCGTCTTTATTGTTTTTCCTCAAAATATATTGCTGACTTGCTCTTGACGCTTGGCCACATCATCCTCTTACCTCCTTTTTGACACGCTTTACGATTTATTTTCAAAGTCTATTTTAGTGTAATAGTAGCAGAGTGATGACGGCCTGTTCACGACTAAAAGACGACCTCCTTGGATTACGTAAGGTGGGCACAAGACTCAGCTATTTCCTGATATAGCGATACTACCTCCTAGATACAACTATTCTCCTAACTTGATAGCTGGTCTGGCTCCCGATAGATGCAAAAAGGAGTTGCCGTCTCACTTACTACCCATGTGCATTCAGCGACGCAATGTTGTACGAAAGTATCTCGCAGCCTATCCGGGCTGAGCTAGTTATCAAGCAGCCTAAACTACCTTACTCAATCGTCACAATAATTCGCAGCAATTCAAGATCGAGTAGCAACCGCATTGTACTTGAGTTGGCGTAATTTGTAGCAGTGATAACAACGTTTGTACCTAATACAGCTTGCATCAGTGTTCATTCTGGACAACTGCTCCGTCTTGGTTGCCGAACCTTCCGTCCCTCAGCTCCTTGCTTGTCCTTCGCCCATCTCTCATTCTCCCCGGAGCAGAGCGAAGATAGGCCATTCGTCATCATGGCCAATCCGAATCAACTGTTTCTACTCGCCGACCATATCAAGCTATCGCTGCTTGAGCGACAACGGGCTCAGAGTCTCGATATCGGTAGCGACTCCAACGATGGGCATATATCGAGGTCTCTAGACCAATTCAAAGACGGCTTAGCAGCTTTAGAAAGCGAACTGAAGAGGTTACAAGACGCTGGAGATGAAGAGTAAGCAACACCTATTTCGCCGCTTTTCTGGGGTATTATACGATGAGTAGAGCTCGCAGCTCAGGTGGTCGCGATAAACGGTGGAAAGCAGCCTGTTGACTGACCTATCGATAGTGGCGCTCTTGATATTTCCGAGTCTCTACCCGGTTTAAAGAAGCAGTACGGCGACTTAACGTCGCAATTCCACGGCTTTTCCTCACCATCAACCGCCGAAACACTGACGCATGCGAACGACCCTTCTCTAAACCCCGACTTCGAACACGCGACGACGAAACCTTCTACAGCCAATTCCAGCCTTAGACCGAAAAATGCCCGCACCGCATCGAAGACCGTGCGCTTCTCAGATAACCCGTCCGACGACCCGAGGAGCCCGGACCTCGAGGCGCAGCTCTTCGGCAGCCGATACCGCGATAACCCGGACGATACGATGGGGTACCGAGACGAAGCGAATGACATGAACAACGTGCAGATCCACCAGTACCACCAGCGCGTCTTACAGCAGCAAGACGAGCAGCTCGACCGGCTGGGCGAGAGTATAGCGCGCCAGCGCGAGCTGAGCATGCAGATCGGCGACGAGCTGGACGATCATGTTGCCATGCTGGATGAGGTCGACGTCGTTGTGGACCGTCATCTGAGCCGTCTCGACCGCGCTAAGCGCCAGGTCAACCGCATCACAAAAGCCGCTGGCGAGAGCAAGCAGATGATTGCCATCATTATCTTAATCATTATTCTGGTCCTACTGATTGCGATCTTGAAATAAAATGGGCAGCGTTAGGAATGAAAACAATTCCTCGTTGGGGACAGTCGGGACAAGTAGCTAGGATGTCCGACCTCAGTTTGGCCGCAAAATGGTCCAAGAGGTGTCCTGCCAGTACACAAACAGGTGCATAAGGAGAGAGAGGGGGGAGGACATAAGCAGCGGGTAGTCATATTGCATTTGGCACGGCGTTTACGGTAGATCTTGTACTTATTGTCATGTGTGGAAGCCGGCACATTTTCTTCCTTTTACCCTCGTTTTCTCTTTTCGTTTTTGTCTTTGGATTCCCGGTTGTCTGGATATTACTCGAGCTGTACATAAGCACTACGGTACTCTCATTTGTACAGAGGCATCTCAAGAGCGCTGGATCAATTTCATCATCTTAAATTCACCTATGCTGCTGCCAGCTAGTAACAAGTCAGATAGCGACGACTTTGCACTCGATGACAGATACCTCCGATATGAATCGTCACGCAAAAACCACGCTGTTGATGCGCGATAGTACTCAACGGCTTATATTTAGCTGTACCCACTCCAGCGCGACACGAATACGCAAGAGGCGCCGATAATGCTGGTGCTAATGCTTTCGATTCTTAACTTGAGTCGTACACTAGAACTCCAAAATGGACAGCCTATTACCAGTCTGCCTGGGTTCCTCCCTCGAGTAGATGATTGAAAACCTCATGCACAACAGTATTATCCCTGACCTTCCAATGAATAACGTTTCGCGTCATTTGCCTTCGGACGATACGGATCAAACTCCATTCCAGCTCCACGGCTCGCGGTCAAGCGTCGGTCCAGTCTCTACTCCTTCCCTTCTCATCATCACCTCTACTTTCTACAATCCATCACGCATGCTAGTGCCCGTCTTGTGCGTTTCCTCTGCGGTGGCCTTCGTTCTGTTCTGCAGCGTGGCCACGTCCTCGTGGCTGGTCCGGTCCGCCTTGACGGCCTCCTCGCTGTCGGACGCCAGCTCCGGCTTCCAGTGGCCCTTGCCCGACTTCTGCTTCTCGAGCAGATCCTGCTTGTGCTTCTCAGGGTCGTAGCCTTCGCCTGTTTGTTTTCGAGTCATGTCGATTAGCAATCGGGAAAAGAAGGATGATGACGACGACAATGATGATGATGATGGTATATGGCAATCGATGTGAGGGAGGAGCAGGGTGGGGAGGACAACTCACCGGTGCTCTCCTTGTGCTTCATGCTCATGGTGCTACCACTGAAGCAACGCTGGGCTACCGCGGTTTGCCTGCTTACTGCGAAGCTTGCGGCCGGGCGAACGGCTGTGAACAGTACTCTTGACGCCATTGCTCTGTCGTAGGTGTGTTCAAAAGGGTTGTGTGTTGCGGAGGATAGAGAGGTTGAATGGGGATTGGGATGTAGAATTGTTGGAAATGCAGGATCTCTCAATGGCCAGTTAGATCCAATTCTTGAGATGAGAAAAAGGGTTGGTTTTGTTTGGGGGAAAGGATTTCGGTAAAAGACCAAGGTCAGGTCAATACTATTCTGTAAAACCCCATAGGGAGTCTTACCAGTTCAAAGAGGTGACGACATGACGTCACATATGCGCAACTTTCCGCAATTGCTCCTTCTGCAAACGATACGATCGCTAAATCGCCCATTGCCCATAGGCCCGTCGTCAGTTCCTCGGCTGAGTGGTGATTGGGCAATGAGGAGACCATGTGGAGAGCTTCCAGCGGCGCTAGGGCAGCTCTCTTACGTTTTGTTACGTCCTGGGAATTCCCTGGGGAACTGGATCGATCCACTGTTCCTATACTCGAGCTCTCATCGCTAAACATCATGATCACTACCTAAAGTTGCACATAAATCGTAATATTATTGCTTAATAGCTACACGGTGGCTATTTCTAGATCTTAGTCGACTATTAATTCAGCTGTTCCCTTTTCTTTTTTTTTTCTTTTTCTTTTTTCCCTCCCTTTTTTTCCGAGTTTTTCTGATCCTTTTGTTTTTCCGACCCTTCGTATTCCTTTTTTTTCTTTTAAGCTTTTTTAAGCCTTTTCAAGTTTTTTTTTTTTTTTTTTGAGCTTTTCTGAGCTGTGTTCATCATCCTGAAAATTACCACAGTTCTTCTGCGCTGCCGCCAGATCATCCATCGCC
Source organism: Xylaria sp. FL0933 (assembly GCA_022578765.1). Classification (NCBI taxonomy): domain Eukaryota; kingdom Fungi; phylum Ascomycota; class Sordariomycetes; order Xylariales; family Xylariaceae; genus Xylaria; species Xylaria sp. FL0933. Next base: position 28,262 of record MU389734.1, on the reverse strand, counting down.
GTCGTGCTGTCACAACTCAATCACTTTCATTGACCCAAAATCACCGATCTCGCCCAGCTTGCGGGCCACCGTAGAATTATCCCCGTAACTATCCTGAACGTTCTTCGCAACGATTGTGGTACGAAGCTGCCTCCAGAGAGCAGCTTCTGCCTCCTTTTTCTCGCTGGTTTAAGTCCTTGAAGTGCGACTCCCGTGGTTTCTCATTGGCTTCCATCTCTTCTAACCTCGCCTTAATGTTCTGCGATGTACAACTTATCCTCCCGTTGGCCTGCGATGCCGCTAGCGTGGTCTCACGCTGCGCCTGGCCCTCGGTTTCTCCCCATGGCAGAGGACCCGCCGGGCCGAATTATCAGCACCTGGTGTTCTTCTGAATCGATCATTTGAAAATACGACGGTAAATCTTGTATGATTCCGGCGGTCTTGTCGAGCTCCCGAGCCGCGTGTTTCAGCGCTGTCTGCTTGGTTCGTAGGTTCTCGTTCAACGTGGAGAAGCTCTCAATCTTGGACGCTCCCGACTCGTCTTTCCACATCACCATGCGTGTTCTCATCTCGGGGAGGCTTCCTTCATCGCTCGACAGGTTGACTTGGAACTGTAGGATCTCCATCGAGATTTCGTTCAGGAGCGCTTGCAACTTCTCTTTGTGTCTTGCCATCTTGCGTTGAAGCCGAGAAAAGTCGTGGTGATGCCGTTTAATATCTGCCACGGGGGGTGGAGTAGATACACTGGCGGCACTGCTAACCTCACTACTGGCCCGGTCGTTAGTTACGCGCTCGGCCGTGGGCTTTTCGCCTTCCAACATCGCCAGCTTATTCCTTATCTGTGGGAGCTCTCTCAGAAGGTTATTCAGGAATGGCATCAAATCACCAAACCGCACCCCCTGTGAGACCGCTCGCGGCGTATTGTCCTTGGTGTGATCTTCTAGCTTCTGGATAAGGTCTTGAAGATCCTCCTGAAGGTCCCTCAACACCCGACCGCGAGACTGGTCTTCTGCTGTGTTGCTTCGTAAGTTCCCGAGCCAGGTTTGCAGCTTCTCGAGTTCATGCTTCTGGCTTTGTGTTACTACACTGAACAGGTCGAACATCTTTCCCTCAAGTGAACATGACAGCTCGCGCTCCCCATCGTTGATACGGTTCAGGTAATTGATCTGGTCTTTTAGAGATCGGATGTTCCAAACTTGGGCTGTTTCTCTCCGTCGTGCCTCGTTCGTGTGCTCCGAAGCTACGTCGAGCCTCATGGGGTCGATATTTGTATCACTACTGGGTGGTGCTGAATTGTGTGATGCTGGTGTGGTCGAATAGGTGTTGTCTTCAGTTGAAGTTATACTGGGCAAATCATCCTCGGAGCCTGCTGAGTGAACTGGCAACCGGTCGGGATGGTCATGACGCATCATAGATGATTGCAAGCGCTCTTCCGGTTGGTTTTCAGAGTTGTCATAGGCACCCAAACCGCTAACCGAGTGATTGCGGACGCGGTCGTTGCCATCGTTGGGAAGCTGCGACATCTTTTGGCAAAGGTTCATACAGACCCAGTGGTAGCTTGGACGCTCTATCAACTATGATCTATGGTAGACCTGAATGATTCTGATCGGGCAAGGAGGCTGTAAATCTGATGAGCAGATGTAGGCGTGGGAATGGGATGATGAAGAGAGGGAAGAAGAGAATGTCACCAGAGTTGGGATAATTCGTGCACTATATATGCTGTTGCAATACTCTCATGATGGACATGTTGAGGTATTCAGATCTGAGATATCTTAAAGACTTGCCTGGGCCAACTGTATCTGCGTGAGATCCGGAAGACGGACTTGTTTGAGGACAGCAAAGAGAAAGTGAGTAAATCAGGAGCCTCTTCACGATTTCAGCGCACTCTGAAGCAGATCAGGTATCAACTGTGCCAGTCATATGTCTTAAAACTATGAAGCATACACCTGGATATCTAAGACTCCCAGCATCTCCCACGGTGCTACCCCGATACCAACGCAATCTAGGCTTTCACCGTCTATACCGTGATGACCCTACCCCAAACCTTCATGTCTCTCTCGTCTTACCACTCCTGCACCTCGCCGGTATGCAACACAGGCTTGCCACCGTGCTTCTCCTTCGTCGTCGTCCTCAGCACCTGGAACATGCCATCGGTGACCTCATCCACGGTGAGCGGGGCTTGCTCGAGCCCCCACCTCCTCGCCGCGTCGTTGCCCATGCCAGTCTGAGCCCAGCCGGGATCGAGCACGATGGTGTTCAGCCAGTCCTCTTCGGCGTTGATGCGGACGCCGTACCAGAAGAGCATGGACTTCGACGCGCCGTACGCTGAATTCGGCACGGGGGGTTGTCGACTATCATTCATGACTCGCTATTAGCTCTCTTTTCATATATATATACTCACGGAAAGTGAAGCAAGTAGAATAAAGGGAAAAGGAGAGGGAAGGTGGACAAGGAGATGGGGAAAAAAGGTCAAGGGGAGATTCTCAACATTCACACATACCCCAACGCACCAGCCCCAGAACCCACAGGCGCAAAAACGGGCTCGCGGGCCCCCTTTGACGCCTTCTGCTGCAGCTCGCGCGTGGCCTGGAACAGCGATATCACGCTCAAAACATTGACCTCGACGTACTCGAGGATGTCCTCGCGCTTGACCTCCCGCGCGAGCGGATAGATCTTCGCGATGGCGGCGTTGGGGACGACGATGTCGAGGTGCGCGATGCTGTGCTTGTTCTGCAGTTCTTCGACCATGTCGAAGGGGCTCTGGCCGTCTGCGGCTTCGTATTTGGTTATGATGAGGACGCTGTTGGCGCCTTTGGGGAATGAGGTGAGGGTGTTTGAGGTGCTGCTTGTTGGGTCGCGGTTTGCGGCTATTACGGTCTGTTGATTGTGTTAGTAGGTGGTGGTGGTCTTGGGAGTGGGATGGAGAGGCTATGGAAGAAAATGAGGTGAGATGAGGCGAGATGGCAGACATACGTGGTTGGGAAGTGCGAGGAAGCGCTTTGCGAGCGCTTGACCCAGGCCGCGGGAGGCGCCGGTGATGAGGACGATGGTCTGTGCCATGATCGAAATCTGGAAGGTTTACTTTTCTGACTTTGCTTGGTTGATACTCGGATGAAGCGGAAGCTGGAGGTAGGATCCTAGAGATACGAGTGCTTGTTCTATTTACTTATACCTTTTGATGGTTGTTGGAATCAAACAATTTGAAGGTGCCCCTTCACTTAGCCTACGCACCGTGATTTATAATGTCGTGGGCGAATTAACGTGATATAATTAGAGTCGGCTTGCTGTGCCTCCCGACCCGTCCTCGTGAGCCTATAATCAACAGTCACGAACCTCATAGCTAGATCCGCTCTGTGGGCAAGCTTTCCCAGAGTTGCCATAGTCAAGTGTCACGATGCTCCGCTTATAGAAGCGACAAAGTAGGAGACATGTAAACCGGTTCTGAAAAAATGAGTTTAGGACTCCGTAATTACGCTGATAAATGTACACTGGCAGGAGTACTACGATGACTTCAAAGAATTTCGGGAGATGAGAAGCTCCGCGTTACGTTTGTCTGTGGTGAAGTTTTGTCTGGTTTTCTGGCTGAGCTTACGGCGCCGGTTACGTGACCGGGCTGTGGAACATTCCGGGATGACAAAACTCACGGCCCCGCTCCAGTTTACATTATGCACTTGCCATACTTGAAAACTGTCAGACCGCTTTTGACATAGTGAAATGTATAAGCTGTTCGAACATTAACAAGCAAGTGATTTGGGTAACTGAATATCACGTCTTCTGTGCAGTTGGGCTTGATAAATCTATTGACTAGAGACTGAATGTCGTACCCTTCTGTTTCACATAGGCAGAGTCTTCCTTTCAATACTCAATCAAGCCGGACATTATCTCAGGTGTCTGTATCTACTGTCGCTATGGGGATTGTAGGAAGTATCCGTTGAATGATAGCAGTTTCTTTGGCTGAAATATCGGTGGCTTTCGCGATACTTTGATCCCGCTCATTCTCCACGCACCACGGCGCCTTGATCCCCGGGTATGATACCACTGAACAGAGTGTGCTGTCTGTTACCGTCTCCCCGTTAATATCTTACTTACATGGAGACCTTGGTACTTTGCCCTGAACTGGCCTCGTTAGACACTGGGAAGTAGGAGACGATGCTACTCGAATCTAATTTATCTCGCAGAATTGATTTCCCTAGGCGCCTGGTGGGAAGATAGAACGACTTCGAACAGGGTCGGTCTTCGGTCGTTTTATGATGTCAATTATCTTGGCACTGCAGCTGCGCGTGATTAAGGAGTGTTGGCTGCAGATACAATTCGAATTAAGCGCCTTGCATGCTCCTAGGCGCGGAACCAACAGACACAGGCCTCCAAGAGTGGGCGAGAATAGAGAGGCGAGAGAGGAGAATAGAGGGTGGTCGGTTTGATACGGGTTAGTGTCGATCGGAGCGACTGGACGACGGGCGCTAAATGCTGACCTAAGGGGCCCGATGGTATAGCCGCCCAAAAGGCTTCCTGGCCAATCATATTACATACTCAGCTCTGCCGAAAAGAGCCGATACCTGCTCTCAGCAGGAGCAATGTTGCCAAGATGCAGTCGATGGCCTATCGGTAGGGTCCGAGCTGGCAGATTTATTTGTATTTGGGGGCGTGATCATCAGTCGGCAGTGGGCATGTAGCCGGCTTGGTGGCCAGTGAGGCCAAAATTTGGGGGGCTTGTCTAATTGTGTAAACAACGCCAAAGCCCTTTCAAAGAGGCTTCACCCTCTGTCAAGGGCGACTAGCCTGCTAAATACGAATTACAATTAGCTCATCCCTTACTTCTGCTCTGCCCTTGATTAACAGTAACAAATAAGGAGTTACATATTCAATCACTAGATTTTATTTATTCCGCCAATTGCCCCGTCCAGCCTTTAGTGGGCTACCTAAGTAGATGTAGGCAGATGGATAGAGCAAACTCAGTTGCGGAAGGGGCTATGTGTTCAAGCATGCGGCCTACTATGCGGCGCTACCACACCTGCTCAGTAACCCCCATCCGTCAATTGCATGATGCGCGGGCGGGCCGTTGCAGGGATATGGAATTAGCGTACATCTGCACACTCTACCTGCTCGACAACCTCCGTCCTACTGCAAATTGTGTTCAACGTACTTGTGCCTTATGCTAGGCATGATATTCTATGCTGCTACTACCATCTACCTGGCTCACCTAGTATTCATTTCTCATGTCCTGCATGCAATCCATGAGGACTGTACCTCGCAGTGTGTAAACTACAGGAATCCATACTACTTATACTCTCTTAAGGCAACTAAGTACCTACATAGTGAGGGCGCTTCGGAAATCGAGGCTATGATGGCTCTGCGTTTATCCATAGCGTTTACCACAGCTATTTCCTCGCTACTGAACATTTATTTGCAGTATACCTATCTTGACTATGTGACCCTGACGATGATCTTGCCGGGGACCCCTTGTTCACTGGCCTCGCATCTGTACCTGCCAAACCAAATCGATTGGTCCACAGGCCACTACAGCGCTTAGCTAATAACCCTGGTCTGCGCGAGAGAGCTCATTCAATGTTCATCCATTCGACTACAGCAGACAAAGAGTTTCCCAAGGGAAAAGAAAGATTTGCCCTGTGGTTACGGAGACGAAACAAAGGGAGTTCCTAATAACGAAACAAACTGTGGCACTAATTAGCCTTGCCTTTGCCGCGCTGGTCACTTGACTCGGAGGTTTTTTTGTCTGTAACCATGGCCAACTCAAGGGAGCCCCCAGGTCACACTCCAATATATATCTTTTATCGCTTGTTCCTATTCTCGTGGCGCCCGTCATTGTTTTTCGTCGTCTCTCCATTATTATTCGGCCGCTATACTACCATTCTGGCAATGGGTTTATGATATTGCTTGTTACGCTTCTTTATCCTGTTACTAGCATTTGTTCGATTCTTTGGGGGGCTCGCCTCTTTCCATAGACTTTCATTGTTCCGTAGAACACACCAACCGTCTGCTCCGGTGCCTTCGATTTGCACGGCCATATCAACAACACCCTACGGCCACCACTACTCTCGTCACATTCTATTTGGTGTTTTACTTTCATCACCGCCTATTTGGCCTTTTCGAAACGAATTATTTTCTTTCCTTCTCTTCGATATTCACTTCTAGTCCACCCTCCTTTTCACTTGTAGGCACGGTCCTACTTTTCAATTTTTCTATTCCCATAATAGCGTTTAACTTTCCATACATTCAATTCGACAAATTCTGGTTCCCGTAATGGCCTTTCATTGGAAAGAAAAAGGCGGCTTTCCTGCCGTTCCCCCTTCACTCAACCCCCAGGCTCAAGATGCATTTGAGATGTCATCAGCAAAGCTGGGTGACCCGGACCACATCACCCTGACCCGCCCCCACGATTACAAACAGATCACGCCATATCTCGGTTTACGTTCGAGGTTATCACAAGTCTGGTTTAATAAATGGACCGTCCTCATCCTATTAGTGCTGGCCAACTTCCTCCTCACCACGGGAAGTCTCAACGAGAACTTAGCCGAAGCCAAGACGAAGGCCCTGACGGCTTGCACCAAGGTCGAAGATGTCGGCAGCGCCTTTGCGTCGATGCCTCACTACCTGTCCGTCGGCGTCAACCAATTGACCGCCTCGAGCATCACGCATGCCGTACAGGCTCTGATGACCGTCCTCGACATGATCCTCACCGGCATCGAGGAGCTGATCCTCTTCGTCATCGGCATGATGACCGACACTTACGTCTGCTTGATCACCATGGTCGTCCACGGCGGTCTCAACGCATCCGCCATCGCCGTGGAGAAGACGACCGACGCCATCAACAAGGCCATCGACGGCGTCGCTGACGGCATCGCCGATAGCGCTGACGATATACAGAAGGTTATCGACGACGTCTACGGCATTGCTGATAAGGCCGGGGACGCATTAGACAATGCTGGAAACGACATCGGCGATGCCGTTGGGAGCATCTTTAGCCGCGAGCTCGCGCTGGCCCCGCGAGGCGTGCTGCCAGACAAGCCGGATCTCCAGTCCGCCATCGTAGACAAGATGAACGAGCTCAAGAACGTGCAGATCGACAGCAGCGGCTTCGTCCAAGGCCTCGACAACCTCAACAAGCAGATCCCCTCGTTCGACCAGGTCAAGAACCTGACGCACCAAGCCGTCTCGATCCCCTTCGACCTGATCCGGAAAGAACTCGACAAGGCGTACGGCAACTGGAGCTTCGACGACAGCGTGTTCCCCGTGGCGCAGAAGGAGTCCCTCGCCTTCTGCTCCGACAACGACGGCCTCACCAAGTTCTTCGAGACGCTCTTCAAGATCGTCTACAGCGCCAAGATCGCCGCCGTCGTCATCCTCGCGCTGCTCGCCGTCGGCGTCTGCGTCCCCATGTACATCCTCGAGAAGCGCCGCTGGCGCCGCCAGAACGACCTCGCGGGCCGCGCCGTCGACATTCTCGACTACGGATACATGTACTCGTCGCCGCTGGCGGCGCGCACCGGCCTCGCCGTATCCCGCAAGCTCGGCGGCGCGAGCAACAACAACCCGCGCAAGATCGTGACGCGGTGGTTCGTGGCCTACTCGACGTCTCTCCCGGCGCTCTTCGTCCTCTCGCTCGCGCTCGCGGGGTTCTTCTCCTGCATCTGGCAGGGCATCCTCCTCCGCACCATCGAGAACGAGGTTCCGGCGCTCAGCCAGCAAGTAGGCGATTTCGCAGAAGACGTGGTGAAATCCCTCACGAACGTCTCGCAGAAGTGGTCCGACGACGCCAACGGCGTCATCGCCTCCTTCAGCAGCGAGATCAACGACGACATCCTCGGGAAAGTAACGAACGGGACGGCAGCCGTCAACGAGACGCTGACGACGTTCCTCGACGAGATCGACAAGGGCATCAACACGGTCTTCGGGGACACGCTGTTCAAGGACCTCGCGACCGAGGTCGTGCGCTGTCTGCTGGGCTTGAAGATCGAGTCCGTCCAGAAGGGCCTCACGTGGGTGCACGACCACGCGCACGTCGACTTCCCCATGTTCCCCAACGACATCTTCTCCGTCGGCGCGGGAGATTCCATCAAGTCCGATTCCAACCTCACGACGTTCCTGGCGTCGCCGAGTAGTGTCACGACGGACGAGATCACGGGCGCCGTGGAGCACGTCACGAATTGGCTGCGGAACCAGATCATACAGCAGGCGCTCATCTCGACGGGGTTGCTGCTCGTGTATGTCGTCGTCGTGCTTCTGGCTATGATGCGCGCTATGTATGTCTTGATGACGCCGTCGAAGCACTCGTTCGCTGCCGACGATGCGGGGCTCATGCCGTCGTCGACGGAAATGCAGCAGCGCTCTAGCGGCGAGTCGAGTGCTCTTGAGGCGTCTCATGGACAGGGAGTTGCGTACGCCAAACCCTACCCGCCCAATTATAACCGGTGAGAGCGCGCTGCTTCTCCGACTGGTGTCATAGACGTCGAAGGAGGACACAATGCCTAATCATGGCCCCGGGGCCGGATTTTGGGATCGTCGAGGATGTATAACTGGCATTCATCAAGCATGGCGCATGGTTCCTCATGGGAAGAGGGTCTTCTCTTCTTCTAGATTTTGCATAATTGGCGTCCCGGTAGCATTCATATTTCAGTTTTGTAGATAGATACCGATTTTTTCTTTTCCTTCCCTTTTCTTTGGGGCAGCGTCAACAGATTAAGAGCAGCAGGCTTACGCCAAAAGATTTATACCGCAATTTGTTCATTTAGCGGTCGGCTTATGACTGGCATTTCATCTCTTGAATAGTAACGAACCAGTGTTTCTGGTATTTTGTTTCAAGATAGACAGACGAGTGAGGATATACCGTAACAATGGCGTGGTCGACAGATATGTACATATATACTCGGCTCGTTTTCGTCGATGAATAAATTCGCAATTAGTTTAAATTTATTGATCATGAACGTCCTCTACCAAGGGCATTCCGACTCTGAGGGTCCTTAAACAGTGGTTGTAGATAGTCAATGTCTCCAAGTCTTGGAGTCATGACGAGCGATTCGAATGGCAGAATTCGTGGGTCGAAGAAATGACATTTTTTAACGAGTTCTGTTCGAGAGATTCTTATCCAGATACACCACCACATAATACAAGCCCAGTCTTCCGAGTCGAAAGCTGAAGAAGTAATATTGGTGGCTGCGTAAGCATAATATACATAAGTCAACACCAGCCAATATCGTAATCAAAACGCTGGGTATCACTGCAAATCGTACATCAAGCTATCAATGGAAGAAGCGTTCGATTCCTCATTTTGTATTCCGGAGGTGAAACCGGACAACCTTTGGTGGCCAAGGTCTCCCCGGGTCTTCCTTATTCAGGTGATCGTGAATGTATACCCCATCGCTACCCCCAAGCTTATTGCATTGGCGAGATAATTCCTGCACTTGTTCAGTAGCAAGGGCTAACCGGTCACGGCTCGGAGCCGAGCTCGGAACCGGAGTGTCATCCAAGCTACTGAAGCCGTGAATAGTAGATCTTCGCCGCGCGCTTGACGCCTCAGCCGACTCACACTGGGAGGATCGGTCATAAAGATCGAAGAGATCGTCGTAGTAAGTGCGCTTCCGACGTATCTTATGTACGAGGGCTGAGAGACCTTGGCCAGAAGCAGTGTTGTTAGCACCCTATCTCGATGTCACTGCAGGGAAGCTTCTGGAGCTCAGGAAGAGGCCCTTGACGCTGCGGATTGCGTCCTTTGTCCTCTTGAACTCGTCATCAGCCTCCGCGCTCTGGCCGTATCCAAACCCGCCGTACGTCGAGAAGTCCTGGACCGGTGGGTACGCCAACTTGTCCACCTGGTCGCGAATTTGTCCGATTGTTGATCTTAAATCGGCGCTGCTCTCGGCCTTTTGTGTGTGCATGAGTGTCAACTCGCGAAGGGATGCACTTATAGCAGATAATCGGCGCGCTTGAGCGTCAACTGGTTTTTCATCACTGGTGTTGGCATTGGTCTCGTAGATGGAAGGAGGTGGCGACGTTTGTGTACCAACGTCGCGATGGAAAAGTTCTGTGGGGTCGCTAGTCACACTCTCAATGTCGTCGTTGGAACGATCCTGCTTTTGGAACCTCAGGGGCTTTCCGTTCTTGTAAGGTACCTCGCTTACAGCTCCCTCGAGCTTCTCGACCAACTGGGAAAGCTTTTCATTAACATGATGGTAGTATTCAGCGCGAGCCTCGTTAAGGTTGTCGGCCATTGGTTTAACCACGAGGCCGGAGATACCGTAGAGAAGGGCCCATACACCGCCCGAGACAGCGAGAATGTTCGTGAGACGCGAAGGAGTGATGAGCGGTGGCGGACGTTTAGGCTTTGTGAGAAACTCGGGATACGTAATAATTGGAGGTGGGCTATCGCTGGTGGAGGACGTCTCCGCAGAAGAAGAAGTGTTTCTAGTTGGAGATACTTCAGATGAAGAATTGTCGGCGGATGCCAAAGGCACCTCTTCTCTAGTATCTGGGAGCTCGCCCATTTTGTGATCTCCCTCATCCGACGCTGCTGGCGATTCGGTAGCCGCCGTCGGGGACTCGTCTAGGAGTTGGTCGATTTGCGAATCTTCGAGGCCTTTGCTTTTCAAGAATGCGCGCTTCTCTTCGGGCGCGGCGGTTTTGACGCTTTCATCGTCGAGGAACCGCCTGGCATGCTCAAGAGTCGTGTTTTCGGGTTCCGAGGCGGCATCTGCACTAGCTTGCTGCCATGCCGGTATCGGTATGGACGACTTCTTTGGGTCGTCCATAGCGAACAGATATTTCCAGTGAATGAGAGAGAAGGTAAGAAAGGATGTGTAGAAACAGATGAACTTGAGGTGTAACAACTGTTTGGGTAGGGACTGTATGGTGATGACAGTAAGGTTAAATTGAGAATTGAGAGCAGCTGCCTCGGCAAATACACCAAATCGGAGCTAAAGAGTTACCTAACCTACCGGTAGGCGGGTGCCCAGCTGACAGGGATATGGACGGGGACTAGGCTAGTACATTTGTGGAGATTTTCTTGCCAGAAGTTGACTCTGGTTCGTAACTCGGCATAGCCAGATGAGCGCTATGGCTAACATTTCGTTTCGTCTTAATATTGCAGCCGAATTAATGAATTAAATGGATGATCATCCCTGACTCTGAAGAGGATGAACTCAGAGGCAATACCTTGGCCCTGGGTACCAAAATAAGTTATGTACATAAGTAGCTAAGGCCATCTAAATTTCCAAAAGAGGTTAGAAAGCTATGAAGTACTAGCACCTTAGTACATATGTGGTATATAATAGTGATGGAATGATATACACGTGACTGGCATGTACAGTGCCTTACCAAGATACGTAGTAGTAGGTTAGCAGGCGCATACCGATCTCCAATTCGCCTCTTCCTAGGACCCCCAAGGAAGATATCGAAACCTGTCTATCACCGCATCGTTGAGTGTCTAGTTCTTAGTTGGATTAACACAGTAAGCGACTTGGTTATAGGCTGCCGACCGAGAATATCCATCCAAACCCCTACTCTGTCGCTGACAGCAGCGAGACGGGTATGATATTTCACCGCCAAGACAACGAACGAGTAAGAAGCCAGCATTCTCACATTAAAACGTTTCCGTTTCTGGATGAGTGTGGAAACTCGTTAAACAGCAGCTCTCGGTGTAGATAGACTGTTACATTGTTTCCGGCCGCGTTGCACGCCAATCACCGGCAGTCTGCACCTCCGAGGATCTCTTGTAGCGCCTGTGAAGTATCAGCATCGGACCTCAATCGATACGCTCACCTCTATTCGCGGCTTCATTCGTCGGCTGTCGTGAGATCGCCCAATTAGTCTGTTTGACTTTACTTTTGCCTCTTGTAAGTGTAAATTCTCTTCTTGCCGTTGTCGATATCGTCATTGTTGTTGTCGTTGTCATTGTTGTCATTGTCGCATCTGTGCTGCAAGAAAAGGGAAGTAAAAGAGGTTTGCGCCCGGTACCCTATAAACCATTTGCATGAAGTCCACATGTGAGAGGCACAGGGACTAGACAAAAAGAGGGGAGATGGGCAAGTTGTACCTAGGACGAAACGTGGAACTTAGGATGGTTACGCAAACCCAGAACCTAGCCAGCGCTTCGTTTCATTGCCTACCTGCAGCGGCCGCCGGGGTTTATGATTGATTGACAAGTGAGTGGATGGATGCCTGGATGGATTGACGGATTGATGGATCATCAGTCAGTCAGCCAGCCAGTCCATCAATCAGTCAATCAATCGATCGATCAGTTAATCGATAAGTCAATCGGTCAAGCAGTCGGCAGTCCCGGGATGTATATACTTGTATGGACAAGAAAACGCCGAAACCTCGCTGCGCTTTCGCCTGGTCTGGGGCTGGGCTGATCCCAGCTGATGGAAGCGTTGGATTGTGAGCTGCGCGGGCTGTTGCATGCAATAGCCTTTGCTAAAAAACACAAGCTCGATGCACTGTCAGGTCAGCAATGGGGAGAGGTGGAGCAGGCAGATGAGGGCGAGCGAGTGAGGCGGAGAGAGGAAGGGAAGGGGACGGGGACTTGGGACTGGGACTTTGTGCTGTGTTGCAAACGAAACCAAGTGGTCAAGGTTCCTCCAATCCCGATCCCGAGCCAGAGCAGTTGAGACCAAACCCCCAATCAAAGGACCAGGAACCAAAAGCCAAAGACCATCTACTCAGTAGTATAAACTAAGCCCTGCGGCGACCAACCTGTCTACTTTGCCTGCCTGCCTACCTGTCCGGCTGTCTGCTGCGACCTCGTGTCACGGCCCCTTCTCTGTCCTGACCGCACGCATGAGCTTATCACAATCACCACCACATCTATCTACCGCTCTGCGAGCGCGCGCGCGTACACAAGTACACCAGCCACCTTCAAAAAATTACCGCCGACATCTACATCATCACCACCAGCACCATCATCATCATCGGGCTTCTTGGTCAATACCCATTCACATCCAAGATCAAAGATCAACAACAGTCCTAGCGATAGAACCATCACTGGCATTACCATCATAAGACCCTTCTGCATTTTAGACCAATCCAGTGGACTAGTCAACTTAACCCCCCATCCCTGGGCTTGCATGCAACTTCTATTCCCCCGTCGTTGATCAGCCAGCCACCATCTCGCACGTTACGGGATACCCGACTGCCCGATATGGCGTCTCGCCCGCGTCGCGCCGCTGCCCAACGGGCAAACAAGACAATCACTGACATGGTCGACAGCGACAATCACATTAGTAGTCGGACGGGAAAGATCATGTCATCGAGAGCTTCGCGCCGATCTGAGGGTAAGAGCGCCGCGACATCCATCTCGCGCGGCCCTCCGTCCTCGCCCTCAGATTCTAACCATCATGTTCACTTCACAGTTAAGCTTCCGGCGAGCAAGCTGCGCCAAGCCACCTCCAGCCAGCCCGCTCCATCAGCCCGCCAAGCCGCACGTGATAGTTTCTCTGGCGGCGAAATCATTGAGGGTAAGAGAAATCGATCGCAAAAAAAGAGCTATGTCGTCGAAACTAGTGAGGATGACGAGGAGGAAGAGGACGACGATGAAGATGCCGAAGGAGAGGATGACGACATGATGGACGATGATGAAGAGGATGCCGAGGGCGAGATTGTTGTCGACGACACCATGGACATCGACGCCGAGGGAGAAGACGACGATGAAGGCGAAGAAGACGCTGAAGGTGAAGATGACGACATGGATATGAGTGTCATCCCACCTCCTGCTCCCGTCATCAAGGTCTCCAAACCACCCTCTAAGAGAAGCACTAACAGTAGATCACGGGGAACGAAGCCCAACGCCTCAAAAGCTGCGGCTTCTCATGCTAAGGACAGCGATGATGAAGAACTCAGTGAGCTGGAGAGTGACGCAGATGAAATCCAGGACACCGTCAAAGTCGGTGGTGGTGATGAGGAAGACGCCGAAGGCGAAGATGAAGAGATTGAGGAGGCAGAGCCCGTGGAAGAGGAGGACCTGGGTAGCGACGAAGACGGTAGTAGAGCCGAGACCCCGGATTTGACCAAGATGACGAAACGTCAACGCGCTCGCTTCGAAGAGAACGGCGACGCCCTCATGAAGCTTTCCGATGGTGAGTTATTTAAAGTGGCGGATTTCATCCGACCATCATATTAATCAATGCACAGAGGTACAAGCGAAGAAACATTTTACCGCTGAAGAATTATCTATGCGCCGCGCGGAAATGGCTCGGCGACGACGAAATCTCAGTGAGAAACGCAACGAAGAAGTTAAGGTAGGCAACAGCAACACCCAAAATTCCACTTTTGGGGGAGCCTCAATTTTGATATTGTATTAACACTAAACGCACAGATGGAAACCATCAACAAGCTACTCAAGAAGCAAGCACCAAAGACCAAAGGAAAAGCCCAAGCCGGCATGGAATCAACACCAGATGTTGAGGCTCACAAGCCGAGTCCCGTCTTTGTAAGATGGGTGAGTAACAAAGATGGAGTTCGTGTTTGCGTTCCGGACGAGATACTGGCTGCTCCTGCTGGCAAAGTTTTTAAGAAGAAATAGGCTTTCAGCCATGTTTTACGGTATAATAAACAGTGTCTACCAGCAAAGATTGTTCCTAGGACAAATGTATCGTTAAGGGTTAACTTTACACACTGTCGGTTTATTGGGTCAGGTTTTGGTGTTGGGCATATTTATGAGCTATTCTGATCAGTAGCTCAAAAACCTCGTGAAGAATTCTAGATATTATATTGATATTTGCGAGCGAGAAATTTCCCTGGGCTAACTTTGGTTTTTTTTGGTTTTTTTTTTTTTTCGATAGAGGCACACTCTTGGCTCTTTGTCGATTTATGGTAATAGACGGGCAAGTGGTAATATTTCAACTTTGCCACTGAACTTTTCTACACGTAGAGATATTCTTTCCGCTGTCAATTCTAGTCTTGTTTGGCTGAGGCAGTAAGTGGCTAGCCAACTCGTATACATTAAACTTTCAAGCATCTCCTGTCCATTATTAGCTTCGACATATTTGGTCACTCCGAGCTCGTAGCATCAGTAAAGCTTCAATCTTCCAGCGAAATGTGTACGCCAAGTCATGGTAAGGACCGGTGATGCAAAGTTCTCTTTCTTAATCGTCTCTTGTTGTTACATCTATGGTTCGTAATATCTCAGGCTATAGATGGTTGATTATCTATGACCACCTATAGGCATGCGAGAAATTCGATGCTGTGAGACTTGTAATCCTATAATAATTGTACGGCTTCATTTCTTACCTCGGTCATCGTCTCTTACCCACGATAGCTTCGCTGCAAATGTGAATTCAATGCCTACAGACAACTTGTTGATCTTCGAAAGCTATCCCTGTGGTACATGGCAAGAAATCTTTGTAAGGTATAGGGCTAACCTTGCAGCTTTATAGGTTAGTGAGAGCTGAAAGTATTGCCGAAGAGCACTTCCCGTGGTGATCCTTTGTCATGAGGTCAATATCGACGCTTGAACTCCGCGCATTGGCGGCAACTGAAGGCCCAGATGAGGCATGGTCGACTTTGCGAGTCCCGCAAAGAAGAGAATTGGAAGAGATGGGACTCCTATTAGGGAGCTCTGATCGACCTTACTAGAACCATTGACAATGCGATGCCTGTCGCGACGCCGTCTTCCGATAAGTATCGTGAGCGCATTCGATGCTATGGCGCTAGATAGTCCTATATGCGCTCATATGGCGGGTATTAAGTAGAAAGGGGTCAGTAGCCATGGATGTGTAAGTCTAATTGTGCCAAATCTAGGGAGACAGCCGGATTATATACAGCTGGAACCTGATATTTCTCTCTCATAGGATGAATATGATGTATTTTCTAGTGGCTATATGAGATGGGGTCATGGTAAACGTCTTCTCCTGAGAACCCGGATTTGGCCCTCCTGGACACTATCGACCCTGTCGAGACAGATGACGTAGCACTCTTCGCGCCGCCGCCGCCTGTCGTGTCGGGAATTGAAAGTCATACTACTGGACGGGATGGTAGAGGCGAGTGTGAAGAAGGTCTTGTCGATCTCGTATACGCAACATCTCTGTCTGGTTCGAGATAGGGAGCGGGGCTTTCGTTCTTTCCGCATTTCATGATTCGCTTTGTCTTGATCATCTACTTAAGGAGTACGGCTCCTACTCTGGATGTTAGTAAGGCGTCATTACTTGTTAATTAGGAATAGCATTGAAGGCGCTTAGGAAAGGGGGTGTACATCACCAAAGACGCAGGAACCTCCTCTCAGGGGGTCTGTCCCAGAGCGAAGGGAATAGCCTACGCAGTCACATAGCCGGTAGGTAGAAGGGGTCAGGCGCCTTGGAGGTGTGTGGCCAAATGGCCCCTAGCTATTCCAACAGGTAGTTGGGGTGGACAGCATCAATCTACAGACGAAGTCCGACAGGCGCACTCTAGGGTGGCACCTATCCACATGACACCTCCCAATGAGATAACAGGCCGACGCGATGAGATCGACGCTGGGGAAAAAGATAGGGGAGTATGCATATGTCGATTGGCGCGTTAAATCGAAGATTTTGCGTGCCTTGAAACACACAAGAGTTGCTTTGTATTGGGTATGGTCTCGTCTGTGGAACCTCCTGTCCAAAAATCAGAACGGAACGCTTTGATTCTAATTAGATTCTTTCTTTGAAATTGCATACCCGATATGTGCGCAATGATCCTGTGCGTATGTCCATACAAGAAAGAGCAGAATCAGGAAGCTCACATCCTCGGAGAAGGGTGGTGCAACCAGTGAATCTGCGATACAGCTAAATAGGTGGTTTCAAGTGGACTAAGATTCGAGGAAAAGGAAAACGGGATGGAGATAGAAATTATAACTGTTCGCTAAATAATTCA
Organism: Xylaria sp. FL0933; assembly: GCA_022578765.1. Taxonomy (NCBI): domain Eukaryota; kingdom Fungi; phylum Ascomycota; class Sordariomycetes; order Xylariales; family Xylariaceae; genus Xylaria; species Xylaria sp. FL0933. The sequence goes on along the minus strand of MU389734.1, from coordinate 11,447 downwards.
CTGAGCGTCAGATACAAAAAGAGGGCGGTAACAAGCAATTCGTATCTTCTGGTAACGCGTAACCCCTATTTTGTCACCACATGCAGCAGGTGTAACGCGCCTCAAGGCACCACAATAAGCACCCAGATACTGACCTACATTAGGTACAATTAAGCCTCCGAATAACGCGGGGTACAACAGATTCTACAGTATCCCGCGGGGTATCTAAAGCGCGGGGTACGTCTGTTCAGGTTTATGCCTGTTCGATAAGGCAGGTCCGGTTCAATAGGCATTGTTCACTCGCGGGGACATGCTCAGACACGTGATTGTCCTGACATGCCATTGTATATTTTGCGTCTACAACCTTCAACATGCACCATAGATTTGCTCTTGTACTGTATTTTGATTTCTTTTCTGATGAATTGAATTATTGTGTGCGGTGGTAGGCAGAAAGCACAAATTCTTATTGGCGTTATCTGTTATAAATTCTCACGGCAGTATTCACGACATTATACCGCCTAGCTCGATCATACCATAGCTATTGCATGCAAAGAATGATGAACTCGAAGCCTGCGGAGCTTTGTAAAATATATTTTCATCTTTGTCGAGCTGCTATAATAATTTTTTCCTGGTTTCTAAGGATAAGGCTGCAGAGAGCAGACCTAAATCACGAACTTGGACAGAGTCAAACATATCCAGTAGCCCATATTTGGAGCAGTAGGTCCAGTCAGAATCTTTGGTACGGTTTAAGGGGACATATCAGATTTATTATCTGGCATCCTAAGCCAGGTAATGTAATCCCCTTTCACTTGCGTCCCTTGGGATGTTATTATTCTATCCAGATAGATGGCTTTTCTCCTGGAACATAAACTACACTAGGAACACTGAGTTGAAGATAGTTACGGCACTGATATCAAACAATGAGGATCTCGAGGTCCATCGAGGTTGAGCTGGCATATCTTGAGGAAATGTTATATGCCTACCTACATAAGAACTGTCTGTTGAATTAACACACTTACCTTGCTAACGATCCTTCTGGGGACGTTTATAAGTCCCACGAAGTCATGTATGTCTAACATTTGGTGTTATATGCCATGTCTGAAGTAGTATTCCATGTCCTACCTGTGCTATGTTCATTGATGCCCTGAGAAGACAGGCAGCCTTAGGGAAGGCATATTCTTGTGACCAGGAGAGGTGCCTCCTGGGTGAATTTCTGTGCACAACAATTATTCTGTTGCTGACCCTAACAATACGTGTGGGGCACTGGCATAGCTCTGAAGGTGCTTGCCGTATAACGGCAAGTTCGTGCAAACAGTCGCTAGGGCTCGCCTAATCCACCAGCGTGCAATATTCCTTAGGTACTGTAGCAAGATTGATGCACCTGAGGTTTGTTTTGATTTTCTGCTACCTTCAATTCTGGCACGGACCTCCCCTTCACACCACCAATCACTTTGGCCATCCTTTGCCAACCAATCACCTGTCTTTATTCTCAAGCTTTCTCCTTTCTCAGATCTCGCTTGCCTGTAAGTCATGGAAGGCAACGAATTGGCCAAGAAAGTGCCTCTTGATGAGTCCTTGCTTGATCCACTTCTTAGGTCAGGCACTGCAAAGGCCCATGAAGGAGATGCAGTCAACACCCAGCCTTCAGCTTCGGGTTCCGTTCCAGGTCCTGTTCCACCACGAGCATTGTCGTTGGCAACAGCAAGAGCATCCAGTCAGGGTCCAGGTCACGATTCTGCTCCCCGTTTCCCTTATAATGACGCCTGGTGGGATAGCTTCGAGGATGATATATGTGATAGAAATTCAGCATATCCAGGGTCTTCTTATAAGTCTCTGGACGATGTCATCAATTCCGAGAGTGCGTCCATGAGAGACGACGAACGTTATTGGCTTATGGGGTTGCAAGCAGGCATCGGACTCGGCATCCATACTACCAGAGAAGCCCTCTTGAACGAGGTCCAGAACAACAATAGCGTTTGGGGTCTTCCAATCCAGAGAGACCCGTCCCGGTCCGATCCCAACACTGAGCGAAGGAAGCTGGGCGAGCTTTGCCAAGGGGGGTTCGATCGACATGTGGCTTACCGAGCCGCAAACTCTTGGAACAGAAGTCGCAACCAGATCGCTGATATGGTTGTTTATAATGGTCTCACTGAGTGCCTTCCCGGGACCGGAGACCATATGATAGGGACATCCACACTCTTCTCTAAGGGGGACGTGGAAAAGTGCCATAGCAATGCTCGGGTCCTCCGCGAAGCACAGGGAGCCGCCGGTAACCAGCAACAACTCAACCTTTTGACGAGAAACGGCTCTGGTACCGAGCGACCAGCACCGCCGACAGCTTCGTTCTTGGGCGATGGTTCAAGCATCGCAGGAGTCGACATGACTCAACTTAGTGGCACTGCCGGTATCATCGCCAACGCTTGCGTAAATGGCGTCGGCGGCAGTGGCTCTCGTGGTATTCGTGACGAGTATTTTATGACTGAAAAACTTGCACCTGCACCAGAGATATTTCGCGGCATGAAATATGCCAAGCCATCTTGTGAATCGGAAGACGATGATGCGGAATCAGAGGTAAAATAGTTGTGAAGCCCCGTGCGAATCGAAGAGCCACATCGACTAACTCCTTCACCAGTACGAGGACGAGGACGAGGACGAGGAAGAGTACAATAATGTCGACAAAGGAAAGAATGTGCCCCAGAAGAAGCCCAACGTGAACATGGCGACTCGGCTAGCCAACAAACGGGGCGTCAAGAGACCTTTCCAGGAGGCCTAGAACTCTTCAGGAAATACTGCGGACATCGAGGAGGTGTTTTCCCGACCTCGCCCTACCTTGGTCACGACTTCGAGTGGCCGTGCGGTGATCAAGATAATCCCACAACTCAAGAAGAGGAAGTAAACACGGGAAATAGTCCTAGACTAGAGTACCCAATAATGCCCAGTTCATTACTCTGGGGTACAAAAAGATGGATGTTACATGGGTTTATACTGCCCTTTGACCTGGAAGAACAACGGTGCCTGAATAATTTGGGGCTCGTCCACGAGATTATGACTCTGGAATGCAGTACTTGCTTCAACGGATATAGCTTTATTTCGCGCTTTTCGCACACGATGATATCGGCCGGCACCTGGTGATGAGTCCGTAGGACAATTGCTGGTTCTGAGGGGGTCGACTACTGAGGGCCGCATGTGGCATTGAATGGGATTCACACATAAAAGTTGTAGAGCTATGCAGTTGATATTAATGAGATGGAATCAGTGCTATGGGTCCTTTGTGACTACAATAGTTTGAAGACACCTTGTGAATGTCAGTTCTGATGTTGAGACGTGGATAAAGATGTTAGTCTTGCCTTGCATATTAGTGCCTAGCCTACGTCGCGTTGTCACGTTGCGTTGGCACGTGATGATAAGATAGATTTAAAGTTCAGCAGGTAGATCAAGAGGTACATTTGCAATATGTCAGGTTGTTAGGTGCATTAGGTACCCAGCACTAATCCGGTCCGGGATCTTAGCCACCCCAGTGCAAGTCGCCCTCGCCAATTGCAGCACCTGTGTTAGGTAATACAGTACTTCTGTTCTAAATGCGGGTGATTTGATCCGACGCGGGACATGGCCCATGATTCAACAATCATGTGAGACCAAACCATTGGCAATAGTGTGTGGCTCACAGCCCTGACTCGACCTCTGGTTTGGCCATTACTGCAGTATCTCATCATCATCCGATCTCATTCTTATCATCACATTCATTATCGCGAATATGCACTAATTAGTCTCGATAATAGCGATTACTTGCTCGGTTGCGTACAGAGCGTACAAATTACCTACACATGTGAGACGGCTACACCAGACTGGGCGAGCATCCTAGACTAAAAGTTAGTTCGCTTCCCGATCTTCCAGTCCCAGCCTCCTCTTACACTGGCTTACTTACCTCTGTTCCGTACTCAGTATCATACTGTAGCGACCGTCTGTTGGTCTCGTGATGGGCCCTGTTGCTCTCGCCGGCGTCTTCCTGACCAATATCCCAATTAAGAGAGCAGTCGATTCTAAAACAACAAGTGACGCACATCGCCAAGCTCCTCTTTAGGATCGTCCGCTTGATACCACCAACACTTGATCGAGGTTGCATGCCGGTCTCGAGCTCCAACCAGGTGAACCCACATCGTACCGTTACACTATTACCAGAGCCTTTTGCTGGGTAGCGAAAACTCTGCCTGACTCCCCTTGTGAGCACCTACTATTGAGCAAGACCGTGCCGAATCTACAACACGTTGTCTTTTATAATCTTGTATTGCTCCGAGTCACTCACACTTCACCGAGGTATGTCTTCTCGCAGGTTCGTCCGTGTCTTCTCGGATTCTTTTCGCTTAGACATGAGTACAAGATGGACCAACCCCATTCATTCTCCATCCATTCTCCGTTCTTCATCCCTGGCCAAGCCAAGCCAAGCCAAGCATCAAGGGTCTAGTCTATCCGCCAAATTTGCATGCCTATACTGCGCTAGTGTGATGCAGTATGCAAATTTGGGGCCTGTCCGTCTCGGTACCCCGGCCGTTGATCGTCTTTTCGAGTCAACCTCGCCTGTGGTATTCATCTAAACCATCGGTAGGGGGCCGAGGAATCGAACGACTTCCCAAGCTCACTGCGCGAGTGCCCGTTGCTAGTGTACCACCGCGCAGTTCTTATACCAGCGTATTCTAAGTTTTTCCTGGTTTCCTTTTAGCGATATATGCAACTCTCGTGAAGGCTCACATATTCCGCTGAGCAACGGTCTTACCGAACATCACCTTGTTGCCTATTTGTCAACTCGCCATCCAGTCTTGTGAATAAGCCAAAGCCCCGGAACTGATGTCACGCTTGTTCTCAATACTACAGTGTAGTAATGGGTTTTTGTTCCAGTCTCGCCAGTCTCCCTGTCCCGCATGAAGCTAACAAGGACCCCCAGCGGAAATGGTACCACCAAAGCCGGTAAATGGCGCTCTCATTCCCGCCACCGCCAGTCATAGCTCTTCCCCGCACCCCACATCTGAAGCTGCTCACGTTGGCCAAGCTATAACAGGCCAGCCCGCTGCTGTTCATGGCCCTTCCCAAGCTTACGACGCCAGTGTCGTCTTGACGCCACAAACCGTCCTATCCCGGGGCCACTCGGCGACAAAGCGAAAAATGCTGTTTTCCGACCTCTACAGATCAACCAAACTACCTCTCTCGCGATTGCGACAGCACTCGCAACAGCCTATACCCGTGTCTCGAGAATTCGACCAGGATCTCGTGAGCAAGGATAAGGCAAAGCAGAAAGAAGCTGTCCGGCGCTTTCTAGCTGAAACGATACGCAATGACTGGGTCTTCAAATGGCCGCCGGTATCTGAGACTGCGGGAGTAGAGAAAGCAACCCAAGAAGATGCCATCGAAATTGTAGAACCTTTACCAGTACAACAACCCGCTGTCAGCCAAGTTGACGAGGCGGAAGAATCTGCGCCCGGTGGAGACGACGAAGGGTATCGTTGCGATGATGATAATGAAGATGACGACGATGTCGCCTCCATATATAGCACTGTGTCTGAAGACCTGGTTCATTTCCGTCCCCGTGTTGAATGGGTATCTGATCTCTCTGATGACGAGAACACCGAGGCCACCTCACCACTGGCATATCGTTTTGAAAGTCCAGATGCCGTAGGGTCCACTGTCAAGGCGGCTGAAATGGCTGGCAGTGCGAAGCGAAGAAGGGACGCGCGCGCCGAGATGGAATGGAATTCTGGGCTCGCCTGTTTTGCTGCTCGAAGGGATGCTTGGACGGGTGCGAAGGTAGTTCGTGTTCGTCCTAAGCCAACCGAGTCCACCCCAACCTCCCCAGCGGCGAAGAGGCTATCTTTCTGGAGGATTCCGACTTCGTCGTCGCCATCATCGCCTACTGATTCACCCGCCGAATCCACCGCAGGCACCGCACCGCTTAGTCCTAGCGGGACCCGTACTTCGGGTGATACGACTGGTGTATCTTCTATGCATACCGACTCTAAAGAGATCAAACCCAAGGAACACTCTTCTGAGTACCCAGTCCAAACTTTATTACCAACGCCCCCACCTTTGCTCCCAGCTGCTAATCCGATGCGCGCTTCCATCACCCCGGCTAACTATGCCGGAATTTATGATAAAATCATCGTTCACGCCATGACGCCTGCATGCCCGATTAATCTTGCCGATATGCTACGCGCTTGCGTTGTTGGATGGAAACGGGATGGGGAATGGCCCCCGCGAGTAGTTGAAGTACCGCCCGTCGTGGCTGTTCGCAAGAAGAGAAGGAAAGACAGCAGTACCGAGAAGAGATCGAGTATTAGCAGAAGATTGAGTTTCAACTTTCTCGGTCGAAGGCTAAGCGCTGGCAGCGACCCAACTGCTGCCCCTGGAAGCCCGTCCGCTAAGCAAGATGACACCGGTGCCGCCAAAGGCATGAAGAAAAGCTTACAGAGGGTCCTGGGCTTGGGGCACGATGACCAATGATCTTCCGAGAATCATTTCTTCTGTCGGTGAGAATATCTACTTGTTCGCATTTACGAAGAAAGAGAATCTTGTTGTAAATCATCTAGCGGCTAGCAGCGTACAGGTACGAATGGGCCAGGTTTCAAAGGATTCACAATGGGATTGTCGGATCAGCGAATCTGGGCATTTCTTATATTTGGGCATGGAGTTCATTTCTTTGTTGTCGTCCTTTTTCATGTCTTCGGCATCAGGGCATTTATTATACCCAGCATGGCCGGCGTTCTGGATACTTTCTGAAGTTAGAACACCACCTACTATCCTGATATGAGATATGAAATGATACAACTTCGACCGTTTCCCCAATGGCTGTTATATACCAGGTTTTCCTCGGCCTTGAGGCTGTCTCTCTCTATCTTTCAGTAAAGGTGAACACACGCGTATGAGCAGACATGGAGGGGCTAATATTCCGACTTCATGAGATGTACGGGATGAACACATGGAGGGCGCCATGATGTGGAATCTCGACATCGACGGGAACTCCGAGCGTTTGTGTGTAATCCGAATTGGCTGAGCGTGATTGGATCAATGCATGCACACAGGGCGCCATTAGTCAGCGCCCTGTACATTGATAAACCCTGCGACTTCATTCGTTGGCGACAGCCCCCGAATTTGGATATCTCCGAGGGGTTTGGCTTCGCGTTCATTCCTACTAGGGGATTGGTTAGTAACTATACTTCACGTAATTGTGAGGGATAGGCGAGAGAATGTAGAATATTCCACATCCTCGTATTCTTGCAATGATCTAATCCAGACTACTGGTAATTGCAGGGTGACGTTTGCGAACGCCCTTCGCAGTGCATGCGAGTTAGATGCATATGTGGAATCAACTTGTCCAAGTTAAGATGAAATGTTTCCAAAGCAATGGCTCTTCCAGACCAGCTTCAAGTTGGTTTGAAGAATATATAATGAGAGCTCATAGGGATGATTTCGGACTTCTCATCATCGTGAAGCATCCTCGAGCAAGTTCATAGATATTAGAGTTCGTTCCGTCTATTATTAGTGCGTCACAAATCAGTCGCCGTTATTCATCGACTCAATTTATTTAAACCCAACCGATTCAAACAACGCAGTCTAAGATGGCCGAATCAATGCGCGCGATTGTGATTTCGAAATTCGGCGGTCCGGAGGTACTGGTCTACCAGGATGTCGCGAAACCTGTGCCGGGCGCCGATGAGGTGCTCATTCGCGTCCACGCCTTCGGCGTCAATCATGCGGAGATGCGTAAGTGATGTTTATCATCCCCGAGTCTCCTTCACACACACATAGTACAGAGCTATCAGCCCCCACGCGCCGAAAAAGAAAGAGCACAAGAAGCCCCTGAGATAGCCACAGTACCCAGACTAATGGTGACTAACATACAATCATCATCTAGACATGCGTAAAGGCGAATGGGACGAATGGAACCCAGTGACAGGCCTTGAATGCGTCGGCACGATAGAAGCCTATCCGCAGCCCTCATCGCCAGAACAAGCGCAGCGCTTTCCCCTCGGCAGTAAAGTCGCCGCCGTAATGGGCGGGCTAGGCCGTAATCGATCAGGCGGATACGGCGAATTCGTGACCGTGTTAGCGCACAACGTGATCCCCTTAGACACGACGCTATCATGGGAGCAACTCGCCGCGCTGCCAGAGGTGTACTGCACGGCGTGGTCGTGTCTCTTCAGCGTTCTAGACATCAAGAAGGGCGAGACGGTCCTCATCCGCGGGGCCACGAGCACCCTGGGACAAGCGGCGCTGCATCTCGCCGTCGACGCAGGCGCCATCGTGACAGCCACGACGAGGCGCGAGGGGCGGTTCGCGTGGTTGAGAGAAATGGGCGCCGCGGAGGCGGTGCGCGAGGAGAGCGGTCTCTTCAGTCAGGGGCCGGGAGAAGAAAAGACGAGGAAATTCGACAAGACGCTCAACCTCATCGGAAACAGAGTCCTCCTCGAATCCATCGCGCTGACGCGGGCGGGCGGGAGGATGCTACAGGCTGGGTGGCTAGGTGGTTTGGAGCCGGTGAGGGACTTCAATCCCATGGTGCAGATGGAGTCCGGGGTGCATTTCAGTCTGTTCCATAGCAAAGTGCTGGGCACGCCGGAGTTTCCGCTGTCGAGTATCCCACTGCAGGAGATCGTGCGGAAGATTAAGCAAAAGGTCTGGGATGCGAGACCTGCGAGGGTCTTTGAGTATCGGGATATTGTGAATGCGCATCGGGCGCTGGATTCACATGATGTAGGAGGGAAGATTGTAGTGAGGCACTGAGGGGGAGTAACTTCTCTTATATATTGGGTTACGAGGTTAATTCGCAACGTAATGGATGAAACAATTTTCAATCGAGAGAATATTAGAAAGTGAAAAGAAGAGAATAATCAGACAACACACTTTAAGAGACCACGACCATGTTATATCCCAGCGTAAAAAATACAGCCAATCCAGATGTAGTAAATCAACGTATTATCATGTCCCCAATCCTCATAAACAAAGGCATAATAACGACCAATGTGGTGTCAAGGTTGAAGTCCATTGTGAATTCAATGTGGAAAATCGAAATCTCCATGTGGCTGAGAACCCATGTCTTCGACAAATATACCGCGCCTTAGGAACGGCTTGTCAGCCTGGACGTTGTCGACTTCACCCCTTTGCCAAAAGAAGCCATTCTGTGCATCTTGTTCGGAAAAAGGGGCTGTCTGTGGGCAGACACTCTGCTGGAAGTCATGACCTGTGTAAGGAGCAGAGTCGCTCAGCCCCTGTTGGATGGACACGCCATTTTGGGACGAGTAGTGCATATAAGCCATATGTTCATCCAAATCGAGCTGCCGAAGATACGCAAGCTCGCCAGTCCTTGGACAGCCTGGGATCTGACATGGAAATTGAGGCATAGTGTCACTGAACTCCGCAGGGATCCTGCCCGTGGGGATTCTATGGAAGTTCCTCAGGTGCTGGTACAGGTGGTCGGCCCGGGAAAATGCTTTGGGAGTCTCGCCACGTTTGCACAATGGGCAGAAATCTGTTGGAACTTTATTCTTGGATAGGATGTGGCGCTCTAGGGTATCCGGACGTGAGAATGTCGCGCCACAGACACATCCGAATGGGGGATGCGCCTCTGCTTTGCCGTGTTTATGAAGTGCGACGTCGTTCGGACAGCGTACACGACAGGTGACGCAGACACAAACATCGTGGTCACTAGAAATACAGAGCCTCGTCAGTAGGGAGAAAAAAAAAAAAAAAAAAGGCTTACTAATTTCCTTGCATGTCAGGCCCCCCCGAGGGAGCTGCCTGACGGGCATGGTGAACGGTGATGGATGACGCCGAGGCGTCGGGTAACGTGTGACCCGGATTATCTGCATTACTGCAGTCTGTCTGTGATGGCGCGCTCGCTTCGTTCCGGCTGGACATGGTGGTGAGGTTAGGTTATTGGATACGGAATGATGATGAAGCTGGCTTTTTGAACAGGGAGAAACGATAAATGTTCACGGGTTGACTTCTAGGTCAACAGAGAGAAAGAGAAAGAGGGTTTGTGTCTCTCATATATACTGAGTAGAGGCAGAGAAGAGAGGAGAAGAGAAGATAGAAGGTTGACTGAATCACCAAGACACGCACATTCACCCACAACACGCAAGCACCCTCAACACAACTCACACCGCATTGTCAGTGCTCTCTCTACACTGGCCTGTGCTGTATTGTACTTATTGCTTTTACTGACGCGCTGTAACAGCAGGTATCGCTTCCAGCCTACCTCTTCTGGACGCAGGTTAATCAAGTTGAATCTCTGGGAAATAACCCTTCGCCCTTTCTCTAGATAGCGACGGCGTGTGTCCGAGCAACTGACGGCCCACCAGGTTTCCTTCGCTCGCAAAAGCAGGAAGGCAATGCCATACGAAAATGCCCAGGTAGGTGTAGCCTCCCTTCTGCTTCTTCTGTCTGAGACGCAGTAATAGAACCAACAGCTCTTGACAGACTCCTGATGTAATGTTGTATGCAAGAAGAAGAAAGAATCAGGCCCCTGCATCAGGGTGTGAAAAGTTGAAGTCTGTCTTGGCTCATCTTCGCTACGCATATAACACGCCCAAGGGTATAGAATAACCACCCATTATTCTCCGTACCGATTCTATTAGCCAGTCCAGGTGTTTTCATACGCCACATGGCGTATATCTAGCAGGGCTAAGTGCCAGGAACTGGTATCTGGGCTAGGTAGGTTAAGGTGAGCGGCTACAAAAGTGCGGGCCACTCCAAAAGCACATATTATAACTGACGCTACAACAGGTATTCTTTTGATGCGCTAGCGGACAGCCCACACGCAGGAGGCGTCCCAGTTCGATGTCTAAAGCCTTGCAATCTCCAGCAACATCTGCAAAGGCGGTAGAAGTAGGGATTAAAGGCCCAACCCAATGCCAAGGGCCCAAGGACCCAACTAAGCCCATGGGCCCCCAACACACAGGCCATATTTAGGCTTTAGGTTCTTAGCAAACTTAAAGCCCAGAAAAATAAATAAAAAAAATTATGCTAACTTTATATAAAAAGCTTTTTAGTTAATTTATATATAAAAAAAATAAATTATAAAAAAAATAATATATAAATTTTAATAATATTAAAATTAATATATAAATTAATATATAAGCTTATAAATAAAATAAAAGCTAATATTAAAAATAAATATTATAATTATTTTTTTTATATTTTAAATATTATTATATAATTATAAAATAAAAAATTTAAATTATATTATATTATAGCTTAATATTATTTATATTTTTTTATATTATAATTATAATTTTAATAAATTAATTTAATTTTTAGTTTTAATTTATTTTATTTTATTAATTTAATAATTATTATTATTTAAATTTATATTTATAATATAAAAAATTAATAATTTTAAAATAATTATATTAATATTTAATTATATAATAATATTATTTTTTATTTAATTATTAATTTAAAATTTAATATTTTAATTTTTT